>OZ038460.1:2786508-2800906 GCA_964036195.1 Sphaerolaimus hirsutus | reverse complement strand
AAACATCAATTTTCCATTCAAACCGAGCCAAAATTCAATGCCAGTGCCAAAATTGGTGCCATGCTTCATCATAAAACCCGTCCCAAATGAATCTCATATTTTACTTTCTTTTGTATGAGACTATTTTGAGGCCGTTTCCGGCCGCTTTTACATGTGCTGCCGCGCCAAATTTTGTAGGTCACTTCACATGATGCTCATTTTACAAACGTTTTGGGTTGTTGCTTTTAGTGAATAGTGTGTTTGAGTTGACAGAGTTTTCATTACACAATTTTGTTCCTCTTAAGTACCAATACTGTATTTCTTCTAATAGAACGACATACCTCCAATAGAACGGCACCTCCAATAGAACAGCAGGTTTTAGCCGTTTTTTGCACTCACAAAAACAATAGAATGGCAGCCTCCAATAGAATGGTACCTCCAATAGAACAGCAAGTAGATATTGCATTGGAAGGGTGTCAGAACACATGCAAACATAGAAATGAATGGCGAGAATGTTCATGGCATTCACAAATTGATATTAAATTGCTATATGATGCTAAGATATTCAGATGTTGCTCGAGTTTAAAAAAAAATAGAACAGTGTTCAAATGAAAATTGTGTGAAAAATTGATGGACAAAATAGAATGGCAGCCTCCAATAGAATGGCAGGTAAAAAAGTTGACGAAAAAATAGAATGACATTCTTCTATTAGAAGAAATATGGTACATATGTCTTTATAAGAAGAATTAAATTCAAATTTTAATGGACAAATTTGAATTTTCATTTTTTCATTGTTGATTTTATTCAGTCAAAGCTTTGAATGAGAGAGGAATATACAAGCATCTCTTTGACTCAGTGCCAACATTTCATAATCTGTTTGAAGCAACATACATTAAGCATGATGTGCACCTTTCATTATACTGTTGTGTTACATATAATTCATTTGATGTATACTCAGTGGACATCACACTTAGTATGGAAACCTACCATAACCTATCTGAATAATGAACAAGAAATTATACAGCTTTTTCATAATAATATTTTGTTTTTACTATGGAATAATAGTTAATTACAAAATTTATCACAATATTTTTTCATTAAATTATGGTAGGATTCTGCACATACTCTGTAGTCTGCCTAGTTTTTTATATTGTGTCTACAGGCTGATGACATCATTATAAGAGATATTTGATGGATTTAAATAAATTCACTGTTGATAATTCATAAATTGCAGCATGTCATTTCCACAATAAAAAAATGTTGAAAATATTTGAAATAATATAATATATGTCAAATATTTCATTATGTGCACAGATAGTCTCATGTGCACCTCATGTTACAGTAATTACTTGTTAACCTCACATAAATGATAATATGTAGTGTATTTACTCCTTTTTCATACGTTCATAATTATTTTCAGTATGCTTATTTGTCACTGCACAATATATGCAATTGACCCCACTGCAGAACTTTATCACAAATCATGTTTACTTACAGCATGGCACTATGCTCCCTGAATCTTTAAGTTGTGCAGCTCAAGCTTTTGCACATGTAACTACAAATGCAGATAAAAGAAATTGACTGGATAGAACCCTGTTTAAAGGTGAAGCATACATGTGAATCATTCAAAGCATTAAAAATTCCTTAACGCCTCTGCAGTGAGCCTGTTTTTCAAAAATTGCCATTTTGGATATCAGTTTGGCACATGTGGTTACAAAAACATTCAAATGCATAACTCCAAATTTCAGTGTGTCATGCCACTTAAAATGGAAACTGTATAAGTGAACATAAATTGAAAACACCATCACATTTCCAACATTCCATCTGCAAATCCCAATTTGATACCATTCCACTCCACCATTCAAATCTCCATAAAATTTGCATGCGCACAAAAAAATAACGCAAATCCTCAAAAATGGCAAAGCATGAAACACGACCCCGTGTGAAAAATGAACCATTGCATTTCTGAAGATTGCTCAAAATCTGTTCTTGCATTTGGGAGAGCCGTGGCAACTAGTAAACTCAATAGTAGTTTTGATTATGATGTCCACTGCATGTGAAAGCTAAGCCGTCTCGAGGCTCTTCGCTGAGAGTGGAACAGATGCGCTCTGACTTTTATTTAGGTTTGATAATGGACGCCAGACTTGGCACCTGTGTTGGCGCCAGGCGCCAGATTTTTCTGAGTTTGTGTGTGACAATGTTTTCGAATTACAGTGTGCGGGGTGAAAATTGTTACATAAAATTTGATGTTTTGGATTATTATGTATAATTTTGGCTGCACATTTGTTCTGGTAAAGATATCATTGCTTATTCACAATTCAATGAGATAAATAGTAAGTGATCAGTAAAGTTTTAAGTGTTCAGTCAAGTGATGAGTAAATGAAGTAAGGAACCACATGAAAATCATTCTATGGCATGTTTCATCACTGTTTTTTCTTCATATTATCTGTTTTGGCATGCAGCCAGCTCTGCCTTTTAGCTCTACCTAGTTATGCTTCAGTTCTACATCCAAGGTATGCCTTTTTGTTTATTTTGTCACATTCAACAAAGTCAAAATCTGTACCTTCAATTAGATGGTATGTTTTCATGGAGGTATTTATACCTTATTTTCTGATCTGTGCACTCATAATTTTGTGACACCTTAGCACTAATGGAGCTTGGTACCAAAATATTGATGCTTTTAACATTAAAGTGTTTGTGTTCACAGGAAAACCATTCAGCAGTGCTTTTTACTGCTTACCCTGGCTATTTTTGTAATATTGTAAAACATGCACACAGATGCAAAAAGTCTACATAAAAACTAACCGATATCCATCCATCAATAATGATGTCTATCCATCCTTCTCTTTTGTATGTTTGTGTGGATCTCTCCTGAAAATATTTTTTACATCATTAAAAGTGAAATAACAGGCATTTTGCAATTTGTTATTCAATCATGGCACCCCCCCTCACTAAAACAAGTCTGCACCAATTTACAACAGTTTATGATACTGTATTACTATGATATTTATCTTACTATACTATACTAATATACATAGGTAGTGATAAATATTTGTTTACATAAATATGTGTAAAAACCATTAGGATACATGTTCTCATCTCAGGTCGCTTGATTACAAGCAGTCATTTAAAAAAAGAAAATAGGTAGTCAATATACACCCTAAAAATAAATATGTATGATGCACCATAGTTATGTGGCCGAAAGTATTTTTTTGATTAGCACTTATCTTATGGTAATGTGTAATAAGTATTCTATACTGGACATTTACGATACCTTCGATTACCATATTCATCCGAAGGTGATATCACAAGTAAATTAGATATAAATTCATCTAGTGTCAAATGTCATACAAATGTGAAGCCTAATTGTCATGCAAAGTGTCGGGAAAGTGTTTATTGCCATGCTTTTTGTTCGCACACTTTTTGATTTGGCGTCATCTCCGTGGCGCTAAAACATCACTAATTGCGTCATTTTTTAAAATTCCAAAAAGTGACCATATTGTGCTCAGAGTTGTTAAAAGTACTGACCTTTTTTCGAAGTAAACATAAACGTAAAGTATTTTACTTTCTCACCCCTGAGTACAGAAAACGTAAAGTAAAAATGTTGTACTTTTACGCTGTGCAAAAGGCGAGTGAACATAAATATTACCCATATTTTTACTAAATATTAATATATATACATACATTATATGTATAATATTTTTACGTAACAGCAAGAATTGTTTTCGATTTTGTACCTAGGAAAACATAAAAATGAGTACCTAAAAGTAAAAGCAAGAGTCGTTGCTTTCCCTACCTATCGCAACTTATATCATTTCCGTTGCCGTTTTAACAGCCGTTTCAATTCCTTTGAGTGCCTTTTGCTTTTTATTCCCCAAATTGTTTTTTACTTACGTTTTCTGTACTCGCATACTTTCAAAAAGTACGTGAGTACCGGTATTTTTTCCAGTGGGAAACGTAAATGTATTTTCGCAGTACTCGAGTATACGTTTTAACAAGCATGCAAAAACGTGCCAAAACATGCCGTTCTATTGGAGATGCCCGCCAGGCGCCAGGCCTGCAAATTGTAGTGCCTGTAAATGTCGTACAAATTTTTCAATTCTCATGCAAAATGTCAAAATTACAGTACTAATAGTTTTGTTAAATTTTTATTGACATTTTGCAAAACATTTTACACTTCACATCGCAGGGTGGGGGACTTCCCCCAGGTTTAAATTTACCATAAAAACCCTGTGGCTCGAATCTGAGGTATACTGTAGCCATATATTTTATCTTAATGGCAGCCTGACAGCAGAACCAATTTTTATACCGTGTATTGATATTTTTATTGGGACATCAAAAGCATTCATTCCTCTATCATTTTGCTCGCTGCTCTTCTGTAAAAATGTTTTTGGTTGAATTGCGTTTTTGCAGTTTTACATGTGGAATGTTCCATGTTTTTTTTATATTTTTGACCGTTTTTGTGTTAAAAATCGTAGAGAAAGGCGCCAAGATTTGTGGCGCCCGGTGCCTTCGACTGAAATTTCGAAAACTAATAAATCAGCTTTGAACGCATTTGAGTTTTCTAGAACGAGTCATTTTAAATCTCCGTCAACTGACACGTCAATTCTAGCAAAAATTAGTATACTCAAAACCAAGGACGTAGCCAGGGGGGGGCGGCCGCCCTCCCCCCTTCCCGGGCCGGACCAAAAAGTGTGCCAGAAATGGCACTTTCAGAAGACGATTTTGTCGACAGTTTGAAAAATTTTTGCGCGCAAGCGCGCATTTTCCCTTCACAACATATATTTTCGGCTGACCGGTCACCGCGGCCTCAAAACCAGTGAAAATGGACTCAATTCGCGTCCATGGCGCTGTTTATGCCTGTAAAATACAGACATATGCTGCTGTTTTGGCGCCAATGCCAACGCCAGTGGCGCCATGGCGTGGCGCCTACGAATGGCGCCAGCGCCATGGCGCCATTCCCATACTACAGGGGTACAATTTTAGGGGGGGAGGCGCCGCCCCCCCCCGTTCGCCGAGCTCTGTATACAATCCGCCCCCCCCCCCGCTCAAAAATCCTGGCTACGTCCCTGCTCAAAACTGATTTACCGTATTTCCTAGAAATACTCACAAGGGGTTCATTTTTTAGAGTGTAAATATTGATGTCGCCCTGCATACGCTCTATATAAATATATTTACACGCCCAACAAATGCAAATGAATCAATAAAATGATCGATTTCCATGCTAATTTGATGCGCTCGATCGATAAAATTGAAAAACTATTCATCAAAATGTTTTGTATGTCATTGTATTTTGTAAAAAGCATTAAAAATCGTAATTCCATGGCAGTTGGCTAAATTTTGCTATTTTGAACGCTTTTTCACAAAATGGTATTTAAAATACGTATCCACGAAAATAACATTATCCACTCGAGTTATTGTTGAATTTGACCGGCTTCGAATAAAAAACATGTCTCAATATTTTGGTGAAATATATTTTTATAAAGATTTAACATTGCGAAAGAACCGCATGTAAAAAAATGACATAAAAATCCTAAAAAGTTTACTTTCAATTTTCATTTTTATACAACGAAAAATGGTAAGATCATTATGCACTTGTTTTTAAAGAAAGGTTTCCATGCTTTAGCAAGCGCAAAGCATAGTTGTTAAAACGTATTTACGTTTACTCAAAAGGTACGTATACTTGAGTACTGAGTAGTGATGTTAAAGGCACCGGGAAAAATGGCACCGCACCGCACCGGCACCTTTGCCAACGCATGAAAAGGGCACCTGGCACCCTGGGGCACCGGCCAGAAAATGGCACCGCACCGCACCGGCACCGGTGCCTTTTGGAAAAAATGGCACCGGCACCGAAGGGCACCGGCGGGTTGCCGGTGCTAGCACCGAAAGGCACCGCACCGGGCTGGAATTTCTGAAGTAAATATCGGGCAGTTTCTCAGTGGTCTCACCGTTGGAAGTGCATATTTCCATGAATTTTCAACCGATTTTGATGGTTGAGCACTTAAAATGATCAGAATGATGTGGCAATCACTTTTATGAAGCAATTACAATGATTACAAATGAAAGATAAAATATTTAATTCACTGCAATGTCCATAGCCACTATTGTCTACTGATCGGAGTCGTTGCTGTACAGAGAATGGAACTATCTCTGTCATAAACTGACAACAAATTTTGAACAAAAAAGTAAGATAAATACAAAATATAAAAATGATTTAAAATTCAACAAAATTTTAGATTCGCTCATCCATCAGTATCATCATCATCGCTCGTAATGGATTTCACAGTAGGTATATTTATTTGATGTGAGGTTTACAAAATAGGCAAAAACAGTCGGGTAAATAAATTGCTGTTTTTTGAAATATGTATAAGCACATACTACAGACAAAATTGCACAGCACATGAAGCTTTGGCCGGTGCCTTTCCCGGTGCCTTTTACTTTGGCCCTGGTGCTAGCACCTTTGACACCGGCAAAAAAATGGCACCGCACCGCACCGGCACCGGTGCTATTCTGAAAAAAATGGCACCGGCACCAGCATGGCACCCCTGAATATTGCAATGGCACCGCACCAGCACCGGTGCTGGTGCCCTTCGGTGCCCAGCACCGGGGCACCGGTGCCCCGGTGCCTTTACATCACTAGTACTGAGTAAATGCATTTACGTTACATGCTTTTACATTTACTGTTGAAAGTACTTGAGTACAGGCTTGAGTACTTGAGAAGGCGTATTTGAGATAGGCTACTTCAAGACAGAAGGGAGAAAAGGGAGAAAAATAAAAAAAATTAGGGAAAAATAGATAAACTAGCTTAGAAAAAGCAAAAGGCACACAAACTGGTGAATTTTGAGGTAAAAATGGGCAAAAAGTTATGAAATTTTGTGAGTTTGGGTGATAACTGGTGTGAAATATCTCAAAAATCAGTGTTGTCCATATAACGGTATTTTTGGAAAATGTCAATGTAATACCGTTTCAAATTTAAAGAATAAATATTAAAATGTAAGGTATTTTTAAAATACCAATGAAAGTGTAAAAAACATAAACGTAAAATTTTATGTGTGGTATTTGCCATAAAGCTTTGGAGAATTTCATCTTTTCACGTTTAGATTGGTCAATCCCTGATTTCTATGCAATATTTTCAAGTTTTTAGCACTTCATTTACTTCATCACCAACAGCATCGAGTGGGACGATTTTAACAAAATGATAATGTTGCACACAAACCATGATGAGATAAGCATAAAAATCAAGCAAAAATTACACCTTATTGTAATTGAATCTGATTAATAACTCCTTTTCAAATGTATAAATACTTGATTTAAATATGTTCATTGCAAAACCATTGAAAAATATTAGGTAGATTTTATGTTCATTAGTCAGATGGAACACAGTAGACTTCTGTGCAAAACCCATGAGCAGTATATAGGAGCCTTTTAACCTATGGCGGGACTAGGTAAGGTCCACTTCGTTCCCGGTATTATAGTAAAAAAGGGTGATTATGGTAGGTAAAATTTCCGGAAAGGACACTTTCCGGAAATTTTACCTACCATAATCACCCTTTTTTACTACCGGGAACGAAGTGGACCTTACCTAGTCCCGCCATAGGTAAAAAGGCTCCTATATACTGCTCCCATGGAAAGCGTGTGGACATCCCAGTGCACATCTGATTCTAACCACAAATAATCTAATGCTTTATCATGCCATTTGCTACTTCTAAGTGTCCCAGCACTATGACATTCAAAGTTGTGAAAAGTTGTGTATTTAAGGCAAAATAATCACCTGGATTCCATGAAAATGACAAATTTCACTACAATAAAATTACACCCATCATATCGCACATTATTGGGAATGTTTCTACATATTCTCTGGTACCTGGGTATTTCCATCAGGAAAACGTAACAAAACATAATGGTATTTTTGGAAAATGTAAACGTAAACGTAAGGATACGTAAGGACTGAAATACCTGGGTATTTTGGGTAAATGAAATTACATTTTTGCAACACTGAAAAATACTCACTTTTACGTTTTCCGTGAAAAAAGTGTTTTACTCGTTTACTCATTGAAAATATTTACTCACATTTTCTGTACTCAGCGGTTAGTTAAAGACGAATACGTTGACGTATATATTGAAAAAGTTCGGTACTTTAACAACTCTGGTGCAAAGTGCAAATATCACATATTTACATGCATTTCACTCCCCGCGGCGATGTTTTTTTTCTATACGTCATGTGCATTCACAATTATTGACGAGTTTTCATGAAGTATAAAAGTACAACCTGTAAACTCAGTATAGTCTTGACGGGTAAATTAGTTATGATATGGACATTAAACGTAACATTGTTTGGAAACGTTTGAATATTAGGTAATACGTTCACTTTAGAATGAAATTTACCATTTACCATCTGAATAATAATCTGATTGTTTTTCTATTTATCACGATGGGTGGTTTTGGTGCACAATTTTCTCACTGATCTTAATTCACCAAAATACACAATAAAAATTCTAGTTTACAGAAAAGTTTTAATTTCCAGTTTTAAATGTGAACTGTAAGATGTCTTTAAAAGAAAACATGTTCGCCATGTGGCAACTGACAGTTAGCATATTCACATAAACGTATGCCAAAGCTTCAAATTGTTAACTGTTCAGAAATAGGTATTTCATTTGTAAAAATAAATATTGTATTTGCTTGAATAATCCCCCTCGTATAATTCCCCCTTGAATAATTCATCGCTCGAATAATCCCCCATCAGACATGATCAATTTTATGTTGTATTTGAATGAAAATGGCATGTTATTGTGTAAATAAACCATAACAATTTTGATTTTATTAAATGTTGTTTAGAGTTAATTTTGTGGAATGAGTTGATAGAAACATGCTTGAAAATTTTGACGAAATAATACCCCCCCCCACTTGAATACTGTTCCCCTCAAAAACGTCTGACGAAAAAAAAAATCCCCCTGGGGAATTATTAGAGCAACAGCGGTATGTTTACTTTTTACCGGTAGGACTGAATGATAAAATACCGATAAAATGCTACCGTATTTTGACGAATAAAATTACATAGAAATATGTGCATCAAATTCACCCATAGTGGGAGTAATCTAATGCGATAAGATAAAAAAAATTTTTTTCAGATGGGACAGTATAGATTTCACTGTAAAGTGTGCGGTCGGTGAGCATATTTAGAACAATATAAAATACTTTTGTATTCAATAATAAGGTTCAAAAGAACACTATATTTAGAGTATACCTACTTACATATCCAGTTCTATTTCGTTTGTCTATTTATTCATGATCATGTTACCGAACATTTAAGACGGAGAAATGGCGTTCCACATTTGCTGAAAAAGTCCCCATGGCAAAGTATTTTTCGTCATATTTTTTTAGGGGGGAACTACTCAAGGGAGGGGGAATTATTCAAGGGAGGGGGTATTATTCAATGGTTTTTTTAAAAAGAAATAAGGTTTGTTTTTATCGATTCATTTCACGAACTATGTTTTATTAATTAAATAAATTCGTGTTAAGTTCGAATTAGACACTACAAATCGATCATATGTTTAAAAGGGGGATTATTCAAAGGCGAAATTATTACGCAAAAACGGTAACCATTTCACATTGAAACGTGATGTCTAATTTTTGGTGCAATTGTACAGAAAATGGGGAAATGCGCATTTGCATTTGCATTTGCGTGGTCATTTGCATGGATTTGCTATAATATTTTACATTATATCATGCCGACTGCTGAGCTGAGTCATGGATGAAATATTTATTTATAGGTGGTTTAAATTCAGACTACCGCATTTCCTCGAAATACCCCCCGGGGGTGATTGTTTCAGGGTGAGAATTTTGAGGGGGGGTTAAACGAGGGGGGTATCTCGAGGGGGGTTATTATTTCGCCAGAAATTCTTTGAAATCCGAGTACAAATTTGTCTTTTGTTACGTACGCAGACGTCGAAAAATACACCAATAAACACAATTTAATAGAGTCTATACACTTACATAAGTATGTAGATGGTAATTATAAAAAGGTTCTAACGTAACACAGTGGTTCTTTTTAACGTCTGTTCTGCATTGCCCGGATCACAAACCGCAGCTTTAGTCATGTATGTTCCCTTTACATACAATTAGGGGGGGGTATTTCGAGGGGGTGGCTAATTATTTCATAGTGTCCATTTTGAGGGGGGTATTTCGAGTGGGGGGGGGGGGGGTATTTCGAGGAAATATGGTAGATTTAACTTTTTGAGGTGCTTTTTGCTTTTCATGTTTCACTAATAATAATTTGTTTTGGGTTCACATTTTTGAAAGTGCCCTGTAAAGTTACAAATCCCACGGAAACATTCAAATTGTGAAGCTTTTCCAGCACTTTCCCGAGGATTTGACAAAACAATTAACATCCTTCATAATGCGACATTCACATTTCACATCCACCGCATATAATATGGTATGGGATATTTGCATAATAACGTTATATTTAATGCACATCCAAGAAAATTCCGCATTCTGGATACACTGTCATGGGCTGTCAAGTGACAGAAAAGTGACAAGTAAAGCTGTATGTGATAGGTCGTGACAAGTAGACTTTTCAAAGTGACAAGTAAATTTGCAGATAGAAATATTTACTTTTCACCTGAAAGTCATGTTCCATTTCGATTACAAATTGCAGCTTTACTTTTACCACTCACTTATCACTTGATCATCAGGTACTTGACTATTTTAGAAAATGGCGTAAGTCAAATAAATATCAATTAGACATTATTGAAATAGTGAAATTATTTTTGTCTTAATTTTCTTAAACCTAAAAACTTGAATCTAAAATAGCCAGACACTACCATAATACAAAAAATCTTTTTACATAAATATGCGTATATTTTAATATACATAAATATATATGTAGATAGGTAGGTATAAAGGCACTGTTCCATGAAACATTGCTAGCCACCTGTTAACAAATCTTTTTTTGCATTCACATTCGCTGAGACATGTGGCACATTTTCTCTATTTGCAAATAGGTGGGTGCCATTTTATTTGTGTGTGCAAAAGCACCTGTGCAAAATCATATCGTGTTACATCTATTTGTAGGCATACCTCCAATAAAAGTTATCCACTAATTGAAGGTACACTTTTTGAATAAAATAAAAGGCGTACCCCCAATAAAGGGCACAGCTGGCTGCGTGCCAAAACGCGTAAAATCGTAAGAACACTGACAAACATAGCGGTTGGCGGACAATGATGAAAATAGTGCCGAAGGACACCCAGACAATTTTGTGTCAACTTGTAGTTGGCCTGGTTCACCATTTCGGAACCTTCCAGTTTGTGCAAAAATGAATTGCTCTGAACAGTTACCAAAAATATGCTTACCATTTTGCAACTTTTTTTGCGCACGCACACGCTGCGTTTGCTTGGGTACTTAATTCCTACCAGCGCAGGCGCACATCACGCATGACAAACTCTCGGTTTTATCTACCCATTTTTGTTATATGCTTATTTGTCTCCACTCCAGGTTGTTTCTACATTTGCGCGTGAAAATGTGACGTACTGAGGGTGTTTCAGAAATAGTGGGACGGCACATTTTGTTGGACAAGGTCGATTGCAGCTTGTCGATTGACGCAAAATGAAGTGTCATAAAAATGTCTACACAATAGTTGACGCATGTGTGTCAACTGGTTTGTGTCAACTCAGATTTCAGCTTCATGTTTTGCAGAGTGGTCTTCAAAAAGGCTGTAATATTTATCGTTTATCATCATCACATGTGCATTTGGAGATCAGTCTGTGATATGTGAGGTTAAAGCGGGAATTAGAGCTTGACATGGATTGTACAAAATAGTCTGACGTGAAATGTCAAATTGTTCCCTGACGTAAAATGATGACGTGGAATGAAAAAAATTGAATTTTTCAATTCGCTCTAGTTGTGGCTGATAACACTCAGTATTAAACACAATTAAGGTATTGATTCATATATTATCCTTAGAAAATTGTAGACCCGTAGCATGATTCACACTCGTGTAATTAATTTCACGACATCATTTCACGTCGTCATTTCACGTCGAATCGACGCTGAGCTCTAATTCCCGCTTAACATCTGAGTTGACACAGACCAGTTGACATGCATCCATTGTTTCTGAAGATATCAATTTTGAGAAAATGTAGTTGAGACATCCACTTCTAAATGTCAATAACTCCAAAATTGTAAAATTTGATTGGAATCATAAAATTTGAACTTTAAATTTAAGTGGAAATCTTGAAATGGCCCGACACATTTTTTTCACCTTTTTCCTTAGTTTTAAGTGTCACATGTTGTGCTATTGGGATAATTTAATAGTAATATTTTTACAGCTAAAAAGAAGTCAATAACTTCATGCTGTATCCAGTAAAAAGATGACAAATCCATTTGTGTGGAAAAAGCGGTAATAAATGCATTCATGCTAAAAGTCAATAAGTGCATAAATTGTCCATAAGGCAAATTTATTGGATTTGACAACTAAATTTTGTCATGCGCATGAAGTCAAAAAGTGAACTTGTTTGAATCTGAACCTGGATGCTTTTTTGTTCCTGTCCAAGTGCATATATGCTGAGAGGAGAGGCAAAAAATTTGACACTTTCTAATCAACTTTTGGAACTTCACAATAGTCACTGAGTTGGACCAATTGGACATGCATCACTGGGCAGTGAATAGAGAAATATAATTTAAAATGACATTTTCTCAAAACCGATTTTTTTGGAGTTATCTTCTTTTAGTAGTAGAAACTTCAATTTAAGTGAGTATCAGTCATTTGTTCCAATCGGTAAATAGCGCTGGCTCGGTATTTCTGAAATACACTGAATACTGTGTAGGGTAACTCACTGAAACAGTTCTTAATTTTCTGTCATAAAATATTTTACTTTTCTAAGTCTGTATTCAAGTTTCTTATCTAAGATATTATTGAAATTTTCATGGGTATTCAAACTTAAAAATATTTCTATAATATAAGCGGTGATTGCGTAGATTTATTGAGATTTTTTGGTCAATTATTAAACACAAAAAATCACCACAAATCGGGCCGCCGTGTAAAAAATGCATATTTATACACATAAAGCACATTGTAAATATCTTGGCTTTGCTTGAAGCTTCAATTATACATAAATATCTGGGTATGTAAATATCATCTGTGTGCTCTAAGTACAAATGTATTTGGCATATTGATCAAAATGAACAGTGTACATAGAATGCTACCGTATTTTGGTGCATAAAGTCGTTATGCACTAAATCCACTCGCAGTCAGAATAATGTAGTGTGACGATGAAAATTAATGTTATTCTTGGGTTTTTTCGCATGGGATATGGTAGATTTCATCGTTAAGTGTTCGTTCAGCAATAGTCGGTCGATTTTCAATAACGTTTTTCCATGTTTCTCGTCTATACGCGGCTCCATTTGAAAATGTTTAAAATGATTTTGGTTCCTTCCCATCATTATGGTAGTACTTCTAATTGATATAAACACATGTGTAAGTAAATATTTATTTAGTCTGATAGAAAATGGATATTTTCTTCTGCACGCCTGACATGGTGGCAGGTAACGTAAAATACAATATTTTAATCTTCAGAGCTATTTCGGAAAATACACCCCTGTTTACCATGGTTGGCACCATTGAGACATTTTCAGAAAACAATTCATAACTCTGCTATACAGAATTGTATTTGGCCAAGTGGGGTATCCCCTTGTAGGGCAGTTCAAGCCCTACAAGTGCATATAGGGCACAACTGATTATCTCTTCTCTAGGGCATCCATGGGCCAGACAAATTCTTTTATTCATTGAAAGCTGAACTCCATGGTTGGCACCCTAGTGTTTCTTGGTCCTAAATCCGGATTTCCATGGCTGCATTCTGCAGCAAATGCCAGATTTGACAAAGTTTGGCAACCAGCCAGCTCTGAGTTTCAAGGCCCAGTTTGAAATGCATTTTTATGACTGTTTTCATTCTATTTTCTGGAACATGGCTGCAGATGTTAAAAATAGCTATTTTGGCCATTTCCATTGCTTTTCAGTTGCTGAAAAATGCCTTGGCTGATGAATATGTCATCCACATCCTGTGGTATGAATTTGTCATGGCTGCATATGTTTTGTAAATGTACTGGAGATGGCCAGGTACTGATGTTGATTTCATCAATGGCTGTTTCTCCAGACATTAGGCCCTCATGTTCAAGCACTAAAAACAACATCTCTGAATGTAAGAGGAATGTTCAAGCTTTAAAATGAGTGCTTACATGCATAAATCTGTTCACACAAATGTGAGATGTGCTACAGTGAAATTGTTACTACCATTATCTTGCCTATTTACTACTGAATTTGCAATTTTTGTGAGAAAATGATGTTTGAGATAACCACTCTCATATAATATTTGTGTGAACATATTTATGCATGTAAGCACTCATTTTGAAGCATGAACATTC
>OZ038460.1:2775510-2786308 GCA_964036195.1 Sphaerolaimus hirsutus | reverse complement strand
GTTTACGGGAGCCGGCGAGCGGGGGGGGCTCAGCCCCCCCCCTAAATTTTTTCCCTATATAGGGACGGAAAGACGTTTTGGCGCTAGCGCCATACCAAGGTGCCACGCCATGGCGCTATTGGCGCTGGCGCCAGCGCCAGGAACCGCTTTATATAGATGTAAATATGCATACATATGCAGCGAAAGTCGCAAAAATGTGTTCATTTTCAAGGATATTTGTTTACAGGGACCGATCCACTAAAAATACAATGTATGGGGAAGAAATTGCGCGCTTGCGCGCAAAATTTTTAAGAAACATAAAAAAATGTATAGAAAAAATTGCATTTTTCGTGACTTTTTAGGTCTCACCCCGGGAGGGGGGGGCTGCAGCCCCCCCCGCCCCCCCCCCCCCCCACCTCTGGATACGGCCCTGGCGGTCATATCGATTTGACCCAATTTCTGAATGCCAAATTTTGAGCAAATTTTTTTATTTGAACATGCCATCATATACTTTAGACAACGAGAACTCATATAAAACAAAAATGAGTTCAATATCTCTTTCCAATCAAAAGTTATAGCGCATCAAACTTTCCCTCCCATCCACATCTGCATGAAGAACAAAGCATGCAGCTTCAAAACTACATATCTCGACCATTTCTCAGCCGATTTTCACCAACAAACACTTAAAATGATCAGAATAACATGGGGATATCGTTTTTATTATCAGTTTATTTGTATAAATTTTCATTATGATAATTTCATTCAAGAGTTATCATTGTTTTCTTGTACGGGAGAACTTATACAATACACAGATAATCTTGGGAATAAAAATGATATCAATTAAAAATCATTTTAAGTGTTCATTGGTGAAAATCGGCTGAGAAATGGTCGAGATATGTAGTTTGAAGCTGCATGCTTTGTTCTTCATGCAGTTATTTATGTGGATGGGAGGGAAAGTTTGATGCGCTATAACTTTTGATTGGAAAGAGATATTGAACTCATTTTTGTTTTATATGAGTTCTCGTTGTCTAAAGTATATGATAGCATGTTCAAATAAAACAATTTGCTCAAAATTTGGCATTCAGAAATTGGGTCAAATCGATATGACCGCAATTGTACATCACGAAAATGACCTCAAAAATGGAATCTCCAAAGATTATTCTTTATTTTAGGAGTTAAATGAACCAAATTGGCCGTGAACTAACGGAGTTATTGACATTCAAAGTTTGCGTGTTCAAGGCGACACCCGAAAAAATCGAAAAATGTGCCTTTTTTCAGGCCCACCCTATCTCGGGTCAGGGGGGTCGTAGAAAGTCGAATTCGATTTTCAATACCGCCCCAACCTGAAACATCATTATGTTAAATTTTCGCCAAATTTCGCCAAGTGGTTGCAAAGTTATAGCCATGCGAACTTTGGCGGACCCCCCCCCAAAATGCTACCCAGAAAATCCCCTATGCTCCCGCCTCTACCCCCATTTTTTGGAGGGGGTGTTCGCTGGGGTCAATATATAGGCTTTTCCAATGTGTAGAAAGAAGAACAGGGGAACAAATCGCCAAAAAAATTTGGTGAAAATAGCTAAAAATAAGTACATGGTCGGGCTGAAAAGTCCCCGGGCAGTGCTCGCCATTTGCGCTAGGGGTAAGCTACGGTTATAAAATTTTAACACGTTAATATGTCAGGTGTTTTGAGTTTTCACCCAAAATTTCACCCCTCTAGCTCCACCCACTGCGGAACTGTGGGGGTTACAATTTCGGTCATTTTACACTGATGTACAAATGGTGCTCTAGCTCAATGCTGCTTTAAGTTGTGATCATGAAACTTTGGCTACTGTAAGCCACCAGTGTTGGAAATGTGCTGATAGTATTCAACACTTCATCAACATCATTGCTATTAAGGTAAAATTAATATGCAGATCAGGGTGATGTGCAAGAAACGTGGGAACTGTGATGGATGTTTTTGGTGATCATCTGAGATCATGTTGTATTGCAGTGATTTTAATGTTGTTTTGAAATGTGCAGTAAATTATTATGTCAATTAAATTTTATTTGTGTTTCATTACTAATCTGTAGTGGACACATTACCTGTTTTCAACAGCAGTGTGCATGAAAAACGCCTCCTGTATTAACCTGTATTGACCAACCGTAGAGGCAGAATGATGAATTTGGTAGTGAGAGTAGTGACAGTAATGGCAATATGGACTAGGCTTATGATATCATAGCTAATGTTGTTTAGTGCTGGCACATTGCCAACACTGGTGGCTTACACTAGCCAAAGTTTCATGATCACAATTTAAAGCAGCGTTGAGCTAGAGCACCATTTGTACATCAGTACAAAATGACCGAAATTGTAACCCCCACAGTTCCGCAGTGGGTGGAGCTAGAGGGGTGAAATTTTGGGTGAAAACTCAAAACACCTGATATATTAACGTGTTAAAATTTTATAACTGTAGCTTACCCCTAGCGCGAATGGCGAGCACTGCCCGGGGACTTTTCAGCCCGACCATGTAAATGAGTACATATAATACAAAAAATAGCCGAAAATGGCAATAAGTTACATACATAAGGATTTTGAAGGTGAAAATTTGTAAAAAGGTATGAAAATTAGCGATTTTGAGCGAAAATTGGGCTAAAATTTCGCTCCAGATAGGTAGAAAAAATATAGCTGGACGATTGGGAGGGGGTGGTACAGGGGATAATAGCCAAAAAATCCTTCCGGGATAGATAGATAGCTAGCGGACTTGGCAGGGCGGTAGTAACCTCTCGCCCCCACTAAACCCCTGCGCACTATATTGACAAATTACTGTTGGGGTCCTTATTCAAGAATATACCGTAATATAGTTTTTATTGGTGGAAATGTGACATACAGTACTAGCTTTGAAATAACGCGACAGCGCCATAAGGATTTTTGGCGCCATTTTTTAAATAGACCAACGCGCACACTGGACCGATGTGAACGCGCACACTAATTTGACAACCGAAATTTCCAAAACTAGTATTTTTCGTCCTTTTTGAACACATTTCATTTGCCAAAATGTGTCATCAATAGTAATTGACCGACTCGTAATTCTGGTTAAGTCAAATTCGTTTAAAACTGATTTTTCAGCTTTGGAAATTTCGGTCGCGTCAACTAGTCAACTTCTGACTAGTGATGTTAAAGGCACCGGGAAAAATGGCACCGCACCGCACCGGCACCTTTGCCAACGCATGAAAAGGGCACCTGGCACCCTGGGGCACCGGCCAGAAAATGGCACCGCACCGCACCGGCACCGGTGCCTTTTGGAAAAAATGGCACCGGCACCGAAGGGCACCGGCGGGTTGCCGGTGCTAGCACCGAAAGGCACCGCACCGGGCTGGAATTTCTGAAGTAAATATCGGGCAGTTTCTCAGTGGTCTCACCGTTGGAAGTGCATATTTCCATGAATTTTCAACCGATTTTGATGGTTGAGCACTTAAAATGATCAGAATGATGTGGCAATCACTTTTATGAAGCAATTACAATGATTACAAATGAAAGATAAAATATTTAATTCACTGCAATGTCCATAGCCACTTTTGTCTACTGATCGGAGTCGTTGCTGTACAGAGAATGGAACTATCTCTGTCATAAACTGACAACAAATTTTGAACAAACAAGTAAGATAAATATAAAATATAAAAATGATTAAAAATTCAACAAAATTTTAGATTCGCTCATCAGATCACGTATCGGGTATAATGGATTTCACAGTAGGTATATTTTTTTGAAATTCAACAAAATTTTAGATTCGCTCATCAGATCACGTATCGGGTATAATGGATTTCACAGTAGGTATATTTTTTTGATGGAAGGTTTACAAAATAGGCAAAAACGGTTGGGTAAATATATCGCTGTTTTTTGAAATATGAATAAGCACATACTATGGACAAAATTGCACAGCACATGAAATGAAGCCTTTGGCCGGTGCCTTTCCCGGTGCGTTTACTTTGGCCCTGGTGCTAGCACCTTTGGCACCGGCAAAAAAATGGCACCGCACCGCACCGGCACCGGTGCTATTCTGAAAAAAATGGCACCGGCACCGGCATGGCACCCCTGAAGATTGCAATGGCACCGCACCAGCACCGGTGCTGGTGCCCTTCGGTGCCCAGCACCGGGGCACCGGTGCCCCGGTGCCTTTACATCACTATTGATGATACCGTATTTCCTCGCAATACCCCCGGGGGATGATTGTTTCATAGTGGTCTCGAGGGGGGGGGGGGGTAGAACGAGGGAGGGGTATTTCGAGGGGGGGGTTGTTATTTCACAAGAAATTTTTTTAAATCCCAGTACGAAATTGTCGTCTGAAACGTACGCAGACGTCGAAAAATGCAACAAAAACCACCATTTATAAAGTTATGTAGACTAATATTAGTACGTAGATGGTATAAACACTGTTCTAACGTGATTCCGACATTGTTTTAACGTGTGTTCTTCATAGTGGTCTCGAGAGGGGGGGGGGGTCAAACGTGGGGGGGTCTTTCGAGGGGCGGGGGGTATTTCGAGGAAATACGGTATTTGAATGTTCAATTGAACACTAAAGTCTCTAAACTATTGAATTCGTGTCGCTTCTGTAACTCCCCCATGAAACCCCACTGGGTATTCATTTAGACCTATTGAATATCGTCACGGGTCCATTCCGTAACTGAAGAAGTAAAAAAAGACAATTTTGAAGTAGTAAAAATCTTGAAGAAAAGTAAATTTGTAAGTGAACGTGTTAAAAGTTTACTTTTCGTTCGATTTTTACTCCTTTTTACTTGCGGAATTGGCACCAGACATCCAATACCGTATCATTTTTTCGGTGCGGACACTCTGAATTTTTGCTCAAATCTGCAGTATGTTGTAGTATGTACCGTATTTCCTGGAAATACACCCCCCTCGAGATACCCCCCTCAAAATGGGCACTATGAATTTGTGGTCCGGGAAATGCATAACAGACGTTCAAAACACTTACTGTGTTACGTTAGAACATCGTTTATACCATCTACATCCTTATATAAGGCTGTAAAAACTTATAAATGATTATTGTTGCATTTTTCACGTTTTTCTCTCAAAATTCTCACTCTGAAAAAATAAACCCCCTGGGGGTATTTCGAGGAAATACGGTAGTTGATTGAACTTACTAGAAGAAGTTCAGTCAACCACTATACTTCATCACTAAACCCTTCATCAGTTCTGTCTATTTTCACTCCTTAAATCCCACATTTGCACGTTTGCATTTGCAATATACATTTGCACGTTGATTTGTTTGCTTCAATTGGACATAATTGGCGTCACAATGATGGCGAGATCTCGGCCATAAAGTAAACCCGGCCGTAAAGTAAATCATGCATAGTTGTACAATAATGCATAGTTGTACAAACGTAGGTATTTACGTTTACTCGATAAATACGTATAGTCGAGTGCTGCGTAAATACGTTTACGTTTTCTCCCGAAAAAATACTGGTACTCACTTACTCGCGTACTTTTCGAAAGTATGCGAGTACAGAAAACGAGTATTTAAAGATATTTACGTTTACTCACCTTTTACACAGCGTAAATGTAGAAAATTTTTACTTTACGTTTTCTGTACTCAGGTGTGACTAAAAATAAAATACTTTACGTTTACGTTTACTTTGAAAAACGTTCAGTACTTTAAACAACTCTGCCGTAATGATGCCCGGCCTAAAGTAGCACCGTCTACTTTACGGCCGGGTTTACTTTACGGCCGGACCATCCCCCACAATGATGACTTTCTTAATCACTTTGCTTGTCACTTGACAAGAAGTGGAATTGTTCCCAGGAGATTTCTCTGTCACTTCGCATTTGAGTTTACTTGAATGTTTTTTTGTAGTTGAACTGTAGTTGACAAACACCTAAATCTAGTAAACTCAAATTCTATTTATGAGTTAATCATAATTTTAGTGTAATGGTGTGTGTGCAGCGCCTTTAGATTAAGTTTTTAGATTTACAACTTACGTAGACACGTTTCTCATATCAGATGGAATTTTTCACTAAAAACATCGTAAAAATGATAAAAATGAAACACAAACACATTTTATTTTTTCCTTTATCCAAGAAAATGCTAAGTATGCACTCAGCATGATTATAAAACTCTCAGATAAAGTAGCCACAAAAGTTTTTGTGCGCTTTGGACTGGAGATTTATTTGAAGTGCATACCTCAGTTCAAGTAGAAGAAAATACAAATACTGTATTACCTCGAATTAACCCCCCCTTGAATTAACCTTCCCCTCGAAATAACGCCCCTAAAATTCGGCTGAGGAAATAATAACCCCCCCCCTCTCGAAATATGTGTAACTCTAAAATGTAGTGTAAAGAGAACGTACATGACAAATACCGCAGTTTGTGATCTGTACAATGCAGAACACACGTTCAAACTGATGATTGAGTGACGTGAGGGGCAGGGTTTATGTGTATTTATATATACAGTTAATTATCTATGTATACAGTTAATTATCAGTTAGTTAAACACACATTCATCTATGTAATTGTTTGATTTTTCTACGTCTGAGTATGGGTAATCTCCGAAAATTTCTGGCGAAATAATAGACCCCCCCTCGAAAAAAAAACCCCTCGAATTATCCCTCCTCACATTTTGCTGGCGAAATAATAAACCCCCTGGGGGTGATCGTTTCATAGTTTTCCCGAGAGGGGGGGTTAAACGACCACAAAATTTTTACAAATCCTAGTACAAAATCGTCGTTTGTGATGTACACTGGGGTAGAAAAATGCATCAATAACTGACATGTATAGACTCCTGTAGACTAATATTAGTACGTAGATGGTATAAACACTGTTCTAACGTGATTCCGACATTGTTTTAACGTGTGTTCTGCACTACGCAGAACACAAACTGCAGTATTTGTCATGTACGTTCTCTTTACACTCAATCTGGGGGGGGGGTATTTCGAGGGGGGGTGATTGTTTCATAGTGGTCTCGAGAGGGGGGGGGGCATTTCGAGGAAATACGGTACATACAATTTACATTATTTTGCATGTATTTTTGTGAAGTAGAGGTGAGAAAAGTGACACGGTTTTGTGTCGTGCATATGAAAAGTAAAACTATAAGTGGGGCGTGAAGTGACGCATAAAGTGACATGACATTTTATACATGATTGCATGTTACTTGTCACTTGACTAACTTCACTCAGCAGGTGACAGTCCCGCTCCCTGTAAAGTTTTAACTGTCATGTAAAATGTAATACAAATTTGTCAAACAGAATTTGGCAGAATGTCAAAAGTTCAGTAACAAAGTAACCAAAAATTTTCTTATTAAAATGATATAAATTACATTTTACATGACATTTGACACATTCACACTTTACAGAGTGCGGGACTGACACCAGTTGTCACTTTTCTTATCACTTGTTCAGTTTCAAAGTTCGCATCAGCGACGAATTCCTCAGGTTATCAAGTGACAAAAAATTGACAAGTGGTAGGTAAAAGTTTAAGTAAAGAAACTGATAGTGACTCTTATCACTTGACACTTTTCGGTAAAGTGCACAAAGTGCTTTTTGGTGCTTCAGTGAACCACTGTTTCGAACTTCGCACCACTATTTCGAATGTACGCGTCACTCGAGTGAAATTTGCATATTATGATTTTGTTTGCGTGCAAAATCGAGTTCTTAAGCTCTAAAAATCTCAATCCATGTCTGTGCATTTTACTGTTTGACGGTTTACTTTTTGGTCCCACGCACACTATTATTTAGTTGACAGCTGGAAATTTGAAAACTGATAAATCAACTTTGGACGCATTTGAGTTTACCGGAATGGGGTGTCCGTCAATTACCGTTGACAGGGATCGAAAATGGTTCTTTCTGGTAAACTGAAATGCGTTTAAAACAAATTTATCTGTTTCCTAATTTGGACTATCAACCATAGTTGTTCAAATGTGTTTACTTTTACTCGATAAATACTCTAGTACAGAGTAAATACGTTTACGTTTCCTCCGAAATGTGTTCCTGTACTCACATTTAGGTATACTTTTCGAAAGTACTCAAGTACAGAAAACGTATATAAGATAGTCTTTTATATAGATTTTTTGAAGGCATAGAGGGGAAAAGGTAGAGAATATGCTAAAAATAATGAAAATAGTCGAAAATGTGTATAAGCATATGTAAATAATGTAGAAAAACATTGCTTAAAATAGGCAAAAAGTAACCAAAATTTGTGATTTTGAACAAAAATTGGGGTGACATTTCTTAAAAATACTCATGTTTACGTTTTCCCCAAGAAATAGTACGTTTCTCCTGTTTAGTCATGAGCAGGGTTGGTTTTAGTAAAATTCTTTTTACTAAAATTGTATTTTATTTTTATTAAAATTGTATTGTATATTTTATTATTCTTCAATGTTCCATTTTATTTATTTTTCTTTGATTTTTCATTTTATTGTTATTTTATTGTTATTTTTTATTTTAGTTCGTAACCAGGATTGGTCTTAGTAAAATTCGTTTTACTCAAATTGTATTTTATTTTTATTAAAATTGTATTTTATTTTTCTTATTGTTCAATTTTCTATTTTATTTTAATTTTATTCTTCAATTATCCATTTTATTTTAATTTTATTTTAAATTTTTACTGTGATTTTGCCAACCCCGGTCATGGGTAAAAGAAAAAAATTACTTTACGTTTTTTTACTCAGGGGGAGAGTAAAAAATAAATACATTACGTATACTTTGAAAAAAAGTTTGGTAGTTTTAACAACTCTGCCGCCAACTAATAGTGTTTTTAGCCACATTATGTTTTCAGCTAAACATAATGGGTGCAGTGGTGAAATGCAGCGGAAATGAGTGAATTGGATAAATTGGACACAATAAAACAGTGTGATTGAGAAAATTGGTCCATGGCTGGTGTTTTTCTAGCGTTTGAAATATCTTGGGAAATTTTTTAAAACTGTCTTTCGTAATTATATAACGTATATCCTCGAATAAGTCCCCCCTCTCGAATAACTCCCCCCTCTCGATTAAGTCCCCCCTCTCGAATAAGTCCCTTCTTGTGAGGGCGAGGAAAAAATAACACTCCCCCTCGAATAACTCCCCCCACTTTGATGGGTAGAAAACATTTCACAACATATCACATGTACTCAAAACTTTTATGTATTAAATATGTAAATATATGTATTACTTTGCAGCTAGAGTTCACTAATATTGATTTGACTGCTTGATTTGTGATTTATGTATTTCTACAAATGATTTATGTTACCAATATTACCCCATTTGTGCAGTAAATTAATCATACATTTTACTGAAAATTCTGACGAAAAAATAACCACTCCCCCTCGAATAACTCCCCCTCAAATACTTCCAATGAAAACTTACTCCACTGGGGACTTATTCGGGGATATACGATACATACTGGGCGGACCGCACGCTATGCATTTTACTGTATGAAACAATACATCATGACATTGCCATAAAAAATATTTGAAAATTGTTAATAAAAATGACAAATTATTTTGGTTTACAAACATCACACACATGTTTTAGCGTGATTTTTGAATAAAAAACGTGAAGTTAAATGACAATATTTTTCCTGTCTCTATCTCCATCATTATATATGTATTCTGGGGCCAGTTTCGCAAAATGAGTAGTGAGAAGTGAAATGACAAAGGCGAAGTAAAAAAATAAAAATAAAAATAAAAATATTCTCTATTCGCTTTTGCCAATTCACTTGTCGTTTCACTTCGCCTTTGCGCTTTTACTTGGCCTTTACCATTTCACTTCTAACTTCTCATTTTGCGGAACCATGTTGACCATGTTGAATCGGCATAACGTTGAATCGGAATCGGCATTTTTCACGTGACTTTATTACTTTAAATATGGTCGCATTCATTGTATAGCTTTGTCCCTCTGGTATAGTTCACGTTGCGTATATAGGACATCACGGTAAACTTCAGACAGATTTTCAATGTTCAATTTACTTTCAATTCATTTTTCATTCACCCCTACTCTTGGTTCAGTTGCGAAGTAAACAAGTGTCAAACAAAGCTGGTAATTTTACAGGGCATTTTACATGACTTTTATCACTTTGCATTGCATTTTACATTTTACATTGCAATATGCAGGGTTAGGGAGTGGCACCTGGGGAACAACCTCCAGTTATCAAAATCCCGCTCTCAAATGCATACACAAATTAACTTGTCTCCATTTTGACTGGCGTCTATCAAGTGACAGTTTCATACTGCCTAGCACACTTTTCATGCTCGTGTTTGTCATGTTCTAAAGAGTGTTCGATTGAAGTTCGGACGGATTTGCGTGGGTGGAATGAGGCAATGTGCTAGTGTACTTTTGAAACGGCGTTTTCTGTGAAAGATCGTGTGATGGGAAAGCGCCAGAAAAATTACGCCAATCAAAAAATGGCGCCATGCGCCAATGGTGCCACAGCGACATCCAGAGGCCACTCCCAGACCTTGTAAATTGTCGAATGTCAGAAAAAGTGCGCAAGTGCCGTGCCAGTGGCGCCATGGCGCCATTCCATCACTAACGATACAAACCACTCTTTTTAGGTGTTTTATATTTTATATATGAGCATGTGTATGTGTGAACCGTGAGATTTTTTCCTTGATTTGCATAAGAGAAGTGTCTCAAAATGTATTCAACTAATTACATATGTAAGCTGATAATTGTGGGAAGTTTGCACAAATTGCTGCAGATTCTGATTTATTTGCTTATAATTTCTCCAGTGTTTTAAGTGTTTGCACAAATTATGGGAATATGTGTTACATAAATACATGTATTTGTCGTGATATATGTGGCTCAATATGTTTTAAAATTACATCCCGATCAAATTATGACTTCCCGCCATTT
>OZ038460.1:2665561-2775310 GCA_964036195.1 Sphaerolaimus hirsutus | reverse complement strand
CATGTGTGTGATGTTTGTCCCCAAAATAATTTGTCATTTTTATGAACAATTTTCAAATATTATTTATGGCACGATGTATTGTTTCATACAGTAAAATGCATAGCGTGCGGTCCGCCGAGTATGTACCGTATATCCCTGAATAAGTCCCCCGGGGAGTAATTTTTCATCGGAAGTATTTGAGGGGGAGTTATTTGAGAGGAGGAGTTATTCGAGGGGGAGCGGTTTTTTTCGTCAGAATTTTCAGTAAAATGAATGATTAATTTACTGCACAAATGGGGTAATATTGGTAACATTTGTAGAAATACATAAATCACAAATCAAGCAGTCAAATCAATATTAGTGAACTCAGCTGCAAAGTAATAAATATATTTACATATTAAATACATAAAAAGTTTTTAGTACATGTGATATGTTGTGAAATGTTTTCTACCCATCAAAGTGGGGGGAGTTATTCGAGGGGGAGAGTTATTTTTTCCTCGCGCTCACAAGAGGGGGGACTTATTCGAGAGGGGGGAGTTATTCGAGAGGGGGACTTATTCGAGGATATACGGTATATAATAACGAAAGACAGTTGTAAAAAATTTCCCGAGATATTTCAAACGCTAGAAAAACACCAGCCATGGACCAATTTTCTCAATCACACTGTTTTATTGTGTCCAATTTATCCAATTCACTCATTTCCGCTGCATTTTCACCACTGCACCCATTATGTTTAGCTGAAAACATAATGTGGCTAAAAACACTATTAGTTGGCGGCAGAGTTGTTAAAACTACCAAACTTTTTTTCAAAAAATACGTAATGTATTTATTTTTTACTCTCGCCCTGAGTAAAAAAAACGTAAAGTAATTTTTTTTCTTTTACCCATGACCAGGGTTGGCAAAATCTCAGAAAAAAATAAAAATAAAACCAAATAAAATGGATAATTGAAGAATAAAATTAAAATAAAATAGAAAATTAAACAGTAAAAAAAATAAAATACAATTTTTATATAAGAAAATAAACACCTTCCCGGTCACGTCCGGCACCCATTTTTTGATTTTACTTCTCATATCCTATCCCCAGTTCTAGGGCACCCCAGAGGCTGAAACTTGGGGGAGATATTGGCGCAACCCCCCTCTACTTCGCACGAATTTGGGGGGTCGCGGCAACCCCTCTCAGCATGGGTCGCCCTAGGTGCAAACATTTTTTCGGCTTTTTTGGTGTCCCACAGCAGGTCCGGCACCCGCTGATTTCTGAGCTGTGGGAGGGGTATAAATCTAAAATTTTGGAGATGTGTTACCTACACCACTCCCCTACTATACAATATTCAATAATGTGAAATAAATGTGAAAAATTTCCTCAAAAATTCGCTTATTCTCTTAAAAAACACCAATCCCCAATGGATGGATGACAAAAAAATCACTTTTTGGAACTTTTTTATTAGACACTTGAAGAGATGGTTTACGATACTTTAAAGGGAACGGTTTGATGTTTAAAGTTTTGTAAAGAACCATACCTCTAAAATGCCTGCATTACAAAATTTACTTAGGGCGAATTTTATGACATCATAATGACATCATTGCAGGAACAAAAATTTACAAAATTTACACTTTGAAATTCCCCCCAATTAAATTTTGCAATGCAGGCATTTTAGAGGTATGGTTCTTTACGTAACTTTAAACATCAAACCCTTCCCTTTAAAGTATTGTAAACCATCTCTTCAAGTGTCTAAAAAAAAGTTCCAAAAAGTTAATTTTTTGTCATCCATCTATTGGGGAGTGGTGTTTTTTTTAGAGAATAAGCGAATTTTTGAGAAATTTTTTTGCATAGATCTCACATTTTTGAATAGTGTACAGTAGGGGAGTGGTGTTGGTAACACATCCCCAAAATTTTAGATTTATACTCCTCCCACAGCTCAGAAATCAGCGGGTGCCGGACCTGCTGTGGGACACCAAAAAAGCCAAAAAAAATTTTGCACTTAGGGCGACCCACCCTGAGAGGGGTCGCAGCGATCCCCCCAATTCATGCGAAGTAGAGGGGGGTTGCGCCAATATCTCCCCCAAGTTTCAGCCTCTGGGGTGCCCTAGAACTGGGGATAGGATGTGAGAAGTAAAATCAAAAAATGGGTGCCGGACGTGACCGGGAAGGTGTTTACAATTTTAGTAAAAAGAATTTTACTAAGACCAATCCTGGTGACGAACTAAAATAAAAAGTAAAAATAAAATAACAGTAAAATGAAAAATTAAAGAAAAAAATAAAAATAAAATGGAACATTGAAGAATAAAAAACATACAATACAATTTTAGTAAAAAGAATTTTAGTAAAAAGAATTTTACTAAAACCAACCCTGCTCATGACTAAACATGAGAAACGTACTATTTCTCGGGGAAAACGTAAACATGAATATTTTTAAGAAATGTCACCCCAATTTTCGTTCAAAATCACAAATTTTGGTTACTTTTTGCCTATTTTAAGCAATGTTTATCTACATTACATGTGCTTATACCAATTTTCGACTATTTTCATTATTTTTAGCATATTCTATCCCTATTCCCCTCTATGCCTTCAAAAAATCTATATACCGTATTACCTCGAGTTATCCCCCCCTTGAATACACCCCCCTCGGAATACCCCCCTCCCCTTCGGAAGGATGTACGTCATGTACATAAAAATACGTCATGTATGCAATGTACATGATGTATATTACTGTTAATTTGCATTGCAGCTACACATTGACTAGTTTGTGTAGCCATCTACGTTTTTATGTCCAAATATATCCTGTTTGGACACATTTATTACCTGTTTTGGGTATGCAAATGCCTACTATTTACTACGATCCTTACGAAAATTTCTGACGAAATAATAAAAAAACCCTCGAATAAATCCCCACCCTCGAATTAACCCCCCCTCAAATTTTGCTGGCGTAAAAATATACCCCCATGGGGGTATTTCGAGGTAATACGGTAAAAGACTATCTGATATACGTTTTCTGCACTTGAGTAATTTCGAAAAGTATACCTAAATGTGAGTACAGGAACGTCTTTCGGAGGAAACGTAAACGTATTTACTCTGTACTAGAGTATTTATCGAGTAAAAGTAAACACATTTTAACAACTATGGTTGATAGTCAAAATTAGGAAACAGATAAATTTGTTTTAAACGCAATTCAGTTTACCAGAAAGAACCATTTTCGATCCCTGTCAACAGTAATTGACGGACACCCCATTCCGGTAAACTCAAATGCGTCCAAAGTCGATTTCTCAGTTTCCCAATTTACAGCTGTCAACTAAATAATAGTGTGCGTGGGACCAAAAAGTAAACCGTCAAACAGTAAAATGCACAGACATGGATTGAGATTTTTAGAGCTTAAGAAGTCGATTTTGCAGGCAAACAAAATCATAATATGCAAATTTCACTCGAGTGACGCGTACATTCGAAATAGTGGTGCGAATAAGGCACTGAAGCACCAAAAAGCACTTTGGTGCACTTTACCAAAAATTGTCAAATGATAAGAGTCACTATCAGTTTCTTTACTTAAACTTTTACCTACCACTTGTCAATTTTTCGTCACTTGATAACCTGGGGAATTCGTCGCTGATACGCACTTTGAAACTGAACAAGTGATAAGAAAAAGTGACAACTGGTGTCAGTCCCGCACTCTGTAAAGTGAAAAGCCGTGTCAAATGTCATGTAAAATGTAATTATCATCATTTTAATAAGAAAATATTTGGTTACTTTGTTACTGAACTTTTGACATTCTGCAAGACGTTTGACAAATTTGTATTGCATTTTACATGACAGTTAAAACTTAACAGGGTGCGGGACTGTCACCTGCTGAGTGAAGTCAGTCAAGTGACAAGTAACATGCAATCATGTATAAAATGTCATGTCACTTTATGTGTCACTTCACGCCCCACTTATATTTAGTTTTACTTTTCATATGCACGACACAAAATCGTGTCGCTTTTCTCACCTCTAGTTCACAAAAATACATGCAAAATAATGTAAATTGTATGTACCGTATTTCCTCGAAATACCCCCCCTCGTTTGACCACCTCCCTCTCGAGACCACTATGAAACAATCACCCCCCCCCCCCTCGAAATACCCCCCCAGATTGAGTGTAAAGAGAACGTACATGACAAATACTGCAGTTTGTGTTCTGCGTAGTGCAGAACACACGTTAAAACAATGTCGGAATCACGTTAGAACAGTGTTTATACCATCTACGTACTACTATTAGTCTACAGGAGTCTATACATGTCAGTTATTGATGCATTTTTCTACCCCAGTGTACATCACAAACGACGACTTTTTACTAGGATTTGACGAAATAATACCCCCCCCTCGTTTAACCCTCCCCCCTCGAAATACCCCCCCCCTCGTTTAACCCCCCCCCCCCTCTCGGGAACACTATGAAACAATCACCCCCGGGTGGTATTTGGAGGAAATACGGTAAGTATTTGTATTTTCTTCTACTTGAACTGAGGTATGCACTTCAAATAAATCTCCAGTCCAAAGCGCACAAAAACTTTTGTGGCTACTTTATCTGAGACTTTTATAATCATGCTGAGTGCATACTTAGCATTTTCTTGGATAAAGGAAAAAATAAAATGTGCTTTGTGTTTCATTTTTATCATTTTTACGATGTTTTAGTGAAAAATTCGATCTGATATGAGAAACGTGTCTACGTAAGTTGTAAATCTAAAAACAATCTAAAGGCGCTGCACACACACCAGTATTATACACTAAAAATATGATTAACTCATAAATAGAATTTGAGTTTACTAGATTTAGGTGTTTGTCAACTACAGTTCAACTACAAAAAAAACATTCAAGTAAACTCAAATGCGAAGTGACAGAGAAATCTCCTGGGAACAATTCCACTTCTTGTCAAGTGACAAGCAAAGTGATTAAGAAAGTCATCATTGTGACCCCAATTATGCCCAATTGAAGCAAACAAATCAACGTGCAAATGTATATTGCAAATGTGGGATTTAAACAGTGAAAATAAACAGAACTGATGAAGGGTTTAGTGATGAAGTATAGTGTTTGACTGAACTTCTTATAGTAAGTTCAATCAACTACATACTACAACAAGTAAGTGCAGATTTGAGCAAAATTTCGGAGTGTCCGCACCGAAAAAATGATTGAAGTGCCAATTCCGCAAGTAAAATGGAGTAAAAATTGAACGAAAAGTAAACTTTTAACACGTTCACTTACAAATTTGCTTTTCTTTAAGATTTTTACTACTTCAAAATTGTCTTTTTTTACTTCTCCAGTTACGGAATGGACCCGTGACGATATTTAATAGGTCTAAATGAATACCCAGTGGGGGTTTCATATGGGAGTTACAGAAGCGACACGAATTCAAAAGGTACTTTAGAGACTTTCGTGTTCAATTGCACATACAAATATCATCAAACGTTGAAACATAAACACAACCGCCATGACTTGTGATGGAAAAGCGCCAAGAAAAATATCGCCAAGCGCCATTCACAAAATTAGAATACTGGCTTTTATTAGGAAAAATTAGAATAATTAGAATACTGGAATTAGGTTTTCCACAGAAAACAGCACCAAGCGCCAAACTAAACCAAGATTTTGGCACCGTGAATTTCACTACAGTGACGCCACTTAAAAATACTGGCTAAAAATACTTGAAAATTGATCCTTTGTAGATCAATTCGAAAATTCGGAAATTAGAAAAGTATGTCCAAAATATTTTGACATTTTCAGTTGAAAATGCATGTAAAATACAAAAATTACAACACCCAGTTATTAAACTTCAATTCAACAGATCTATTCATGGTGGAAAACAAAAATGGGCAAATGCGTCTGAAGCAACGTGTCCTACTGCCGGCACAACATCGACAATTTTTTGAAAATTTGTTTGACCAGAAATATTACCAAAAATCAAAGCACAGATAAAATTCGAAAGATTCAACAGTATACTTGAAAATTCGAAAACTGGCGCGTAACAAATTCAAAATTCAAAATTAACCTTATAAATACAGTTAAACAGCATTCACAGGATTTTTGCACATTCCGAACACTTGAAGATTTAATAAGTCAAGTAAAAAGTTCCACATTCATGGGGAAAAGCGGTCAAGTATACTTTTCACCTGTCACAACTGTCACTTTACTTGCAATTAGGGATGGCCGGTGTTTTTTTAACCATTAAAAAAAACGTTTTTTTTTAAACAGAGGCATCGAAAACGTTTTTTTATTTTAGTTTTAACGGCAGCCAAAATTTTTTGTACTAAGCACTAGGTATTTTGCAATTTTTTTGCGTGCAAGCGCGCAATTTCACATGCCGATTACCATTGGTGGTTGTTTTCATTGGTTTTGAGGCATTTTTAGTGTGAAACCTTCCATTTGTTCATGCTATTGTGTCAAAATAAGCCGTGATATGTTAGTGTCGTATATAATATCCAGCCAATGTGCCCCCATATAGCTGTACAGTGTGATACATCACTGTCAATGGATTAGCCTGATATTATCACCTTGTATAAGTGCTATTCCATGCAAAACTTGACTTGAAGTCTCAAACATTCGACAAAAGGCAGTATACGTAACAAGTTGACAAAAAAATTAATATTTTTGACAGAAATCACCACTTATAATGCTATCCCATGGCTCCACAGCCATTCTGTGGCTATATATATAACATCACAAAGTACTAGCAATTGTTTGATATACCTGTATATGTCGACCCATAACCATATCTGGGAGCTTTTTAAAAAAAACCTCCCAAAATTTAAAAAAACACGTTTTTTTAAACAACGTTTTTATATAAAAAAACAGGTTCGTTAAAAAAACAGGGTCGTTTTTTGGCCATCCCTACCTCCAGCGTGTTATAAATAAAGTGTGCGCGTTCACATCGTTCCAGTGTGCGCGTTGGTTTATTTAAAAAATGGCGCCAAAAATCCTTATGGCGCTGTCGCGTTATTTCAAAACTAGTATACTCCGGTTACTTTACACCCTGCACGCGTGTTTCCCGCTGGAAGTATGCCAACGATGGTTAACGCGTCCGAGTTTCATAAAAAGATGACAAAATTGATTGTTGTTATAATGTTATTCATTAACATATTCACATCGATGAATTTTTTTCATATTTTTACGGAAATCGCATGATTTTATAATCATTGGCACGCTTCCAACAGGAGACATAAATCAGTGCGAGGGCAGAGTATCACGTACTCCGAGTATACTGAATGTCACACTTCCACAAATAAAACTTATATTACGGTATAGGGTTGGAAAAAAAACGTTTTTTTTTAACTCGATGTTTTTTTTTTTAAAAAAACGTTTTTTTTTTAAAAAAAACGTTTTTTTTAATAAAAAACGTTTTTTTTTAAAAGCTCCCAGATATGACCTTGTGTCAACATATATAGGTATATCAGACAGTGGCAATACTCTGTGATGTTATATATGACCATATAATGTCTGTGGAGCCATGGGATAGCATTATAAGTGGTGATTTGTGTCAAAAATATCCATTTTTCGTCGACATATCGTTCGTATATCGCCTTATAGTCGAATGTTCGTGACTTCAGGTAAAGTTTGGCACCGAATGGTGATCAAACAAGGTTATAAAAGGAGGTTGTTACTTTGGGAGTGAAGTTACACACTGTGGAGGTACATGGAAGCACATTACCTCAATATTATATACTACAGCAACATATGACGGCTTATTAACCCATGGTAGCACATAGAAATGGATACTTTGATACTAAAAATGCCACAAAACCAATTAAAACAACCACCAATGTCAATTTGTGTCTGAAATTGCGCGCTTGAGCGCAAAAATTTTGCAAAATACCTAGTGCTTAGTACTAAAAATTTCGGTCGATGTTTTTTTTAAAAAAAAACATTTCGGACGTCGTGTTTTTTTTTTAAAAAAAACGTTTTTTTTTAATAAAAAACGTTTAAAAAAAAACATCGGCCAACCCTATTACGGTATATTCTTGAATGAGGACCCCGACAGTAATTTGTCAATATAGTGCGCAGGGGTTTAGTGGGGGGGGGGGGGGGAGAGGTTACCACAGCCCTGCCAAGTCCGCTAGCTATCTATCTATCCCGGAAGGCTTTTATCGGATATTATCCCCTGAACCACCCCCCTCCCAATCGTCCAGCTATTGTATCTACCTATCTGGAGCGATTTTTTCAGAAATTTCATACCTTTTTACAGATTTTCACCTTGAAAATCCTTTAAATGTTCCTTATTGCCCATTTTCGGCTTTTTTGTACTACCTATATGTACTCATTTACTTATTTTTACCTATTTTCACTTATTTTTTTTGCGATTTGTTCCCCTGTTCTTCCTTCTACACATTGGAAAAGCCTATATTGAACCCCCGCGAACACCCCCCTCCAAAAAATGGGGGTAGAGGCGGGAGCTTTTACTGAAGGGGGGGGGGGCTTACTCAAGCATATACGGTAACCCCCCAAACCCGATTTGCCCCACCAACGGAAATATGCAACTCGCACTCGACCACCAATTTGTCGTCGTTCAAATCGCCGTCCATCGCCGAATCTGGCGGCTCAGTGCGCACGTAGCCCACCTGCGAGGAAACGTGTGTTTTGGGTACAGTATCAGCTTGAATAAGAACCCAGGGGGGCTTATTTGAGTCGAAATGCCAATTTGCTGGTTGCTGTTGCCAACAGGTTGCTGTTGCCAATCAAAGATTGAGGATAACAAGCAAATATTCGAAAAAATGTTAAAATTTTCTCCCACTGCCAGAAAACACAAAAAAAAATAATCGGATTTTTTGGTATATTTAGCGGAAAATTTAAAATGGAAAAATACAATACAAAACTTCGATTTCATTGGGAAAAAGGGCCAATTTTTCACATTACTAACAATTTGAAAATAGTCTGGTTTTAATAAGAAAACTGGCGGTAAACAGTTCGGTAAATTATGTTTTTGTCACCGGTAATTAACCATACAGATAAGTAACTTTTCAAATTTACCGGTGATTCCCGGTGAATATTCCCACGTACTCAAAATTCCAGCTATTTTATCCCCGCCCCAAAAGCGCTAGAGAGACTAGTTTATTGCCAGTAAACTAAAAATTCAATTAGGTAACTCAGAAATCAACTTATAATGGCATTTGAGTTTTCTGTAATTAGGTGTCTCAACTACAGTTGACGGGAAGTAAAAATAAATCCTTCCAGTTAAACGCAAATGCGTTCAAGACTGGTTTGGCGTTCCACACAGCGATTTTAAAAATAAGTTCGAACGTGTTTTGGCAAAGTATGAATACCGTATTTCTTCTAAAAGAAGAGCGCCGTTCTATTTTGTTCGTCAACTTGTTTACCTGCCGTTCTATTGGAGGTTGGCGAAAAAAATAGTACGGCGCTACCGTATTCTTATAGAAGAAATACAGGATTCATACTTTGCCAAAAAACGTTCGAATTTGTTTTAAAAATCGCTGTGTGTGGAGCGGCATTTATGAGTTTGCCAAATTTTATAAATTTCGTCACTAAACCAGCGTGTGCACTGTGCAGCGACAAAAAATATTAACGTACCAACAAATCGGCGACCAATTGTCGTTCGCAACTTGTCATAAATCTGGAGGCATTAAAAGATAATGTGTAGGTTCCATTTTCGATGTCCAGCAAATCGCTTTCGTTGAATTCCGGCACAGTCTGCAAAGAGAAACGTTTGTTTAATAAGGGGCGTGTAACGATCGCATTAAAAGATTCGAAAATTCGATAACTAGGTATTTTTGGAAAAAAATCGAAATTGGAAACGTCGTTTTGGAAAAAACACTTACCTAAACATTTAAATACTTTTTCGAGAGGGTTTACCATCGTTATAAATACTAGGTAGTGATATCTAGTCGCGTTTACTATTTACAACAAAACAGCTTCAAACGGGATAAACTTTTTGGGTTCGGGACCGGTTTTTTGAATTTCGGGATAGAGCTTGGGTTCTCGGAATCGCGATTTTCGACGAAGTTCTGTTATTCAGAGTTCTTGCCAATTTTTTCACACAAAAAAAACAAGTAAAAATACACTTGGGCTCCAGAGAAGTGGCATAAAAAGTTTCCGCTAATACTTCCCAATGCCAAAAAGTGATGGAAAATTTTGAAACTTTTTCCCTGGGATCGCGATTGAAATTTTTTATCGGGATTTGAAAATTTTCAGGATCGGGATTGGCATTTCCAATATTTTGATCGTAATCGGGGTAGATGAATCCCAAAAATAAACGGCACTCGGGATCGGAAACCCGTATGCACCCCAAATAAAACAACAACGCACCCCATCGGTCAGCTGATTGCCGAGCATGCCGAACCGGTCATCGGTGCGCGTGTCGGATTTTGTCGTAACTCCGAAACCAGTTTCTCCAGTTGTCCAAGCCATTAAAGGAAGATTCGTAGGGTTTGTAGGGTTTTTCTCTTCATCGTGTTGTACATAACGGGTGCAATTTTGTAGGGCGATTTTTTGCAGGATAATCGACAGTAGGAGTGTGATTTTGATGGGAGATGTTTTTAAACGGTTTTTGAATTTCGGATTGGTTGAATCCATTTTTTGGCAAGATTTCTGCGGTGGTACGTTGCCCGATTAGTTCGTTCGTTCGAAATTATCAAATAGGAAAATTATTTCAGGGGAAGTATAGTATCAGGAAAAGTAAATACCGTACTTATTCTAATGGAAAAGCGGCATTAAATTTTTTAGTCAACTTTTTCACAAGCCGTTCTATTTTTTCGTCAACTTTTTTACTCGCCGTTCTATTTTTCACGGGTGAGAAGTGAAAAACCTGCCGTTCTATTGGAAGTATGCCGTTTTATACGAAGAACTACAGTACTAATTATTTACACATTATTCAGATGAGATACGGTAGCTTTCCATCTGTCCTTTCGCCAGACTTTTTTTGAATACCGTATTTCCTCGAAATACCCCCCCCCCTTGAAATACCCCCCCCCTCGTTTGACCCCCCCCTCTCGAGACCACTATGAAACAATCACCCCCCCCCTCGAAATACCCCCCCCCAAATTGAGTGTAAAGGGAACGTACATGACAATAACTGTAGTTTGTGTTCAGTGTACTGCAGAACACACGTTAAAACAATGTCGGTGTCACGTTAGAACAGTGTACATACCATCTACATACTAATATTAGTCTACAGAACCTTATAAATGGCGGTTTTTGTTGCATTTTTCGACGTCTGCGTACGTTTCAGACGACAATTTCGTACTTGGTTTTCAAAAATTTTCTTGTGAAATAATAACCCCCCCTCGTTTAACCCCCCCCCCCCTCTCGGGACCACTATGAAACAATCACCCCCCGGGGGGTATTTCGAGGAAATACGGTACAAGCGACAAGCATTAGACATTTGCATAGACCGGCTTAGGAGACACAAGACAAAAAACTATAACTGTATGCATTTTGTAATGTGCTGTTATTGTGAAGTGATGTAAAAATACAAAAAACATTTAGGTATGTCTAATTTGGTGAAAAAATCAGAGTTGTTAGAATTACTGAACTTTTTTAAAAGTATCTTAATTTACTCTTATTTTAAAAGTATGTAAACATAAGGTTTTTTTACTCACCTGAAAGTATAAAAAACGTAAAAAACGTAAAAGGTACGTAAAACGTACGCGTAAATGTGGGAACTTTTCTTGTGAGTGTAGAAACGACTAATTATCTTCATAGGATACGTAAAAGTGGACACTTTTTCATACGTGTACAGCACAACGTATGTTTTTCTATAAGCAAATGACAGATAAAATAGTTTTCAAGGTCTCTTTATTCTGGGAGATAAAAATCGTTGCTCTCCCGACTAGTTTTGACTTCTATGGTCTCCACAACAATTTCGATTTGGTAGCGATTTTTTTAAAGATGCCCCAAATACACCTAAATATGTCCCAAATTGAATTTTCTGAAATACATTTTCCGTACGCGTATGCTTTGAAAATGTACGCGTAGAAGTGTGTACGGTATTTTTTTCAAAAGTATATGTAAATGTATCTACCGCGTACTCGCGTACGCGTATTTTTCGAGTAAACTTTGGAAAAATAGACAATTTGAACATTTATCTGTGGCGGACAAGTTGTCATATGAATGCAGAACTGAATGCAAACACGGGGAAAGCTCAAAATCCAAATGCTCATAATCCAAGTAGGCATAATCCAAGCAAAAGTGAGGCATAATCCAAACACTTTTTGTGCCTGAAACTGCAGCATAATCCAAACAGAACTGAGGGATAATCCAAACACCGATGTAGCCTATTCTTGTGCATTTGTGTATGTATGGTGCTGCAATTGATGTATAGTGTAAATATTTATGTGTGTAATATTATTTAAAAAAGATTCTCATCATTTACATTGCCAAAAGATCTCATTTTGACAACCACTGAAGGGAGTTGCAACAATGGCAAAAACTCACCAGGAGCCAATCCCAAGCCCTGTAAAGTGTAAAGTAAAGTGTCAACTGTAGAGTCAAATGCAAAGTAAAGTGTCAATTGTCATGAAAAGTAATTAATAAAATCTTTTCTTTTTTGTTTTAATTGACACTTTACTTTGCATTTGACTTTACATTTGACACTTTACTTTACACTTTACAGGGCTTGGGACTGCCCCCAGGTTGCGCAGTCGCTAAATACAACCCAAGTCATTTTCCCATTAAGTTGTTTCCCATTATCATTCTCCTCTATCCACCTGCAATGCAATATGGGACACACACAGATCCACTTGCAGGTTATCTAATTCAAATTGCATCACATAAGGGATACATTACATCAAAAGAAAATGGATTTAAGAACAGAAAATAGAGTGGTGCTCATTTCATTGAGGAAAATTGCTTGAATGATGTGCACATCATTTGGATTTTGCCCTATTTTGGTTTGGATTATGCTTAACTTTGGAAAATGAATTCTGTTTGGATTATGCTGCACTTTTGTTTGGATTTTGCTGTACTTGTTGTTTGAATTATGCTGTTTGGATTTTGATGCAGACTCACAAAATACGGACACACCCTAAACTTGCGGTAAAAATTATTTTAGTAACTCATTATCATTAAACGTCATTTCAACAACACATTGCATACACTTTGGGTAGACATTTGTCAACTTAAACTTCATCCATGCTTAAAAACTAAAGTAATGTGTCCTACAAACACACATAAATCGAACCCAGGAACCAGAGTTGTTAAACCCTTTTAGGCACTTTTGAAAAGTAAATATTTAGGTAAATATGTATACTCAGCTTATGACTGAGTAAATGTGGACTTCCAAGGTATGTGAACTCACATTTACATTTTTGGAGTATTTTAGATATCAGATAAAAGATATTCCAAAAACGACTTTTTTATTTTGATGTTATTTCTGTTAGTCTTCATTTTCTGGACTAATACATTGTTGCTGCTTTAAAGTGATGTTGCTAGGTTGTTAAGTAAATAAATTCATTGTCTTTATTATTTCATTGTAATTTACAAAAAATTGTTTTATTTTTTTGCAACACTACCCTCAACTTAAATTCAACTGTCACAGCACCCAGAATACTGGGAATAGAAGTTATCTCAAAGAATCAGCTTTCATTTTTTTCCTGTGAAAGCTCTTTTACATTTCTTTGACATTTTCTTGAGTAAAGAAATTGCAAAAACACTACCTTTTACATAATCACATGTGAAATGTACTTTCACATTAGTCTTTATTATGTTAACATTTTTACATTTAGTCTGTTGAAACCTTTTTCACCTAAAAAAACCTGTACTTCAGCAGTGAGTAAATATGGGTTTACTTTGAAAAGTGCTTACACACACTATTTTAGAATTATGAAATTCTTGACCATTAATGCAATGTTTCACAAAATAGTATGAAACACTGTACAACTCTGCACAGTGCTTTATATTGTTTCATGCAAACAGTTTGCCAAAATGGTTGAACATTTCATAATGGTAAATTAGCATGTGTGGGGCCAATAAATTGTCTGTCCCTTTTATCACTCCGCACATAAAGCACTAGCCTAACACACTGGCATGCTTGCTTTTTGTGTAACGTTAATTGTATTTACTTATATTCCTGATAATTCATGTTGTGAATAAATTGTGCATTGAATTCTAATTGTAAGTACACTGCTTACTCAAAGCAATAAATAAAGTGTCATAATATTTTAATAACAGTTAATCTCTGAAGCATTTAGCATTTTTCAATGGACCTGACACATTTAACACTGTGACTGTATGGCTTCAAAGAGACTCAATTTGAAAAACATTATGTTTACATATACTTTTAAAACTTTTGACCCTAAAAGAACTTTTAACAACTCTACAGTAAACGCGCATACACAAGCAAGCATGCCAGTTATGTGGCATCCGGTAATCCAGTGTAGTGACGTAAAATGCGCCAAAAACACTATCACGCTTTTTTGTATCTTATAAATTAAAGTGAATTATTGATGTTTATCCGGACTGAAACGGTTTAATAAAGCGCACGGGTGCCAGTCCCGCACTCTGTAAAGTGTCAACTGTCATGTAAAATGTCAACGTCAAAGTGTCAAAAGTTTAATTGACATTTTACATGACATTTGACACTTGACTTAAGACTTTTTTACATGGTGCGGAACTGCCCATTCATAGTGCTTAAGTCAAATCAAGTGCCCAATGTAAAGTGGGCACTGATACTAATAAAGGTAAAATAGCTTCCTACCTAGTTTTATTTTGCTAAAACAATCAGAATGAAAAAACTATGAAAAGAGTCAAATTTGTCCAACGAAACTATAATTTTAAATAGGTTAATAAAACAAAGTATACTCGGCGGACCGCGTGCTATGCATTTTTCTGAAGGAAACACTCCATCATGACGTCATCATTAAAAAAATAAAAATAATTCCAGCAAAAAAAAGAAAAAACATGACGGGAAAAACCATTACTCGTTTGTACGCGACTCCGCCTTTTTCTTTTCAAAATATTTTTCTTTTTGTGAAAGTGCATACATAAGTATCCAGCTCGCGCGTTATCGACCAAGACATAAATAATTTTGGGCGCATACTTTGCGGTCCGCCGAGTATAATCATATCTAAAAATTGGTCCAAAATTGTGTAACAAAACGTCCTTCGAGTTAAATCGGCATGGAAATCTAAATGGCGCCATGAGCAAAAAATGCCATGGCGCTTTCACATGTCTAGTTGCTAGCCATGAAATGGGGCACACAATGGACGAAATCACTGGTGCAAACAAAAAGAGTGAAAATCCACTACTTATTGTTTGACTTGGAACTAGGAAAGGGCTAGTGTTTTGTGTTTCAGATTGTTTGATATGATGAATTGAAAGTTTGTGAAGCTAAAATTATGTAGCGGCTAGAGTTTACTCACAAAGAAAACTAGCAAATTTCATGTCAATCACAATTCAAAACAAACTAAACCAACAAAAAATACGATTGCGTACCTAAGACACTCCAAATAGTTTCGGAATGCATCAAACACATAAAAATATGCGCGCATGCAGAAAAGTATTGGGAAAAATAAGCATAAACGGTTCAAAATTGAAAAGATGCTTGAGCAAAAATGCTTAAGGCAATATAATAATGTACACACTTGTATTTTGTAAATATAACTGGTCTGATTTAACTATAAAAAGAATGTTACTGTATTTTGTTGAATAAAGTCACGTGACAAATTATGCACCAAATTCATCCACCGTCAGAGCAATGTTATGTGACGAGAGAAATAAAATTTTCGTTTTTTTATTCGGATGGGACATGGTAGATTTAATTGTAAAGTGTGTAAACAATTACTGGGCAGACTATTTTTTGCACCAAACATTACCACAATTGAAAAAGTGACACGACTATTCTACACTAAACCCATATAATAAGCAATAAATTGTGACGAAAACTGTACACACTTTTTGGTTCATAAATCAAATGAGATACGGTATATCCCCAAGCAATGTAAGCATGCAGTCGGGTGAATAAGGTACATAAATATTTTTATGTAGGTATATTTAATACCATATTCCCTCAAAATACCCCCAGGGTGTTTATAGTGATGGAAAAGGCACCCGGAAAAATGGCACCGCACCGCACAGGCACCGGGTTGCCGGCAGAGTTGCGAAAGTGTATTTACACTTACCCGAAATACCCGGGTAAATGGGTATTTATATTTACACTTACACTTACACTTTCATAAAATACCCATACACTTTTTTTACACTTTCCTGGGCAAAATACCCGGGTACAGAAAGTGTATTTTTTTCTTTCAGATGGCCCTGTTTTATGCTTTTGAGAAAGCATAAAATAGGGTCATGTACAAAAAATGCATTGAATGTAGAAAATATGGCAAATGTACAAACTAGTCTTTGATCTACAACCTTTGATCAGTACTCATGTTATTCTACAGTTTCATCATACTTTTGTAAAAAGGACAAGATCAATGGAAATTCACCAGCTGGACACAAAGTCAACTTTTGCATTGACATTTGCTGCATGTATCACATTGCTTAATCAGTAAAATATCAACATATTTGGACGTAGATATACTCGGCGCACATCACACTTTGTATGGAAACCTACCATAATCCAGATAAACTATGAACCAAAAATTATACAGTTTTACATAACATTTTGTTTTTACTATGGAATACTTGATCACGAAATTTATCGCAATATTTTACAGATCAAATTATGGTCGGATTCTGCACATAAATACTTTGCGGTACGCCGGGGATAGCTATTTACACAATTTACACACACAGTGTAGCTGCGATGGAAATTAGCAGCAATAAATACATCATTCCAGACGGGGGTATTTCAAGGAAGTACGGTATGTATGTAAATACCTATAACACATACCTAGACAAGTTTGTGTATGTATGATAAGTTGTAAGCTGGAAAATTGTGCCAATGCATGAGAAATGGTCAATGTAAATGCATGAGACAAGCAAATTGAGAGTCATAACAATAGCTGTTGTGGGCAAATACGTAATTATTGACAGCACCTGCTTTTCGACTTCTATTATATATTTTATGCAGGTGCCAGTCCCAGACCCGTAAAATGTCCAACGTCGTGTAAAGTGTCTGAAGTCATGTAAAATGCCCAGCAAAATACCCGTTGACAACTTGCATGACATTTTACATTTTACAGTGCATTCAATGTGACTTTTGACACTTTGCATGACATTTGACATTTTACTGGGTCTGGGAGTGCCCCAGATAAATATATAAAATGATAGTTATATTACCTAGTCATCATAACCTCACTGTAGCAAAATTTCTAAATTTTTTAAGGTTTTAGCTTTAGTTATCTTTAGCATTAATCTCCTACCGTATTTATTCTGATAGAAGGGCGCCCTTCTATTTTTTCGTCAACTTTTCAGCCAACCTTTTTCAAGTTTTGCCAAGGTTTTTCAAAGCGTTACGTCACAGACCACAGACAGTTCATAGAATGACGATACATAGAGTTCACTCAACATTTGATGTTAAAATAGCACAAAATCAATGGACCAAAGCCACTAAATCACAGCGTCGCCGCTGATATTTTATTTTCTTTTAATGCATTTGGCACAATTCCAGCACTTTATGCACCTTCTATTGGAGACCGCCTTTTTATTTATTTCGTGGCTCAAATTAGGTTGAAAAGTGTACTTTCTATTGGAGACGCCCTTCTATTGAGACCCGCCATTCTATCAGAAGAAATACGGTAACAAAAAATACAATAAGTTTGTTGTGTCCAATTTGAACAAAAAAAAGGGATGTTATTTTGTTAATCATCCATATTTAATGAAATGAGTTTAAAGAACCTACCTATATAAATACCACATTAATGACACAAAAATAAAGATTTTTCTCTCGTCATGTTACACTGCTCCCACTAATTTATGGGTGAAATTGATGCAAAATTTAGTCACGTCACGTTATTCGAAAAAGTACGGTATCAATCATTGTTCAGCGTGCAGTCTAATCAGTAAATATATTTGTCTCAATTTTCTCAACACAAAAAAATATCAAAACAACTTCCTCCAACAAAGAGCAAAGAACCCCGGAGCTTAGGTAAACCCAAAAATCGTTTTTGAAAATTGTTTCCTACAGCTTGCCTAAATCCAATCAACACAAGTACGTGTACATGAAAAATATACGAATGTGCTCCGTGAATTGTCAGACATCAAACGCGAAATGAAATGTAGCGTGCCATTTTCGCATTCCAACCGTAACCTGCCGTAATAGAGCCCAGGTTTTTTTAAGTGGCCAGCTATTTTGCCCGATTTTTCGGGTTTGGCAGTTATACCGTATTACCTCGAAATACCCCCATGGGGTTTATTATTTCGCCTACAAAATATGAGGGGGGTTAATTCGAGGGGGGGGGGGTGATTCGAGGGGGTTTATTTGAGGGTTTTTGATCATTTCGTTAGAACTTTTCGTAAGGTTGTAGTAAATAGTAGTAGGCATTTGCGTTCCCAAAACAGGTAATCAATGTGTCCAAACAGGATATATGTGGACATAAGAACTTAGAGAGCTATACAAACTAGTCTATGTGTAGCTGCAATGAAAATTAGCAGTAATAAATACATCATGTACATTGCATACATGATGTACATCATTCCGGGGGGTATTTCGAGGGGGGTTTATTATTTCCCCAGCCCATTTTGAGGGGGGGGGGTGGTGCGAGGGGGGGGGGGGTTAATTCAAGGGGGGAATAATTTGAGGTAATACGGTATTTGGATTTACGATAGACTGTGAAAACACTTCAATGTTGTTTTTAGTGGTGAGACATTATTTCAGGATTCAGGATTTCAGGGTTAAACCCATGGAAAACGCATCGGTGGCTGCTTAATCTGTCTAGCTGACTTGTCGGGCAGTGTGCCATGTCATAAAAATGTCAATTATAATAAAAAAGGATTTTATCACTAAATTTTTGACATTTTGCATGACATTGGACAAATTTGTATGACATTTCACTGAAAGCTTAACTTTACACTTTACAGGGCGCAGGGGTATCAGTACTTGTGCAGCACTTGGGGAGGTATCAATTGACCTGTAAAATGTGAAAAGTAAAATGTAGGTAAGGTATAAGATATACACTTATCAGCTATAACCATACAGGCTTGTTTACAAATTTCAGGCAGACACATCAAGAAAAATAGACCCTAGCTGCCAGACAATGTGTATTAGGTAAAATTTTGGCCTGTTTCCAAGAAAGAAAGAAATAAGTATTTGTGTTGTTAAACATAAGTAAAACTTGACACGACTCAATATTGATGTTGTTTAGACAAATTTTTCTGCTAATTTCATGAATGGTTTGTTCTCCATGTAAAATGTCACAACAATCATAAATGTCTAGTAAAAAGAATAAATGGGAGTTTGAATCCTATTACGTGGCATTTTACATGACATGACACTTTGCATAACTTTTATGCATTCCTTGAAATTTTCCTTTTTACATGACCTAGGAGTGCCCAGTGGAACGATCAAAAATTATCGGGTATAGCGCACTGCTTAACGAATCCACACGCGAATTGAATATGCTATGAAAACTGTGCCAGTTTAGAGACATTTCACTGTGCAGAAGCGCCCAGGGGGGATTAGCGAGTTGTCTTACGGTAGATAAAACTACCGTATATCCTCGAATAAATCCCCCGGGGAGTCATTTTTTCGTCAGAAGTTTCTGAGGGGGGAGTTATTCGAGAGGGGGTAGTTATTCGAGGGGGGGAGTTATTTTTTCGTCAGTATTTCCAGTGAAATGTATGATAAATGTACTGCACAAATGGGGTAAATTTGGTAACATAAATGCTAGTAGACTACAAAATTAACAAGTCAAGCAGTGCAAACAATGTTAGTGAACTCTAGCTGCAAGATATTAAATATATTTACATATTGAATACATAGAACGTTTTTTGTAAACATACTCACAAGAGGGGGGACTTAATCGAGAGGGAGGAGTTATTCGAGAGGGGGGACTTATTCCAGGATATACGGTATACCAGGTGGAAAGTGAAATATATAGGTAAGTCTACGTATGCGCAAGAAATTTAAAAACTGTCCCAAAATAAGTAAACATTCATAATATGCTTTTCTGGAGACTAAAATACAACGTCACAGACCTAAAACATGAAAAAGTTGTCACTGAGTTTCCTGCGCAATTTACGTTTTACCTCTGGCGACATTTTCTCGGCAGCGGGTAAGAAAATCGAATAAGAAATCACATGCTTTTCATGCAATACTAAAGCAGAGTTGTTAAAAGATCCAAACCTTTTATTTAAGTTAAAAGTACCAGACGTAAACGTAAAGTATTTATTTTTTGCTCACCCCTGTGTACAGAAAACGTTAAGTATTTTGTACTCTTACAAACGAGCAAACATGCTTTTTCATCTTGAAAACGTAACGTGAGTAGTTTTGAGAAATTGCACCCAAATTGTCGCTCAAAAGCTTTAATTTTCATAACTTTTTGAGTATCTTCGGCAATTTTTGGCTATTTATGTGCTCATATACCCATTTTTGACGATTTTTCTATATTTTTGGCATATTCACTTAAAAGGCTATCTGAAATATTTTCTGTACCCGAGTATTCAAAAAAGTAAAAGCGAGTACTGACACTTTTTTCTGAGGAAACGTAAACGTATTTACACAGTACTTCAGTAACGGTATTTTTCTACTAAAAAGTAGATACGTTTTCACAACTATGTGCTAAAGTTCGGTAATGTATTATTTTAGGTATGTCCACTCCCCATAAGCTTTGGTGCTACATACTGCCAGTAAACTAGGTAAACATTTGGTGAACTCAAAAATCAACTTCGAAGTACATTTGAGTTTACTAGCATTAGGTGTTCGTCAACTACAGTTGACGGAGAATAAATTGTTCATAGAAATACGGTAACATACTTTCTACGGCTCAGGAGATTATCAGTTAATATATTCATGGGTGGATTAGTAAATGTAAATGCGAAAATAGTGTTTTTTAAAGAATTTAGCCAGAATGAGAAATGAGGTTTACCGTATTTGCTTGAATAGTTCCCCCCTTGAATAATTCACCCCCTCGAATAATCCCCCCTGTAAGACGAGTGAGGAAATCATAATTCCCCCCTTGAATAATCCCCCCTTTAAAGATTTGATAAATGGTTGTTCCTAATTTTAACAAAAATGACACGTTATTATGTTTATGAAGCATATTTCGTGAAATGAGTTGATAGAAACATGCTTGAAAATTTTGACGAAATAATAATTCCCCCCCCCCCTTGAAAAATTCCCACCTCGAATAGTTCCCCCCTCAAAAATGTCTGACGAAATTATAATCAACCAGGGGGATTTTTCAAGCAAATACGGTATATTATTATATTCCTATTATATTTAGTATTTTTTGCTCAGAATAGTTTGAGAGCCAAGGTAAATAAAAGTTCAGTTCTCGAGTTACACCAAAGTTTGTTCAAAGTAATGTAACAATTTCAAAACATGCAGAAGTAAACCCAGGTAAATAGGGTTTGAGAGAACAAATGGTTCCCAAGTACGACATCCTCAATAGTTGACGATAGTCAACTTTGGAAACTGCAAGATCAGTTCTGAACACATATTAGCTTCCCGAAATGAGTTATGTTTGATCACCATCACCTTCAGTTGACGGACACCTCATAAAATGGCGTTCAAAGGCGTTTTGGAGGTTTTAAAAATTTCGGTTGAAAACTAGTGTGTATACAGCCAGTGTGTCAACTGCTGTTGACGGAAATAAACATCATTCATTGGCCCTACACTCACTGGTTGTCAACTAGTTTTACTGTCAATTCGGATCTTAGTTGACGCCCGTACGACAATTTTCAAGTCCACATGTCAATTTTTAATGTGAAAAAGGAATTTATATTGGCATGTGCACTCGAACATGTGTTAGATGAATGACCCGTCAACTAAATCAGAATGGAAACAAGTCGACCCGGTTGACACCCAGTGATGTTGTCAACTAGCACGCATGGGGCTATCCCGGTGAACTCAAATACCGTATTACCTCGAAATACCCCCATGGGGGTTTATTATTTCGCCAGCAAAATTTGAGGGGGGGGGGTTAATTCGAGGGGGGGGGGTTATTCGAGGTTTTTTTTATTATATCGTCAGAAATTTTCGTAAGGATCGTAGTAAATAGTAGGCATTTGCGTACCCAAAATAGGTAATAAATGTATCCAAACAGGATATATTTGGACATAAAAACGTAGATAGCTACACAAACTACTCTTATGTGTAGCTGCAATGCAAATTAACAGTAATATACATCATGTATTTACATTGCGTACATGACGTATTTATTATGTACATGACGTACATCATTCCGAAGGGGGGTTTATTATTTCCCCAGCCCATTTTGAGGGGGGTTTAATTCGAGGGGGGGGGTAATTGAAGGGGGGGATAATTCGAGGTAATACGGTATGTTCTAAAACAGTTGTATAAATTAAGTCCGTCCACTATTGACACTTATTTGAAGTGCGTAAGCACCTTCAGATGTTTTATCAATATATGACCAACCATTCGTTTGAGAGGCCAAACAACTATCATAACTTTTTTAATATTTATCATAATTTCGAAGCTTTTCCAGTTTTTACGCGATATTCATTTGATTCATTCATTTATTTCATTTGATCACGACTTCAAGGTATAAAAATTCAAATTCAATATTGTATTCGAGATACGTTTTATTCAGACAAAACGAAACGCTATGGTAGAGGGTAAAATACGTTAAAATCACTAGAAACGTTGATAAAAACGTTTAAATAACGTGAGACAGCAAAAACACACAAAACGTATGCAATATACCCTGTGCAAAATGAAGCCAAAACAGCTTATATCTCAACGAATCAAGAGTTCATGTTTTATGAAGGTAAAAACGAAAATATATTCACACTAATTCTCAGTCGGTGATTGATCAAAACGATTTTTATTTAAAAAAATAATCTAGAGTACAATGAAAGAAATATTGCATGTAATCTACCTAAATGTGTGATAAGTTACGCATGGATTTATATATACAGTTTGATTCATGAATTGTGGTTGGTTTCAGACTCAATAACACATATTCATTCCATTGACCAATCAGCATACAGTTTAAATGAATAGTCAATAGAATTGAAAAAAAATCGCCGGGAGATTGATCAAAAATCAAAAGTAAAATATTTATAAAAAATTTTTTTCCAGGTAGATGTAATTATTTCTCTTCTTGAGGGATTTTCTGAGATTATATTTTTTCAGAGCCACCCACTTGTTTCAATGCTAATAGCCAATGGTTGTTTCCAACATCTCCCATTTGCATGTGCAAACCGATTTACACACGCAGTTTGTATACCAACTAAATATTGAGGATAAACCCTAGAGTTACCGTATTTCCTCGAAATACCCCCCTCAAAATGGGCACTATGATATTGTAATCCGGGAAATGCGACGTTCAAAACACTTACTGTGTTACGTTAGAACATCGTTTATACCATCTACATCCTTATATAAGGCTGTAAAAACTTATAAATGGTGGTTATTATTGCATTTTTCACGTTTTTCTCTCAAAATTTTTACTCTGAAAAAATAAACCCCCGGGGGGTAATTCGAGGAAATACGGTATGTTTTTATTTTGCGCTATTGCCCAAGGCATGAATGTTAGAAACCAACTGCATTTCCACACTTTCCACAGAAAATATTTACACATAAACATCATGAAGGCAACTGGCAAAAAGTTTTCAGCAAATATCATATTTATAAACAAAAAAATGTTGACGCCAAAAATAGAGCAATTGTTGTGATGTGTAGTTGGAAAATCAGTAAAAAAATCGTAACAAAATCAGGGAAAAAATTGTGATAGGCGTACGAGCCCAACCCGATTTGGGCAAAGAAACAGTCTATGCAAGTGCAAAGGAAAAAATGAAGGTTTTGGACACTTGCCAATTTTTTACATAACCACAGACCGATTCCAAATGTCGATAAGTGACAATAAAAGTGTAAATGGCATGTAATTTATTTGCACACACTATTTAGTTGTTTGCGAGTAAACCCTGATTTTGGTAAAGTAAAAAATCGCCTTTGAACGCATTTGAGTTCACCAGAATGAGGGGTCTCTTAACTACAGTTCACGAAGATTTAGGATGACTCATTTCGGTCAACTCAAATATTTACGTTCAAAGCTGATTTATGAGCACCGAATTTGAATAAAACTTCTGTTAGTAAACTACCGTATTTCCTCGAAATACCTCCCCTCAAAATGGACACTATGAACTTACAAACACCCCCTCGAAATACCCCCCCCCAAATTTAGTGTATAGAGAACGTAAATGACAAAGGCTGCGGTTTGTCATCTGGGTAATGCAAAACACACGTTAAAAACGAGGACTCTGTTATGTGAGAACAGTGATTATACGTCTACACACTTATACAAGTCTTTAGAGTCTTATAAATGGCGATTTTTGTTGCATTTTCGACGTCTGCGTACGTTTCAGACGACAATTTAGTACTTGGTTTTCAAAAAATTTCTGGCGAAATTATAACCCCCCCCCCCCTCGTTTAAACCCCCCTCAAAATTCTCACTCTGAAACAATAAACCCCCCGGGGGTATTTCGAGGAAATACGGTAGGTATAGTGTGCGCCAAAAAACTAGTAAAGTTTTACGTGACAATAACTCTCGAATTTGCATGCCACAAAAAGATTGCCATGACGACTGGTCACTTTACCTTAGCCTTTTTATTTTCACTTGTCGACTTGCGAAATTGGCGTCTGTAATCAGTCACAGAAAAGAAACCTTGTAAATGAATAAATATATTGTAAAGGGGGCTATACAAATAATATTCTCGTTTTTTTAAAAGATAATGAGAGTATTTTAATAAAAACTACAAAATTATTAGTGTCAATGCGGCTTTGTCATGTTGGAGAAGAAAACATTTTTCACAAACAAAAATACTTATTTAAAAAAAAATTATTCCAAAAGGCAACTGACAATTGAAACACTGGCCACCATGAAAAAAAGTTGTTTTTTAAGGAATTCCAAAAACAATTTTCCAGTGTCAAAGTGAAGTTAGTGATGAATGAAATCAGCAAAAACCATCCGAGTAAAACATAAATACATACATATCGTCGCTACGTTTAAGTAATAAATAACAAATCTACATATTGAAGTGTGAAATAGTTTTACATTTGCATGTGGAAAATGGGATGTGGAAAATGGGATGTGCGAAATGGGATTTGCAAAATCAATACGATTGAATGGGAATTGAGTCAGCCCAAACCGATTACCCGGTATATTCAATTCGATTCAATACTAGAGGAATTGGCACCGGTAGTTATGGTCATGCATTTTTGCAGATTTTGGTAAATGACATCCGTGCCATTTTACACAACAGATTTTGCAAAAGTATTGACTACCTAATTCACAGCTTCACAAAATTTATCATACAAAATCACGAAATCATTTTGGCAGTATCAAAATCGAGATAAAACTACTCGAGTGACTTATTGTTTTACATTTCTGCGGAAAGCGCACAGGCCATGACTAAGAAATCTGAAACAAATGGAATCCGGCCGATGAAATTCGAAATTAATACATAACTATCTTTTTTTAACTACCCCAAAATACACACCAATAAGTCACTCGATTCAACCAATTCCACAAGAAAACGTCACATCCAAACCACTCAAAATCAGTCACCTAGGCGTGCTGGCGCACTGCGGCAATCCGACTCCGCCCACTCCGAATCCAACCAATCCGCGCGGAGATCGGCCCAAAGTAGGCTCCGCCTTGCCCACGGTCAGCGCCAACGCGGAGACTTGGCTGTCTCCCAAATTGGAGTCTGGAGTCACCGGACGCTGGTGCAGCTTGTGTCTGTTCAACGGATTCGTCGACATGTGGTGCGCTTTCGAGCGGGTCGGGTTCAGCGGTGAGAAGGGTACCTGGGATTTTTTTTGGAAATTTTGAGGATTTTTTGGAAGATTTAGAAATTTTGCAAAAATTGAGGAGTTGGGAAAGTTGTCATGATGAACCTGAAAATGTTGGCCTTTGAGCGCAAGGGTCTGGAATGGGGGGGGGGCAACCCCCCCCCAATCGCCCAACAAACAGGGTCTGTGATTAACCCCAGAGCCCCCAAACCCCCTCACCGGTTGCACGGCTGCGGGGGCGCTGCACATACTCGCGGCGCTGACATCCCCCAACCCGTCCGCATTAGTCACGGTGACGTCATTATCGACGGTGGTGTCCAAGTGCTCGCCGAAGTCGTCCTCGGAGGACATGCAGGACAAATTGTCATTGTCATTGTCATCGATGTTGTCGTCATCGATGTCGTAGTCTTCCTGGTCGGCGTCGTAATCGGGGTGCCCTCGGGGGGTGGCCGAGTTTTGGCGCGCCCCCGATTTGAGGGGGTGACTGCTGTCCGCCGGGTGGGTCGAGCTTAAGTTGGGGGGGGGGGATTTTGATTTGTTCTGACAAGTACTTAGAAATTATTGTGTGCTATTTGGTATGTGTTTATGCAACTGAGTATATATTTACTTCACCACATCTTCACACGAACTTTTCACCAACATATAGAACTTTCCATGCGCAGTCGTTGTCGTCAACCATACAAAAGGCACTTAAACTCATTATCTAACAAGAAATACCCCCCACAAAAAAATCCCCCACCCACCTAGAAGCGTCACTCTTAACAGAATGCTTCGTACTAGCGGGGGAGCCAATCAAATGTCCGCTATTACTCCCCGTGCTACTCCCCACTTCCCCGCTTCCACAATTCATTTGAAATTGCCTCCTGGCGCCATTATTCATACTCGGCGGCAAATGCTGCACGCTGGCTGGGGACTGGCCGTTTAGATTGGCGCCAGGCATGGACGCCATGAAATGCGGCGCCATTCGATTGGCGTTGGCGTAGTAGGCGGACATGGCGCCGTTGGCGCCGGAATGGTGCAACATGGCCGCGTAGGGGTCCGGGGACGAGTTTCCGTGGGCGCCAGTTGTTGAGGAGACCTTTTAGGGGGGGGGGGGGGATTGAGCTCATTGAATCAAGCGGAAATTAATGGAACCGCATTGATACAGCAAATTGATCACGAATTCTGCGGCAAATTCGAACGAATAAAAATCAGCCCTCGAAAAACTTCCCTGTGAGTTTAATCTTGAATGCACGGCACAATGTGCATAAATATATTGAATACCGCCCCAATTAAAACCCCCCAAAAAATCCGGCCACCCACCTGCGGCGGACTATGCTCGCTGGCCGAGCTAAACATGCCACCCCCCGTGGCGCTGCTACTAGTCCCCCCTCCGGCACCCCCCACGCTGCCAGGAGGGAAGTCCTCCTTGAACCAGAGACAACGTTTCTTACGTTTGCAGTGCTTGCACCATTTATCCTGACGTTCCAGGCCGAATCTGCGGGGGGGGGGTTGAGGGTTTTTAGAAGTTTTGAAAACGTTTTTTAAAATAGATTTTACACGTTTGCCACTTGGCACTTGAATTGCCACTTGACTGAGCACGTTAAAATGTGGGGGAGTTTTTCGGTTCCCTCAATTCAGATCAGGTCAATTCACATGTAAAAAGCTTTCATTTTTCTAGAAAAATTGTCAACCGCCCAAAGTTTCAACGGTCAAAAAGAGGCAACCGTCAAACAACTCACCTAGCCCTGCACTTTTTCGCCTCATTATTCTCATCGCTTCTATCCCGTTTTCTCTTTTTCTTCTTGTGAATGGCGTAATTGTCTCTGGCCGACCAGCCAGGGTGCAGTTCCATGTGTTTCTGCCTTTCTAAGCGGGCTTTTGCGTAATACGACTGTTGTTCTTCCTGGGTCAACGTGTGCCACTGCGGAGAAAATGGAGCGGTTTGCATGATTGTTACTGTGCAGATGCTTTGGTGTGGTTTAGCAGTGAACTTTTTTGTGATTTTGAGAAAATATAATTGAATTTTATCCCGGAAAATTCCTCAAAAAGAAAATATGGTTAAATAACTTAAATTGCTATCGAAAAACCCCTGACATAATTAAATATGCGATATTTTTATAATATTTTAAAAAATCTCAGAAAATCTCAAGGAGAAAATTAAATATTTTTAAATATAACTCTCTCGGCAATTTTTAATGATATGTGAAGAATAGGCAGTGGAGTGCCAAGATTTACTGTACCGTACCGATCATTTACAATACACATTACCGGTAAATTTTGACATTTACCGGTACGGTACGGTAAATTCACACCCGAAAAACTAACCAATCTTCCCAATTCCTTATTCAACTCGGCGCTTTGTCTCTCTTTATAACCCCTCTCCTGCATCAATTTCGCTCGATTTTCTTTCATGTAAATCATGAACGCATTCAGCGGTTTTTTAATGTGCGTACTGGGCTTTTTATGGGATCTCCGCTGGTGTTGGTCGCGTCTGCGAGATTTTTGGGGGGAAGTGTATAAAAGTTATAAGTGCTAAAAATATAAGTGCTTTTTATTTCCTTATTGTATAAAGTTATTTGTAAATCGTGTTTATGTGTATGTAAATTTCAATTAGCAAAACTAGCTGTGCAAAACTACAACTGCGCAAAAACATATTTTTTCCTTTTATGTATCATCAGGGTGAAAATTTTGATACCAATTGAAAAACAAAACAATTTGAATTCAACTAACAGATACACACATACCTACCATAGTTGTTTAAACGTATTTACGTTTACTCGATAAATACGGATACGCGAGTACTGCGTAAATACGTATACGTTTCCTCCCGAAAAAAATACCGGCACGCACTTACTCGCGTACTTTTTGAAAGTACGCGAGTACCGAAAACGTATTTAAGCGGGACATAGGTAACATTGTGACAGACAGAATGTAACAAAAGTAGGACATTTTCCTAAGAAATAGTTATCGGGGGATGAAATTGATGTATTATAGAGTAAAAATTGACAAAATTTCTGATTTTTACGTTTTCTGTGATAAAAAATACTCAGTTTTACGTTTTCTCTGACAAAAAGTATTTTACTCACGTGTTACGCAGTGTAAAAGTATTTAAAAAATACTTTACGTTTTCTGTACTCAGGGTTGAGTAAAAATAAAATACTTTACGTTTACTTTGAAAAAAGTTCACTACTTTTTACAACTCTGATACCTACAGCACACATAATTATATTGACGGCATGAATGCTATATAGAAAACGTGACGGAAATCTGATAAAGTGGCGTAAAAAATTGTGCACTTTAACGTAAATTCCCGCGGTAACGATAATTCCCGAAAACCGTACCAGAAAAAAATATCCTCAAATGTAAAGACCCCCCAAAACGCACCTAGACTCGTGTTGCTGACTCAAAGGGCGCCCGCCCCTGGGTCTGCCCACCCCCTGCTGCAAATGCGCGTGGGCACCCCCCTGGCCGCCCCTCCTGTGGTCACCCCCGTGGTGGTCATTGGCTGTGGGTCGCCCCCCGATGGCGCTGGCCACCTGGGCCACTGAGGCGGCGGGGGGTAGACGCAACTGGGCCATCGAGGCTAGGGGGTTGAACGAGTTCCCGCCTGGGGGTGGGGGTGATTTTTTGAAGAAAATTAAAAATAAATGAATTTAAAAATAGAAAGCAGTCGTCCTTCTTGAAAATATTAAAAAAGTGGGGCATTTATAAAGAGAGAATGGGTCAAATCAGATCAAACCGTTTGTTGTTAGCTGCTCCATTAGCAAAAAATCCATTTTGTAAATTGATCAAATTAAATTAAGATCTTTCTCCAAAATGGCCAAAAACTGGACTATAACCAAGTCGGCACAAAACTTATTTCATGACTACTGTGAAAATTAAATCTGTTGAGCCATGAGATAAATAGCATTACAACTTGTAATTAACCAGCGGTAATTTCTGCAAAAAATCCATTTCACCCGCATCCATCTTTTAAAAAAATCTCATTTTTTAAAAACCAAAAAAATCCAAAAACCCAAGCCCCGCCCACCTGAAGGGCGCATATTAGCCGCCACGGCGGCGGCTAGTTGCTGCTGCGCAAACGCGTGGTACATCGACGAGGCGGTGGGGGGTGCCCCAGACGCGGGCGGACCCCCCTGTGCAGCGGGGGGTGCGCCAAGGATTTGCGACGTGGGACCGATGGGCCGGCCGGTTTCAGGGCTGCGAGATGGGAGGGAAAGTGTATTGAAGTGTTTTTCGGTTGAAAATGCATTCAAAAATGTGAAAAAAGTATAAAAGTGATCTTTTCCAGAGTTTCACAGATGGAACCCCCAAAATACCTTGCAATAGGTGACAAATCGGCCCTCGAAGGGGGTCTAGATCCAGCTGGTGATGGAGCCTCCTCTCTCCTTTGGCCACTTGTGTCCCCACCTGGCTGCGTGCCAAGTCCGTTTGATGTTGACGCTGTAGTGGCTGCGGGAATTTATATTGGCGGATTATAAAGCGGTCAAAAAAACTTTTGTCTCGTCGGGTTGAGTCGACTCTAATATTGGAATTCGCACAATTATTGGAATCGCGCAAATGTAGGTAGTCGCAATCTGATTTTGATTTTGTTTTCAAACCGAGTCGGCTCGAGTCAAATTTGCCCCAAAAACCTAAAATCCAGATAAAAAAACCGCCTCAAAAACATACCATTCGCACTAGTAGCGGTAGGCAGCACTAGCGAAGGGGCGCCAAGGGCCATCCGCGAGGCTGCATATGACGCCAGCAAAGCTTGACTGCACAAATTGGGGGGGTCGGTGGTTTACATTGAAATAATTACCACTGACCAGATGCCAGTCCCAAACCCTGTACAATGCAATGGGGGTGCTGGGGGGGCTGTCCACCCCCCAAAACCACTCAGCTATCTATCCCGACGCAAATTTTTGGCTACTATTCCATGTTCAGATCAGATAGCACCCGATCATATTTCTGGCAAATTTAATCTCCAAAAACCCTACCCCCCAAAATAACTCACTTATAATCAAAAGTAGGGCTCATCCCCGCTGCAACCATGCCATAAAACGGACTGATCAAATAATTAGGGCTCCCTTGAACAGCCGCCTTCAAAGCCTCAAAACTCATTGCCGCATTGGCGGCAAAATTAGGCGTCGTTCTAGCCGAAACTGCCGCGGCGGCAAGTGCAGCCGCAGTTTGTTGCTGCTGTTGCTGTTGGTGCTGCATCAGAACGGCCGCGGCAGCTTGTTGGGCGTTCACGCCCGGCAGCGAGTAGTTTTGGCCCTGCGCCAAAGGGGGGGGGGGGGTGAGGGGGTGTTTTTAAGGGGGGGGGGGTATTTGTGGGGGTGGCTTTTGAGGGGGTGACTGAGGGGGTACTCTTGGGGTAGGATTTGGAAGTCACTATTCACAATGACTTTGGTTGTGCCTTTTCTATGCAACTTTATGGCCCTACGTACACTAATTTTCCGACGAGTCTCCGACAAAATTAGACCAATTTGTCCATTTTGTCACTCAACGGCGCACTTTACAGGGTGCGGCATTGGTTAGCTTAAACAACCTAATTTATTTACATAAACGGCACACCAATTCACAACTGAAGCCCTGAATCTTTTCTTGAATCGACTTATTTACTATCGCTGCACACAAGTTCACTAACAAAATTTTAAAAATTTAGTCAACTCCTAAATCAGCCTTGAATACATTTGAGTTTACCGAAATAAGTTATTTTTACTCTCCGTCAACTGCAGTTAACGAACACCAATTTCGAGTAAGCTCAAATACCATTCAAAGCTGATTTATGAGTTTAGTAGATATTTAGTTTACTGTCAGTAAACTAGTGCGTGCAGCGCCATCTAATTACCTACCATTTTCTTGCGTCCCCTCATTTGGCCATGATCCAAATTCGAGTCAATTAAATTTGATAAAATTCAACACATCAGAGAAAACGGCCAAAAATCGCGCGATTCAAATAAAATATAAATAACTTTTAATATTTATAAACATAACAAATATACCATAATAATACCATTTCCTCGGGACAGGTGGGACATTCAAAATTCAAAGAAATTTCGCGCAAATTACCTTGACTCACGAATCAAATTTCCACCCCCCCCCCCCCGATTTTCGTATACCCATGCTACATACCTACATAAATACAAATCAATTGAGCCTACACAATGCGGCAAAATGTCGCAGAAATGGAATTCATAATTTGTCGTCGCGCGGCGGCGCGGCGACAAAATGAATTGTGATTTTGGAATAGGAATTGTCATAATTGGTGCACCCCCCCCCTTCCGGAAGTGCGACTACTTGGCTAGCGGGCATAATTTGTGCGGTTTAGAATGGAGGATTTACACGGTGGGTCAGGGAGTGTAGATTTTGTTGGATAAATTAATTCAATAAAAATAAAATTGGTTTTTGATTTTATCGTTTTTCTTATGTTGGTTTTCTGCATTGAAGTTGAAATATTCTTAAACTTTTTAGTGTCTATTGCATTTGCACAGGGCACTTTACGTGAATTTTGACACTTTTCATAACATTTTACATTTCACAGGGTACAGGGACTGCGAGTAACCCCACTCAAATCTACATACCAACCAACACCAAATCTACACACCAATTTCTAACCAACTAAAATACGCATTTGAACTGAGTCACCCTGTAAGATAAATATGTCGCAAATTACCTGCACTCATCACACCTTGATAAAAAGGATATTGCCCCTGATAAAACCGCAGCACCCGATAACAATTCACATATTTGCATATGCAAATAACCACCGCGAATGAAAATTGAGTTGACAATGTCGTGCCGTCAACACATAATCGCCAATTGAATGTCAACTGTTTTCTGGGGCTACACGATCTTTTTGATATTATTTTCTTCAAAACTTCTGATACCGTTTCGATAATGCGCTACACACGAGTTGAGTTCAGCAGTCAACTGAAAATCTGTTGTAAGCTTTCAATCAACCTGGAAACATACTTTTTGTGCTGCATCAAATTTAGTTTATGGATGAAAAATGATGCATTTCAGCCAACCAAAACACGTTCATTTTTTCAGTTGACTACAATCGGCAGTCAACTAAATAGTTACCTAAGATGGTTTCATTCGTTCGAATTATCTCGATGTCAATATTCGATCTTAAAAGTCGATTTATCGTTGCAAGCCCAATAAAAGTGTCAAATAAATATGCATCACATTTTGACGAAACATTTCAATCCCTTTCATAAAAAAACTTCCGATTGGCTTTGCATTCGATTTGGCAGGAAGCAATTTCAAAAGGCGCAAATCTTTGGCAATTTCGGCAATTTTGAACTCCGACAAATGTTTTCAAAGGTTACTTTGAGTATTATGGTAACTAAGCTATTTATAGAAATGTGTCACTAGGAGAATTTGGGAATTCGGGGGAGTTATTCGGATTTTTCAGTGATTTGAGTGAAAATTTGGATGAATATTTTTTTCCAAAAGAACTAACTTTTCTTGTAACAGAGACATCATCCACCACAGTATAGATTCAAAATCTGTATATTATTCTGTTTAAACATTCATGTTGGTAGGGTGGCAGAATTTACCGTACCGTACCGTACTGCATTTTTGGGAAATTTACCGTACTGTACCGTACCGTTTACCGCACTTTTAGAAATTTACCATACCGTACCGCGTACCGCATTTTCCAAAATTTACCATACCGTACCGCGTACCGCACTCATTTACCGCAGAAAATGCGGTAAATTTGACTCAGATTGACCTTAAATATGCTTGAATTTATTGATGACAATTAATGTGGTGTTTTGAATTTTTTGGCGCGCAAGCGCGAAAATTTCACAACACTGTTTCATTTCATTGATATAAGTCATGATTTACATCGGTATAATGTGTTTAAAAAATCAAGCCATGTGCTTCAACACACTCTTAAAGTGTAAATTTCACATACTTTGAGCAATTTTTCACCACTTTTAGCAATATTTTTTCCTTTTCTTCCTTCTACACCTTGAATAAACCTATATATTGAGCCCCTACATCGTGTGTAATGGAATTTTATGTCATCATACTGTTATTGTGTTCTTAAGTCCATTTATCAAATTGTGGCATTGAATTTGGTGTCAATTTATGAAGTAATAGTTGTATGTAGTCCGGCATTGATACATTTTTGACAATCGGAAATTTACCGTACCGTACCGCGTACCGCACTTTTCAGATTTACCGTACCGTATCGTTTACCGCAAAATTGAAGATTTACCGTACCGTACCGTTTACCGCAAAATGGAAAATTTACCGTACAGTACGGTTTACCGCAAGGCCGTACCGTCTGCCACCCTACATGTTGGCGATAGTCGGCAGTCCTAAATAATTTTCTTGTAAATATACCACATTAGTTCCAATTTTGTGCAATTTTATTTTTAAATTTTTTTTTGTGTCAAATTCAGGGCATTAGTGTGTGTATGTTTACATTGAATTGTTTCATTTTTTTTTGTTTCTCATTCCCCGCCTTTCATTTGTCAACGTTCCATCGAATTTCCCTCGAATAACCCCCCATCCAACTGTCCAATTTCCCAAAATAAAACGACCAATTTTGTCCAAAAAATTCACCGCCAATGTCCGGAAAAATCGCCGCCAAATACCATAATAAAATGAGCGTTTCATAATCGGTCGCTGCGCGCCGACAATACATAAATATACGCGACAAAATATAATCACCCAACCGCCCCCAGAGTTGTTACAAAGTACCCACCGTTTTCAAAGTATTTTATATGTAGACGTTGAGTATTTAGAGTTTACTCACTGCCAGAAATAACCAAAATGTAAAGTAGACATTTTTATTGGGGAATACGTAAACGAAGAGTATTTACTTTTGACTCGGAAATTTGTAAAAAAGAACGTATTTAAAATCTTCACGATCAATGAATTACTCATGGAGGTGCTTTTGCATAATAAAGTAATTAAAGAAATTCATATTTCCCACTGAAAAATAGTGAATCAGGGTAAAAATACTTTCGTACCCAGATACTTTTTCGTACCCAGATACTTTTTCGTACCCAGATACTTTTTCGTACCCAGATACTTTTTCGTACCCAGATACTTTTTCGTACCCAGATATTTTTTCGCAACCATGCCCCAGTCGATTTTGCACACGCGGCAGGTGTGCAAAATGAAAATGGGGGTAGGAATTATGAATTGTGCAAAATATTCTGTGAAATTGCGCGCGGGGCGGCGAGGTCATATAAAAATTGCCGGCCGATTTCACGCGGCAAAATGTCGCCGCTAAACGCTGATTGGCTGCGATTTCTGGAGGCCACACCCTCCCCAAAATGATGTGTTTGGTGTTATTTTTATGTGGATAAAAAGTTTTCAATGATTTTTTTGCCTGCGTTTTTATGTGCAAAATTATACCCCCTCCATTGAATTTGCCAGAATGTCTTTCGAGATTTACCTTCTGAAATTCTATTTCTGAGTTCCCCCCACACAAACAATACGAATTTCTGAGTGAGTTTGGAAATATAGTGGCACCATTGTTACTACTCAATCATTTTACCCGAACAAAATGCTTACAAACAAAAAGCGTTTGGCTTAAATTACCAGTTTTGCACTCGACACCATTCAGACATCGAAATTTTTGTAATTCAAAATGACAACCAATCAGTCAGAAATCTGATAAAAAGTCACTTTACCTAAACACTTTCCCTGCCACTCACCACAAAAACACAAAATTGGCACCGATCCAAATCTCTATAAAACGCCAAAATATTGTGCTTAAGCTACTCAACAGACCCTTGAAGAGGCATGAAACAGTTTATAACCCCCATCCCAAAATGGCCATATTTTCGGTGCGCCGCGCTGCAGTGCAGTGCGACCCGAAGTTGACCCGGACCCGGAATCCCCGTAAAATAGTGAATCCGGGTCACGGGTCGGAAAAGATTTTCGGAGAGAAAGTCGGGTATTTTGGCTGAAACAAACCGTTGGGTTTTCCTGAATACGCAAAATATGTGTGTGTTTTGTCGGGCTTATTTCTTGGATCGGAAATTATCCGCCATGCAAATCAATGTGATTCTGATTATCGTCAACGCTATTTTACAATAAGCCAATCAAATCAATCAAAAGCGTAATGAATCAGGCTGCCCGAAAAAAATACGGTCGGGTTTATAAAAAACCCTTTTCAGTTCTAGTCAAAACCTGAACCCGACCGGGGCCAGACAATAGATAAAATTTGTAGTCCTACTTATCCCTAAGTTGCAACTATCACACACCACCGTTCTTATCACCTGCCAACTTGTCAAAATTGACTCGACATCTTGTCGGGCATCTCGGGTCAAATACTTTTGAGCTAACCCGACTTTTGACTGAGTCGGGTATCCGGCTGCAGTGCAGCACGCGTGGCATTGATGTATTGCCGCGGCGCTGCGGTCCGGCCGCCGCACTGCATATCGGCCCGCAAACAAAGTACACGGTGGGTCGGATAGTTAGATGTTTTTCTTGACGTTTTGGATGAATGCCAAGTTTAGGATGATAATGTTGATTTAGTTATTATTTTTGTTAAGAAAAGTATTCAAGAAATTACCGTTTGAAAATTCATAATCACAGAAATAAGATGGGATTTGCAGATTTCTAAATACAGTGCGGGAACATTTATAAATATTTTTTTAATAAAAATATGTTCATTTTTATAGTTGAGTATTCAGAGATGATAGTAAATACTATCATCAATTATTTTGCTCTATTGGGATATTTGTGAAAAATTGCTTGCAGGTAGTAACTCACATGCTGCCACAAAAATGGGCACATCAGAAGTGGCACTGGGATCTAATCTTAACTCTAAATTTTATTCAAACTTTCCTGGTGGATTTTATGTTTCATGGTACTTTTTTAGTCTTTCATTCGTTTAAACTGATATATACAGTGCTTTTTCCATTGTAAAAAGGTATTGAAAGAGATTTTTTTGCTAATTTCTATACCAGTAAGTGACAAATTTAAGGCATTTTCAAATCCTTTTCCAAGGCAGATTGTTAGCTGAAAAAATATTCTAATGAAGGCAAGAATAAATAACACATTGGCTAACAATGATAGCAAGTGTGCGAAAATGTATTTTTACATGTCGATTGAAGCAGAAATACATAGTTGTTAAAACGTATTTACATTTACTCGATTACGTTTAAACGTACACACATACTCGCGTACTTTTTGAAAGTACGCGAGTACAGAAAACGTATTTCAAGGGTACAGAAAATGTCATTTTGCCAGACAGAAAGTGACAAACATAGGACATTTTCCTCGGAAATACTTATCAGGAGAGAAAAACACATCTTTGACGTATTTCAGAGTAAAAATTGAAGAAAAAACACTAATTTTTACGTTATTTCATGAGAAAAATACTCACTTTTACGTTTGTCTGTGAGCAAAATACTTGTTTTTACGTTTTCCCTGGAAAAAATACTCATTTTTACGTTTTCTCTGGAAAAAAGTATTTTACTCACGTTTTACGCAGCGTAAAAGTAAAAATAAAATACTTTACTTAATACTTTACATCTTCTGTACGCATGTGTGAGTAAAATAAAAATACTTTACGTTTACGTTTACTTTTAAAAAAGTTCAGTACTTTGAACAACCCTGCATGAATACTCAGAAAACGGCTAATATCAGAGCATCATTTCACACAATCAAAAATTCCAGGGGAAAACCGGTAAAGGATACATTACGGTCAATTCTGAAAATACCGGTAAACGGTACAGAACAAGAACTTCCACAGTTCTCACAATTTTGGTTGAAACTGGTGTGTAGTCTGTTTAGGCACAATACAACACGGTGATTTTCCCCACCCAACTACCCCCCCCCCCCCAATTTACAAACTAGGCCAAAATACGCCCCCCATCAGTCAAGTCTGCTCAAAATACCCGACTGATAAATGGCGCTATCTATCAAAGACCTCTGTATATAAACGCATAGCGCATTTCATTCGCGGCAACGCACCGAAAAAGTGGTCGCCCATTAATATCTGGAAATTGATGGGTTTTCTTGAAACTGTCCATTGCGAAAAATGGGCACCCCCCCCCCACCGGACCCCCCAACGGAAAATGAACGTTTATGAAGTGTTTATTTTATTGTATGTGATAAGCGTGCTTATAAAAGTGCTGATCTGTGGGTAACTAGACGATTTGTGCTTTAATAATGTGCTCATGTGCCATTTGTGCTTTTATAATGTATTCAAATCTTGAGCACATGCGCATTGGCAAGTTTGACAGGGAAATCACGGGCTCATTCCACAAGTGGACAAGTGATAAGATAAGTGACCAGTTTGAAGTAAAAAGGAGTAATTATTCAGTTAAGCGACAAGTACACTTATTAGCACCAAGCACTACTAGGTATACATATTGATTGATGAATTTACTTGTCACTTAAGTTAATATGGTGCTTGATTTACCACTTACTTTAACTTTAAGTTATATTCAACTCGACTTAGCACTTTTCCACTTATCCACTTGTGGAGTTAAAACAAAACACAATTCGGGAACACATCACATTTATTTAACACCCCCCAGCCAGCCCACAATAAAAATCAGGTAGCTTCGAAAATTTCACAATTTTCAAAATAATGTCGCTTTTCACAAACGTCAGCCACAAAACGACCAATAGTAAAAAAATAATTATCCATTTTACTTCCGGGGGTAAATGGAGATTTGTATGGACACTTTCAGGTTTACAACGATTTTGTGTCGAAAATTCGAATAATGCGACCTCGCATTCTAGTTGACGGTCGCTTTGCAGTCAACTGAAAAATCTGATTCGAGCCCGTGTTTAGTTGACGGGAATGCGACGTTTTTGGCCGCTGTCAATGGTCCACGTGGACAATATATTGTCCGCGTTAATTAAAACCCATTTTTTAAAAATTCAGTCGACGGCTGGACCACCGCCAAATGGTCGTCAACAGCGGAAAAATCTCATATCAATATATTTAGAAATTAATATAAATATATGGAACCCTATTCCTCTGTAAAAGTTTTCTTACTCAAAATAAAACACGTCTGTACATTTTCTAAAACCTTCCCTCGTTTTACAATTTTTATTTAAACCAATTTTTTTACGCATGAATTTTAAAAACCAAAACAACGGAATCAATTTATAAATTATATCGGGCCATTAAATTTTAAAAACGACAATAAAAACCTTCAAAATCGCACATGTCAATCTGCGGCTAGCGGGTGCTTTCTCATATTCAATTTTCAAATTTTTTGATGAATGTGCTTCCTGTCGTTTGGCACACAAGCAATTATGAATGTGGTTGAAAAATTATATTTTTTATTTTATTTTACAATTTTAAGCACCTGCTATTTCTGAAGTGAAATTTGAACGTTTATGTTTTGTGTAAATACAGAGGATATTTCAGTTAAGTTGAATTTTAGACCCACTGTCAACTGAGTAAATAGTCAACTCAATCTACTAATCAAGTGAGCTTAGAGAATGGTGATTGTTTTGAACAGAATTGGAACAATTTGTGGAAACATTTTAGATAATTGAAATATAAAAATTGGAGTAAATTTGAAAACTTAAAAATTTTAAACAATTTTGAACTAAATTTGACCACTGTTTCAACTAAACATTTTGTAAACAATCTCACACAAGCCAATCCCTTTTCGGATAAAAAAGTATAATTTTACAGCGAAAAGTACATGCAGAAATCATTGCAAAATTGTAAATGCTTCTATAGCTCACATGTAAGTATATACCTGACAAGTCAATAAATATGTAGCTAGCAGTGATTTCAGTAGTTGTTAAAAAGTATTCACTTTTACTTGAAAGGTATGTCTACTTAGATACTCCCAGGTACCTATACTCTGATTGAGTATACCTTAGAAAGTATCTGAGTACAGAAAAATTATTTATGTTTGCTTTGTAACACTGGGACTTTCATGTAACAGCAATGATTTTTCCCTTTTTATGAAAATTGCTTGCACTAAATATCGTTGGCGCGCTTCCAGCGGGAACCACACATGCAAGGTGTAAAGTCACATGAGTATACATGAATCAACGTAAATGTCCAGCAAAATGTACATAAACAAAAATGCAAAACCCACTAAGCTTTGTGTGGATATATAATTGAAAAGATTCCTGGCTTTACAGAAAATTATATTTTTTTTTCACGTTTCAAGTAAACCAACATTCATTTTACGTTTTGCCTAGTGGAAAGTATCTACATAAAAATTTCTCAAACGTTTTTTCAAACTAGAGAAATTTATTGGCTAATTTTTATTTTCAATTTTTTGGAAGTAAAACCTTTAAAACGATACTAATGCTTCAAAAAAAACCTATAAAATTAATCTTCGCATTTATTTTCAAAATTTATTTCCCACCACAGCACATCGCCGAAAGCAAGCTTTCGAAATTCAAAATTACACCCCCTGTCATTTCGAATATGCTCATTTGTTCCAGACACGCAGGAATTTGTCCATTGTGTAAATTTATGTTTAACAAGCTGAAAAAATTCAAGTTAAACTTGTGATTTCAACGTTATTGGGCCCACACAAACGATTTGACATCGAAATTCGTATCAACTAAATTCAACTAAATTTTGGTTAATATTTATGTTATTTCAATTTTCCTACGTGATAGTTACAGCTTAGAGCATAGTTAATTTTATATCGTGACACTTAACTTAATTTTGTTTCTGTTCGGTGTGATGCTTTCAAATTTCTGTGCGTTATGTAGTTGATATTCAGTTGACACGAATTTGCGATGTCAACTAGTGTGCGTGGACTCTAAAAAAAACATAACTCCAGAAAAAAGTGAAAAAATGCAAAAACAACATTCCCCCTGCCTCACTATTTACACGAAAATATCTGTGCAAAAACTATACAACCATTTACGAGTGTTCGCGGCTCTTTCCTTTTTTTGCCGACTCAAAAAAAGTATACAACACCTGAATATATACGCAAAAATCTGAATCAAAAAGTGCTTCCCATTTTATTTCTGTTTTACTACAGTGTTTACAATTTGTGTTAGCTGGGGGGAAATTGTAAAGGTAATAGCGCTACAGTAAATGGGGGAATAGTAACCCCGGGGGGTTGATTTAGTATTTTAATTTTTGAAAACGCGTATGTCTAAATACTACTAGGTATATACTAGGGTTGGCCGATGTTTTTTTTTAACGTTTTTTATTTAAAAAAACGTTTTTTTATTTAAAAAAACATGACGTCCGAAATGTTTTTGTTTTTTCAAAAAAACATCGACCGAAATTTTTAGTACTAAGCACTAGGTATTTTGCAAAATTTTTGCACGCAAGCGCGCAATTTCACACACAAATTGACATTGGTGGTTGTTTTCATTGGTTTTGTGGCATTTTTAGTATCAAAGTATCCATTTATATATGCTACCATGGGCTAATAAGCCGTCATATGTTGGTGTAGTATATAATATTGAGGTAATGTGCTTCCATGTACCTCCACAGTGTGTAACTTCACTCTCAAAGTAACAACCTCCTTTCATAACCTTGTTTCATCACTATTCCGTGCCAAACTCTACCTGAAGTCACGAACATTTGACTATAAGACAATATACAAACGTATTGACAAAAAATGGATATTTTTGACACAAATTACCACTTATAATGCAATCCCATGGCTCAACAGCCATTATATGGTCATATATAACATCACAGAGTATTGCCATAGTCTGATATACCTATATATGTTGACACAAGGTCATATCTGGGAGCTTTTAAAAAAAAAGTTTTTTATTTAAAAAAAACGTTGTTTTTTTTTAAAAAAACATCGAGTTAAAAAAAACGTTTTTTTTCCAACCCTAGTATATACTCTTGAATAAATCAGGAGGTACTTATCTAGTTAAGGTTTGTTTAATTGTTCAAACATTATGTACTTTTTTATTTTTATGCATTCTAAAGTTATTCACGTTATCCGAAGTGTGACGTTTTCAAAAAATGTTCATAACAAAAAAACTTTCGCAACTCACATTTTAAAAACAGTAAAACTCAGCTATTATAACAGTAAGCGCTTCTCAAAAACCTCAAAACTTCAAACCCCATCTCAAACAAAATCTCCACTTTAAAAACACTACCATAACCCATGATCAATGGATAACGGTAACACAAACGGGTAGTATACCATCAATTTGAAGCATCAAAAACTCAGACATTTCACTGGGAAAAAACGTTCCTTTCAATTTTCAGGGTACGTAACATTGAAAAAACAACATAAAAACACAGGTAAAACGTGTAAAACGGCATTACAGGGTGATTCATGATAAATTGATTTGTGGTGCTTTAAGATACCTTTAAAATTATGGCATTTTAGAATTTTAGAACTTTAAAATTTCATTTTCTCGATTGTTATCAAATTTGCGAACGTTGTTCAAAGTAATGAACATAAAATCTCTCTCAGAATTTACTGAAATAATGAAATAAGTCCAATCTTGGCAGTTACAAGATTAGGTCAATCCTACAAAAAATCCATAAACCACCATGCAAAACCTGCTTTTTACCTGCGCGAGCATCATTCAAACATCAATGGAACCCCTTTCAAAGTGCAAAACTTTGCATTTCATTCAGTCCATAAAGTGAAAAAATACATTTTAACCGGTCACCCCCAAATTGAAGATCCAACATTTTTTACTATCGCAATTAAACAAATGATTCCCCTCCCAGCCATATAGAATGTCATATAAAAAGGCACTTTATATTGGCCGACATTGAAATAAGATACGAATATGAATATGGTTTTTCGGGAGCCCACATTTTTAGTGGTGGAATGGAGCCATGACGCCATTTTTCCTGGCGCCAAAAAGGCGTCATTGTCAGTCAACTGGTTCCATGTCAATTCACAGTTTAGTTGACAAGTCGCAACACAAATTTCAAGTGCACATGCGCCCGCGAAAAGGAATGAATGTTGGTATGCGCATTTGAACACGTTTCGTCAACCAAAATCTGTATTGAAACCTTTCGAACCAGTTGACAACCCAAATCCATAAAGTTTACCAATCTGCTTTAAACACGATTGGATTCACCAAAATGAACGATTTTCGTCTCCATCAGGAGTAGTTGACGGGCTCCTCATTCCGGTAAACTGAATCGCGTACAAAGCTGATTTATAAGTTCCCGAACTTTCGACCGTCAACTGAATAGTGTGCGTGTATCCAATGTATGTATAAGCCGGCCATTTTTTTAATGTGGTCAATTTTCTTGGCGCTTTTCCAACGCTATTGTACACGTTTCTCCCAATAAATAAAAACGTTTGAAATACAAATAATGTGCCGCGCCCCTTCCTAATTGGCCAGCAAAAACAAATGACTTTCGCATTTGACCTTTGTATTTAAATATTTGTAAAAACGTATGAATTAATTACTGTGTAAACAAGACGTGTGTTATGGAGCCAATTTTCTCAGTGGGGGTGGGGTATAAAGTGCCCCGAAAAGTTATATACCGTATTTCCTCGAAATACCCCCCTCAAAATGGGCACTATGAATTTGTGGTCCGGGAAATGCATAACAACGTTCAAAACACTTACTGTGTTACGTTAGAACATCTTTTATACCATCTACATCCTTATATAAGGCTGTAAAAACTTATAAATGGTGGTTATTGTTGCATTTTTCACGTTTTTCTCTCAAAATTTTCACTTTGAAAAAATAAACCCCCCGGGGGTAATTCGAGGAAATACGGTATGTATTTACACTATTGTTTTTCGGTTTAAGGTGTCTTGGATGCGAGATTTATCGGACATACAAAAATATCCACACGGACGCAAAAAAAAGAATGTATTTTTGTAAACATGTATGCAAATTCATTAAAAAAACGTTCCCACAAAAGTTTCAGACAAATTTTTTATGGGTATGCTCAGCAGACACGATACTCTACAAACAGATAGGAGTTATGTCTTGGGCTGGCAGACGGCCAGCCGAGAACTTATGGAAGACGTGGTGACGACGAAGTGATGACGTCGTGAAGACGCCGTGATGGCGAGAGATGATGATGGCGACGGAAGTGATCACGTCATGGTGGAGTGTTTCCTCCGGATAAATGTACGGCGTTATGTCATCCGAGTATACTTGTAATTTCGCACCAACAATCGCTGCGCTTGATCAACATTTATTTGTAAATACTTGCAACTACGTTTTTACGTCCCCCAAACAACATAAAACTTTTTCTGTAACGTAACCCTTGCTCATCCAAAACCCCCTTCCCATTTCAAATTTTACGAAGCCACAAAAATAAGCAATTTCATGGCGTCATTGCCAAAATTCACTTGAAAATCATAACATTCCGAAAAAATGCCCATCAAATCGACGGAATGAATTTTTGAATTTTCCCCAAAACCCAAGCGGCATCATTTTTGAACCGAAAATGGGCCAGAAATTCCGCGTGTATAGGCCACCTGCCGTTTCCATGTGCTTCGGGGCGTTTATTGTCTATTTACGCGATCACACGCACGCGAAGGACGCGTTTGGACATTCCAGCGATTTTTTTATTGCGTATTTGCATTTGTGGTGTGATTTACTTGTGATTTTGAGATGTGATATACTTATAAAGGGCGCTGACAACGCCACAGAAAAAAAGTGAAATCATATTATATTTTCGTTATTTTTTCCCATGAACAAAAGTGAACGTGTGGCATAAAAGCACCTTAACCTACAAGAAATCATCCCATGTAAATATATCCCAAATCAGGTCGCACGTTAGCAGGAAAGACATTGAATTTTTTTGTTCCCGATCAGGAGGCTAAAGACATTTTTCCAGGAGTGTACCTGCGGTTAACTAAAATGTGTCGCTACAATGCCCAAACGCGACCCACGGCGGACGGCACAAAAATGGGCCAACCCAATTCCGGTGCACAAACGCTCTAAATGTCTGAAACAGAAGCGCCGACACGCATCGCACGCATTGTACTATAGTCCATTGACACTTTACAATGAAATCTACCATAACCCATCTGAATAAAACCCATAAACATTGTATTCTTCACATCATGTTACAACGTTATCACTATGGTTGAATTCGATGTACCATTTCCCAAGTGACTTTATTCATCAAAATACGGTAACAGCATTTGCACAGCGTTCAGTACGCCACATGTCACATGCAAACGCATGCGGACATTTCGAAATCGGTACATTTTGAAGCGTGTCACGCATGTGCTTATCGCTTATCACCGAAACGCATCAAACATCAAAATTGTCGGGCCGCGGGCTTTGAAAATTTGACAATGATTTCGATATATTGACAATTGTTGTCAGTTGAAACAATAGATGCGTCAAATGTAAGATGCATCACTTTTTCGGAGCGCCGTGGACATGTGTGTATCCATTTCATGATTGAGTGGCTTGATATTTGAATATTTATCAGTATTTCCCATTTGTCAGTCAATCATTGGTTTGTGAAGGGGTGATTGATTGAAATTTATTTTGATGAAAAAATAATAAAAACTTTGTAGATTTTTTGCGTTATTTTGTATTCTTATTTTGTTCTATCCAAAGTTAAGTTCGAAAACAACAAACAAAAGAAAAAGTATATATTTATCTTAAAAATGAAAAAAATATAATAAAAAACTCTATCCTCAGTTACTGAAATTTTATTTTATTTTATTTCCACTTCCAATTTCAGAAATTAACCGACCCCATTAAGCACCACATCCCAACAGAATTCACAATCATGCCCAGTTGACTAAAATGTTTTATTTTGCACCAGATGGCCTACCTATGTGGAATTTGGCACTTTGAGTACACCGGAACACCATCTGTTGCTTAAAATGAAACTTCGAAAAAGCCACACACCACAACAAAGTGTCATTTCAAATTACATATTTTACAATGAGCAGAAATGAAGTACTGACTCAGAGTGGAAAACGGTACGGAGTTCCGGTAAAATTTGGAAAATCCGGTAAACAGCGTAGTACGGTAAATCTTCAAAATTTCGTAAACAGTACGGTAAACATAGAAACTGGCAATAAACGGTACTGCGTTATGGAAAAATCTCGAAATCCACAGGACAGTAGTGGGGTTAAGCGTCACATTTACTGGCACAGTACATTACCGGTACGGTAAACCATCGGTACGGTATGGTAAACTTTCGTACCCTACTCAGCACTAGACAATATGTCCAAAAGTCACAAATTCCCATTTATACAACCCCCCACAAACTCATGCCGAGTATAAAAATATATAAAACCTAACAATATCCGAAGAAATATTCAGTTGCCATAGAGCGAGAAATCTCAGCCGTCCATTTCTGCAAGCAAAAGCGAAAACAAATCAAAGACCAAATACATCAAAGCAATTCGCAAATTAGCGCCAGCCCATTCGAGGCACCTTCAATAAAATTATCACCCCCATTTTGTCATACATTAAAACCGACTTGTTTATATTCACCGATCCGACTGAACGCTGTACAAATGATGCTACCGTATTTTGATGAATAAAGTCACGCGAGAACAAAATTTATAACCAAATTCATCAGTAGTGGGCCAATACACACACTAGTTGACACTAAATAACACAAAAAAATCTAAAGCATCACACTAAACAGTAACAATGAAAATTAAGTGTCACGTTATAAGATTATAACAAAATCACATTATTAAAAAATTTAGTTGAATTTAGTTGACCCAAATTTCGATGTCAACTAGTCTGTGTGGGCCCTATGAGGGCAATCCAATGTGATAAGAACAATAATAATTTTATCTTTTCATTCAGATGGGATATGGTAGATTTGATTGAAAGCTACTTACACTGGAAAGGCTGCTTCAATCTGCAATATAACAGACACATAAAAAGGTGCAATAAGCATGTGATCTGTGGTGGCGGCTTAACTCTTTGGACAGGTAGCTTGCAATGGCTTTCATTAGACTATATAAGTATATATAGTGACATTCATGAGGGTTGTCGTTTTGTGTGTAATGATTTTTTTATGTTGAGATGTGAATAGAAGATTAAAATGCTTGAATTTGGATAAGGAATCACACAAATTTGGTGTTGAATTTTTTAAAATTGCCATTGACATCCAACAAGCTGTGGGTTAAATTTCTTTAACATTGGCCCTACACACACTAGTTGACAACAGTATACTCCACATACGTGATACTCTGCCCTCGCACTGATTTATGTCTCGTGTTGGAAGCGTGCCAATGATTATTAAATCATGCGATTTCCGTAAAAATATGAAAAAAATTCATCCATGTGAATATGATAATGAATAGCATTATAACAACAATCAATTTTGTCATCTTTTTATGAAACCCGGACGCGTTAACCATTGTTGGCACACTTCCAGCGGGAACCACGCGTGCAGGGTGTAAAGTAACCAGAGTATAACAAATGTCTACTGGTTCCAATCCCAATTCAAAGCTTGGCAAAAAGCCAACTGATGACGTTCCCAGGCAAAAGTGCTTAATCATGTTGCAAATGAAGTTGTAGTGTTAAAGAAAATATTGTGGGTTGTGTAATGTATTAGGTTGTCAACTAAGTGACATAAATTTTTTGCGATCACACATACGCAAAAAATTAAGGTTACTTAGTTGACAACCTAATACAAGGCCGGCATGGCGTATATGTGTTTACAATAATGTGTAGTGTTGTTACTCGTCAACAAGCTTTGAATTGGAATGGGAACCAGTTCAGTACCGTTGTCAACTCGTGTGTGTCAAGCCAATTTCACATTTGAATTTCAAACGTTTCAATATCATTATTAAAAATTCAATATATATTCAGAGACCCTCATGAATGGCACTTTAAACACACACAGATCACATGCATTATCTCCAAGGCAGCACAAATCCTGATTTTCAAGGTGTGAAGGCATTGCTATTAGCACATTAATCTGTCATGTGCACTGGCTGCATGAAAGGAACCTTCATGTATTTATTTACTCAGTTATATACTTGCTTTATCTAGCATGGATAATAAATAAAATGGTGAAAAAATTATTTTTCCCATTATATTTTCTATTTGACATCCCCCAAAAATTCAGGCTTATCAAAAATCATTCAGCCAGACAACATTCAAAATTCAACCACACAAATTTTTGCGTTTTGTTGTGTTGTAAAGCAAAAGATCTCCTGTGTGCTGTGGTTTTTACCTATGCAAATCACACAAATGCAGGTGTTCCTACATAAAATTCTTGCATTTCAGATTACTATAGGGAAGCCCCTTTTTACACAGCTTTCAACCCCTGTGCAGCTTGCACAGGGCATTGGCAGAAAATTTTATGATGATAAAATTATAATTTTCCACCATATTTATGCATGGGTAGGAATTTCATATTGAGAAAATAATTTTTTCCCAACTGAAAAAATTCCCCAAAATGGTGAACAATTATTCACCACCAAACCAATGCACTTTGAAAAAACAGCACCACTAAACTCCGGAATGTGCATAGATTTCGAGGCTACACTAACTAATGCATTTAAGCAGCGAGTATCAATCAAACTGGCGCCCAAAAAAACACCTGCCGCTGCACAAAAATCTGTGTTTTTTTCATCATTTAAGCACCAAGAAATCATTTTCATGCAACACAACAATTAGCGTGTACCATCATTCAAAGTTTCGCGGAAGCGAGACACTTCAAAGAAAAATACCGCCCCCTGGTGTATCTTATTTCCACACTATTTTGCAAAAGTGGCGCGCCGGGAAAAAAGTGCATAGTATATACATATTTAGTATGCACAAATGCACTCTATGCAGATCACACAGCGATTTTTTACGGCCAATGTTATACACGGTGGTTCAGAAAGTTAAGTCTCCAGAAATTTGGAAACATTTTTTCACCAAATGGATTGATTTCCCACTGGGGGATGTCAATTGAGAAAGATTTGTATGTGAAGCACAGGGTTTATTTGACTTTTCTGTGTTTTTATTTACACAGAATGAAGAAAACACAGAAATTTTAAAGCCTTCAAGTGAACAGAAACAACAATTACAAGCAGAAAACTACAATAACAGGAGCAGAAACACAATCTATCACATTCAAAAAAATATAAAAGACAGCAACACAGAAAACGACCCACCCTGTAAACCGCACAAAACACTACTAAGTACCCGGGCGGGGATGCGCATAAAAACTTTGAAAACAATTTTTGAAACAAAATCCAATGAAATATGTGATCGCGAAATTAAGTTCAACCTTCGAAATTTAATGCGTGATTTTCCTGGCGGTGGATAAATTTCGCATACCGAAGCCATTACAAATTTTTGTGGCGATTTTTAATTTATATTTAAGTGATCGTGACGGTTTGAAGAGAAGGTTTCAATTGACTGGGTTTTTGAGATTTATGTTTTTGTGTACACAAATACAAATTAATGACCCCACGCACACTAGGTCAAAACCGAAATTTCTAAACTAATAAATTGTTTTCAACACGTTTGAGTTTACCATAATTAATTATTTCTCATATCCACTGAAAGTAGTTGACGGAATCCCCATCCTTGTGAAAATTGAAGCTTTCAGTTGTCAACCAGTGTCAACCGGCAATGTTTTATAAAATGTCATATATTATGGAACATTTTACGGTGATATTTATTTTATGTTTACCGTCATTATTACGCATTTACATTATTTACAACTTTTTGAAACAAAATCACATTCACAAATCAATTTTCCCCTATTCGTGAATTTATCCCGAGCTAAATGCGTACATAAAACGGTCTAAAACGAGAGTTATGTAAAAAAATCCCCGACGCAAAAATTACGGCCAATGTATCATACGCAGCGGGGTGTAAAAAAAAGTTTTGTCGCCGCGCGACCATTTTTTCGGGACACCAGACATGGCGGCAACATAGAAACACTCGTGCTGACAAAAAGTAGACTGCATTGGAGATTTTGTGATAAAAAGTGACGTTTTTCACCGCGGGAACTTTATCTCCACCTGCTGTTTTCACGCCGGAAAAAATTGCGACAAATACGGGGAAATTGCTTTTTTTTGTTTACACCGTACAAGCACCAAAATATGCTGAGAATGAGAAATGATGGCGATTTTCAGACGCACAAACATTTCAAGAGACAATTTTCTAAAATTTCAATGATATAACCGTAACATGACTGATCACTTTTCTAAGTTGTTCTTGTAACGTTCCTTGGAAGAAAATAAAAATGCAAGCTCGACCCCGATTTATCACTATTATTCCGATCCCGAATTAACAATAATTCCGATCCAAAACTTCACAATTCCGGTGCACATCCCGATCCAGAAAACCCGGTCGCATTCGAACCCCACATCAAAGGTGCTCAAATTCGAATTTGGCACCCCGTGCCGAAATCCCCATAGGCGCACACATCAATTATTTTTGACCCATCCATTGTGCATGCGTCAAAAATGCTTTTCAAACATCCGGTATACGATATACGAATTCCGGTACACACAGAAATGTGCATACATAATACATGGGAATTTGAATACGCATACGTGAATATATATGTGCTACTCAAAAACAGAAGCCACACCCCAATTTTTATTTGGGGCGGGAAGTCCCTTTGATGTGCAGAAATTCAAGATGACCACTGGTCACTCCCAAAAATATTTCATTTCATCCAAACAGACAACTGACCACCGACTCAAACTTCCCACTGAATACATAGCACTTGAAAGTGTTCTACTAGTCGAGCACCCCCCACTGAAATATAGCCACTTGGTTAAAGGGGTGGCTGTTTTTTGTCAGCGAGTAACACTCGACATAAAAAGGATATTTTTGACATAAATAATGCTATCCTATGGCTCCATAGCCATTCTATGGCTATATTTCACATCACAAAATACCGGCACTTGTCTGATATACCTGTATATGTTGACTCGTAACCTGAATTGAGAACTTAAAATTTTTTTAAACAATGTAATTAAAAAGCGCTTTTTCATCCCTTTATTTGATACAAAGTGGGGTGGGGTCAGTCTTTAGAATGGCATCAATCAGAGTCACACATAATTCATCACAATCAGGCATAAGGGCACACACTTTGAAGTGCTTTATTTGCCTACCCAGTACAGAGCAAGAAATAACATTGCACAGATTTGGTGGGGGATTTTTGGGGGTGGTTTTGAAAATTGTGAAGAAAAATTTAAATTAAGAGCACTCAAAATAAGGGTGTTTTCACCATAAGCAATACCATAAAATATTAATAATTAATATTCAGGGATGAAAAAATTATCTGTAAAATTATCCTGCTCAAAATAGCAAATGACAAAAGTTTGGGTATTTATGATTGTAAATACATAATGGGACAGATAATGTCTTGCCATGTCTGTTTGAATCAAAAATATTTATATTATATGTAGTCATGAACTAAAATAACAAGACAAGTAATGATTTCAGCTGAAAAATCCATTTTTCTGTGACTTGTTAAACATCCATGACATTGACAAATGTAATCGGGGAAGTTCAATCAATTCCATCAAAAATTCACCACTTCAAAGTTGTGCACTTTTTGCATGAAATTTTCTGCATATCAATATGGTACACTCACTTTTCAAGGTCAAAGCAAAAATCAACCCCACCCCATTCAAACACTTCTGCACTAAATCCATTCCTCAAAATTCACAGACAGCAGCTAATAAGCAAACAAAGCACCTGCCCACTTGATTCACTGAGCTGCAAACTGTACATATTTACATATGTATGCAGTATGCACACTGTGCTAGAGAAAATACAGTGTGCATACAAGTGTGACTGGCGAACCAATGTCACAGCTTAACACTGAGTACTAGTTAACCCCACCCCCTAGTAGACAAATATGAAGTGTTTGTTGGGGAAATTGGGATAGAGGGTGGTTGAAATTACAGGGAAAATTGTAAGAGTTCTTTTATGCATCTTTCAAAATTTGTTCACTGCTCTGGTTTGAACCAAAATTTACACACTTAATATCTTGAATTCACAAATCTCACTCACAGAAAGTGAAACACCCTGTAGCTCGACAAAAAAGGTCACAGATCACAACCGCACATGTCCATTTATTGGCAAAAAAGCATTTGCTTGCACATGGCAGCATATCCATAAAAAAATTGGGGCACTTATTACACAACAGAATTCAAGGTTGAGCCACACTGTAATTAACCAAATAAATCAAAGAAACTGGATGTGTTTGCAATGCGTGAAAATGTGTCTTTTTGAGTGATTAGGTGGTGACCCTTTTTGAAGGCGCCTAAAAGCACTTTACAGGGATAAAGCTTATGTCACATCTTTTATTATGATCATACACCATTTTAGTTCGATGAAAAATGTGATTTTAAACATATTCAAACTGGCGCAAAACTTGCAAATGTGTAAAATCCACACACAAATATCCATGAAAGTATTTCCGCGCAAGTTCAATTGCGATATAAAACTGATAACTATCTTTCCCGGCGCGCCATAAAATTGACAGTGCATAAATAATCGCACATGACACGCAGTTTATTTCTCTATAACCTCCCCCATCGATTTATTATATGCAAAAATGAGTGGCAAAATGTGCACCGGTAATCGATCGATTTTGATTGATCGATCGATCGATCGAAATCGGAAAAGTAGACATTTTCGGAATGATGATACACTTTTTGATGTGGTGAAAATTGAGAACTTGAACTTCATGGGAACTTTTCGACCTTTTGAAAAGCCAAAAAGTAGGTTAGAAAGTTCATCAATTTTGAAATGTAAACACTGTAAAAGTGATCATTTTCGATATCTAAAAATTCAATATACATATCTATCGATGTAGCAAAAATTCAATATAACCCAACCCCCAATGCTAGATGCAAACTACATAAAAACAAAATGTATAGAGTGCATTAATCTCGCAGCGATGCGGGAAGTGTCTAGATGAAACAAAGTGTAAAAAACGCAGAAACAATCAATTTTGCAAGCAGGGTGAACGCTTAATAAATGGCCTTCTATTTACGCCAGACAAAACATAAAAGTAGACACTTTGCAGAACTTGAGCTAAAAAACGTCCCCGCGGAGCCAAAATCTTTTAGCGGCATAAATGCGGACATTTGTCACTACGCCAAAATGGCAACAAGTAGGAAAAAAGTCGATTTTTCGCGCGGAGATAAAAAATGACTGGCGCCGGGCGGATAGCAAAACATAGACATGCGCTAATTACAAAAATATTTACCGCGCCTAAACATTAGAAACACCCCAGTTGACATATTTCACAACTATCAAAACTGAAATGTGTTGAACACACTCGAGTTTACCAAAATGAACATTTTTATCTCTGTCAACAGCAGTTGACGGACTCCTCAAACTCAAATGTGTTCAACACATATTTATCAGATTTTTTGTTGTCAACTTGGAAATGTGGAAATTTTGGTTGTCAACTAGTGTGTAGGGCCAAAGTCATCGGGAAATTTTATGTATCTATTTGTGAGCGCGGTGAAAACCGTGAATTTACACATGCAAAATAGTGATTCGTAACTACGCATATATACGCAAAAGCGCTAACCCAGCAGAGATTGCAACGATATCACAAATCGCAAATAGCGAGAACTTTTATCGTCGAAAATTTGACAAAATGTTGAAAAATGAACAAAAAACCCCTCAAACAACCCCCCACTCACCACCAATCCACCGGCTCCATAAGGCCAAAACATAAACGGGTTACTAGCCGCCGCGGCGGCGTGAAATCCCGCCGCCGCGGCAGCAGCCGCTCTCTGCTGCGCGTCGAGATTTTGCGCCGCCGCGCCGCCGCTAGTTGACGCGGCCGCGGCACCCCCCGTTGAATGTGAGGGGTGCTGGGGGGTGCCCCCCGATGAGGTCTTGCTGAAGGCTGTGCTCGTGCTTGGTTTGCCTGGGGGGGGGGGGGGAAATGAAATTTGAGTTTGAATGAGAGTTTTTTTTAGGTCGATCGATGACTTTGTGGATAATTTGAAAAATCGCGATTGAGAGAGGTTCGATTCGAATTTTATTTATTTATTTTTACAGAAATTTCGAGAGAGGAAAAACACCCCATTTACGGAAGGCGGCGAAAAAATTCAAAAGCTACTTGACTTTATAAACAAAGATTACATCTAAGCTAGATTAACTATTGAAATCTCAAATATAAAAAAAAACAAATGGGGAAAATTGAGTAAAATAGCACCCGCAAAAACCCGTCACCCCCAAACCATTTTTGAGACCCCTCTGAGCCCCCTTGATATCCCTCTGATCCCCTTTAGCGCTGGCAGAATGAAAAAGCAATTCATTCTTGTCCTCGCTCAAAGTTTGCCCCGCGTATTTATCCATCATTTCATCATTTTCATCAGAAATTTCGGCGAAAACTTTGACTTGATCAGAATCCGTCGGGCCGAGATTGTCGTCGCCGGCGGGGTCGGTGCCGGCCACGCCGGACTGGTTCGAGGTGCTCGGCATGGACATTTTTTGAAGGTTGTTTGGTTTTGTTGTTGTTTCTGTGGAAGGATGAATGGGGACGAATGAATTTAGAATGTGAAGGATTGGAGGAACGATTTTTTTTGATTTTGTTGCTTCTTTACCGAATTCAAAATATGACTAAAATTTTTTTGGCTAGGGGTTTGTATTTGCATATGGAAAAGAGATAACCACCACAAAGAAAATAATAGAACAAAATATAATATAACAAAAAATGTTAAACTTAGTTTGTGTTTGAATACATTTTTGTGCACGGTTACAACTCCAAAAATCAAGCCCGAAATATGAATGTTCCATATCTTTGTTTCAATTAATGCGCCATGGACACTTAAGCATATTTTATATGTGGAAAGCTATATGTGGATGTCAAATAAACAACACTCGAGTTTATATGTATTTGGTGCTTATGCACTTTTTGAATGAGACTCCACCCTTGTGCATATAAATTGGGTCCACGTGTTTTACAAGGAAGATGCTTCGAAAAAATGGGCAAAACCCTCAATATTTACGGTTAGTAAAACTGCAAAAAGACCTATTTACTGTTCGTAATTACTGCTAGCATTATAGTTAGGCACATTCCGAAGAACAATAGAACAGCGCTAGTCTAAAAATGACTACAATTTTTAGTGTTGGTCCTAAATTTAGATTTTGAATCGTAGTCAAACAAATCCGGAGCAAAATTTAAGGTCCATTCGATAAATGAGGGGTTCAGTCTTCGCTAACATTAATCTCAAAAGTGAATAAAAATTAACATCAAAAATGAGATACCAAGCAAAATAAATATGAAAACATAAAAATTAAGGGGGAAAATTGAGTCACCTGTCAATTTGGAATGTGGCCTTTCAGCAAATATTAACGGGAATAAAAATATAGTAACCAGACAATAAATTTTCTGCCCAGTCAACTGACAAGTTACATGACGTCCGCATATGATCCAGAAATGTCAATAAATAATCGCCCTTCAGATTGGTAGCAGTCGCTTCGAAATGTCTGCAAAATGTCCATAAACAAGATTAATAAATGTCGCCCAAAAATAATAAGCGGCAAAAAATCGTCAAATTGACCACCAAACAATAAAGATCGAGCACAAAATCACAAAACCACCAAAAAAACAAATCCTAAAATTCGGGGGTGGCGTATTAAATCACCTGCACTTATAAACATCAAAACGTAAATACCGCAAAAGGGCCGCCTTTACACGGAAAATAGGGGGCGGCGTCGCGACCAAATAAGTGAGAAATGACTTTGTTCTTTGATCTCAGCGCCGCCGACAAGCGATTGGCATCATGCCAAAATTATGCATGAATTATACGGAAAGGAGAGAAATTATACAGTGTTGAGTTTTGGTTTGGAGAGTACATTGGCATTTTCATCGTTTTTATGTGTCTTATTGTGACAAAAACATTGTGTTTTTGTTTGGATTGACATTGGAATAGAAAGTTTGGACTGATACTAGAAATTGACAGAAATATAAACATATCTGACTAAAACGTATAAATACAACTCTCCCAAATGTAAATTGCGTTATTTACAATTTAACAGAATTTACGCAATATTTAAAGAAATTACGACGGACGCTACTTGAAAAACAGCGTCAAGTCATCCAGTAGTAATAAACGTTCTGAAAAATGTTTAAAACAACCATTCCCGTAACAAAAAGTGTTTAAATCGCTGAAAAATTATCAACTAATGTAGCCGGTATCCAAAACGTATTTTTACACAAAAAAGGAAAATAGCGATAGCCTTGTCGGTCACCTGACCACGCAAAAATGCCTCAATTGTGGTCCCCGGCGTTTTTGCGGAACGTTCCATTGCCGTTGCTTCAAATTTATTCATTAACTTCGTGTATATTGCTCTGCTGTGCTTTATATCAAGCTGTCGCTGTGGTAACCGGGCAGAATGGGCATATTGCCAATAAAGGTTTTTAATGCGCTGTTTATTCTTGGGGAATTTCGATGATTCGACGTTTCGTGGCTTTACAAGGATTACTAAAATTTGCATGTGAAAAACGTGTGCACCATAGCATTACGTGATAATGTATGACTTATTAGTGCTTGGGATCAGTCAACCGATAAAATGTAATCGAATGTAAAATGTCACTTTTAGGATTTCTTTGACCATTCCCACCAATTCTCGTGTCGATAACAAAATGTTGACTATCATGCGTTGAGAAGCATTCCGTGCTAATCTAATTATCAATGAAAATTGATATAGACAATAATGTCTGAAATATCGAAAAGATAATGTTCCCTCGCCAACTCCACACTCATTTTCACCCCAAATTGTACACTTTTTCACAATGAAATGTAACTTTTCAATCATTTTTTAAACAATCCCACACTTTTTCAGACATCGACACCGGGGAAGAAATTCCAGAAAATCTGGATCCCTGGGAAGCGCACATGAACAAATATCTCATGTTGAACAGTACCGATGTGCGATTGAGTGAACAGAGTCATAAATTGATCGCACAATCAGTGCCATTGAAATTACTTTTTTACCTGGTAACAGAACCTCTGTGCTGCTGTGTGAGTTTGGGTATTTTTAAGTGAGATGTTTGATTAAAAATCTGTGATATAAAAAGTGCCACGATTTTGCGCTGGTCAGAACCGTAGTGCCACAGAAACATGGCGCCGGTAGCGCCGAGGGACGTTTCGTTTTTTTTCGCGGTTCAAATTCTATTCATCAAATTACTGTGACATTCTGTTCGAAGCATACGGTCCAGTCCGTATACAACCAAAATCGATGGTAAAATAGGTTTTGTAATCATTACCATTTGAAAAACGTTTGAATAAAAAAAATTGAAGAATGGACTGTTTTTCAACGAGATGTTTAAAAAATCATTTTAAAAACATAAAAACCGGTCCTTTTCAGATCGTGCTGAACGCAGTGTGCTGTTTCATAATCACTTGCACCAATTTTGCCCGCTGGCTCGTGTTCGGCAAGCTGCGCACCGCCGAAATGATGGTCATTTTTTAAACTTTTTTAAAGTTCTGGAAACTTGAGACTTTTGATTTTTTTTAAAAAGACATCGAGGAATATTTGGTATTTCTGATGCCAAATTCGCAAGTATTTAGGCAGATGGCAAGAAAAGTGGGAAGTGATATTTACGTGGATTTAGGTTTATTAAGTGATATGTCAAAGGATAAACAAATTTACAAGTGTCAAGTGTAGGGTTCAAACGGGATCCCGATCCCGATCCCGGATCCCGTGAAATTCCGGGATTTACCAGTCCCGATCCCGATCCCGATCCCGATCCCGAAACCCCAATCCCGATCCCGATCCCGATCCCGAAATCTCAAAAATACCAATCCCGATCCCGATCCCGATCCCGAAAGTTTTCAAATCCCGATCCCGATCCCGAGAAACTTCCAAGTCCGGGATCCCGATCCCGGAAAAATTAGTGGAAATTATAAAAAGTGAAATAATGACGTTTTTGCATGCAAAAAAGTGGATGCAAACCCCCAGTGTCAATTTTATGCCACTTTTCTGGCATCCAACAGTGTTTTGAGACTTTTATGAACAACTGTGAATGCCAGAAAAATGGCCAAAATATCTATCCTTAGAACCCAATCCCGATCCCGGAAAAATGCCTATCCCAATCCCGATCCCGATCCCGTGACCCCAATCCCGGCCAATCCCGATCCCGATCCCGATCCCGAAATCTCAAAAAACCAATCCCGATCCCGATCCCGATCCCGAAACCCCAATCCCGATCCCGATCCCGAAATCTCAAAAAGTGAATCCCGATCCCGATCCCGATCCCGAAAAGTCAATCCCGTTTGAACCCTAGTCAAGTGTTATATTTACAAATTTCATTTATTTACAGATTTACAAATTACTATCAAACAAAATCCCCCCCCCCTTGCAGCAACTTCACGACCGTTTTTGGAACTTTGCCATATTCAAATTTGCCGTGATTTGTGGCGTTTTAAATGTACAAGATGCCGCTGAAGTAATGCTATGGGTTCTGTGGTTTGTACTCGTCGGATGTTTGTATTATTTGACGCTTTTGGCACAGGATAGAATCAAATATGTTTGTTTTTGGACGTTTTTCTTTTATTGTTGGCGGATTTGTATTTCCTTGTGTGAAATCATCATGTAAATTTGCAATCGAAATGTTAATGTTTTTAAAGAAATTCTACACTGTCTGAAATTTGCCGTTGTGATTTAAAAAAAGTTGTTTACCAAAATAGAGTGCAAAAATTGCACTGTCATTGGTAAGAGTCGAACCCGCTCTTCTAGTTTGCGCGTTGGTCAAAACGAAAGCTGGATTCAAATCACCACACTGGCACACAGTCTTGAACTCAGCGCTGCCACAACCTTTCCACTTTCAAGTTTCAACCTCACAAACCTCAAAACAACTTGTTTTCACCCCCCCCCCCCATCCCCCCCAGGTGGTGTCCACAGCGAGCTCAGCCAGCGGCAGGCAGCAATTGTACCGCACGCTGGTGCTGATGGCTGCGTGCTGCGGGTGCGCCTGCGCCCTGCTGGGCGTGGCCTTCTGCATGGCCACCACGCTAGGCACCAACTACGGGGCACTGTTGGCTGCCGATGCCTTGACTCTGTGGGTTAGGTTGGTGGGGGGGGGGTTAAATTGATTTTTTATTTTAATTTCCGCTGTGAACCTAAATTTCACAACTTCCCAATTTTGTGAAATTCCCAACTGTGAACGGAAATATCCTGTATGTACGTTTTATGCCACTTCTCCTGTTTTATGCCACTTGGGGTGCAAGTGTGTTTTAGACGTTTTTTTGTGGAAAATTAAAGAAAAACCTTCTATACCGATCCCGTGACCCCAATCCCGGTCGCGATCACAAAAATTCAAAATGCCAATCCCTACCCCGACGGGTCAATTCCGTTTGAACCCTAACACCAACTTCTACGCAAATCACTCAATTTCTACGCAAATCTCTGGATTTCTACGCAGATCTGTCTACGGTGCTCTACGCTACGCAGCCGTTTTATATGAACAAGGTAGAGAAAGAAACCTAAGTCGCATGGAATTTGTGTACTATGCCGATTTGTGCTTCACATTGGCTACATTATTGATTGAATTTGTGCATTTGTTGCACATGCTGGTGGGTTTTCGGAGAATTTTTTCGGGAAGTTTTGTGTGTTATTGTTGTTTGTCCGATGATTTGTCGAGCTACCCGAGTTTTTGGAATTTTCAATGTTGGTGCGGTAATTGCGTGCGATACTTTGCGTGTTGGTGCGATTTTTTGGCGATACTTTTTAAAAAAACTCGATATTTCGATATTACATATTGTTTCAAAATTTACGATATGAGAATACTTGTATTTATTCCCGAAAATATTGCATCGGGGCAATTTAATGTCGATTTAATTCTTTGAAATGGAACCCGCTATTTTCCCGTTTCAATAGTGATCCTACACGCATTTTTCAAGGCACCCGTATCCGAGTTTTCGAATCTAACCGGAAAAAAGTATTTAAAAGTGTTTGTAATAATTTTTCGAAATTCATTACAATCCATTATGTATTTGCGTAGGCGGTCTTCTATGACTGCTTATTTGTTAGGCTTATCATTTCCTCGAAATACACCAACCCGAAATCAATATAAAGCGGATGTAATGACAAAAAATTCAGTTTGTGATCTGTGTAAGTAGAACACACGTTAAAAATAATGACTGTTACGTTAGAACAGGGTTTATAACATCTTTATACATATTTATCCACTATATATGCTCTATATATCTACTGAAATATATAAGTATATAGACTCGTACATGGCGGTTATTGTTGTTATTTCTAAATACGTTTGCGTATTACGTTACAAACAACAAATAATTACTGGGAGTTCTGAAACATTACACCCCTCGAAGAACCACCACTCAAAATTTTCACTGAAAAAATATACCACCGGGGCTAATTCGAGGAAATACCGTACGCGTATTTCAACCCCCCCCCCCCCTAATAAAACCCCTTACATCCCCCAAACCCCACGCAGATCTGGTCGAACATAGTTCTGAGCGTGGTGTCGCTCGTGATCGGCGTGCAGTTGCGTCAAATTTGGTCCGAAATCGATTCTTGTCTACGGAGACATAAGAATCACCGGAGAGTTATGGCCCACCTCAATAAAAAGTACCCGATTGCGTCTAGGAGGGAATTGAGTACTCTGGACGATGACACTTGCGCCATTTGCTGGGAGTCTTTGAGCGACAGCGCTAGGAAATTGCCCTGCGCGCACATTTTTCATCAGTTGGTTTGGATTTTTGGGTATACTCGGCGGACCGCAATGCGTGCCTCGAAAATTACTTATGTCTTTGTTGATCACGCGCGAGCAGAAAGATAATTCAAACCAAAAAAGGTGGAGTCTCATACGTGCGACACATTTATTTGGGTACAATTTTGTATTTCATCAATGACGACGTAATACGATTGAATGTGACAGTGAGCGAGTGTTCATGTGTATTTTAAATACACGGAGCCAGGCGAACGGGGGGGCGGCGCCCCCCCTCAAATTTTACCCCTGTAGTAGAGGAATGGCGCCATGGCGCTGGCGCCATTCGTAGGCGCCACGCCATGGCGCCACTGGCGTTGGCATTGGCGCCAAAGCAGCAGTATACGTTTGTATTTTACAGGCATATCACGACATAGATTGTAATTGAGTCCATTTTCACTGGCTTTGAGACCGCGGAGAACGGTCAGCCAAAAATATATGTTGTGAAGTGAACATGCGCGCTTGCGCGCAATTTTTTTCAAACTGTCGACAAAATCGTCCTCTGAAAGTGCCATTTCTGGCACATTTTTGGTCCGGCCCGGGAAGGGCCCCCCCCCCCCCCGCCCCCTGGCTACGTCCTTGATTTTCAGCTATTTTTAGTACCAATGTTCTTATATACCTCGTTTGTGCTATTTTCACCTACTATTAGTGCTTTTCCTCCATTGTCTTCCTTCTACACCTTGAAAAGCCTATATATTGAACCCCTGCGAACTCCATCGCCCCCCCCCCATAATTATTCCCAGCTTTCTATCCCACCGGACGAACGATTTTATTTATATCTAGCCCCCGGAGGGTCAAAATTTAGAATACCCCTGTTGACATTTATTATTCCCATTTCTCTTTTCCACCTAAATACACTTTTTATTATCACTTGTCACTCACCCACAAAAAAAATAAAAAAATTTCAGCTGGTGCCTGCAATCGTGGCTGGAACAGGACCACAGCTGCCCCACTTGTAGGGTGGCCTTGGCAATCGACCAATCCAGTAGAAATAACAATAATAACAATGATGGAAATAACAATAATAACCCTGATGAACAAGGCGGAGAGGGCGCCGAAGTGGAACAGAGGCGTGTGAATCATGTACAGCACTTTTTTGAGTTCGATGGTCGGTTGAATGTCGGGTTTTTTGGATGGTGTATGGTGAAAAAATGTATCTGGGATCCAGATTTTGGGTATGGCGGGAGGTCTTTAGCGAAAATAATGCGGGTCGTAGCGGTTTAAGCGGGGTTTTTTTGAGAAAATAACAAAACAAAAAAACGGCAGCAGAACATTTCACTGACTATTTGCATTTTTTTTGTTATCGGGCTGGAAAATCTAGACTTTTTATTGTGCTCGTGATCCGGATTGACACTGTTTATTCTCGTTTTCTAGCTTTTCAGCTCAATGCTTGTACACGCGTATTTTTATAAAATGCTTACGATAAAGTTTTTGCTTAAATATGTCAGATAGCGTATTTATTCAAGCTGATTTGTCTCAATTTCAAGTAACATTTTTCTGGACAAAAACTCCCCTTCAGTGTGTCCAAACTCCATGGACTTATAGTGTAGAACTCTCAAATGTAGCAACAAAATTATTTTTTAACAAAACCGACAAAACAACAAGTTTTTACAAAAGTTGGATTTTTTACCCCCCCCCCCCAGGCCGTCGTTTCAGCCGCTGGCTGCCCACTTTCCGCGTGCAAGTGTCGCACAACCTGGGGCAGATTTTCGCCAGACTGGGGCACCCCCTGCCGCACCCCGGCCCCGTGGCTGAGCTGCAGTACGCGCAGTGGGTCGGTGCGGTGGGAGTTTTTGTTTTTTAGTCTTTTTATCGTAGAGGTATCTGTTTAATGTTGCGAAATGGGGGTCCTGTCACGCGATATTTTTAAAAAACGCGATTTTCTAAATGTAAAATGTTCAGCGAAAAAAATGGACATTTTAAATTTTACTGAGCGCGTAACTGGCGCCATTTTTGGTTTTAATTTGACATTTTTGATACTTTTTCTTTATTGTACTTGTAAGTATTTGTTTTATCCAATCTTTCTGATGTCCCAAAAAAAAATGAAATCATTTATAAGGTTTTCATATATTGGTGGTGAAATTGATAAAACATAATTACAAATTTTTCCAAACCCCATAACTTTTGTGAGGAATATTTTTTCCTCGAAAACAATGACTTTTTGGCAACTTTTTGTTGACCCCCCCCCCCCCCAAATCACTCAGACGGCGCAAGTGCGAGAAATGTTCCCCCACGTGCCGGCGCATTTGATCGAAGCCGATTTGAGATTGACAAACCATGTCAACTTGACAGTGGAAAATATTATTGAAGAGAGAATTTGGGTTCATGAACAGGTAAATAATTGGGCTATTATAATGTTTATAATGTTTATTTTCCCGATACTAGGTTAGAAAATCAATTTGTACTTTTTTAAGGTATAAGAGATCGTTTATCGTAATTTACCAACGATGAAATACATTACCGTTTAATGGCGTTTAACTAAGGTCATAATCGTAATAATGTGAAGACAAAAATTGCGACTTTTTGCAACCATTTTTGGGATGAAAATTGACTATTAGATAGATTTGATTCCACAATAGATCATGATTTTAACGACCTAACTGCATGGAATGATCATTAGATTTTATTGATGCACACTAGATACGATATTTTTCTTGTTGTCGAAGGATTTGCTCCGCGTCGCCTCGCTAACGAGGCTGCATAGAACAAATTCTCCGACAACGAGAAAAATATGTTGTAGAATAATTATAAAAAAATGTTATAAAAATCTAGGCGCATTATTGAGTAATTATAAAATTTAGTGTTGCTCCATGCAATGAGACGCAATCAATCATGATCGATCTAGGCGTTCCATCTACCGTATTTCCTCGAAATACCCCCCTCGAAATACCCCCCCTCGAAATACCCCCCCCAAAATGGGCACTATGAACTTATAAACGCCCCTCGAAATACCCCCCCCCCCAATTTACTGTATAGAGAACGTAATGCGGTTTGTGATCCGGGAAACGCAGAACACATGTTAAAAACAATGACTGTGTTATGTTAGAACAGGTTATATACTGTCTACGTACATGGATTGTTATAAATGGCGGTTTTTGTTCCATTTTTTGACGTTTGTGTACTTTTCAAACAACAATTTAGTACTGGGATTTCGAAAAATTTCTGGCGAAATAATAAACCCCCCTCGAAATACCCCCCCTCGTTTCACCCCTCTCCCCTCAAAATTTCCACTCTGAAAAAATAAACCCTCCGGGGGATAATTCGAGGAAATACGGTATATAATAATTGCATTTCATCCCTAAAATGTGTTATCTGTTAAAAGTGCAACATACATCGAATTTGAGAGCTATCGCACCACAACTTCAAATACTCAAAAACCCAATATGCCAGCTGGCCGACATGGCGCCCTCCGACGACTCGGACCAGGACTCCGACCCCACCGACATTGACAACGATCATGACAACGAAAGTGATAATGGGCATGTTCACGGGATCAATCGCGACCATGTCGGGCGCGTCGATGCCCACCTCGGGCAAGGGCCACGCCTTGGCCAGCCCGTTTGGAATGTGGGCGCTTATGGGGATGCCTTTGGGGCTGCAAGCAGTCAGGGGGTAGGTAGCGTTCTTTTTGTGATGGTTGATGGCTTCAGGCGAGAATAGATTTTTGGCATTTTCCTTAAATTTTCAGCTATTTTTGTCAAATTTGATTGTATTTTGTTGGTAGAAAGATTCATAGATATTTAGATAGCCAATGTAGATAGAAATTTGGGTGAAAAATTAAATCAAATTAAAAAAATTGAGACGGGGAGCAAAAAAATCGGCGTGATAGATAAATAGATTCGACGGGTCCCCTCAATTTAAACACCTGCATAAAATAAGTAAGCATATGTGCATTGGAAAAAACAACCCGTAATTATGAAGTTGCATTGTTCAAATATCTTTCTCTCTTTTATTGTCCATATTTTAATTCGATAATTCATTAATTCAGAATGGATTAAAATTCACCATTTTGAGATTTTTCAATTATTTGGAGGAGCAACATTTTGCTGCACCGAAATTATCGTTTTTTCTTTATTTAAAAAAAGATTCATTGAATATTTACTACATTGTTATGTAAAAAATGTCCAACATGACACTGAACCCGTGAGATAAATGTTTCAATATCGTTCAGGACGCAGTTTCTCTTTGCGAGAGCCAATATAAATTTATGCATAGATATACTTATAAAGATATTTTTAAAGTATATTATGATTGTTTGTGGGGGGTTTTGTCACCCTTTGTCATTTTTTGTTTATTTTTGTTATCAACAGTGTTTATTTAAAGTGTCGCAACCGTAAATTGTTCGATTTTTGCGACGTTTTTCTACCTAGACGTGTTTTCTGTGTTCAGGTTACTTCACGATAATTTTTCAGGATTGGGAGTTCAAAAATTTCAGTATCGGGGTTGGCATTGGGGTTTCAGGATTTGGATCCCATTTGAACCCTAACCATAATCCATCAAAAAAAACCCACAGACATCGCACATCGTGGACCCTCAAATGCCATCGACAAGCAACTTTTCTGTAACACAACAAGTGGCACTTTCAAGTGCCACTTCAAGCGCGCAAGTGTTCGCGGCGACCCAAAACGAAAGGCAAAGTTTACTGGTTGATAGTAAACGGAGAATGGTGGATGTCAATAGGAGGTTAGTAAGGTTGGGGATACTTTTGTTCTCTCGTGCCGGAAAATGACTGGTTGGCTAGTGATAGTACCGTATTCGATCTAATAATTGCCCTGGGGAATTTTTTTTCGCCAGATTTTTGAGGAAGAACTATTTAAAGGAGGAATCATTTTACCTCGCTCGTCTGTGGGGATGAAAAAAAAAACGTTTTTTGTTCTCAACGACCCCGTTTTTTTAATAAAACGTTTTCTTCAAAACCTCCCAAATATGGTAATGGCTCAACACATACAGGTATATTCAGGTCATACAGGAATAAAAACATGTAAACTGGCAGTGTAATGGCACAGTGCGTCAGGTACCCCCCCCCCCCCCACTGAGAAGTTATAAGTGATGTGTGAAATTACAAAGAATTTTTTGTAGCAATTCACTATGCATCTTGAAACTTTTTTCAACTTGCAAGTTGCAACAAAAGTGTCAAAAGTCATGTAATATGCTCTGTAAAATGTAGAATGTCATAGTGTCAAAAGTCGCGTAAATTCCCTGTAAAATGTCAAATGAACGGTAAAAAATAAAATATACATTTTACATTTACAGGACGCTTTACTTTTGACACATTGCACGACATTTCACATTTTATAGGTTCTGGTGGTCGCGGCCGGTACGGTAACGTAATCCTTCCCAATAGCAATCCTGAAAAGTAATAAATAGCACATTTTTACGCAGACGTTACCTCATAAGCAGCCGCGCAAACGATCTTCACTCGGAACGTGAATATTGGCTCGGCAAGGATTATATCAACATTTTGGCGCCATGCCAACCCAATAATTCTGGCAACGCGCCAAGCTCGAATGGAAACTATAGCAAAGGTAGCGAAAGTGTGCCGGAAAATAGTGACCTCAGGCAAAGGAAAAATTTCGATGCGTCCAGTGTGCAGAGGTTGCTTTGAGCTGGGAAAATGAGTTTGTGGTTTTTTGGTGAAAAGTGAAGTTACGTGAGTGGAGTCCCCGAGGACACTTCCAGACCCTGTAAAATGTCATGCAAAGTGCCTAACGTCATGTAAAATGCCCTGGAGGGTGTTAAATGCCATTCACAGGTGACAAAAATCATGAAAATGCCCTGGAAAATGGCAAAAGTCGTTTACCATTTCTACCGGGCATTTTACATGACATTTGATATTTTTCTGGACCTGGGAGTGCACCCCGGCGTGCATTACACTCACTGTAGTATTAGGTTGTAAACTAAATAAGTTTAATTTTTTTTGCGATTTCACATACACATACATTCATGCGTCCCATTCTGTTGTACATTGGCCGATTTTGATGCCGTTCGAGTATCTTGGGGTTTGGGGTCTCGGCTAGGACCAATTATCCAAAAAATTGGATCTGCAGGTTCTGATCATTTTAAGTGTTGAACGATCCAAATCGGCCCAGAAATGGCCAAGTTATTAAGCTTTAAATTCAATGTGCAGATCATCCGTGCAAAATGACCGCCTTTTTATAGACCCCCTTTATCTCGGAACTGGGGGATAATTCGAGCAAACCAAAACAATTCGTCCTAGCCCATGCCCCAAACCCCAACATACTTGAACGGCATCAAAATCGGCCAATGTACAACAGAATGGGACGCATGAATGTATGTGCATGTGAGATCGCAAAAAATTAAACTTATTTAGTTAACAACCTAATATTTCGTGTCCTCTGCCGCGTGTCGGGGCTTTTTACTAGCGCATTATATTCTGATTAAATTTAGCTCCAGGGGTGTTTGGCGTTTATTAAGCCATCTTATTGCAAGTCACAAATTCATTTTCGGTTCGTTAGAAATGATTGGAAAATGTAGTTTTTGCTTTTTATTGTCATAGTTTAGGGGGTTTTCAATATTTTAGTCGCAAGTTAGGGACTTCAAGGTAAGTTTAACGGCGCAGACAAATTGTGGATTATGTGTGGTGGTTCATTGGTTCATTGTGTGATACCCAAAAAAGTATGCGTGTGTTTTTAGTCAGCGTTTTTTCGCTCTTGCAAACAATTTAGTACTTAATAGGGAGATACGTGGAAAAAAATTATATGTACCTGTTTTTATGGAATTTTTTATATAAACGATTGTAGATTCAAACAGAAATACAACATTTTCTTGAAAACCACCTTGAATAATTCTGAAGTAAAAAAAAATTTAACCTTATTCCCCCGAAATACCCACAGTTGGTGTATTATTGAGCCAGATAATTAGGTGAGGCGGCTTATTCTACGTGGGTTTTTCGCCAGAAATTCTCGTAAAGATCGTAGTACATACCCACTGGTGGTACATGTCACCAAACGGGATATAATTATTAGAACATAAACGAGCATGATCGAGCAAAGGAGTTTTGCCGACATGTCAAAATGAGTGATAATACACCCTTATAGTTTCACTTGTTTACTAACGTACCGTATTTACTCGAAATACCCACCCCCCTCGTTTGACCCCCCCCCCTCTCGAGACCACTATGAAACAATCACCCCCCCCCCTCGAAATACCCCCCCTCAATTGAGTGTAAAGAGGGCGTACATGACAAATACTGCAGTTTGTGTTCTGCGTAGTGCAGAACACACGTTAAAACAATGTCGGAATCACGTTAGAACAGTGTTTATACCATCTACATACTAATATTAGTCTACAGGAGTCTTTACATGTCAGTTATTGATGCATTTTTCTACCCCAGCGCACATCACAAACAACGATTTTGTACTAGGATTTCAAAAAAATTCTTGTGAAATAATACCCCCCTCGAAATACCCCCCTCGTTTAACCCCCCCCCCCCCTCTCGGGAGCACTATGAAACAATCACCCCCCGGGGGGTATTTTGAGGAAATACGGTAAATACATATCTACACAAAATAGTCTGTGTAGCTGCGGTGCAAATCGGCTCCAATTAATACATCTTTACATTCAAGGGTGTATGTCGAGGAAATGCGGTAAACGCCATGGGTGTTTCTTGTTTAAAAATTACATTTACATGCTTTTCCAGGTAAGGTAGCTATCTAAACTGGTATTATTCTACTTTTCGCATTTTAGTATTTAGGTTTTAGGCTTTTTGGTTGTTTAAAATTTCTACAGAATACGGGAAATTGTCTTTATTTAGTCAAGATTCTTAATATATTGATTGTAAATATGTGCATTTTAGAAAAATGAACATATATCGTGTGGCGTATGTCCTCGCCATATTGGTTTTTTATTATCATGGTTTTTAGGCTAGCGCAGGTACCAATTTCAAAGGTGGCAAGTGATAAGGAAATTTGTCACTTTATGGTGACATGTAAGAAACTTTTTTGCGAGATGCGAGTCACTCAAAATTTAAATTTGTCGCTATATTTAGAACATTTAATTTGACTTATTGTTTTGATTGTGACTTGTCAACTTGGAATTGGACCCTGGTGTCTTTTAAAATGAATTTCTTTAGTTTTAGGCTCCAGGCATATACCTATTTAAGTTTTTAGAATTTTTGCCGTGATTTGCATTGTTCACCAAATGTATTTAGTATGTAGCACCTAATTTGAACTTCTAAATATATTCCACATTCAATGGGTTACTGTAGAAATTTGAATGTTGTGTTTTCCGCTGCTACCAAAATCTATTTATTTTGAAAATACTCACTGTTGGAGTATTCACTGTGAAATTGATTAATTGATATTTTATCAATTTAAAATAGCCATCGAAAGACTTGTTTTCCTATTTATCGAAAAATATTACACACATTTTTATGTCTCAAATATTTTTGGGTGTTTATTAGTTGAACAATATATTTATGTATTTATAAAATAATATATATTTCAAGATAAAAAGCTCCCTAGATAAATAATATTATTAATAAATAAGATCAAATTGCACAGAGGAGTGCTGGAGAAGTTAAACATGTGTGAATGGCGCCACTCGAAATAATGGCGCTGGTGCCATAGAAAAATGGCGCTCACGCCAATGGGCCCATTCGATTCCTAGATAGCCGAATTTGTTAGTAGGTATGATGAAAAACTAAAATTAACTATTTTTTTGATGTACTCCGCGGACCGCACGCTATGCATTTTTCTGGAGGAAACACCCCATTCATGACGTCATCGTTTATTGAAAAAAATTGTTTCAAGAAAAAAAATGTATTGGTGTACTCGGGTCCGCTTTCTAAATTTTTTTTTCTCTGAAGTGCATACATAAGTATCCTGCTGGCGTGTACATACATAAGTAATTCTGTAATAGGTACATAAGTAATTTTTCGGAGCTAAGAGCGCATATCTTGCGGTCCGCCGAGTATAAATAGATGTACAATTAATTCAAAGCGAAAAAGCCTAAAAATGTTTTATTAGGTTCACCGATAATATTATCAGGGCAGTGAATATGTGAACATTTGCGTATCTTCCGGTGGATACATTGGTTCGGGTATGCACTAGTTTAATACCGAAATTTGGGAAACTCGTAAATCGGTTTTGAAAACGCATTTGAGTTGACCGGAATGAGGGGTCTGTCAACTGCTGACAACGGAAATCATTGATTCTTGTAAGAGAGGATTAGGGTTGACATAAGAAAATCATTGATTCTCGTTTGACAAATGCTTTTAATACAGATATGAGTTTACCAAATTTCGATGGTGTACCAGTGTGCATGGGCACATTAGGAAAGCATAAAAAATGTAAAATAAAATAGCCATGAAGTCGAAGGCATAAGTTCTGTCATAAATTGTACATGGTCGGGCTGAAAAGTCCCCGGGCAGTGCTCGCCATTCGCGCTAGGGGTAAGCTACGGTAATAAAATTTCAACACGTTAATATACGGGGGTGTAGCGGCCGTAATGTAAACCCGGCCGTAATGTAGGACCGGCCGTAATGTACGCCTAGCCCGGCCGTAAAGTAGACCCGGCCGTAAAGTAGGGGGTGCTACATTACGGCCGGGTCTACTTTACAGCCGGGTTTACATTCCGGCCGGGTCTACATTCCGGCCGAGTGGGGGGATTAGCGGGCGGGAGCGATGGGGGCGCGGTATGGCAAGCACAAAGGGCACATAACAATACAAATTAGGCCTAACAATGCATTGCCCTTTTTGTTTGGCCGCCAAGACTAGTGATGTCAAAGCGCCATGGAGCTGGCGCTTGGTGCTAGCGCCAAAGCAAAAAGCGCCATGGCGCTTTTGGCGCTTGGCGCCATTTTGCTGTGGCGCCATTGGCGCTTGGCGCTGGACTTTTGAAAAGCGCCAAAAAGCACCACATAAATGAAAATTCACAAGATTAATTGCTGCAAAAAGATGTGTGTAATGTTATTTTTCAAAACTTGCACTCTAAAATTGGCATTCTCACTGCTTGCTTTACTGAGAATGTTACAACAAGGTGATGTGATATGCATGAAATGAAATATGAACAATGCATGAATGTTAAAATTTCCATTTTTAGTTTTTGATGAGACCCATATTTATTGGATATCACAGTAGTAAGGAATAATCTCAGAGGACTACTTTTCCTAAAAGTCAAAAGTCATGTAATATACCCTGCAAGATGTGAAATGTAATGCAGAATGTCAAAAGTATAGTAATATGCCCTGCAAAATGTGAAATGTCTTGCAGAGTGTTTAAAGTCATGTAAAATGTTAAATGTCATGCAAAGTATCAAAAGTCATGTAAAATACCCTGGAAAATGGCAAATGTATGTTTTACATTTGAAAGGACACTTTACATGACTTTTGGTACTTTGCATGAGATTTGACATTTTACATGGTCTGGGAAGCCTCCCTGAATTCACATCAGAAGCAACATCTTCTCTGATCAGTTCTAAAAGAGTTCGATCAATCTGATCTGATAAAAACTTAACTTATCTCCAAGAAGCTTTTTCTCACTGTTAATGAAAAAAATAAATACCATATTTTAGGGTTGGGAATTTCAAAATTTTCGGTTCCGGTTCGCGGTTCTCGGTTCCAAAAGATTTCGGTTCGGGTATCGGTTCTCGGTTCCTGAAAATTTCCGGTTCCGGTTCTCGGTTCGGTTCTTAAACTCGGTTCCGGTTCGGTTCTAAAATGATCAAAATTTCAGTTCCGGGTAATAAAATAACCGGGTATCGGGTAATAATCGGCTGAACAACAGAAAAACAATATACCCAAATTTACATGTGTAAGTACATTGGTTGGATATTTCATACTACAGGAGCATATCACAGCTTATAATTTCATGGTAGAATGCAGAAATCAGAGTTGTTATAATAATACTGGTATTTAAAAAAGTGTAAAAGCAAACATATACGTTTTCTGTACTCGCGTACTTTCAAAAAGTACACAAGTAAATGAGTACTGGTATTTTTTTCTGGAAGAAACGTAAATGTATTTATGTAGTACGCGAGTGAGTATGCGTATTATTTTAAGTACAAACAAAAATAACTTTTGCCAACTACGGTTAAAACTGCCACAAAACCAATGAAAACTACTACCAGTGATAATGTGTATACTGCAGCGACATTACACCTTACAATGAAATCTACCATATCCCATCTGAATAAACGAACATACATAAAAAATTTCATCATATTTATCAAAGCAATTTGATAAATATGATGAAATTTTTTTGTTTGTTCTTTTATTCAGGTGGGATATGGTAGATTTCATTGTAAGGTGTAATGTCGCTGGAGTATATGTGAAATTACACGCTCCCGCGCAATCATTTTGCAAACAAATGAATTTTGCAATTCTGAACACGCACCAGATTTTCAGCTGCTTTTTAAAGGATTAGATGTAAATAGGTGTTGAAAAAACGCTGTTCAAAACTTTACGATTCCTAGAAAATTTCGGTTCTTTCGGGTATTTACTTCGGTTCCGGGTATAAGTGCCGGTTCTCGGTTCCGGTTCGGTTCTCAAGCTCGGTTCCGGTTCTCGGTTCCAAAATAGTGCTCGGTTCTCGGTTCGGTTCGGTTCGGGTCGGTTCGGTTCCCCAACCCTACCATATTTCCTTGAAATACTTCCCATTGAATAACCACCCCCTCGAAAAAAAACCCAGGTGTTTTTGAGCTGGGGAAAAAATACCCCCCCCCCTCAAAATACCCCCATCTGGGATGATGTAAATCATGTATGCAATGTACATGATGTATATATTGGTTGCAGTTTGCATCACAGCTACACATATAGTTTGTGTTGCGATGGACTTTGATATGTCCAAATATGTATATCCTACTTGGACACGTTGATTACCAGTTTTGGGTATACAAAAGCGTACAATTTACTATGAATTTCGTGAAAATTTCTGATGAAATAATAGACCCTCCCCCTCGAATAAGCCCCCCCCCCTCAAAATGTCTACTCTGAAAAAATAAACCCACTGGGGGTATTTCGAGGAAATACGGTAGATAGAACTGGATCCAAAACGTTTCAAGTGCACTGCTGCATGTACAAATATAGAAGTTATTTTGGCACTGGCACTTTTGGCGCTTGGCGCCACTGCTCTCTGGTGCTTTTCTTTTTGGCGCTTTTCAAAACACTAGCACCAAGCGCCATTGGCGCCAGGGCATTATAGTGCCAAGCACCAAAAGCACCATGGCGCTTTTCAAAAGTCCAGCGCCAAGCGCCAATGGCGCCACAGCAAAATGGCGCCAAGTGCCAAAAGCACCATGGCGCTTTTTTCATTGGCGCTAGCGCCAAGCGCCAGCGCGATAGCGCTTTTGCATCACTAGTCTTGGTGGCCAAACACAAAGGGCAATGCATTGTTAGGCCTAATTTGTATTGTTATGTGCCCTTTGTGTTTGCCGCACCCCGCCAACTAATCCCCCTGCTCGGCCGGAATGTAGACCCGGCCGGAATGTAAACCCGGCCGTAAAGTAAACCCGCCAGTAAAGTAGACCCGGTCGTAATGTAGCAACCCCTACTTTACGGCCGGGTCTACTTTACGGCCGGGTCAGGCGTACATTACGGCCGGGCCTACATTACGGCCGGGTTTACATTACGGCCGAGCATCCGCCGTTAATATACCAGGTGTTTTGAGTTTTCACCCAAAATTTCAACCCTCTAGCTCCACCCACTGCGGAACTGTGGGGGTTACAATTTCGGTCATTTTGTACTGATGTACAAATGGTGCTCTAGCTCAACGCTGCTTTAAGTTGTGATCGTGAAACTTTGGCTAGTGTAAGCCACCAGTGTTGGCAATGTGCCAGCACCAACGAACATTAGCTATGATATCATAAGTCTAGTCCATATTGTCATTACTGTCACTACTCTCACTACCAAATTCATCATTCTGCCTCTCCTTCTCAAAAAGTGGTTAATACAGGATGCATTTTGAATGCACACTGCTGTTGAACACAGGTAATGTGACCACTACAGATTAGTAATGAAACATAGGGAAATTTTAAACACATAACTCACTGCACATTTCAAAAAACATTAAAATCACTGCATTACAACATGATCTCAGATAATCACCAAAAACATCCACCACAGTTCCCACGTTTCTTGCACATCACCCTGATCTGCATATTCATTTTACCTTAATAGCAATGACGTTGATGAAGTGTTGAATACTATCAGCACATTGCCAACACACTGGCTTACACTAGCCAAAGTTTCATGATCACAACTTAAAGCCACATTGAGCTGGAGCACCATTTGTACATCAGTACAAAATGACCGAAATTGTAACCCCCACAGTTCCGCAGTGGGTGGAGGTAGAGGGTTGAAATTTTGGGTGGTAACTCAAAACACCTGATATATTAACGTGTGAAAATTTTATGACCGTAGCTTACCCCTAGCGCGAATGGCAAGCACTGCCCGGGGACTTTTCAGCCGGACCATGTAGATAAATTAAATCAATAAAAATTTGTGTAAATAAAAAACAGTGACATTAAACCACTTCCAAAGTATCCAGATTTGTCAAAATGTCACCAAAAATACCCAAAGGGCACCCTAAAAACCACTTCAAAGGTTCACCCTACACCCTACTAATATTTACTAGGGTTCAAACGTTATCAACTTCTCAGGATCAGGAACAGTATTGTTTTTTTTTAATTTTCAGGATCAGGATTTTTTAGTTTTCGGGATTAGGGTTTCAGGAGTTTGAACAAAGTTATGGTATTCAGGGTTCTTCCGGATATCTTCACAAAAAATGTCTAAAAGCACACTTTGATACCACAAATTGCATTTTGCACTGAAAATTGTGGCGTAAAATGCCATTCACATTTCTCAGTGCAAAACGTCATTGGGCAACTTTTTTCAGGATCGTGATTCGCATTTCAAGTTTGCGGGATCGGGATTCGCATTTAAAAATTTTGGGATTAGGATTGCTGAATCCTAAAAATTATTTGGATTCAGGATCGGGATCCCATTTGAACCCATCTAATACCCTACAAGTAGGCTACTCCTACTCACAGTCCTCACATAGGGTAAAGCTTTCATATAACCGGTCCTTTCGGTCCTGGTACCGTAATGAAGTCTATTCAGGTACCGTTCATCATAATTTATACCGTAATAGTTCCGGTAGCGGAAGGGCATTATTCGCTCGGTGCCAAGAAGTCGGCCGCTAAAGTATGTGAAGTCCAAGTGCGGACGCGTTTGGGACACTGGCCTGGGAAAGGGTTTTCGAGGGTTTTGAATTTGCATTTTTGGTTGCGTTTTGTTCATGATGGAGCCTGTAGTATGTTGGTGATGTTCACACTAGTTCACCGCCGGTAAAATAGAAATTTAATTTAAATGTGTAAAATGACTGTAAATGTAGTTTCGTGTGGTATACCGAACGAGGTAAACTGAAATGTCTTTCAAAGCTGAATCATGAGCATTCCATATCTTTCAAAATTCCATTAGATAACTGGTGCGCACAGGGCAACGGCACCCAAAGTAAAAAAATATTTCCGTCAACTAAAACAGCCCGTCAACTGGCCAACCTGTAAATATGCAGCCTGGCGCTGGCATTTATCGGTGTTTCATAGGGCGACTTGTATTCGCGCACTGAGGGGGGTGTATATCCGGAGAGGGCTGCACGCGCTTCTGAACGGTGAATTCGGCTGGGGGGGGGGTGTTCGAGGGTTAGGGGCTTCAAGGGTATACTCATACTATTTGTAAATATATAATAATTGGTTTTCAACTGAAATTTTGAAAACTGATCAGCTTTGTAAGCATCTGAGTTTACAGGATTGAGGTGTTTGTCAACTCATTCCGGTAAACTCAAATGCGTTCATTGCAAATTGGTCAGAAATTTTGATTGAAACCTAGTGTTTGGGCACAATCAAGCCTGTGCCGGTACTCATCTAAACCCGATACTCATCTAGTCCCAGCACTTATCTATATCTGCCCGCTACTCATCTGAACCTCCACAGCCACAGACGTCAGACAAAACTGCAAAACTGCGCACTGTCGATTGGCATAAACATAAAATATACTTGCGTGCAGCGGAGTAATAACATATACGCGGCGGACATCACACTTAGTATAAAAACCTACCATAACCCATCTGAATAATGAACCAAAACTTTTACATTTTTTCATCATAATATTTCGTTTTTACTATGAAATAATAAATTGCGAAATTTATCAAAAAAAATTATTCATTAAATTATGGTAGGTTTTCATACTAAGTGTGCTGTCCGCCGAGTTATACCTATAATAATTGCGGCACAGTGCACACGTGTGTGGGTGTAGATGAGTAGCGGGTGGATCTAGATAAGTATATTAGCGATTAGATTTAGATGAGCAGCGAGCATAAGCCTCAATGTGTAGGTATTTCATTTCTGTTTAATTACATTGAATTTCAAGATGAAAAGTCTGTTGACTTCAAAAATAAATTTGAAGAACCAACCCGACCCTCTTCTCATACAAATTCCTTTTATGCGCGCAAATTTTGCTCGCCTCGTTATTCTCCGTGCGCCAGTTATAAGTCTTCGAGGAGTACATCCTGGTGCCAGTCCCACACCCTGTCAAATTCCCTGTAAAATGTAAAATGTCACGCAAAGTGTCAAAAGTCATGTAAAATGCCCTGCAAAATGGCAACTCGGTTGCCATTTTGCATGGCATTTTCCATGACTTTGACACTTTGCATTACATTTTACATTTCACAGGCCATTTCACCTGGTCCGGGACTGGCACCTGTAAGGACTGGTGATGGCGCCATACCTGGGCGCCAGTCTGTCCTCCTGCGCCATGCCCAGACTCGGCGCCAAGGAAGTGTAGCTGGAGCTGCGGCGCAGTTCGCCAGTGTCGTAGCGCGCGTCGAAATCAGCTTTCAGTGTGGACGAGCTGGCGGTTCTGGGTGGGTATTTTATTTGGGCGGTTTTTTATGGGGTGCTTGTAGGGTGTCAAATTTCTGTTTTCCGTTTTCCGTTTCCGTTTTCCGCAGGCAAATTTTTTTCTGTTTTCCGTTCCATTTTCCGGCAACATTTTTTTCCGTTTCCGTTTTTCCGGCTCATTTTCCGTTTTCCGGCTAAATTTTCAGTTTTGCCGCCTTTTTTCCATTTTCCGCCTCAATTTCCAGTTTTTCTGCCTTTTTTCCATTTTCTGCCTCAATTTTCCATTTTTCTGCCTCATTTTACCTTTTTCTGGCTCAACTTACTGTTTTCTGATCAGCCAAACTGGTAAAAATTCATGCAGATTGTCAATGATGTAAAAAAATTTCTGTTTCCAGCAAAATAACTGCAAATTTTTTCCACTTCCAGCAAAATTTCAGCAAATTTTATCCATTTTCTGGGAAAATTTCAGCAAGTTTTTCCATTTCCGTGCAAATTAGATTTTTCCATTTCCGTTTTTCCGGCTTTTTTTCCGTTTTCCGGCTGCTGAAATTTTTTTTCCGTTTCCGTTTTCCGCCAAGTGCAACTTTTTTTTCCGTTTTCCGTTTCCGTTTTCCGTAAAAAATTTTTTTGACACCCTAGGTGCTTGAATAAGACCCCCACATTCCGGGATAGATCACTTGTCCCTTGGTTTGTCCCACGCTGAATGGGTAAATCACGGAGAGCTTGTTTCAGAAAATATTACATGGTCTTCTCAAATAATTAGTAACGTTCTTGCTCAAATAATCCGCCCCCCTCGAATAACTCCTCTCTGTTAGATTACTGGGAAAAAATATTGCCCTGATCTCGAATACTTAAATACCCTGTTTGGGCATGCGATAAGTTTGCTGTGTCCAATCTGAACAAAAATGGCATGTTATTTTGTTAATAAGGAATATTTCATGAATTGAGTTGATAGAAACATGGTTGAAAGTTTTGACGAAATAATAGGTAACTCCCCTCTTGAATAGATCTTGTCTTGTCTGACGAAAAAGTAATTCCCCAGGGGAATTATTCGATCAAATACGGTACTGTTGATGCAAATCTATTTGACAGGAAGATTCGAAGCGAGACCTAGGTATGTATTGAAATTAGGCAACTCGTTTTATTTCTTAAGGCAACCCTTTTATTTCTCATCCCCGTGAGTTAGTCAACTGACCGGCAAAGAATGTTTGCGGGCGCGAACTGCTCTTGGACGAACTGATAATACGTTGCGCGCGGCCTGCGTACGAATATCGTTGCCGATAAAACAGAGTGGTCAACTGAACATGGTTGAGTTTACAGTTGTGCATAATTTCTGATTTTCTGATTTCCGTCAACTGCTGTTCAAAGAAAAACTTTTCAATTATTAAAAAAATGTTCATTGTAAATATGAATTGTTGATGTCATGAATCAAGTTCCTATCAGAAGACTAAATTAGGCATAGGCTCCGCGCAGTACAAAAACTGATAATTTTTGTCAAAATTTACGCAAAATTTTTACGTCAAAACTCAAAACCAACCTGGTATAATCGCTCCAAAACTTATTCTCCACCGGCCGATTGAACCAATTCAATGTGGCGCAGTCCACATCTTCGATGACTCTTTGACGCAAATTGCGCATTTTTGCAAATTTTTGCAGTGATTAGAGCTGGAATCGAGAAATTTCAATTGTGAAGTTTTTTTGAGATCTAAATTTGGGACATGGCACAGTTTATGTTATTTGGCGCTGCGCCAGAGGCCAGGTATTTTTGTATCATGCCTAGTGATGGAAAAGCGCCAGGAAAAATGGCGCCAGGCGCCAATGGCGCCATGGCGCCATTCAAAATAATGGCGCCGGGCGCCAAAGGGCGCCAAAATAGCGCCAACGATAAAAGTCCTTATTTCAGCAGGTAACAAAGAACAGAGACGTTGTGTAGTAGTGTTGTGGTAGAATAGCAAGTGTGTTATACAATTTTTTGATTTATGTAAAAGCGTAAAAGTGATCTGCCACAACCAAGAAACTGCATCCTATCATGAATATTATCTATATTTATTTACCTATATTCAAACATTGTATGGGGATCAGTGTTTTTATTTTCTGCCCATGAGATGCACTTTTTCAATGGCAAGTATTTTAAGCGGAATATACATTCTGCCAGAATTTTCACAATTTTATACTATTGCAGTGTACCTTATGTCTAAATTATTTTGTCTATTGTGAACACAGATTTGTAATGGCAGTGAGAATACAAGAGGCAGGTTGAGCTGGTGATTTCTAAATACAAAAACAAATTTAGCTGAGTTGTTACAGATTTTAGCCACCTTCAAATAAAATTTTTGTGACATACAAATGAATTAATTAGTCAGGAAAGTGTTTACAATAGGTCAGAGGATAAGATGCATTGAGACTGATATTTCAAAAAAAATTTTATGATCACTCATTTATTATTACATGTACATGCTAGCATACAGAAATGAAGTTTTCTCACTTCAGTGTCACAAAACTGATGTGAACAGCACTCATGTGAATATCAGTGTGGAAGCGTGTGAAGATTTGCAGTTTATGTGGAATAAAAATTGTGAACATAAACCAAAACTTTCAATGTTAGCAAGAAATTACATAGGTAAAATGCTAAATACCATAAAATCATATAATTCCGAAGATAAGGCACTTAAAAATGGCTAAAAATCAACTCTCATCACGGCATCTTGGCGCCATATCTGGCGCCATTCAAAACAATGGCGCCGGGCGCCAAATTGGCGCCAAGCGCCAAGGGCGCCATTCAAAATAAGGGCGCCAGGCGCCAGAGAAAAGGGCGCCAATGGCGCCATGGCGCTGGCGCCCTTTGGCGCCATTAAAGGGCGCCAGCGCCATGTCGCCATTCCATCACTAATCATGCCGGGTCCGGGTGCCAATAATTTGTCATACTTACAGACGGAACGCTATAATAATTTTTTACCATAATTTGATCAATTAGGTGATGAAAAATTGTCCACTAGATTCACCCAATGGGAGAAATGTGCCTGATGCGATGAGCAAAATAAAAAATGATTCTGTAGGAATTAACGATGGCAAAAAAAGATTCGAAAATTCGAAAACATTTTCGAATTTTCGAATTTTTTCATAATTTTCGAATTTTTATTTCACCCCTAGAAAAAACACTTAAAAATCGATTTATTTTTCAAAAAATTCGAAAATTCGAAAATTCAAAAATTCGAAAATACTTTTCGAATTTTTCAGGGAATTCAAGGCAACAAAACGTACTCTTGGGTTCAACGTGCTCAATAAATTGACAATTGGTACGAGGTGCGTATGAAAAAGCGAAACAAAACAAAAAAACTTCCAAAAACGTTGAAATGTAAAATGCCCTGTAAAATGTGGAGTGTCATGCAAGTGTCAAAAGTTATGAAAATGCCCAGGAAAATGGTTAAAGTATTTGCAATTTTCCACAGCATTTCCATGACTTTAGACAATTTGCATAACATTTGACATTTCACAGAGCATTTTACAGGTGTCTGGGACGGCCCATAGGAACTGCACATCAGTATACTCGGTGAACATGATACTCTGCCGTCGTACTGATTTATGTCTCACGTTGGAAGCGTGCCAATAATCATAAAGCATGCTATTTTTGTATAAAATATGAAAAAATCATTGTTGTGAATAAGTTAATGTATCACGTTATAACTGAGATGAATTCTTTCAACTTTTTATAAAAATATTTGGCACACTTCCAGCGGGAACCACGCGTGCGTGGTGTAATGTTACTGGAGTATAAAAGAGATGTGATCAAAGACATTATCAAAGAAGAGTGGTTTGAAATGTATTTACCTGTATCTTGTGAAGTTAGCACTGTATGCACTACGCTCAGTGCGCTATACTCAGGCGACATTACACTGTACATTTTTCTGGAGGTAACACTCCATCATGATGTCGTAACTGCAGTTGGCAGTGAACTTACGGTACACTGAACCGGTTCAGAGTTGGGATGAGGTGGAGTGGAGTGGGGAGTCGGTTCACAAGTTTTTGGTTGGCTGTCTGCCAGCCTAGACATAAATCATATCTATTTGTAGAGTATCACATCTGCCGAGTATAGCCACTTCCAAAACAGTCCAAATTCTTCATTTAAAACTTCAGATTCAATTTTTTTACAAAAAAATTCGAAAATTATTTGAAAAAATTCAAAAAATCGCCAAAAAAATTCGAAAATTGCCAAAAAAGATTCGAAAATTCGAAAATTAAATTCGAAATTCGAAAATTCATTTCAGGAAAAATTCGAAAATTCGAAAATTCATTTCGGAAAAAACGCTTAAAAATTTAAATACTTTTTTTTGTAGGGTTTGCCATCGTTAGTAGGAATATAGAAAATTTCATTTGTTTTCCGTGTTTTCATTTATAGGTTACAAATAATTACTTTTGTAAAAAACACTTGTCGTTTTGGCGCTACACACACTAGGTAGTTGAAATTTGAATGTCAACTGGTTTGGTATGTTAACTCAGATTTCAGCTCACGTTTCGTAGAGAAATCTAAATCACAATTGCACACGTTGAAAATAAATATTACGGAAAGTGCATTAATTGGAAGAACGCTCAGCTACACGTGAACTATACTCTGAGTGTATAAACCAGTTGACATTCAAATTCCAACTAGCGGGTGTACCGCTCTGATGCGTAAATACTTGTATCATTGGGGGTACACACGCTAAACTGCAAACTGTGTGCTGGTAAACTCATAAATCGGCTTTGAATGCATGTGAGTTTACCGAAATGAGGTGTCTGTCAACTGCAGTTGATGGGGATCAAGAATAACTCATTCCAGTAAACTCAAATGCGTTCAAAGCCGATTTATGAGTTTACCAGAACACAGTTTGCAGTTGAGCATGTGCACACGCATCATGTAAATAAAATTTAACTTAATTTTATACCACCTTTCTTTTCACTTGCTATATATTTACTTGCGGAAATGGCATCGCTTATTTTTTGAAATTAACATTTACATGGCACTTTGTGATATCAGTTTTTTAATCAAAATAACTCCCAACCAACCAAAATTTTTCAGACCCTTTGATCAACAATTATAGATATAAATAAATAACACAAAACAGACAAAAATCCAGTGAATTCCAAAGTCAAACCACTTAGCAATTTGAATGAATACAATAGTAAATTTTAGTTCAGTAAAATTTTTTTTAGAATTAAACAAAATTAATAAGCGAAATCACAAATTGGCACCGAGGCACGGCAAAAACAACAAATATGGTGCCTTTTTGACGCGGGAAAAGTCTGTTTTATTTAGTAATAAGGCTTTCCGCTGCAAGTGAAGTTAGCTAAATAGAAACTCAGTTAGCTACAGACAAAAATGTCGCCCGTAAGGGAAATATCCTTTTGTAGTTATGTGAAAGCGCCATGGCGCTGGCGCCAGAGCATAAAAACGCCATTTTACTGTGGCCCTACAGCGCTTTTGGCGCCATTTTTCGATGGCGCCCAGTGCAAAAGATCCTGGTGCCAGCACCAAAACAGAAAATAACATGGTGTTCTCGGCGCTATATTTGTGTGGGTCCATATATTGGCTTTTGTCATGGAACAACACCTATAAAAAGCGCCACGGCGCTTGACGCCAAGTTTGGTGCTGCCGACATGACTTATAATTTTACATGAATTCACAATCAAGGCTTGGGGGAAATCACGCACCCTGCTAAGTGTCAAACCGCATGCAAAATGTCATACAAATTTGTCAAATGTTAAAGGTTCAAAGATAAGTTTTTGTACTATTTTGATTGACTAGCATTTTACTTTACCGGGTGAAGGACCAGTATGATTCTTTTATTTTCTTTTTCAAATAAATGCCATAACACAAGTGTATCACTTCACCGCGTATCCTTTGGCGCAATTGGCGCTAGCGCCATTTTCTTTGGCGCAATACACTTTAAAATAATAGCGCCAATTGTTATCACGGGCCATGGCTGATTAAGTGGCGCCATTTTTTAGTACGTAGCGAACGTGACGCCATTTTCGTGAAATGGCGTCATACATTACTGGCGTTTATCCATCATTAGCTGAGTAGTAGGGTTGGGACGATATATCGTATCGAATATCGAATATCGGATATCGACCATTTTTTCATATAGAATATCGAATATCGATATCGAAAATTTTGAAAAAATATCGAATATTGATATCGAATATCGACCATTTTTTCGATATTTTTCGATATTCTGGTATTCTTTTTGAGGTATTTGTGATCCCATAAAAATGGCTGAAGCCAACAAAAAGTGGATGCTGCAGCCAAACACGTATGCTTATGAATGCACAAAATAATATATCATATATAAATGCCATGTTATTTTCACATTGAGCTATCAAAAGTAGGATATCAAGGGTAATGTATACACATCCATACAAAATATATGATATTAACACAGCAAACTGCACCACAAGGAAACCATTTCACCAAACCTTTGCATGGCAGCATGGCTCAAAAATTTGGCCGTTTATTTTAAAATACCAACCTTTTAAAAATGTAAAAAGCCAGCCACCACTAGTCACAACTATGACCTGAAGTGTTTGCTTAATAATTTTTCACCTTATATTATTCGATTCATCCTGTTTTTATTTCATTACCTCATTTCAACTGTTGTGAGCCTCATTTAAAAAGATTATCAACCATGTTTGTGTCCAAATGGAAATACAATATGCCCCACTGTACAAAAATATCGAAATATCGAAAAAATCGAAATATCGATATCAAATATCGAGCATATTTCCATATCAAATATCGAGGGTCCATATCGTATCGATATCGAATATCGACTTTCAGAAAAAAATATCGAATATCGATATCGAAAAGTCATATCGTCCCAACCCTACTGAGTAGTGATGTAAAAGCGCCATGGCGCTGGCGCTTGGCGCTAGCGCCAAAACAAAAACCGCCATGGCGCTTTTGGCGCTATTTTTCTGTGGCACCATTGGCGCTTGGCGCCATGCCTATGAAAAGCGACATGGCGCTTTTGGCGCTATTTCTGACCGGCTCCAGGAACAAAATGCCTGGCGCTGGCGCTTGGCACTAGCGCCAAAGCAAAAAGCGCCATGGCGCTTCTGGCGCTTGGCCAGATGCCATTGGCGCTTGGCGCTAACGGTCGGAAAAGCGCCATGGCGCCTTTGCCGCTTGGCGCCAAAGTTCTGGCGCTTTTCACATCACTATAGCTGAGCGAGTGAAAGAAAACTTCTGAAGATGTGCTAAACAGTTTTCTGTCATTATAAGCCACATTGAGGAGATTTGGGTGGGCGTACATTTTGTCTGGGTGAAGGTACATATTTGGGCAGACATGTTTAGTTGGGTTTATGAACTACCCCCTTAACAAAATTTGAGAGTATGTGAGAAATTGCATAATACGGATCAAGGGGCAGTCCTGCACCCCGTAAAGTTGAAATTCAAGTGTCAAATATCAAGCAAAATACCATATAAATTTGTCAAAAAGTTTGGCAAAATGCCAAAATGAATAAAAGATTTTCGTACTTAACCTTTGTCAATTGACACTTGACTTTACACTTTACAGGGCGCGGGACTGGCACAAGTGCAAGTGAAACTAAAAGCTGAAATTAGTAGCTGAAACCAGACCGAAGGTACTGAGAGAATATTGTGAGTGTATTCCATATCTTTGGTCAAGATCTCCATGCACATCGAAGTTGATAAAATGACAGGTTCATGGTAATATTCCGTTGAAGATATCACGCTACTGTAAAACTGATTAAATAACACCCAGGGGACTTATTCGTTAATATAAGGTAATACGTGTTTACCAAATTAGAAAAATTGTGTAACTCTGCGCAAACTTTTTCCATATTAGGCATCCAGTGAAAACAGCTGTTTTGCTTTGCACTGGCCCACACGAATTTAGAGCAAAAGAACATTTTAAATCAGACTGACGATGGCAGATTATTTGACAAAAATGTGGAAATTTGAAAATGTGTTTTGAGCTTTTTTCCACATAATTTTGAGTATTAAAAAAATATTCCGAAACTTTTTTTTGGATTAAAATACCATACCTATTCTGAATTTACAGATTAGTTGGAACATTTTAAAACGTTTGAGTGTTTTGGAATCACGTTTGTCTTTAACGTTATTTCATTGTGTTAAAATATGTCTGGTCACTACACATCTAAATTTTTTTATCTAAAGTCTCCCGATAAATTTTAATTTCTAATTTTCAAGGGAAAAATTTCATGCATTTTTCCCGCGGCGAATTTTTCGACGAACCCTAGATATACAATATGAAAATGTTCCCGGGTTTTTTGTTTGTCACCGCTAAAAGCAGTCTACCACACATTCAAAACGACTTCGGGCAGTAAATGGCTTTAGAAGTTGTGTGAAAATGCAACTCAGCGGGTGCGAAAGATCAAAAACATTTGTTAATTGTCCATTGGTTATTACCATTCCATGATATCGCAATTGAATATACTGATCCGAATTAACTCTATAAATACAGAGAACGCTACCGTAATCTTATGAATGAAGTCACGTAAAAATGAACACAAAATTAAACCCCGGAGAGAGCAACGTAGGTAATGTGATGGAAACAATATTTTTTACAGATGGTATATGGTAGATTTCATTTTAATTTGATCAAGGGTGTGTAAATAAGATAGGTTGCATTAATACGTGATGATAATCTGCGATCTATCACAAATCTGTCTGCAAATTACTCCCACTGTGATAGATAATCCTAGACTTTTACCCTGAGAATGTGCCGCGAAAAATAATCTGAATTGCACCTAAAATATTGGACATATAAAAGCACGCCAACACGTTCAAAAAATCACTCTGAAAAATATTCAGCGGTAAAAACAAACAAAAGCAAATCTACTGAAAATTATGGGAACATTCAAAATTACATCCCTACTGGCGATTTTTCTGATGGCGCCTAACCTCTACGAGATTCAAGCGAGACCGGACTCCAGAATGCTTGGCTTCAATCTTGGCAAGTTTCCAACTTCTTGGAAATTTTTTTGAGGGCGTCCTTAGGCAGTTAGGCCAGGCGACAGCCCGCACCCTGTTAAGTGTCAAATTCATGTGAAATGCCAGACAAATTTGTCAAATGTTGTGAAAATGTCAAGAGTTCAGTAATGAAATCTTTTCTTTTTATTTGAATTGACATTTTGCATGACATTCGACACTTCTTCACTTTCCACATTTCTACACATTTCTCAGAAAACACTAGACAAGTGGCGAGAAAATGGACAAGTCAAGTAGCATGTAACTTCTAAAAAGAAAATATTCGTCAGTAATAAGTTTGTGACTTATGTCTTCGCTTGCGCGGTTGTGGAATTGGCATGAAGTGAGTATGTGGTCAATTCCACAGCTGAAGTAAAAAAAATATTATAGAAATGAGGCGTCTAATTCTAAAAGTCGACAAGTCCACAAAATGCGATTTCGAGTAAATCGCATTTTAAGTTTCAGATCCAATTTGTGGTCTGTGCAGCGTGTCCAATCTGGCTCTCTCATGCTTTACATTAAGTTCCATATGTTGACAATAAAGTGTCAAATTTTCAACCCCTGCTCTCAACGTTTATGTGAAAAATGGGGTGTCCATAAAATGCCATTTGGATATTTGCAAGAAATCAGCAGCAAAATCCAGTAAACAAAGGTGGACTTGTCGACTTCTTGCTGCAAACACCTTCGGACTTGTCGACTTCTTGCTTTAAACCATGTGGACTTGTCGACTTTTTGCACTTGCAAACATTTGATTTAAAAGCACCTGGAAGTTGCACCATTTTTATGGAGTCACGCTATCGACTCCAAAATAGCGCCATTTCCATGGCGTTGGCGCCATTTTTATGGAGTGGTGCTATCAACTCCAAAATAGCGCCATTTCCATGGCGTTGGCGCCATTTTTATGGAGTGGCACTATCGACTCCAAAGTAGCGCCATTTCCATGGCGTTGGCGCCATTTTTATGGAGTGGTGCTATCAACTCCAAAATAGTGCCATTTCCATGGCGTTGGCGCCATTTTTATGGAGTGGCACTGTCGACTCCAAAGTAGCGCCATTTCCATGGTGTTGGCGCCATTTTTATGGAGTGGTGCTATCAACTCCAAAATAGTGCCATTTCCATGGCGTTGGCGCCATTTTTATGGAGTGGCACTATCAACTCCAAAATAGCGCCATTTCCATGGCGTTGGCGCCATTTTTATGGAGTGGCACTATCGACTCCAAAGTAGCGCCATTTCCATGGCATTGGCGCCATTTTTATGGAGTGGCGCTATCAACTCCAAAATAGCGCCATTTCCATGGCGTTGGCGCCATTTTTATGGAGTGGTGCTATCAACTCCAAAGTAGCGCCATTTCCATGGCGTTGGTGCCATTTTTATGGAGTGGCACTATCGACTCCAAAGTAGCGCCATTTCCATGGCGTTGGTGCCATTTTTACGGAGTGGCTATCGACTCCAAAACAGCGCCATTTCCATGGCGTTGGCACCATTTTTATGGAGTGGCACTATCGACTCCAAAGTAGCGCCATTTCCATGGCATTGGCGCCATTTTTATGGAGTGGCGCTATCAACTCCAAAATAGTGCCATTTCCATGGCGTTGGCACCATTTTTATGGAGTGGCGCTATCGACTCCAAAGTAGCGCCATTTCCATGGCGTTGGCGCCATTTTTATGGAGTGGCGCTATCGACTCCAAAGTAGCGCCATTTCCATGGCGTTGGTGCCATTTTTATGGAGTGGTGCTATCAACTCCAAAATAGCGCCATTTCCATGGCGTTGGCACCATTTTTATGGAGTGGCACTATCAACTCCAAAATAGCGCCATTTCCATGGCGTTGGTGCCATTTTTATGGAGTGGCACTATCGACTCCAAAGTAGCGCCATGTCCATGGCGTTGGTGCCATTTTTACGGAGTGGCTATCGACTCCAAAACAGCGCCATTTCCATGGCGTTGGCACCATTTTTATGGAGTGGCACTATCAACTCCAAAATAGCGCCATTTCCATGGCGTTGGCGCCATTTTTATGGAGTGGCACTATCAACTCCAAAATAGCGCCATTTCCATGGCGATGGCGCCATTTTTATGGAGTGGCACTATCGACTCCAAAGTAGCGCCATTTCCATGTCGTTGGTGCCATTTTTATGGAGTGGCTATCGACTCCAAAACAGCGCCATTTCCATGGCGTTGGCACCATTTTTATGGAGTGGCGCTATCAACTCCAAAATAGCGCCATTTCCATGGCATTGGCGCCATTCTTATGGAGTGGTGCTGTCGACTCCAAAATTTTCAAAAAAAATTTTTCAAATTTTTTTTATAAATTTTTTTTAATATTTTTCTTTTTAACAAAATTTTTTTTTCAAATTTTTCTTTATTTTTATAACTTTTTTCAAAAATTTTTCTTCAAGTTTTATCTTTGAAAAATTTATTTATACATTTTTTTCAATTTTTTTTAAAAATTTTTAAATAAAATTTTTTTTTTTATTTTTTTTTCAAAAAAATTTTTTTTCTTTTTTATAACGTTTTTCAAAAAAAATTTTCATAAATTTTTTTTCTCAAAATTTTCAAAAAAAATTTTAAAAATTTTTGTATCAATTTTTTTCTTCTTTTTTTTTCAAAATTTTTTAAATAATTTTTTTCTTTTTTATTGTTTTTAAATTTTTTAAATAAAGTTTTAAGTTTTTAAGTTGCTTTTATTCTTCAGTGGAAGAAGTTGGCCCTATTATGTGAATCTTTTTCAGATTTAATTTGAGTTAGCGTGCTGCCATGATTTGTTATGGACATCATTGTTCAGGGCTGTATCAAAAACTAGACTAGTTGTACTAGGATGTACTTTCCATCCCTAGATGTTACTGAGATGACACTGTTGTTCATTGTTTAATTTTGTGTGATTCTGAAAAAATATTGTTTTGTTGAAATAATTGATATGCAAAATTGATAAAACTCAATAAATAAAATTATGTATAAGTTGGCAGACGTATCACCCTACAAACATTTGCGTCAATCTCTCCAGTGGAGAGTGCATGACGTCATTTTTGTGTCGCCATATTCAAAGGATTGGAATGGATTGGGTCATGTATCAGAACATGGCCCTCATCCCACTTATCAGTTGCGTATTATACAAATGAGAGTGAAAACTCAAACTTATCTAAAAATCGTCAAATTTGCTCTACTTTGCCAATTTCCACCTTCATAATCTCTATTTTCATTCATATACATGGTTACCGTATTTCTTCAATTTTATTGACTGTTCATTTACATTGGCTTGCTCGTTTACTTTGACAGGTCTGTGGGGCATCCGAAAAATACATTGCCATGTTCAAATACATTGGCGTATGAAATATCGATGTTACATTATCAAACTGTTCCCTTTATGTTTGCTGCTGTAAGAGTGTCAAAACTATACGGCTGCGAAAATTTACCTTATTTATGATGAATGCAAAGAAGAGTTTTCATCAAACATATTTATATTTACTTTACAAATGGACATGAGAAAAGACTCTGAAATATATTTTGCCATGTTCATTCACTTTGCCGTGCTCGTTTACATTGCCCCCCAAAATAGCTTATGAAACAATACATTGACGGTCAATAAAATCGAAGAAATACGGTATATATCTAGTGTTGGCCCTATTTTATCCATATTTATAGCGGATTTTGAAATTTTGGCCAGCTGCCAAGTTCTCATACAAGACTCTTGCATTGGAATGGAGCCAAGGAAATGGAAAAATATAAACACAAAATTTGAGAAAAAAAATTTAACAAAAAAAATTTTAAGAAAATTTAAAAAAAAAATTTATAAAAAAGTGTGAAAAAATTTTTAAAAAAATAATAAAAAATATATAAAAAAATTTTAAAAAAATTAAAAAAAAAATTTAAAAAAATTTGAAAAATAAATTGAAACAAAAAAAAATGTGAAAAAAAATTTGAAAAAAATAATAAAAAAATTATATAAAAAAAATTTGAAAAAAAATTGAAAAAAATAATAAAAAAAATTTGAAAAAAGAAAAAAAAAATAAAGAAAAAATATTAAAAAAATAAAAAAAATTGAAGAAAAAATTGAAACAAAAAAAAAAAACTTTAAAAAAAAAATAATAAAAAAATAAAATAAAATAAAAAAAATTTAAAAAAAAAATTATAAAAAAATTTATAAAAAAAATTTAAAAAAAAATTTAAAAAAAAAAATTTAAAAAATTTTTTTGAAAAAAAATTTTGAAAAAAATGTTGAAAAAAATATTTAAAAAAAATATTAAAAATTTTTTTGAAAAAAGTGTAGTGCCACTCCAGAAAAATGGCGCCAACGCCATGGAAATGGCGCTATTTTGGAGTTGATAGTGCCACTCCATAAAAATGGCGCCAACGCCATGGAAATGGCACTACTTTGGAGTCAATAGTGCCACTCCATAAAAATGGCGCCAACGCCATGGAAATGGCGCTACTTTGGAGTCAACAGCAACACTCCATAAAAATGGCGCCAACGCCATGGAAATGGCGCTACTTCGGAGTCAATAGTGCCACTCCATAAAAATGGCGCCAACGCCATGGAAATGGCGCTACTTTGGAGTCAATAGTGCCACTCCATAAAAATGGCGCCAACGCCATGGAAATGGCGCTACTTTGGAGTCAACAGCAACACTCCATAAAAATGGCGCCAACGCCATGGAAATGGCGCTACTTTGGAGTCAATAGTGCCACTCCATAAAAATGGCGCCAACGCCATGGAAATGGCGCTATTTTGGAGTCAATAGTGCCACTCCATAAAAATGGCGCCAATGCCATGGAAATGGCGCTACTTTGGAGTCAACAGCAACACTCCATAAAAATGGCGCCAACGCCATGGAAATGGCGCTATTTTGGAGTCAATAGTGCCACTCCATAAAAATGGCACCAATGCCATGGAAATGGCGCTACTTTGGAGTCAACAGCAACACTCCATAAAAATGGCACCAACGCCATGGAAATGGCGCTATTTTGGAGTTGATAGTGCCACTCCATAAAAATGGCGCCAATGCCATAAAAATGGCGCTACTTTGGAGTCAATAGTGCCACTCCATAAAAATGGCGCCAACGCCATGGAAATGGCGCTATTTTGGAGTTGATAGTGCCACTCCATAAAAATGGCGCCAACGCCATGGAAATGGCACTACTTTTACAAACAATGTTCAGTAAACAAAAGTGGACTTGTCGACTTCTTGCGTTAATGAAATGGACTTGTCGACTTTTAGCTCTAATCAGGCATGGACTTGTCGACTTCTTGCCCAAAAAAATTTTATGGGCAGGGGAGTGGACTTGTCGACTTCTTGCACTTGCAAACATTTTTGTCCCCAGCTTGAAAAAATTTGCCTTATGGGCCATTTTTGTACTTGTTGACTTTTAGAAATCACTGCCCATAGCGGACTTAACACATTTCTTGCTTTTTTTGTCCCAACAAAAAAGGCTGCACAAGGTGGACTTGTCGACTTTTTGCCCAAAAACTAGGCGTACTTGTCGACTTCTTGCCCAAATTTTCTCCATTTTCCCCCAAAATGGTCAAATTTGGCATGGTCGTATAGGGGAATGTGAGGTAGGAAAATTTATGGAAAATTTTGAAAAATGAGAGGGACCATCCCCAGATCATTTTCACGGGGTTAACTCAAATTTTCCAAATTTGGACTTGTCGACTTTTAGAATTCGACGCCTCAAATGAAATGGCATGTAGAAAGTTAAAAGAGAAGTGAGAAGTTGAACGATACACCAAAGTTTACTTGGCATTCAACTTTTCCTCACTTCCTTGTCTACTTCTCATTTCTCAAATGGTGTTTACTTCTCCAGTTGCGAGTTGGAACCTGTTGAATGAAATTGTTTACGTCGATGTTCATGTAAAATGTTTAATTTAATTTAATTTAAGATTAGAGTGGATCAACATACAAGCAATTTTGAAAAATTACTCATATATAAGGGACAACCAAGATAAGGTCTGGTCCTTCCACACAGGATACAGTATAAAGGCAATATACATTCAATGTCAACACAAGAATGAAGAAAATTCCAATGTCAACAAGAACATAGAGAATGTCACCTAACATTGTGTCAATCACCCTTTGTTATCAAGTTATTATGTTAAATGCACTTAATGAAAATTTTCCGGAAGCTCAACAAATTTATCAAACACTCCACTTTACACGGTACTTGAAAAATCACTTAGGTAAGCCCGCACTTTTAAATCAAACCCAAAAAACACTTGAAACCACTTTTCAGGCGGCGCGGACATGTTTTTCAACGATCCCTTTGGATTTCCCTACATGAATATGGCTCCTAACGGATTGACACTCGACACTGAATTATACGGAGCCAGGCCGTACCCAAATTTTGGTGGACATCCGGGTATCGGGCACCCGGGTATGGGGTATCCTGGGTATGGATACCCAGGGTATGCGGGAATGATGATGGGGTAGTGATTTTATTGACTGGTTTGTTGTATTTTATTTAATGTGACGGTTTGAATTGATGTGTTTTTAAGTATAACAGCCTGGTGAAATTGATTTGCCCCTCCGCCTCCAATCCCACTATGACCAAAAAAAATCAATTCACGGTAGCAACTTTTAGATGACCAATGAGATTTCTTTTCGATATTTTGCTATTTTTTTAAATTTTAAGTGTTCGATATATAGCCGAAAACCGTAAATTACAATCTTTGTAAATAATAATGTGAATGGCCCCACACACGCTAGTTGACAACGACACCAAATGTCAACTGGTTCCGTTCCTAATTCAAAGATTGCGTTTGATCGTCGTTCGTCCACCCGTCAGCAAGCTTTATTTCATATTGCAGTATTAGCCGTTCACCATTCATTTCGTCAATTGTTATTCTATATAATAGAAATTTTTTCGTCCATTTATAAAAATATTAAATAAATATCAAATATACTCGCCAGTTGACGATCAAATACGAATATTATTTTTGGAAGGACGGAAACAAAACAAAAGTCACCTAAGCAACAAAATCAATGCAACCAATAAACTTTTAAATACCGTAATACCTAAAACAATATGTCTGGGTATTCTAATCGGATTTCTTCCGACTGAGAGGCTATTCAAAGAGAAAAGACAGATTTATTGGTGTATAGTGAAACCAAAATATTCTGGTGATAAAATATTGCATTTTTGGTTTGTTATTCAGATAGAATACGGTAGATATCAGTACAGTCAGTGTATCAGTTGTATACATTGTATTCAAATTTTTAAACTGGGGCAAGTTTCTATCCTTGAAAATTTCAGTATAGCGAGTTATTCAAAGGGGGCACTTATAACGCTCACTTATTTGAGACTGGGGAACTGTTTAAGGGAACAAGTTATTTGAGGTAATACGGTATTTTTAAAACAACAAAAAGTAATAGCAATATTAAACACGAGTGACTTCTGGCCATACTTCTTCTTGCCATTTTGGACCAGTTAGCCAAGAATACAAATGTGCGAAAAAGTTAAATTTCATGTGATGGATTCCATTCGTTTCATATTGATGTAGTTTACATACTTTCTCATTTTTAAGCGAAATAAAACTATTAATTGGACCAGTGCCAACTTTGGTTTGCGCAATTGAATTGGCGCGATTTTCATAAATATTCATTGCTGTTATAACGGTTATAGGTCACTCGAGTTCAATCAATTTCTTCCCACTGTCCCAACATTTCTGAAACGCACAAATATTTTTTCTATTTTTTCTTCGACGTAAGTCCAGCGCCAGCATTGAATTTGAATAGAATAACATCCCCATCTTCCACTACGTACTGCCTCCCTTGTTGGCGATATTTGCCGGCCGCCTGGAGAGTTTTTTTAAGTTTAATTATTTATAATGTGAATGAATGTGTGGGAGAAATTTGTGAGGCAAATTTTGTTATATTTATGAGAGGACACTGTGTCAGGTGCCACTAGACCATGTGAAATGTCAAATATCATGCAGAGTGTAAAAAGTCATGTAAAATGTAAAAAGTCATGTATAAAACCCCGAAAAATGTCAACTCTTAAACTGGTGGAAAATATAAATGGAAAATTCACAAAATAACATTTTAAAAATCACACAAGCGAGTCATTAGGCTGTCACTTGGTGTGAGGGTGCCCCAAAGTATATACTATATATAACCAAAGTGTCACACCCTCAGGCCACCCTTGTTGCTGAAAATATTTTTTTTCACTTTTTTTCTGGTAAATATAAATGGAAAATAACATATAAATTTTTGTTCAGGCTGGAATTTGATTTACTTATAAAATAATTTGGGGATGGTTTAGGCCATAGATTTTTTTGGACATATGAGATGGTAACTTCCTGCAACTTTTCCACCCCCTCACAACCCACACAATCCCCACACCAAAATTTTGCTGAAGATCAAACCTGAAATATTTTTTTGAACAAAACATATATTGGAACTAATGTGTCTTACACAGCCCCAGGCTAATGATACAGCACATGGTGGCCAGGATTGGCTTCCTAAGTGTCATGAGCAACATGTGGCTGGTCCTGCACTACATTGTTGCTCAAAGATTGCATTTATGGCGATCAGTGGAAATACCACTGTTCAAAGACAGCATTACCGTAAAAGCGTGACCGGCCTCTGCATGCAAATAATTAAATGCTAGTGCCCATTGAATTCAGGCAACAATTATCTGTCAAAGATATACCAGGGGACAACTGGAAATGTGTCCTGTATTTTGTGTAAATGGGCCAGACAGATGAAGAGGTCATTCCAAGAAAGTGTAAATTTGTGGTTTTTGCAATCACAATCAAAATGTTTGAACTTATAAAGTTCTTAATATGTTTGAATGTCATGAAGTGGCTGATATCTGCAATTTAAGATGGATTTTTGTGAGGCAGCAGCAGTGGGGGGACAGCAGCAGGTAAAAATCACCCTGCAACCTTTGTGCGGCTCTGAGTGACCAATTAGTGATATTTTTTTCATCAAAAAACTGCCAGCACAGGCGTATCCAATGCTTGTGTTGGCAGCATGCCAAAAATGGCAGCGCGCTTTCCCGCAGCAATATTCTGTGTGGGATTCCAAAATTTTCCATTTATATTTGCCAGAAAAAAAATCGAAAAAATATATATAAGGCTTTCACGGCTGACCAGGGGGGTGCTGGGTGGTGCCATTTGGGGACAATGTAAAGAAATGTTGGCCCCACATTCACACAAAGTTTTAGCTAGATTGGGCTGACAATTTGCACATGAGAATATTTCGAAAATTGATGTAGTCAATTTTCCATTTAAATGGTCCACCAGTTGACTATATTTTTTACCAGTTTTGTGACATTTTTCAGGCCATTTTACATTACTTGAGACACAATGCATGACATTTGACATTTTACATGGTCTGGGAGCGGCTCAGGACCGCAAATGGACAAGTGGCAAGTTAGAAAAAGTATAAAGTATGCCCATTTGTCGAAAAAACGCGGGGCAAGTTGATATTGGAACATGACAAAATTGTTGACAAATGAAAGACTCCAAATTGCCCAAACAAAAACACTAACCCGCCTCGAAAAATGGACAAACGTAAAAAATCTTACCTTCACAGCGGGTTCACTGCCAGCTTCCTTCAAATCCGCATATTTCATGACTTCAGCCATTATGAAACCTTTTTCGAAATCCGTATGAATCCTACCGGCCGCTTTCGGAGCCACTGTACCGTGCTGCGGAATTTTTTGAAAATGTGCCAACGGCAAGTGACAAGAAAAGTGCTAAGTCAAGTGTTGAGAAAACTTATTTGTGACAATTAAAGTTCCCAAAGGTACTGGACAATTTTAGTTTACTTTCCCTATATACCAATTTTACTTACACATGATGGCGCTTGGGGCCAGTACCACACTCTGTAAAATGTCAGGTTAACCGGCAATATGTTCTTTCTAGTGACGGAATGGCGCCATAGCGCTGGCACCAGTTAATGGTGCCAAAGGGCGCCAGCGACATGACGCCATTTTTTGGATGGCGTCATGGCACCGTTGGCGCCTGGAGCGATTTCACTGTACGTTTCACTAGTACTTTCGCATTTTACCGGAAATTTCACTTCACAACGTTTATTAGGACCAAAACAGCCCAATTAAAAAATATAGAAAAACTTACATGAATAGTCCAAGCTTTCACCTCATCTTTACCCACAGTGAAGAAATATTCCAAATTCAATGCCTTGTATCCGATTTTTATAATTCGCTCTAAAGCACTGAAAAATGGATTTATGGAAATTAATGTTTTTGCACGTTTTAAGAATTTGCATAAAATATTTTAACTGGACAGACAGATCGCCTTATAATGAATGATACCACACTTTTATGAATAAAATCACATAAAAATTGCACCAGATTCACCCAAAGTAGTATACTCGGATGACATAACGCCGTACATTTTCCCGGAGGAAACACTCCACCATGACGTGATCACTTTCGTCGCCATCATCATCTCTCGCCATCACGTCGTCTTCACCACGTCTTCCATAAGTTCTCGGCTGGCCGTCTGCCAGCCCAAGACATAACTCCTATCTGTTTGTAGAGTATCGTGTCTGCCGAGTATAGCAATTAGGGTTGGAAAAAAAACGTTTTTTTTTAACTCGATGTTTTTTAAAAAAACAACGTTTTTTAAAATAAAAAACGTTTTTTATTTAAAGCTCCCAGATATGACCTTGCGTGTCAACATATATAGGTATATCAGACAGTGGCAATACTCTGTGATGTTATATATAACCATATAATGTCTGTGGAGCCATGGGATAGCATTATAAGTGGTTATTTGTGTCAAAAATATCCATTTTTCGTCAACATATTGTTCGTATATCGCCTTATAGTCGAATGTTTGTGACTTCAGGTAAAGTTTGGCACGGAATAGTGATCAAACAAGGTTATAAAAGGAGGTTGTTACTTTGGGAGTGAAGTTACACACTGTGGAGGTACATGGAAGCACATTACCTCAATATTATATACTACAGCAACATATGACGGCTTATTAACCCATGGTAGCACATAGAAATGGATACTTTGATACTAAAAATGCCACAAAACCAATTAAAACAACCACCAATGTCAATTTGTGTGTGAAATTGCGCGCTTGCGCGCAAAAATTTTGCAACATGCCTAGTGTTTAGTACTAAAAATTTCGGTCGATGGTTAAAAAAAAAAAACATTTCGGACGTCATGTTTTTTTTAAAAAAACAACGTTTTTTTAAATAAAAAACGTTTAAAAAAAACATCGGCCAACCCTAATAGCAATGTGATAAAATGTCATGATAATTTTTTTAAGTTTGTTCTTTTGTACAGATGGGATATGGTAGATTTCATTGTGAGGTGCAATGGCGCAGGAGTTTGCGTAAAAACGTTTTACCCTTAATTTTTTTCGATGCTTTTTGACAGATTAAAAAATAAACAATGGTTATGAACAATAAGCACAATGAAAGTTTTTTTTTCCATCATAACTATGTTCCTTAATAACATTACGCCGCCCAGCCCACATTATGAGTGAATTTGGTGCACAATTTACGGCACGTTATTTATCAAAATAATCAACATTTTCGTCTAGCGACAATCCAATCACAATAAATATTCACAAATCCAATTGTGTAGTAAAAAAACAAACAGAAAAAATAAATAAGAAAACAAAACAAACCTCTGCGCAGCGATGTCCTTCAAAAACGTCTGTCTCTCATCTTCGGGCATATCGACCAGTTTTTGTTCCAACTCCCCGCTGAATGGAATTATAATTGCGCCCGGGTCATGTTCATCTACCCAAGCTTTGATTTTCGCAAGCCTGGCAGTTTTAAAATAAGGTTTCGTTTGAGATTGTGGTTTGAAAAACAATGAAAAATTGGAAAAGTGCCAAGATAATTGATGAGTTATTTTGTAGGTTACCTTTCTTTGACTTAGCTTTCAGTGTTCAAGTGGCAATTCAAAGGGACAAATCATACAAACTAATAAAGTGTTCGGCAAGTAAAATAAACGTAAGTAGGTAGAAATGTATGAAATTTACTTGTCACTTGTCTCCAGGGACGTATCCAGGATTTTTGAGCGGGGGGCTGTTTGTTTACGGTGGCCGGCGAGGGGGGGGGCCAGCCCCCCCCCTAAAATTTTAGCTACATACTGGCGGAAGGACGCCATGGCGCTGGCGACATTAGTAGGCGCCACGCCATGGCGCCATTGGCGTTGGCGCCAGCGCCATGGAACGCTGTACATGTATGTAAATATACATACAAAACATCAAAAAGGACAACATTGAGTGTATTTATAATGATTTGCGGCCACATGGAGCAAATCTGATGAAAACACCTTATGTCTGGTGAAGAATGCGCGCTTGCGCGCAATACTTTTTTACGCTTACGTTGAAAAAGTCGCATTTTCCGGTCACTTTCTGGTCTCGCCCCGGGAAGGGGGGGGGGGGGCTGCAGCCTGGATACGGCCCTGCTTGTCTCCATGGGGAATTGGCACCTGATTCGTTGTATTCAAGTTTGGAACATTTATTTATGCTGCTACACTCAATGGTAGCTTGGGGGAGTGGGTGCTAATGGGGGGGTGGTCCCTGTCACTCCCCCAAAAAATCTTAAAGTGGACAAGTGACACGAAAAGTGACAGATATAACGTATAAGTGTGAATGTGACGACAACAAACCATTTATTCTTTTTCTTGCAATAATGATCTTGTGACAAGTTGATCAGATAGACGACTGTTTTCGACGTCAAGAATAGATGCTTGTTCAGAATTTCAATCTGAAAAAGGGTCGTAAATTAAAGGTGCAAAAAAATATTTTGATAGAAACTTTCCAAACATGGTAAAAAAATAAACCGAATTTGAATAGTTTTGTGAAATGTTTTGGGTCAAATTGTCCCGTATTCAAGAAAATGTGTAGCGAAAAATGATTAACTATCCGCTTATCACATACCGTAATTACCATGTCCCATTACACCGAATAGTCAAGAGTTTTACGCTTATTTTTTTTTTTGCGTCTCAAAAAATAGAACTTTTTTCTCAACAGATAGACACTGCCAAACATTTTCAAAATTTTATTTATCGGTATACTCGGCGGATCGCAAAGTATAGGTATGCAGAATCCTACAATAATTTAAGGTTTCCCATACGAAGTGCGATGTCAGCAGAGTATGAATATCAATTTTAATTAGAAATAAAAAGATAGTCGCAACCTTATCTATTCCACAAAATGAAACGCACCTCGTTCGCGTTCCAAGTTTCAAATCTCACATGTCGCTTTTGATTTTGCAACAAATCATCCACTTTCATGAGTAATTCCTGCAAAAATTACATATTCTGGTTATGCGGTGACAATTGGCTTTTGTTCTAGGACAGTTTTTAACAGGACTCTTTTCAAGTGCACATGTGGCAATGTGGAAAAGGAATCAGTACGCCATGTGACTTTAAACACGGTTTCGGCTACCCGTCAACTAAAATCTGAATGGAATTCAGTCTGCCCAGTTGACATCCTACGTTATTGGCAACTAGTGTGCGCAGGGCCATTGTTGGTAGAAGTGTAAGTTTACCGGAAATTACCCGTTTACCGGAGGCCAGACCATTTGCAACCACAAATCCACCGGTACCGAAAATTTTCGAATACCGGTATACAGGCATCAAATAAGAAGACCCCCCCCCCAAAAAAAACGAACATATTCAGCCTTGCTCTGTTTATCGGCACCCCTGCCGACGGTTTTGTGCATTTTGTCCAGAGGCCCGGCCAAATACTGGATATCCTTTAGTCTCAATTCGTCAGAGATGATTGAAAGATCGCGGACTGGGTCGACTTCACCTTCGACATGTGTCACTTCGACACAGTCGAACGCGCCTGAATATTTGGGGGGAGGGGGGTTGGGATTCAAACGGGATCCCGATCCGAAATTTTACCGATAATTTTCGGATTCGGGGATTCCAACCCGGAAGCCCGATCCCGATCCCGAATAATTTTCAAATTCAAAATGCCGACGACGATCCGCAAAATTTTCAAATCCTAATCCAGATCCCGATCCAGGAAATAAAAAAACAATTCCGATCCCGAAAAGTCGATCCCCTTCGAACCCCAAGGGGAATTTCGGTCGTTTTTTTTGTATCATGATAGGGGACCAGTACCACTCTGTAAAATGTCAGACAGATATGGTAGATTTCATTGTAGAGTGTGCGGGTGGAACGCAATTGATTTTACAATCCAATAAAAAATAAAATAAAAAAAATTAAAAAAGCTGTTTTACAGCTTCAATAAAAAACAGCAAAAAAGCCCCCCAACCAACGACACAAATGGAAAATTGCATCACAGGCGGCAATGTGGGACAAAAATGCATTTCCCAAACCCTGTCCCTCGCTGGCGCCTTTTACAAGTCCCGCAATGTCCACCACGTTCAGAAAGGCCGGCACTTTACTGCAAATATAATTTCAAATTGAATACCGATAGAAATGTGAGAAATTTAGTCTGTATTTACGCTGTTTTGTTTTGATTTGGGCACAATTTTGAACTCGGTGTATTACTTTTGATCAGTGCTCACTGGAGGTAATTTAAAAAAATTGTAAAATACGTTTTCAAGTACTAGAAATACCCAGAAAATTTTCGGGGGTTAATTCGAGGTGCGGGGGTATTTTTTCGACAGAAATTTTCCTGAAGGATCGTTCAATTCAAGGGTTTTTGTACACAAGATGGAACTGGACTGTTTTTAACGAAATTTATATATTTTACTTTCCAAAAAATACAACTCCGAGATTTGCTTGGAACAGCAAATTGAACCGCAAATGCTTTGCCTATTTTGAGCTATTTTTAGCTATGTGCTTACCAGGGGTATCTTGAATTTCGACGCTCTGAATGGTTGGATAGATAACAAATCGCCCCTCCGGAGGGATAGATAGCTGAAAATGTTTCTGGGGGGGGGGTGTTGTGGTGGTTCGATATACAGGCTTTTTCGGGGCATAGAAGGAAGAAAAGGGAGAATAATCGCTAAATGTAGGTGTAAAATAGCTCAAAAATGGTATACAAGAGAATTTAGTACTAAAAATAGCTGAAAATAGGCAAACAGGAACCAGAACTATGAATTTGGAAGTGAAAATCTATAAAAAGGTAGGAAAAAGTGCGAATTTGAGCGAAAATTTGGGTATAGTTTCTCAAAAATCGCTCCAGATAGGTAGATAGCTGGACGATTTGGGGGGGGGGGGGGGTTTAGGGGGTAGTAGCCCAAAATTTTGCCTACGCGATAGATAGATAGAGCGGCCTCCGGGATAGATAGATAGTTGGGCGGTTTGGGGAGTAACCCCCACCCCCATTCGAGACCCCTGGTGCTTACCCATTTCTAATGTTTATTTGTTGTTGCGTTTTTTACTATTCTCTGCCCTTTACACCTCAAAAAAGCATATAATTGAACACCCGTGAACCCCCGCGGGGCATGCCTGATACGCACATCTGCCCGTTATGCACATTTGCCCGTTTTTTTCGCTTGACACTTTTTTAAGTGATTTTCAGATACGAGCAGGGGTCTCCTAGGGGGGGGGGGCTGGGGGGGGGGGGCTGCCCCCCCCCAAATCGGCCAGCTATCTATCTATCCCGGAGGCCGCTCAGCTATCTATCTATCCCGAGGCAAAATTTTTGGCTACTACCCCCAAAGACCCCCCCCAAATCGCTCAGCTATCTATCTATCTGGAGTGGTTTTTGAGAAATTTTGCCCCAATTTTCGCTCAAAATCACCAATTTTCGCACCTTTTTATAGTTTTTCACCTTCAAAATCGTGCTTTCCGGCTATATACATGGTTATATACCTATTTTTAGCCATTTTATACCTAATTTTGGCTACTTTTAACTGATTATTAGCGATTTTTTCCCCTTTCTGCCTTCTTAACCTTGAAAAAGCCTATATATTGTGCCCCCGCCAGCCCCCCCCCCAGAAATTTTTTTCAGCTATCTATCCCTCCGGAGGAGCGATTTGCTATCTATCCAGCCCCCGCGAGGGCCAAAATCCTGGAGACCCCTGGATACGAGTGAAGTGAAAAACGCTGCGCAATGACATTAGTGAACTTTTTTCACTTCACTCATATCTGAAAGTGAAAAAAACGGGCAAATGTGCGTAACGGGCAGATGTGCTTATCAGTGCACCCAAGGACGTATCCAGGGGGGGGGGCGGGGGGGGGGGCCCCTTCCCGGTGTGAGACCTAAAAAGTACCGGAAAATGCAACTTTTCCTATATTTTTTTTCGATGTTTCTTAAAAATTTTGCGCGCAAGCGCGCAATTTCTTCCCCATGCAGTGTATTTTCAGTGGATCGGCCACTTTAAACCAAAATCCTTGGAAATGAACACATTTTTGCAAATTTCGCTGCATATGTATGCATATTTCCATACATATAAAGCGGTTCCTGGCGTTGGCGCCAACGCCAATAGCGCCATGGCGTGGCGCCTTTGTATGGCGCTAGCGCCAAAACGCTTTTCCGCCCTTACATAGGGAAAAATTTAAGGGAGAGGGGCTGAGCCCCCCCCCCCGTTGCCGGCCCCCGTAAACAAGCAGCCCCCCCCCGCTCAAAAATACTGGATACGTCCCTGAGTGCACCCCCAACCCCCGCCACCCCCAGAAATTTTTGTCGGCTATCCACCCCTCCGGAGGAAGGATTTACCCTGGTAGGGATTCAAATCTACAACCCCCCCCCCACAAACCTGGCAGGCTTATAATGTTCGCACAGCCAATCGAATCGATCATCGGGAACGGGCACCCGGGCTTCGTTCGGCTCGATCGTGCAAAATGGAAAATTTTCCGCCGACGCGGCACTTTTCGTGAGCACATTGAAAAATGTCGATTTTCCCACGTTGGGAACGCCCACTATGCCGACCTGAGGATTTTTTTGGGTGTGAAAAATAAATGTGAAAGCGTGAAAACCATAAAACCAAAATAGAAATATACCTTAATGCGATGATTTCAGTATTTTCCTAGATTTTCAAAAAGCAAATAAAAATACTTTTTCTGTCGATTCTTAAATATGAATTTTCCCAATGAATAAACATAATAATTTAGAGATCAGAATAGCGGTATTTTTGTCCGATGTAAATATCAAACATACGGTAGAATAACCAGTACAGAAGTACAGACCCGAGATGGAAAACAAAAGTAAAAATCCGGTAACTCCGCCCACCTTCAAATTGGTGCCCAATCGACCAATTAGCGGCGGCAGCTTTGGAGCTTCCTTCGATTTCGGCGGCATTGTAGTTTTTTATAAATATTCCCTATGAAGGACTTTTTCACAAAAAAAAAATGTTGTCGGGAGATTTAAAAAATATATTTGCATGGCCAAAGATCTAAATATTTAAATCTAAATATCTAGACGCATGCGCGGTAGTAAATAGTTTAAACTACTACAAGTATTTATAAGATCGGGTTATCGAAATTCAATTTCATTTTTATTATTTTTTATTCATTTTTCGAGGTTTATCACACATAAATACAACTTTAACGAATGCCATAACTCGAAAACAAAAAGCAACAATAATTCAAAGTTGATAAACAATTCCATAACTAGTGATGGAAAAGCGCAATGGCGTTTTTTGCGAAATATTGCTGTAACACCTAGCGTTATTTATCGGTGGGGCCTGGTGCCAGCCCCGAAAAATGAGAAGTGAAATGGCAAGTGCAATGGCAAAAGCGGAGAAAAATTACTTTTTATTTTAATTTTATTTCGCTTTTGCCAATGCACTAGCCGTTTCAGTTCGCCTTTGCGATTTCACTTCTCACTTCTCATTTTGCGGAACTGGCCCCAGGCACAGGCACGTAAATCCCCCGTAAATAGTTCAGTTCAGGTCACCGCCCGGTAAATCGTTCAGCTACCTGCGATATGTCATACAAATTTTGGCCCAATTATTACTAGCTCGGAGACTGTCACTAGCGCTTTGCGCCATTGGCGCTATCAACCAAAAAGCGCCATGGCGCTCTCGGCTCCAATCAGGGGTCTCCAAGATTTTGGCCCTCGCGGGAACTGGATAGATAGCAAATCGCTCCTCCCGAGGGATACATATAGGGCTCGAAACTCGATTTTTCTCAAACTCGAGTTCGAGTCGCAACTTCAAATTTTTGCTGGTCGAGTCGGCGAGTCGAGTCGAGCAAGCCAGTGAAAGATCGAGTCGAGTCGGGCAAAAATCTCGAGTCTCGAGTCGAGTCGGATGCGTTACTTTTTGGTATGACCCTTGCAGTCATTTTTGATACTGGTTTCTCTACCAATGTTTTCACACACACTTGGAGTCTAAATGCCAACAGTTCATTTAAATACCAAGATAAAACAAAAATAGAACTTTTTATCACTCATGTTGCTACAAATAAAGTTGCAAAAATAAAATTGGTCCAGGGATGGAAAATCTTTTACAACATTTTTTTGGATCAGTGCCAACATTGTGCAATGCATTTGAGGTGGTGTGTGTCTGTTTCACATGTGGTGCTGCACATGCTAGTTTACTGTCAGATTTTGGTAACCCCATAAATCAGCTTTGAACACATTTAAATTTACCATAATGATGTATCTGTCAACTGCAGTTGATGGGCATTAAGAATAACTCATTTCAGTAAACTCAAATGCGTTTTATCAAAGCCAATTTATGAGTTTACCAAAATCTGGCGCTAAACTAGCGTGCACATGCACATTATGTAGAATTGTACGGCAATACGAAATTTGAGTTTTAACACCATTCAATACATATTTATGCCAAGCCAATCCACAATATATCACGCATTTGTTGCGGAAATGCGCGCTCGCGCACAAAATTTTTGAAAATTAGGTTTAAAATTTCATATCAAAATTGATATTTTAGGACATTATTCAATGGAAACCCTGACTCGAAATTTGCCAAAATTTCGAGTCGAGTCGGGCAAAAACCTCGAGTCTCGAGTTTGGGCCTTATTTTTCCGGTCGAGTCAGACGAGTCGAGTCGGTACCCTGTTTTACCCTCGAGTCACGAGTCGAGTCGAGTCGAGTCGAGTCGAGTTCGAGCCCTAGATACATAGCTCAAAATTTTTCTGGGGGGGGGCTTGGGGGGGCTGGCGGGGGCACAATATATAGGCTTTTTCAAGGTTAAGAAGGCAGAAAGGAGAAAAAATCGCTAATAATAAGTTTAAAGTAGCCAAAAGTAGGTTTAAAATGGCTAAAAATAGGTATATAACCATGCATATAGCCGGAAAGCACGATTTTGAAGGTGAAAAACTATAAAAACGTGCGAAAATTAGTGATTTTGAGCGAAAATTGGGGCAAAATTTCTCAAAAACCACTCCAGATCGATAGATAGCTGAGCGATTGGGGGGGGGGGTCTTTGGGGGTAGTAGCCAAAAATTTTGCCTCGGGATAGATAGATAGCTGGCCGATTTGGGGGGGGCAGCCCCCCCCTAGGAGACCCCTGGCTCCAATATCTTGGCGCTTTTTGCATCACGATTTACAACGCAACAAAAAAAACACAATAAAATTCTACAGCATTTCAATATCATCATCGGAATCCTTCCCATCTTTTTTCGGCAACAAAACATTCCTCAGGCAAAATTCATACAATTCCTTATTTATCCTGTGAGCTCGTTGTATTTCCAATGAGTGATTTTTGTCTGGTTCGATGACCTGAATATTATTTAGAATGTTGTTTTTTTGAGAAAAATGTGCATAAGAAAAAAGTGAATATCTTTGGTTTTACAAATAGTTAGAAAAATGCGATACTTGTCTGGACAAATTCAGTCTAATAGACCCCAAAAAGCCTATTTTTGTATTTATTTACCTTTAAACTATTTCACGATCAAAATTGCTTAAAATATTGTTCACTACATTTTTACTCTGCATTTTAATGAATCACTGTAATATTCGAATTTTTTCATCTGTTCACGCAGCAAATACACCACACGCAGAAAAAAAATCACCTCATTTCGTTCCGAATCGACGACAACCAATTTTTCCGCGGCATTAGTCCCTTGAATTTCTTTTGAGCAGCCGTTCAAAATCGCAGCCATATCTTTCTGCAAAAAAACACACAGTAAAATTTGTGTTTACATCGCCAAAATCATCGTAGGAAACACAGAAATCAGCAACAAGTATGTTTCACTCGTGTGACTTATTTGCGATACAATTAGGTAAATGAGACAAAAAAGCGCCCACGTGTGATCCTCAACCAGGGCCGTATCCAGGGGGGGGGGGCTTCCATTGCGCTGACGCCAATGCCAATGGCGCCATGGCGTGGCGCCATGGCGCCATTCCGCCACTATGTAGCTAAAATTTTAGGGGGGGGGGCTGAGCCCCCCCCCCCCCCTCGCCGGCCTCCGTAAACAAGCAGCCCCCCCCGCTCAAAAATCCTGGATACGTCCCTGTCCTCAACGCTCGCCGATTCAAATGAAAACTTCGAACATAATTGAGTTTACCAGAATCAAGCATAAGGCCCCTAATTAAAGGAAATGAAAAATAACAGATCCCGATAAGCCGAAATCCGTTTGAAGCTGAGTACGTAATGATTTTTCGTTAAAGTTAATTTCAGCAGTAAACAAGTGGTTGTATGTATAAAATACAATAGGTCACTCGAGTTTACCTTTTTGGGCATAACTGCTGAAAAACTGATGCCATCCTTGGACATTTTCTTGCCCAAAGTGGGCGGAGCTTTTAGCACAGTTTGGAACGAATGTGGTCGCCACATAAATATCAAAGTTGTCACGGGTCCGGTGCAAGGTTTCATTGTGCGCAAACACTGTCTGAAAACATTGTTGTTGTTTTATTACAGAAAAATAACGAAAATGTAGAAGAGTCGAAATGGGGGAGTTCAATAAAATTGGAAAAGGTTTTTTTTACAAACGGGATTGACTTTTCGGGACCGGGACTGGTATTTTGAATTTTCGGGAACGGTATCGGGATTGGGGTCACGGGATCGGGATCGGGTCCGCCGAAACCCGGAAATTTTCGGGATTCGGGATCCCGTTTGAACCCTACTTACAACTTGAGTATACCTAGCACTTGCACTGACAACTTTTATGTTGTCATTTGTTTGCTTGCTGAATTTCCACCAGAGAGCACTCACAGAACATGCAAAAACACCATGTAAATTTTATTTGTTTGGAAATTTTATTTGTTAAAATCGGATATGGTAGATTTCATCGTATAGCGCGCAGTTGACTATAGCAGAAAATACTTTTTTGTTGATGAAATCATTTTGCTGTTCGAAGCACGTCCCGTGGTTGTATTTTTTGAAAAGTAAAACATAAATTGCTCAAAATAGTCTGCATTCGATTCGTGTGCCGCCGTCTCTTTGAATATATAAACTTTTTCAAGGTTAAAAACGCAGGAAAAGATAGGCACGAATAATCAAAAACAGCTGTAAACAGGCGCACGAACTAGTTATTTTTGAGGTGAAAACTAGCAAAAACGTATGAAAATTGGCGGTTTTGGGCAAAAATTCTCAAAAAGCGCCTTAAATAGTTTGATAGCAGGCTGATTTGGGAATAGAAGCCACAAAAAATTTGCCTCGCAATACATATTTAGATAGCTGGAGAGTTTGGGGGGTAACCCCCCCCCCCCCACCGCCAACCCCCCTACTAGACCCCAGTTTGTCACTCGTCCCACTTGTCTAACAAAGTACAAACCTAGCGCCAGTAATCCAAACTTTGAGTTGACCACTCTGGTCTCCACTTGCCAAAAGCGAACTGTCCGAGTTGACGGAAACACAAGTTACCGGAGACTTATGTCCACGTAAAATTTGAGTGCCATTTGTGCTGTCGCCAATTGTGCTGCAGTGAAGTTCGTTCCTGGCGGCGCGACTCTGAGAAATTTTACATTTGCATGCTTGTGGTTGTATTTTATTGATGATTTGAAAACGGCAGACAAAAGCGTCGGCAGAATTGTTAAAAGTACTGAACTTTTTCGAAGTAAACGTAAAGTATTTATTTTTTACTTTTACTAATGAGTAAACGAGTGTAAATTACTTTTGTCCCCGGAAAACGTAAAATTGGGTATCTTTAAGAAATTATGCCCCAATTTTCGCTGAAAATCACTAACTTTCCAACTTTTTCACCATCAAATCCAATAGTTAATGTGTTTTTGCATATTTTTATGTGACTTTGGATATTTTATCCCTATTTTTAGTTATTCTCTCCCTTTTAACCTTTATGCCTTGAAAAAGCCAATAAGTACCTAGCCTATACTCGAGTATCCGTATTTATCGAGTAAACGTCAATAGTTTTAGCAACTATGAGCGCCGGACGCCAGCGCCATGGCGCCATTTCACCACTAATAAAATTGGTGTTTTACTATGAAATTGGATGGAAAAAGTACGTTATACATTGTAGGTTCAAAAAGGATTCTGATCCCTAGTCCGACGAAATATGCGTATATTCCAGTCCCAAAAACGTAATTTATTTTTGTTGTAAGGCGGCGTTTACACGGATTTGCTGTGACGACAAAACATGCAATTTTTATAACTGTTCTTGTGGAATCAACGTGAAATATATTACATGTGAGATACCTCAATTGATCGTGATTGTGCCAGCTTCACTGCCTGGGGCATACATCAAATTCCATAATTTCCCTAATCACGCACACTAGATCACACTTTTTTCATGTTGTCGGAGGTTTGTCGGAGGGTTTGTTCTACGCGGTCTCGCTAGCGAGGCCGCGTAGAACAAACCCTCCGACAAAGCTACGACAACAAGAAAAATACATTATCTGTTGTGCATTATTGCGTAATCTATAAAAATTTATAATTGTTCCATGTAATGGGGTCGATCAAATAATGATCAATTGAGGCGTCCGATCTATCTACTTATTGGTTTTCACCCAAAAACATGGTTGACAAAATCACAATTTTTGTCGTCACAAAGAATCCGTGTAAACACCGCCTAAATAATATAAAACTCAAAGCCAAAAAGCAAAGTTGATTTTGATTGGAATCCAGAGCAAAGTTGCAATTTTTCGTCTCAAAAAATACGATACCGTATACATTTGAATATCAACAAAAACTGAATCGAAACCCGTCGGCCAAGTTGACAAACGATGTCAATGTGAACTGGTGCGTGCTGGGCAATTAGTATTATTTAAAAATGAAAAGTAATGTGAATGCAAAGCTTCATATACTCCATAAGGTGTGGGATAGAATGATATCACGCTGAACTGAATCAGTGTGGCGCAAATAGTAAATATCGAATTATACGAATTATATCGTATAGAATATCGAACGAATATCGACCGATAACAGCTTTCCCTAATATATTGTTACTGAAGTGAAACATAAATCTAACGGGTTCAGCTAAACCTTTACCGTTAACTGCAGTGTATCTGATGGATATAATTAACGATTTTTGAGTCAAAATAGGGAAAAAATAGCTCCAAATTTGCTCTAGATAAGTAAGTATATTGCTGATTAAGTGTAACCCCCCCTACTACACCGCTACTCTACCACAGTTGTTATTGTGTATTTACTTTTACTCAAAAAGTATGCATACTCGAGTACCGAGTAAATACGCATACGCAAGGACGTATCCAGGGGGGGGGGGCGCCTCCCCCCGTTCCCGGCATGATACCTGAAAAACCTCGGAAAATGCAAATTATCCAAAAATATCTGATCGCAAATTTTGCCATACAAATTTGATGTTGCATAGGATTTGGACGATATTACGTATCAACCATTGATTGTATTTATCGTATCGAATATCAAAAATCGACCAGTTTCCCTACTGAATATCGGATCTATCGATATCGAGGGTGCGATATCGAATGGCCCCACACACGCTAGTTGACATCGACACCAAATGTCAACTGGTTTCATTCCCAATTCAAAGATTGCGTTTGAACGTCGTTCGTTCACTCGTCAGCAAGCTTTGAATCGGGATTGGCACCAGTTGACATTTGGTGCCGATGTCAACTAGCGTGTGGGGGCCCAATGCGGAGCTTCAGAAAAAATATCGATATCGAAGTCATAGCGTGCCAACCACAATTTTGCGCAGCAGCCAAAAAGTACAAAAAGCACTCACCAACGGCAAAAGCGAGACAATCAGAACCAATCCGCTGTCGGTGCCCACAAATATGTCAGTTTCTCCGGGATTCGCGGAAATGCATTTTGGTACACAGTCGAAAATCACTGTGCCCAATTGTGTTTTCGTTTTGAAGCTGTAGACCTGTGCGAAAAGCGCCATGTGGGTTCGGTTTTGATGATTGGAACGGGAAATTGAATAGTCACAGAAAAAAAATCATGGGATATTAAAGGAATGGAACACACATTAACAACCACTTTTTAAAACCGCAAAAAAAACAAGCTAAAACTCCAGTAGTCACACTATTAAAATACAATGTAAAACGCACCTTGACAGATTTATCCACACTGGCAGTGTAAAATCTGGCCCCAGGTGCCGTAGAAACATGAAAATCAGAAATTGCTAATGAATGTGCCTGCCACCGGACGGAGGGTGTCACTTGTTCCAAACCAGTTTGAGGGCAGATTAAACTGAAAACAAATTTGGAGGGGTCAATGTTAGGATATAAATAAAGCGCCCACATCAAAAATTGATAAGTAGAAAATTTCAGAAATTGAGTTGAGCACGGAAATGGAATATTTTCAACGTCACTTGCCCGTTTTTCAAACGTTCCCGTTTTCAGGGACGTATTCAGGATTTTTTCTATAGCGCCAT
>OZ038460.1:2572914-2665361 GCA_964036195.1 Sphaerolaimus hirsutus | reverse complement strand
TTTCTACAGAATACGGGAAATTGTCTTTATTTAGTCAAGATTCTTAATATATTGATTGTAAATATGTGCATTTTAGAAAAATGAACATATGAAGGGTGTGCTTCTAAAAGTACCGATCTACAAATTTTTCAAACTGAGTTAGGACCATTTTTGGCGTCCCCATAAAAACGCGCTTCAAAAAAATATATAATATGTGGGGGGTGCGAAATTCAATTTTGATATAAGGGGGTCGAAAAATGCAAAAAATGGCAAAATACAGTTTCGGAAATTTTAAAAGTACCGATCTACAAGCTTTTTCAGCCTTTGTACCTTTAAAAGTACCGATCTACACACTTTTTCCAAATTTGTTTTTTAAAGGTACCGATCTGCACATTTTTTTGTTCTTCTGAAAGTACCGATGTGAGATCAGTACGTTCAAAAAAACAACCTTATTTTGTGCTTTTTTCATATGGGTAAAGGTACCGATCTACATCTAGTGAATTTGTGCTTTTAAAGGTACCGATCTACATGTTATTACCATTTTGTTCCTTAAAAAGGTACTGTACTACAAAAAATACAATTCACTAAATTTGATATAGCTAGTGTTATGTGTATACCCAACAATATCCCCAAAATACCCATACCCAAAATACCCATACCCAAAATTCCCATGTATGGGTATTGCATACTCCAAACTTTCAATTGCGATCATCTCAAAATCGATTTTTTGTAGATCGGTAGTTTTAGAAGCACACCCTTCATACCTATGTATATTGTCTGGCGTATGTCCTCACCATATTGGTTTCTTTTTCTCATGGTTTTTAGGCTAGCGCAGGTACCAATTTCAAAGGTGGCAAGTGATAAGGAAATTTGTCACTTTATGGTGACATGTAAGAAACATGTAAACTTTTTTGCGAGATGCGAGTCACTCAAAATTTAAATTTGTCGCTATATTTACAACATTTAATTTGACTTACCGTTTTGATTGTGACTTGTCAACTTGAAATTGGACCCTGGTGTCTTTTAAAATGAATTTCTTTAGTTTTAGGCTCCAGGGATATTTTTTAAAAAGTTTTTTTTGAATGTTTGCCGTGATTTACATTTGTTTATTTAGTATGTAGCACCTAATTTGAACTTCTAAATATATTCCACATTCAATGGGTTACTGTAGAAATTTGAATGTTGTGTTTTCCGCTGCTACCAAAATTTATTTATTTTGAAAATACTCACTGTTGGGGTATTCACTGTGAAATTGATTAATTGATATTTTATCAATTTAAAATAGCCATCGAAAGACTTGTTTTCCTATTTATCGAAAAATATTATACACATTTTTATGCCTCAAATATTTTTGGGTGTTTATTAGTTGAACAATATATTTATGTATTTATATAATAATATATATTTCAAGATAAAAAGCTCCCTAGATAAATAATAATATTAATAAATAAGATCAAATTGCACAGAGGAGCCCTGGAAAAGTTAAAAATGTGTGCATGGCGCCACTCGAAATAGGGCCCACACATACTAGTTGACATCGCAAATTCGCGTCAACTCAGTGTCAATTGAATAAAACAAGAAGTTTGTAAAAAGCATCACACTTAACAGGAACAATGAAAATGAAGTGTCATGATGTAAAATTATCTATGCTCTATCAGATAGATAAGTTGAAATCACAGTATCACTTAAATTCAGTTGACATTGAGTTGACACGAATTCAGTTGACATCCAGTGTGTGGGGGCCGATAATGGCGCTGGTGCTATAGAAAAATGGCGCTAACGCCAATGGGCCCATTCGATTCCTAGATAGCCGAATTTGTGAGTAAGTATGATGAAAAACTAAAATTAAATATATTTTTTTGATGTACTCCGCGGACCGCACGCTATGCATTTTTCTGGAGGAAACAGTCCATTCATGACGTCATCGTTTATTGAAAAAAAGATGTTCATTTTATTTTCTCTGAAGTGCATACATAAGTATCCTGCTGGCGTGTAGATACATAAGTAAATTTGTAAGACATAAGTAATTTTTCGGAGCTAAGAGCGCATATTTTGCAGTCCGCCGAGTAAAAATACATGTACGATAAATTCAAAGCGAAAAAGCCTAAAAATGTTTTATTAGGTTCACCGATAATATTATCAGGGCAGTGAATATGTGAACATTTGCGTATCTTCCGGTGGATACATTGGTTCGGGCGTGCACTAGTTTAATACCGAAATTTGGGAGACTCATAAATCGGTTTTGAAAACGCATTTGAGTTTACCGGAATTGACCCACACACGCTAGTCGATATCGACACCAAATGTCAACTGGTGCCGATCCCGATTCAAAGCTTGCAGACGAGCCGACGAACGATGTTCAAACGCAAGATTTGAATTGGGAACGGAACCAGTTGACATTTGGTGTCAATGTCAACTAGCGTGTGTGGGGCCAATGAGGGGTCTGTCAATTGCTGACAATGGAAATCATTGATTCTTGTAAGAGATGATAAGGGTTGACATAAGGAAATCATTGATTCTCGTTTGACAAATGCTTTTATACAGATATGAGTTTACCACATTTCGATGGTGTACCAGTGTGCGTGGGGACATAAGGAAAGCATAACAAATGTAAAATAGCCGAGAAGTCAAGGGTATAAGTTCTGTCATAATTTGTAGATAAATTAAATAAATTAAAATTTGCGTAAATAAAAAACAGTGACATTAAACCACTTCAAAGTATCCAGACTTGTCAAAATGTCACCAAAAATACCCAAAGGGCACCCTAAAAACCATTTCAAAGGTTCACCCTACACCCTACTAATATCTACTAGGGTTCAAACGTTATCAACTTCTCAGGATCGGGAACAGGATTTTTTTTAATTTTCAGGATCAGGATTTTTTGTTTTTCGGGATAAGGGTTTCAGGAGTTTGAACAAAGTTATCGTATTCAGGGTTCTTCCGGATATCTTCACAAAAAAATGTCTAAAAGCACACTTTGACACCACAAATTGCATTTTGCACTAATAAATGTGGCATAAAATGCCATTCACATTTCTCAGTGCAAAACGTCATTGGGCAACTTTTTTCAGGATCGTGATTCGCATTTCAAATTTGCTGAATCCTAAAAGTTATTTGGATTCAGGATCGGGATCCCATTTGAACCCATCTAATACCCTACAAGTAGGCTACTCCTACTCACAGTCCTCACATAGGGTAAAGCTTTCATATAACCGGTCCTTTCGGTCCTGGTACCGTAATGAAGTCTATTCAGGTACCGTTCATCATAATTGATACCGTAATAGTTCCGGTAGCGGAAGGGCATTATTCGCTCGGTGCCAAGAAGTCGCCCGCTAAAGTATGTGAAGTCCAAGTGCGGACGCGTTTGGGACACTGGCCTGGGAAAGGGTTTTCGAGGGTTTTGAATTTGCATTTTTGGTTGGGTTTTGTTCATGATGGGGCCTGTATACGCGGCGAACATGGTGCTCTACCCTCGCACTCATTTATGTCTCACGTTGGAAGCGTGCCAATGATGATAAAGCATGCGATTTTTATGCATAAGGTGAAAAAAATCATTGTTGTGAATAAGTTAACGTATAGCGTTACAAATGAGATGACTTTTTCAACTTTTTATGAAAATCGCATGCGTAACAAAATCGTTGGCACGCTTCCAGCGGGAACCACGCCCGCAGGGTGTCAAGTGACTGGAGTTTGGTGATGTTCACACTAGTTCACTGCCAGTAAAATAGAAATTTAATGTAAAAATGTAAAATGACAGTGTAAATGTAGTTTCGTGTGGTTTACCGAACGAGGTAAACTGAAATGTCTTTCAAAGCTGAATCATGAGCATTCCATATCTTTCAAAATTCCATTAGATAACTGGTGCGCACAGGGCAACGGTACCCAAAGTAAAAAACATTTCCGTCAACTAAAACAGCCCGTCAACTGGCGAACCTGTAAATATGCAGCCTGGCGCTGGCATTTATCGGTTGTTCATAGGGCGACTTGTATTCACGCACTGAGGGGGGTGTATATCCGGAGAGGGCTGTACGCGCTTCTGAACGGTGAACTCGGCTGGGGGGGGGGTTTTCGAGGGTTAGGGGCTTCAAGGATACACTCGTACTATTGGTAAATATATAATAATTGGTTTTCAACCGAAATTTTGAAAACTGATCAGCTTTGTATACATCTGAGTTGACAGGAATGAAGTGTTTGTCAACTCATTCCGGTAAACTCAAATGCGTTCATTGCAAATTGGTCAGAAATTTTGATTGAAACCTAGTGTTTGGGCACAATCAAGCCTGTACCGGTACCTACTCATCTAAACCCGGTACTCATCTAGTCCCAGCACTTATCTACATATGTACTCCCACAGCCACAGACGTCAGACAATGTGCACTGCAAAACTGCACACTGTCGAGTGGCACACACATAAAAGGAACTTGCTGACAGCGGAGTTATCACATAATTGCGGCAGAGTGCACATGTGTGTGGTTATAGATGAGTAGCGGGTAGATCTAGACAGAGTTGTTAAAAGTACCAAACTTTTTCCAAAGTATACGTAAACGTAAAGTATTTATTTTTACTCACCCCTGAGTACAGAAAACTTAAAGTAATTTTTTTATACTTTTACTCATGAGTAAACGTACTTTTCCCCTCACAAAACGTAAACGTGAGTAATTTTGAGAAATGTCTGCAAAATTTTCGCTCAAAATCACTCATTTTTGTAACTTTTTGCCTATTTTATACAATTTTTAACTATATAGATGGTTTAGATTACCCAGCTACCCATTTTCGACTAGTTTCTCATATTTTTAGCATATTTTCTCCCTTTTTCCCTTCTATGCATTTAAAAATGTATGTAAAAGATGATCCGAAATACGTTTTCTGTACTCGAGTACTTTCAAAAAGTATACGTAAAAGCGAGTAGCTGAACTTTTTTCGGAGGAAACATAAACGTATTTACTCTGTACTCAAGTATACGTATTTATCGTATAAAAGTAAATACGTTTTAACAACTATGGATCTAGATAAGTATACCTATTAGAGATTTGATTTATATGAGCGTAAGCCGGCACAATCGAATTCCCTCATAAACTCCTTAATGTGTATTTCATCTGACTGTTAAAAAATTATTTAAAAAACTAACCCGACCCTCTTCTCATACAAATTCCTTTTATGCGCGCAAATTTTGCTGGCCTCGTTATTCTCCGTGCGCCAGTTATAAGTCTTTGAGGAGTACATCCTGGTGCCACTCCCAGACCATGTAAAATTCCCTGTAAAATGTAAAATGTCACGCAAAGTGTCAAAAGTCATGTAAAATGCCCTGCAAAATGGCAACTCGGTTGCCATTTTGCAGGGCATTTTCCATGACTTTGACACTTTGCATGACATTTTACATTTCACAGGCCATTTCACCTGGTGCGGGACTGGCACCTGTAAGGACTGGTGATGGCGCCATACCTGGGCGCCAGTCTGTCCTCCTGCGCCATGCCCAGACTCGGCGCCAAGGAAGTGTAGCTGGAGCTGCGGCGCAGTTCGCCAGTGTCGTAGCGCGCGTCGTAATCAGCTTTCAGTGTGGACGAGCTGGCGGTTCTGGGTGGGGGTTTTATTTGGGCGGTTTTTTATGGGGTGCTTGAATAAGACCCCCACATTCTGGGGTACATCACTTGTCCCTTGGTTTGTCCCGCGCTGAGGGGGTAAATCATGGAGAGCTTGTTTTAGAAAATATTACACGGTCTTCTCAAATAATTAGTAACGTTTTTGCTCGAATAATCCCCCCCCCTTGAATAACTCCTCTCTGTTAGATTACTGAGGAAAAAATATTGCCCTGATCTCGAATACCTGAATTCCCCGTTTGGGCATGCGATAAGTTTGCTTTGTCCAATCTGAACAAAAATGGCATGTTATTTTGTTAATAAAGACTATTTCTTGAATTGAGTTGATAGAAACATAGTTGAAATAATAACTCCCCTCTTGAATAGATAGGTCTTGTCTTGGAGCCTGGGCCTCTCCGAATGTATACCCGCCCCGAATGTAGACCCGCACCGCATGGAAGCATACCCGCTCCGAAGGTAAGCCCGGCCCGAAGGTAACTGACGCTACCTGCGGGCCGGGCTTACCTTCGGAGCGGGTATGCTTCCATGCGGTGCGGGTCTACATTCGGGGCGGGTATACATTCGGAATAGGCCTGGGTCCTTGTCTTGTCTGACGAAAAAGTAATTCCCCAGGGGAATTATTCGAGCAAATACGGTATTGTTGATGCTATCTATTTGACAGGAAGATTCGAAGCGAGACCCAGGTATGTATTCAAATTAGGCAACTCGTATTTTCCTTTTATTTCTGGTTCCCGTGAGTGAGTCAACTGACCGGCAAAGAATGTTTGCGGGTGCGAACTGCTCTTGGACGAACTGATAATACGTTGCGCGCGGCCTGCGTACGAATATCGTTGCTGATAAAACAGAGTGGTCAACTGAACGGGGGTGCACTGATACGCACATCTGCCCGTTACGCACATTTGCCCGTTTTTTTCACTTGACACTTTTCCAAGTGATTTTCAGATATGAGTGAAGTGAAAAAAGTTCTCTTATGTCATTGCGCAACTTTTTTTCACTTCACTCATATCTGAAAATCACTTGAAAAGTGTCAAGTGAAAAAAACGAGCAAATGTGCGTAACAGGCAGATGTGCGTATCAGGCCTGCCCCAACTGAACATTCTAGTTTGAACATGTTTAATTCACAGTTGTGCATAATTTCTGATTTTCTGATTTCCGTCAACTGCTGTTCAAAGAAAAACTTTTAAATTGTTTTGAACAAAATGTTCATTGTAAGTGTGAATTGTTGATGTCATGAACCAAGTTTCTTTCAGAAGACTAAATTAGGCATAGGCTCCGCGCAGTACAAAAACTGATCATTTTTTGTCAAAATTTACACAAAATTTTAACGTCAAAACTCAAAACCGACCTAGTATAATCGCTCCAAAACTTATTCTCCACCGGCCGATTAAACCAATTCAATGTGGCGCAGTCCACATCTTCGATGACTCTTTGACGCAAATTGCGCATTTTTGCAAATTTTTGCAGTGATAAGAGCTGGAATCGAGAAATTTCAATTGGGAAGTTTTTTTGAGATCTAAATTTGGGACATGGCACAGTTTCTGTTATTTGGCGCTGGCGCCAGAGGTCAGGTATTTTTGTATCATGCCTAGTGATGGAAAAGCGCCAGGAAAAATGGCGCCAGTCGCCAATGGCGCTATTCAAAATAATGGCGCCGGGCGCCAAAGGGCGCCAGAGAAAATGGCGCCAGGCGCTAATGGCGCCACGGCACCATCTGAAAAAATGGCGCCAGGCGCCAAAGGGCGCCAGCAACAATGGCGCCGGGCGCCAAAATAGCGCCAACGATAAAAGTCATTTTTTCAGCAGGTAAGAACAGAGACGTTGTGTAGTAGTGTTGTGGATAATAGCAAGTGTGTTATACCATTTTTTGATGTATGTAAAAGCGTAAAAGTGATCTGCCACAACCAAGAAACTGCATCCTATCATGAATATTATTTTATCTATATTTATTAACCTATATTCAAACATTGTATGGGGATCAGTGTTTTTTTTCTTCTGCCCATGAGATGCACTTTTGATGGCAAGTATTTTAAGCGGAATATACATTCTGCCAGAATTTTCACTATTTTATACTATTGCAGTGTATCTTATGTCTGAATTAGTATGTCTATTGTGGACATAGATTTGTAATGGCAGTGAGAATACAAGAGACAGGTTAAGCTGGTGATTTCTAAATACAAAAACAAATCACTTTTTAGCTGAGTTGTTACAGATTTTAGCCACCTTCAAATAAAAATTTTGTGACATACAAATGAAATAAATTAGTCAGGAAAGTGTTTACAATAGGTTAAATTTATTATCATATTTTGATCAATTAGGTGATGAAAAATTGAGCACTAGATTCACCCAGTGGGAGAAATGTGCCTGATGTGATGAGCAAAATAAAAAAATTAAATTCTGTAGGAATATGGTAGATTTCATTTGTTTTCCGTGTTTTCATTTATAGGTTACAAATAATTACCGTATTTCCTCGAATTACCCCCGGGGGTTAATTTCTTTCAGAGTGAAAATTTTGAGAGAAAAACGTGATAAATGCAACGATAACCACCATTTCTAAGTTTTGACAGCCTTATATAAGGATTTTGATGGTATAAACGATGTTCTAACGTATTTTAACACAGTAAGTGTTTTGAATGTCTGTTATGCATTTCCCGGACCACAAATCCATAGCGCCCATTTTGAGGGGGGGTATTTCGAGGAAATACGGTACATTTGTAAAAAACACTTGTCGTTTTGGCGCTACACACACTAGTTGAAATTTGAATGTCAACTGGTTTGGTATGTTAACTCAGATTTCAGCTCACGTTTCGCAGAGCAATCTAAATCACAATTGCACACGTTGAAAATAAATATTACGGGAAGTGCATTACCGTATTTCTCCAATCAAAGCACCCCTGGTGCTTTACAAAATTGGGGCAGTTTTCAAACTACTTTTCAAGTGCCATAGCACCCTGGTGCAATGCAAATCACGGGGTGCTATACTATGTTTTGCTCGATACCAATAGATACTTAAGGTAATGATAGTGACTGATCAATATTTATTTAATTTTTATATCAATTATTATATGCAAATGTAAAATTTAAAAAAAGTATTTCACTTTTCAAAACATATCTTCACAAAATATTCCAATTTTCAAAATGTCGCTTCATAACTCCATTTCCTTGACCCACAAATATCTGAACACAAGCGCCATTTCAAGTTGCCCTGGTAACACCAGGTAATTACACCAGAAGCGTTTGATTTTGCCGCATCATGCAATTAAATAGGCATATGTGTGCCAAAAGAAGGCCGCGCGCCATGCAAAAAAAGGATTATGCAACAGATGGTCTTCCAATTTTTACTCTCCGCAATATTTTAATAAACTCGACGGACATGAAACGAATCAGCGATTCGGCCCTTCGTTACCAATGACGAATTACGCTAACAGATGATCACCAAATTTTTTTCGGATGAGAAGTAAAGCACCCGGGTGCTTTACATGGAACATTTTGCACAGCACAGCACCCCGGGAGCTTTGAACGGGGGGGTGCTTTGATCGGAGAAATACGGTAATTGGAAGATCGCTCAGCTACGCGTGAACTATACTCTGAGTGAATATAAACCAGTTGACATTCAAATGCCCCAAAGTTGTTAAAAGGTACGTACGTTTAGTCGAAAAATACGCGTACGCGCGTACGCGGTAAATACATTTACATATACTTTCTAAAAAAATACCGTACGCACACGTACGCGTACATTTTCAAAGCATACGCGTACGGAAAATGTATTTCAGAATTCTAGTGATTTACCGGATTTGGATGAATTAGTGTTGTATTTTCACGCTAGTTGACATCGACACCAAATGTCAACTGGTGCCGATCCCGATTCAAAGCTTGCCGACGAGCCGACGAATGACCTTCAAACGCAAGCTTTGAATTGGTAACGAAACCAGTTGACATTTGGTGTCAATGTCAACTAGCGTGTGTAGGGCCAATCTTGCTATTTTTATCTCCTAGAAAAAAGAGACCCTGAAAACCACTTGAAAAAGTATTGACGCCTCACAAAAGGTGTATCGTCAGGAATGATGAAAAGTAGTTGTTTCTACACTCGCTAGAAGGTACCCAAATTTACGCGTATGTACGAGTAAAAAGAAAGTATTTTACGTTTTCGATACTTTGTGGTGAGTATAAAAAAATACTTTACGTTTACATATACTTTAAAAACGTTCAGTAATTCTAACAACTCTGATCCCAACTAGCGGGTGTACCGCTCTGATGCGTACATACTTGTCATCATCAGGTAAAATTTAACTTATTTTTATACCATCTTTCTTTTCACTTGTTATATATTTACTCGCGGAAATGGCATCACTTATTTTTTGAAATTAACATTTACATGGCACTTTGTGATTTCAGTTAAATCAAAATAACTCCCAACCAACCAAAATTTGTCAGACCCTTTGATCAACAATTATAGAAATAAATAAATAACACAAAACAGACAAAAATCCAGTGAATTCCAAAGTCAAACCACTTAGCAATTTGATGGAATACTATAGTAAATTTTAGTTCAGTAAATTTTTTTTAAAAGAATTAAACAAAATTAATAAGCGAAATCACAAATTGGCACCGAGGCACGGCAAAAACAACAAATATGGTGCCTTTTTGACGCGGGAAAAGTCTGTTCTATTTAGTAATAAGGCTTTCCGCTGCAAGTGAAGTTAGCTCAATAGAAACTCAGTTAGCTACAGACAAAAACGTCGCCCGTAAGGGAAATATCCTTTTGTAGTTATGTGAAAGCGCCATGGCGCTGGCGCCAGAGCATAAAAACGCCATTTTATTGTGGCCCTACAGCGCTTTTGGCGCCATTTTTCGATGGCGCCCAGTGCAAACTATCCTGGTGCCAGCACCAAAACAGAAAAGAACATGGTGTTCTCGGTGCTATATTTGTGTGGGTCCATATATTGGCTTTTATCATGGAACAAAACCTATAAAAAGCGCCATGGCGCTTGACGCCAAGTTTGGTGCTGCCGACATGACTTATAATTTTACCTGAATTCACAATCAAGGCTTGGGGGAAATCACGCACCCTGCAAAGTGTCAAACCGCATGCAAAATGTCATACATATTTGTCAAATGTCAAAGGTTCAAACTATTTTGATTGACTAGCATTTTACTTTACCGGGTGAAGGACCAGTATGATTCTTTTATTTTATTTTTCAAATAAATGCCATAACACAAGTGTATCACTTTACCGCGTTTCCTTTGGCGCAATTGGCGCTAGCGCCATTTTCTCTGGCGCAATACACTTTTAAATAATAGCGCCAATTTCGTGAAATGGCGTCATTTATTACTGCCGTTTATCCATCATTAGCTGAGTAGTGATGTAAAAGCGCCATGGCGCTGGCGCCTGGCGCTAGCGCGAAAGCAAAAAGCGCCATGGCGCTTTTGCGCTAGTTTCCTGTGGCACCATTGGCGCTTGGCGCCATGCCTATGAAAAGCGACATGGCGCTTTTGGCGCTATTTCTGACCGGCTCCAGGAACAAAATGCCTGGCGCTTGGCGCTAGCGCCAAAGCAAAAAGCGCCATGGCGCTTCTGGCGCCATTTTGCTCTGGCGCTTGGCCAGATGCCATTGGCGCTAACGGTCGGAAAAGCGCCATGGCCATGGTTGGTTTTAGTAAAATTCTTTTTACTAAAACTGTATTTTATTTTTATTAAAATTGTATTTTATTTTTATTAAAATTGTATTTTATTTTAATTTTATTCATGTTTCATTTTATTTTATTCTGAAGTGTCATTAATTAAAAAAAATGAAACCATTTTACAAAAATTTTACAAAAATTTTACTAAAAATCGGAATCTTGGATGCAAGGACATAAAACAATGTGCACGCTAGAAGCATGCAAATGAATACAAAAAATTTAATGTAGCCTTGTGTGTGACACGGGTTGCGGTGTAGGTATCTTGAATTTTGACCCTCACAGGGGCCAGATAGATAGATATGTAGCTAATTGCTCCTCCCGAGGGAAAGTAGCTAAAAATTTGTTATTTTCGGGAGAGGGGGGTGGGGGGCGGCTTGCGGGGTTTATTAAATAGGCTTTTTCAAGGTGTGTAAATAAGAAAATAGGGAAAAATCACACAAATAAGTGATTTTTAGGTGAAAATATATTAAAGGATGTGAAAATTTGCAATTTTGAGCGAAAATATTTTTCAATCACAACAATGATAGAAACAACATTTCTGCAAATTGGCAGCTAGAATATCAAGCAACAGGATAGAAATCCTTTTATAGAATTTTACAGATGCTCCAATTTCTGTAAAATTTGACTAAAATTCGAATTTTTGTACAATTTTACTAAAATTTTTACTAAAATTCAAATTTTAGTAAAATTGTATTTTTATTTTATTAATTTTCCATTCTATTTTATTTTATTTTTTTCTTCAATTTTCCATTTTATTTTTATTTTATTTTTATTTTTTTCTGAGATTTTGCCAACCCTGGCCATGGCGCTTTTGCGGCTTGGCGCAAAAGTTCTGGCGCTTTTCACATAACTATAGCTGAGCGAGTGAAAGAAAACTTCTGAAGATGTGCTGAACAGTTTTCTGTCATTATAAGCCACATTGAGGAGATTTGGGTGGGCGTACATTTTGTCTGGGTGACGGTACATATTTGGGCAGACATGTTTAGTTGGGTTTATGAACTACCCCCTTCACAAAATTTGAGAGTATGTGAGAAATTGCATAATACGGATCAAGGGGCAGTCCTGCACCCTGTAAAGTGGAAATTCAAGTGTCAAGCAAAATATCATAGAAATTTGTCAAAAAGTTAGGCAAAATGCCAAAAAGAATTAAAGATTTTCGTACTTAACCTTTGTCAATTGACACTTGACTTTACACTTTACAGGGCTTGGGATTGGCACCAGGGCGCGGGACTGGCACAAGCAACGATGGCAAAAACACACATATTAAATACGGAAATCATTGAGTTTCCGTGTTTTTGTTTAACACAGAAACACGGAAACTCAACAATTTTGAAAAACACGGAAACTCAAATGAGTTCTTTTTTGGAGAACACGGAAACACAGAAACACAGAAAATACAGAAATGTTTTTTTGAGTTTTTTTATCCGAGCAATTGAAGGCACAAGATTTGAACAGAACAATGTGTGAATGTGCAGTAAGGTATGTATACGTATAGTGTGTAAATATGTACAAAGTATCCAAGTTTAATGATGAAATAAGTATCCAAAAAGTAATGGTGTCAGCATCTCCAGGTGGTTTCGACAATATTTGGGACCGTGATCGAAGTGTTGGGAGTGTCCACCAGGGTCTGCTAGCTCACACAATTGAGCTGAGGGCTTCTCACCTCCCAAGCTGTCAAAGGTATTGGTCACTCATTTGGAACTACCTCCAGTGAATTAATGAAAATATTCCAATACACAACAAAACATATGCAAAACCAATATTTGATAAGAAAACCACTGTTTCAACAGTGAAATGCTGTAAAATGCAACTTTTTTTGTAAAACAACTCGAGTTTTTATCAACAAAAAAAATTAAGTTTTTTTTTCAAAAACTTGAGTTTTTACCAAAAAAACTTGAGTTTTTATCAAAAAACTTGAGTTTTCACCAAAAAACTCAAGTTTTTTCAAAAAACACATAAATAAAACACAGAAACTCAAGTTTTTTCATGAAAAAAACTCAAAACACAGGTATTCATTTTTAAAAAACTCAAAATACAGAAAGTGTTTTTATTTTGAGAACTCACCCATCATTGGGCACAAGTGCAAGTGACTGATTGATAGCTGAAACCAGACCGAAGGTACTGAGAGAATACTGCTAGTGTTTTCCATATCTTTGGTCAAGATTTCCATACACATTGAAGTTGATAAAATGACAGGTTCATGGTCTGTTAACGATATCACGCTACTGTAAAACTGATAAAATAACACCCAGGGGACTTACCTATTCGAGGATATAAGGTAAAACGTGTTTACCAAACTAGAAAAATTCTGTAACTCTGCGCAAACTTTTCCATTTAGGTATCCAGTGAAAACAGCTGTTTTGCTTAGCACTGGCCCACACGATTTTAGAGCAAACGAAAATTTTAAATCAGACTGACGATGGCAGATTATTTGACAAAAAAGTGGAAATTTGGAAATGTGTTTTGAGCTTTTTTCCACATAATTTTTAGTATAAAAAAAATATTCCGAAATTTTTTTTTGGATTTAAATACCATACCTATTATGAATTTACAGATTTGTTGGAACATTTTAAAACGTTTGAGTGTTTTGGAATCACGTTTGTCTTTAACGTTGTTTCATTGTGTTATGTCTGGTTTTTTATCTAAAGTCTCCCGATAAATTTTAATTTTCAAGGGAAAAATTTCATGCATTTTTCCCGCGGCGAATTTTTCGGCGAACTCGAGACATTCAATATGAAAATGTTCCCGGGTTTTTTGTTTGTCACCGCTAAAAGCAGTCTACCACACATTCAAAACGACTTCAGTCAGTAAATGGCTTTAGAAGGTGTGGGAAAATGCAACTCAGCGGGTGCGAGAGATCAAAAACATTTGTTAATTGTCCATTGCACAGCAAAAAATAGGTTCGTGAAGTGTGTGGAAGCAAGCTGGATGTGCGTGAAGCGGCCTCTGTGAAGGTGCATCACCACACATCACGAAGTTTTTCGAAATTGTTCGTGAAGTGTCTTCCACACACTTCACTTATCATCACGGTGACCGCAGTTCATGAAGTGCACTTCACGAACTATTACAGCATACTTTGCATGGTTCGTGAAGTGTCTTCAAGTGTCAACCAGCGCTTCACAGCGTCGGGAAGTGTCGACATGAAGACACTTCACGACGCATCACACACCAATTTTTTGCTGTGTTGGTTATTACCATTCCATGATATCGCAATAGAATATACTGATCCGAATTAACTCTATAAATACAGAGAACGCTACCGTAATCTTATGAATGAAGTCACGTAAAAATGAACACAAAATTAACCCCCGGAGAGAGCAACGTAGGTATACTGGGCGGACATGATACTCTGCCCTCGTACTCATTTATGTCTCATGTTGGAAGCGTGCCAATGATGATAAAGCATGCGATTTTTGAGTAAAAGATGAAAAAATCATTGTTGTGAATAAGTTAACGAATAGCCTTATAACAGAGATGACTTTTTTCAACTTTCTGTGAAAATCACATGCGTAAAAGATCGTTGGCACGCTTCCAGGGGGAACCACGCGTGCAGGGTGTAAAGTAACTGGGGTATAATGTGATGGGAACAATATTTTTACAGATGGTATATGGTAGATTTCATTTTAATTTGACCAAGGGTGTGTAAATAAGAGTCAATAATAGGTTGCATTAATCCGTGATGATAATCTGCGATCCATCGCAAATCTGTCTCCAAATTACTCCCACTGTGATAGATAATCCAACATTTTTACCCTGAGAATGTGCCGCGAAAAATAATCTGAATTGCACCTAAAATATTGGACATATAAAAGCACGCCAACACGTTCAAAAAATCACTCTGAAAAATATTCAGCGGTAAAAACAAACAAAAAGAAATCCACTGAAAATTATGGAAACATTCAAAATTACATCCCTACTGGCGATTTTTCTGATGGCGCCTAACCTCTACGAGATTCAAGCGAGACCTGACTCCAGAATGCTTGGCTTCAATCTTGGCAAGTTTCCAACTACTTTGGTAGGATTTTTGAGGGCGTCCTTAGACAGTTAGGCCAGGCGTAGTGATGGAAAAGCGCCATGGCGCTGGCGCCTGGCGCTAACGCCAAAGCAAAAAGCGCCATGACGCTTTTGGCGCTTGGCGCCATTTTTGCGTGGCGCCAGGAACAAAAAGCCTGGCGCTGGCGCTTGCCGCTAGCGCCAAAGCAAGAAGCGCCATGGCATTTGGCGCCATTTTGCTCTGGCGCTTGGCGCTGGGGTTCCGAAAAGCGCCAGGGCGCTTTTGGCGCTTGGCGACAAAGTCATGGCGTTTTTTCAATCACTAGCCAGGCGACAGTCCCGCATGATGTAAAGTGTAAAATGTACGTTTCCTCCGAAAAAAGTTCCGGTACTCGCTTTGACGTATACTTTTTGAAAGTACTCGAGTACAGAAAACGTATTTTGGATCATCTGTTATATATATTTTTAAAGGCAATAGAAGGGGAACAAAGATAAAATATGCTAATAATATGGGAAACTAGTCGAAAATGGGTGTAAATCCAAATAGGTATATAGTCAAAAATTGCGTAAAATAGGCAAAAAGTCACGAAAATGAGTGATTTTGAGCGAAAATTTTGGCGAAACTTCTCAAAAGTACTCACGTTTACGTTTTCTGAGGTGAAAAGTACGTTTACTCACGTTGACTCATGAGTAAAAGTAAAAAATTCTACTTTACGTTTTCTGTACCTAAGGGGTGAGTAAAAAATAAATACTTTACCTTTACGTATATTTTGAAAAAAGTTCGGTACTTTTAACAACTCTGGTTGGCACCTGTTGAATGAAAAAAAATGTTTGTCCATGTTCATGTAAAATGTAAAATGCACTTTATGAAAATTTCTCCCGGCACTCAACGAATTTATCAAACACTCCACTTAATCTTTATCACTTTATCAAAACACTGCACTTGATTGAAAAATCACTTAAGCCCACACTTTTAAATCAAACCCAAAAAACACTTTTCAGGCGGCGCGGACATGTTTTTCGACGACCCCTTTGGATTTCCTTACATGAATATGGCTCCTAACGGATTGACATTCGACACTGAATTATACGGAGCCAGGCCGTACCCAAATTTTGGTGGACATCCGGGTATCGGGTACCCGGGTATGGGGTATCCTGGGTATGGATACCCAGGGTATGCGGGAATGATGATGGGGTAGTGATTTTATTGACTGGTTTGTTGTATTTTATTGAATGTGACGGTTTGAATTGATAAGCGTTTTTAACTTTTGAGTATAACAGCCTGGGGCCAGTTCCGCAAGTGGAAAAGTTAAACGAAAAGAGTTAAACGTTAAGAGTTGCGTAAAATGACAAATGGCAAGTTAAAAGTAAAGTTAAATGCTAAATGATGAGTTAAGAGACAAGAGTAAATTTAAGAGTAAAGTTAAATGACAAATGATTAGTTAAGAGATAAAAGTAAAGTTAAGAGTCAAGCAAGTGTATCCAAATCTTTTTTTTTGTATCCAGATCTTATGGTTTTGTATCCAAATCTTATTTTTCGACATAAGATTTGGATACAAAAAAACAAGATTTGGATACGAAAAATAAGATTTGGATACACTTGCTTGACTTTTAACTTTACTTTTATCTCTTAACTCATCATTTATCATTTAACTTTACTCTTAACTTGCCATTTGTCATTTTACTCGACTCTTATGTTTTAACTCTTAACTTGTCCACTTGCAGAACCGGCACCTGGTGAAATTGATTTGCCCCTCCAATCCCACTATGACAAAAAATCAATTCTAACATTCACAGTAGCAACTTTTAGATGACCAATGAGATTTCTTTTCGATATTTTGCTATTTTTTAAATTTGAAGTGTTCGATATATAGCCGAAAACCGTAAATTACAATCTTTGTAAATAAATAGGCATAAATAATAATGTGAATATGTGAAATACATTGTTTTGTTGTTTTATTTAAAAGACACACTTTATTTCATATTGCAGTATTAGCCGTTCACCATTCATTTCGTCAATTGTTATTCTATATAATAGAAACTTTTGACTGAGGCTTTCTGTGCATGTTTACCCGCTGTGCATGTAGACCCTAATTTTCATTCAAAATCGCTAATTTTCATACCATTTTATACATTTTCACCTTCGAAATCACTAGTTCATGTGTTTTATAGTCTATTTTCAGCTATCTCTTGTAGTATATGTGCTTATACACCCATTTTTAGTAATCTTTAGAGATTTTTCCACTTTTTTCCTCATTATGGAAAAGCCTATACAATGAACCCCCACAAACCCCCAAACCCAAAAAATTTTTTTTCCAGCTATCTATCCCTCCAGAGGAGCGATTAGCCACCTATCCAACCCCCTGGAGAGTCAAAATCTTGAAAACCCCTGACATGCACAGCGGGTAAACATGCACAGAGGCACAGGCCCGAAACTTTTTCGTCCATTTATAAAAATATTAAATAAATATCAAAAATACTCGCCAGTTAACGATCAAATACGAATATTATTTTTGGAAGGACGGAAACAAAACAAAAGTCACCTAAGCAACAAAATCAATGCAACCAATAAACTTTTAAATACCGTAATACCTCAAACAAACGGATTTCTTCTAACTGAGAGGTTATTCAAATTGAAAAGACATGATTTTACTTCGAATTTTACTATGATCTGATAAATGAAATAGTGCAAAATTGGTGTATAGTGAAACCAAAATATTCTGGTGATAAAATATTGCATTTTTGGTTTGTTATTCAGATAGAATATGGTAGATATCAGTACATTCAGTGTATCCGTTGTATACATTGTATTCAAATTTTTAAACTGGGGCCAGTTTCTATCCTTGTAAATTTCAGTACAGCTACTTATTCAAATGGGGCACTTATAAAGCTCACTTATTTGAGACTGGGGAACTGTTTAAGGGAACAAGTTATTCGATGTAATACGGTATTTTTAAAACAACAAAAAGTAATAGCAATATTAAACTCGAGTGACTTCTTGCCATACTTATTCTTGCCATTTTGGACCAGTTAGCCAAGAATACAAATGTGCGAAAAAGTTAAATTTCATTTGATGGATTCCATTCGTTTCATATTTATGTAGTTAACATACCCTAAATCCTCGAATAAGACCCCAGGGGAGTTATTTTTTCGTTAGATGTTTTGGAGGGGGGACTTATTAAAGGGGGGAGCTATTCGAGGGGGGAGTTATTTTTTCCTCAGAAAACTTGGACTCGAACCATTGCAGATACATCCTGGCAACTCATGTTATTCAGGTATTAAACTGTACACAGCAACAAAAAGATGTGTATAAGCTGCATTCACATCATGTATTCATCTGCTGTCGCTGCTGTTGGCTAATATTTTTATGTATTTTGTATTGTATCCCATTCATACACATGGGGAGTTATTCAGGAGGGGGGGGTTCTTCAAGGGGGGGGGGGAGTTTTTTTTCCTCACCTCGCCAACAGGGGGGAGTTTTTCAAGGGGGAGTTATTCGAGGGGGGGGGGGGTCTTATTGGAGGATTTGCGGTACTTTCTCATTTTTAAGCGAAATAAAACTATTAATTGGACAGGTGCCAACTTTGGTTTGCGCAATTGAATTGGCGCGATTTTCATAAATATTCATTGCTGTCATAACGTTATAGGTTAGCGTATTCACAACAATGATTTTTTTCATATTTTCACAGTCGCATGGCTTTGATTATCATTGGCATGCTTCCAACACGATACATAAATAAATGCGCGTGCAGAAGTGTCATTTTACACGTAAAATAGCAATAGGTCACTCGAGTTCAATCAATTTCTTCCCACTGTCCCAACATTTCTGAAACGCACAAATATTATTTCTATTTTTTCTTCGACGTAAGTCCAGCGCCAGCATTGAATTTGAATAGAATAACATCCCCATCTTCCACTACGTACTGCCTCCCTTGTTGGCGATATTTGCCGGCCGCCTGGTATTTAAAAATTTTTTTTATTTATTTATAATGTGAATGAATGTGCGGGAGAAATTTGTGAGGCAAATTTTTATTTATTTATGAGAGGACACTGTGTCAGGTGCCACTAGACCATGTGAAATGTCAAATATCATGCAGAGTGTAAAAAGTCATGTAAAATGTAAAAAGTCATGTATAAAACCCTGAAAAATGTCAACTCTTACTATATTTTTTACCAGTTTTGTGACATTTTTCAGGCCATTTTACATTACTTTAGACACAATGCATGACATTTGACATTTTACATGGTCTGGGAGCGGCTCAGGACCGCAAATGGACAAATGGCAAGTTAGAAAAAGTATAAAGTATACACGTTTGGCGAAAAAACTCGGGGCAAGTTGATAATGGAACATGACAAAGTTGTTGACAAATGAAAGACTCCAAATTGCCCCAACAAAAGTACTAACGCGCCTCGAAAAAATGGACAAACGTAAAAAAATCAGACCTTCACAGCGGGTTCACTGCCAGCTTCCTTCAAATCCGCATATTTCATAACTTCAGCCATAATGAAACCTTTTTCGAAATCTGTATGAATCCTACCGGCCGCTTTCGGAGCCACCGTACCGTGCTGCAGAATTTTTTTGGAAATGTGCCAATGACAAGTGACACGAAAAGTGTTAAGTGTCGAGAAAACTTATTTGTGACAATTTATATTACCAAAGATATGGCCACTTTGAGTTTACTTTGCCTTTACATGCCAACTTTACTCACACATGAATGCGCTTGGGATCAGAGCCAAACACTGTAAAATGCCAGGTAAACCGACAATATGTTCTTTCTAGTGCTGGAATAGCGTCATAGCGCCATAGTACCACACACATCGACATGGCGCCTTTTTCGGATGGCGCCATGGCACCGTTGGCGTCTGGCGCCATTTTTTCTGGCACTTTTCCATCACTAGTACTTTCGTATTTTACCGGAAATTTCATCTCACAACGTGTTATAGTACCAAAACAGCACAATTTTTAAGGAAAAAATCGAAAAACTTACATGAATAGTCCAAGCTTTCACCTCATCTTTACCCACAGTGAAGAAATATTCCAAATTCAATGCCTTGTATCCGATTTTTATAATTCGCTCTAAAGCACTGAAAAATGGATTTATGGAAATTAATTTTTTTTGCAGTTTTGGAGAAGTTTCATAAAATATTTAAACTGGACAGACAGATCGCCTTATAATGAATGATACCACACTTTTATGAATAAAATCACAGGAAAAATGCACCAAATTCACCCAAAGTAGTATACCCGGATGACATTACGCCGTACATTTTTCCAGAGGACACACTCCATCATAACGTCATCACTTCGTCGTCATCACGTCTTCCATAAGTTCACGGCTGGCCGTCTGCCAGCCCAAGACATAACTCCTATCTGTTTGTAGAGTATCGTGTCTGCCGATTATAGCAATGTGATAAAATGTCATGATAATTTTTCAAGTTTGTTCTTTTGTTCAGATGGGATATGGTAGATTTAATTGTAAGGTGTAATGTCGCTGGAGTTTGCGTAAAAACGTTTTACAAGAAATTTTTTTAGATGCTATTTGACAGATAAAAAAAATAAACAATGGTTATGAACAATAAGCACAATGAAATTTTTTCCATCATAACTTTCTTCCTTAATACGCCGCCCAGCCCACATTATGAGTGAATTTGGTGCACAATTTTTTACGGCACGTTATTTATCAAAATAATCAACATTTTCGTCTAGCGACAATCCAATCACAATAAATATTTACAAATCTAATTGTGTAGTAAAGTGCCAACACACACTAGTTTTCACCGTGACTTCGTGTGAAAACTGAAATTTTTTCAAATGCAAATTAATGAACACGGTTGAATGATTTAATTTCAAATACATTTGAATTTGAATAAATAAAAGTTAAAAATTGAAAATTTGATAACTAGAACACAAAGCATACAAAAGAGTAGGCTGGATGTGGCCATGTGGCCATTTCAGTTTTCACACAAGTCACGGTGAAAACTAGTGTGTGTAGGGCCAAAAAAAACAACAACAAATAAAAAAGAAAACAAAACAAACCTCTGCGCAGCGATTTCCTTCAAAAACGTCTGTCTCTCATCTTCGGGCATATCGACCAGTTTTTGCTCCAACTCCCCGCTGAAGGGAATTATAATTGCGCCCGGGTCATGTTCATCTACCCAAGCTTTGATTTTCGCAAGCCTGGCAGTTTTAAAATAAGGTTTCGTTTGAGATTGTGGTTTGAAAAACAATGAAAAATTGGAAAAGTGCCAAGATAATTGATGAGTGATTTTGTAGGTTATCTTTCTTTGACTTTGCTTTTGTAAGTGGCAATTCAAAGGGACATGTCAGACAAACTTATAAAGTGTTCGGCAAGTAAAATAAACGTAAATACCGTATTACCTCGAAATTTCCCCCCTTGAATTAACCCCCCCTCAAAATGGGCTGGGGAAATAAGAAACCCCCCTCGAAATACCCCCCCTCCGGAATGATGTACCTCATGTATGCAATGTACATGATGTATTTATTACTACTTATTTGCATCGCAGCTACACTTATACGCTCATTTGTGTGCAGATGTACATCAATAGCCCCAATATGACCTATTTTCTCACATTAATTACCGTTTTTGTGTAAGAAAAGGCGTATTCTTTAGTATGAATTTCACGAAAATTTCTGGCGAAATAATAAACCCCCCCCCTCGAATAAACCCCCCTCAAATTTTGCTGGCGAAATAATAAACCCCCATGGGGGTATTTCGAGGTAATACGGTAGGTAGAAATGTATGAAGTTTACTAGTCACTTGTCTCCATGGGGAATTGGCACCTGATTCGTTGTATTCAAGTTTGGAACATTTATTTATGCTGCTACACTCAATGGCAGCTTGGGGGAGTGGGTGCTAATGGGGGATTGTCCCTGTCACTCCGCCAAAAATCTTAAAGTGGACAAGTGACACGAAAAGTGACAGGTATAACGTATAAGTGTGAATGTGACAACAAACCATTTATTCTTTTTCTTGCAATAATGATCTTGTGACAAGTTGATCAAATAGACGACTGTTTTCGACGTCAAGAATAGATGCTTGTTCAGAATTTCAATCTGAAAAAGGGTCGTAAATGGGAAAATATTTTGATAGAATCTTTCCAAACACGGTGAAAAATTAACCGAATTTGAATAGTTTTGTGAAATGTTTTGGGTCAAATTGTCCCATATTCAAGAAAATGTGTAGCAAAAAATAATTTGCAACTATCCGCTTATCACATACCGTAATTACCATGTCCCATTACACCGAATAGTGAAGAGTTTTACGCTTACCGTATTTCCTCGAATTACCCCCGGGGGTTTATTGTTTCAGAGTGAGAATTTTGAGAGAGAAAAACGTGAAAAATGCAACAATAACCACCATTTTTAAGTTTTTACAGCCTTATATAAGGATGTAGATGGTATTAACGATGTTCTAATGTAACACAGTAAGTGTTTTGAACGTCTGTTATGCATTTCCCGGACCACAAATCCATAGTGTCCATTTTGAGGGGGGCATTTCGAGGAAATACGATATTTATTTTTTTAGCGTCTCAAAAAATAGAACTTTTTCCTCAACAGATAGACACTGCCAAACATTTTCAAAATTTTATTTATCGGTATACTCGGCGGATCGCAAAGTATAGGTATGCAGAATCCTACAATAATTTAAGGTTTCCCATACGAAGTGCGATGCCAGCAGAGTATGAATATCAATTTTAATTAGAGGTAAAAAGATCTAAAGTCGCAAATCTATCTATTCCACAAAATGAAACGCACCTCGTTCGCGTTCCAAGTTTCAAATCTCACATGTCGCTTTTGATTTTGCAACAAATCATCCACTTTCATGAGTAATTCCTGCAAAAATTACATATTCTGGTTATGCGGTGACAATTGGCTTTTGTTCAAGGACAGTTTTTGACAGGACTATTTTCAAGTGCACATGCGGCAATGTGGAAAAGCCATGTGACTTTGAACACGGTTTTGGCAACCCGCCAACTAAAATCTGAATGGAATTCAGTCTGCCCAGTTGACATCCTGCGTTATTGGCAACTAATGTGCGCAGGGCTATTGTTGGTAGTCGTGTAAATTTACCGGAAATGACCCGTTTACCGGAGGCCAGACCATTTGCAACCACAAATCTACCGGTACCGAAATTTTTCAAAAACCGGTAGCCCGGCATCAAAAATAGAAGCCCCCCCCCCAAAAAAAAACACGAACATATTCAGCCTTGCTCTGCTTATCGGCACCCCTGCCGACGGTTTTGTGCATTTTGTCCAGAGGCCCGGCCAAATACTGGATATCCTTTAGTCTCAATTCGTCAGAGATGATTGAAAGATCGCGGACCGGGTCGACTTCACCTTCGACATGTGTCACTTCGACACAGTCGAACGCGCCTGAATATTTGGGGGGGGGGATTCAAACGGGATCCCGATGCAGATCCGAAAGTTTCCCGATAATTCTCGGATTGGCCCCACACACGCTAGTCGACATCGACACCAAATGTCAACTGGTGTCGATCCCGATGCAAAGCTTGCTGACGAGCCGACGAACGACGTTCAAACGCAAGGTTAGAATTGGGAATGGAACCAGTTGACATTTGCAGTTTATGTCAACTAGCGTGTGGGGCCAATCAGGGATTCCAACCCGGAAGCCCGATCCCGATCCGAATAATTTTCAAATTCAAAATGCCGACGACGATCCGCAAAATTTTCATATCCTAATCTAGATCCCGATCCAGGAAAAAAAAACAATTCCGATCCCGAAAAGTCGATCCCATTCGAACCCCAGGGGGAATTTCGGTCGTTTTTTTGTATGTATCATGATAGGGGACCAGTACCACACACTGTAAAATGTCAGACAGATATGGTAGATTTCATTGTAGAATGTGCGGGTGGAACGCAATTGATTGGTGTACGGCTGTAACCCGATTTTACAATCCATTAAAAAAAATAAAAAGCTGTTTTACAGCTTCAATAAAAAAACAGCAAAAAAGCCCCCCAACCAACGACACAAATGGAAAATTGCATCACAGGCGGCAATGTGGGACAAAAATGCATTTCCTAAACCCTGTCCCTCGCTGGCGCCTTTTACAAGTCCCGCAATGTCGACCACGTTCAAAAAGGCCGGCACTTTACTGCAAATATAATTTCTAATTGAATACCGATAGAAATGTGAGTAATTTAGTCTGTATTTACACTGTTTTGTTTTGATTTGGGCACGATTTTGAACCCGGTGTATTATTTTTGATCAGTGCAACTGGAGGTAATTTGAAAAAATTGAAAAATACGTTTTCAAGTTCTAGAAATTTTCGGGGGTTAATTCGAGGTGCGGGGGTATTATTTCGCCAGAAATTTTCCTGAAGGATCGTTCAATTCAAGGGTTATTGTACACAAGATCGAACAGGACCGTTTTTTAAGCAATTTATATATTTTACTTTCCAAAAAATACAACTCCGAGATGTGCTTGGAACAGCAAATTGAACCGCAAATGCTTTGCCTATTTTGAGCTATTTTGGCTATGTGCTTACCCATTTCTCATCTTTATTTGTTGTTGAGTTTTTCTCCATTCTCTGCCCTTTACAAATCGAAAAAGCATATAATTGAACCCCCGTGAACCCCCCGCCACCCCCAGAAATTTTTGTCGGCTCCGGAGGAAGGATTTACCATGGCAGGGGTACAAATCTACAACCCCCCCAAACCTGGCAGGCTTATAATGTTCGCACAGCCAATCGAATCGATCATCGGGAACGGGCACCCGGGCTTCGTTCGGCTCGATCGTGCAAAATGGAAAATTTTCCGCCGACGCGGCACTTTTTGTGAGCACATTGAAAAATGTCGATTTTCCCACGTTGGGAACGCCCACTATGCCGACCTGAGGATTTTTTGGGTGTGAAAAATAAATGTGAAAGCGTGAAAACCATAATACCAAAATAGAAATATACCTTAATGCGATGATTTCAGTATTTTCCTAGATTTTCAAAAAGCAAATAAAAATACAACTTTTTCTGACGATTCTTAAATATGAATTTTCCCAATGAATAAACATAATAATTTAGATATCAGAATAGCGGTATTTTTGTCAGATTGAATAATCAAACATACGGTAGAATGACACGTACAGAAGTACCGACCCGTGATAAAAACCAAAGTAAAAATCCGGTAACTCCGCCCACCTTCAAATTGGTGCCCAATCGACCAATTAGCGGCGGCAGCTTTGGAGCTTCCTTCGATTTCGGCGGCATTGTAGTTTTTTATATTCCCTTTGAAGGACTTTTTCACAAAATAAAAAAATGTTGGCGGGAGATTGAAAAATATATTGGCATGGCCAAAGATCTAAATATTTAAATCTAAATATCTAGACGCATGCGCGGTAGTAAATATTTTAAACTACTACAAGTATTTATAAGATCGGGTTATCAAAATTCAATTTCTTTTTAATTATTTTTTATTCATTTTTGGAGGTTTATCACACATAAATACAACTTTAACAAACGCCATAACTCGAAAACAAAAAGCAACAATAATTCAAAGTTGATAAACAATTCCATAACTAGTGATGGAAAAGCGCAATGGCGTTTTTTGCGAAATATAGCTGTAACACCTAGCGTTATTTATCGGCGGGGCCTGGGGCCAGATTTAATACTCCCTACAGATTTGTAGGGTAGGGCGTACGCCCTACCCTACAAATCTGTAGGGAGTATTAAATCTGGCCCGGTGCCAGTTCCGAAAAATGAGAAGTGAAATGGCAAGTGCAATGGCGAAAGCGGAGAAAAATTACTTTTTATTTTTATTTTTTTCGCTTTTGCCAATGCACTTGCCGTTTCACTTCACCTTTACGCTTTTACTTTTTTAAAATTCGTATGACATATCGTAGGTGCTGAACGATTTACCGGGCGGTGGCCTGAACTGAACGATTTATGGGGGATTTACGTGCCCCCCCCCCCCCCAAACCCTGTGGCTGGGGCCAGTTCCGCAAAATGAGAAGTGAAATGGGAAAGGCTAAGTAAAAGCGCAAAGGCGAAGTGAAACGGCAAGTGCATTGGCAAAAGCCAAGTAAAATAAAAATAAAAAGTAATTTTTCTCCGCCTTTGCCATTGCACTTCTCATTTTGCGGAACTGGCCCCAGGCACAGGGTTTGGGGGGGGGGGCACGTAAATCCCCCGTAAATCGTTCAGTTCAGGCCACCGCCCGGTAAATCGTTCAGCTACCTACGATATGTCATACAATTTTGGCCCAATTAGCACTAGCTCGGAGACTGTCACTAGCGCTTTGCGCCATTGGCGCTACCAAACAAAAAGCGCCATGGCGCTCTCGGCTCCAATCAGGGGTCTCCAAGATTTTGGCCCTCGAGGGGGCTAGATAGATAGAAAAATCGCTCCTCCCGAGGGATAGATAGCTCAAAATTTTTCTGGGGGGGGGCTGGCGGGGGCACAATATATAGGCTTTTTCAAGGTTAAGAAGGCAGAAAGGTGAAAAAATCGCTAATAATATCTTAAAAGTAACCAAAAGTAGGTTTAAAATGGCTAAAAATAGGTATATAACCATGCATATAGCCGGAAAGCACGATTTTGAAGGTGAAAAACTATAAAAGCGTGCGAAAATTAGTGATTATGAGCGAAAATTGGGGCAAAATTCCTCAAAAACCACTCCAGATCGATAGATAGCTGAGCGATTTAGGGGGGGGGGTCTTTGGGGGTAGTAGCCAAAAATTTTGCCTCGGGATAGATAGATAGCTGGCCGATTTGGGGGTGCAGCCCCCCCCCCCCCTAGGAAACCCCTGGCTCCAATATCTTGGCACTTTTTGCATCACGATTGACAACGCAACAAAATAAACACACAATAAAATTCTACAGCATTTCAATATCATCATCGGAATCCTTCCCATCTTTTTTCGGCAGCAAAACATTTCTCAGGCAAAATTCATACAATTCCTTATTTATCCTGTGAGCTCGTTGTATTTCCAATGAGTGATTTTTGTCCGGTTCGATGACCTGAAAATTATTTAGAATGTTTTTTTTTGTTGAGAAAAATGTGCGTAAGAAAAAAGTGAATATCTTTGGTTTTACAAAAGTTAGAAATATGCGATACTTGTCTAGACAAATTCAGTCTAATAGACCCCAAAAAGCTTATTTTTGTATTTACGTTTAAACTATTTCACGATCAAAATTGCTTTAAATATTGTTCACTACATTTTTACTGCATTTTAATGAATCACTGTAATATTCGAATTTTTTCACGATTTACTTATTTTTTCATCTGTTCACGCAGTAAATAAACCACACGCAGAAAAAAATCACCTCATTTCGTTCCGAATCGACGACAACCAATTTTTCCGCGGCATTAGTTCCTTGAATTTCTTTTGAGCAGCCGTTCAAAATCGCAGCCATATCTTTCTGCAAAAAAAAACACAGTAAAATTTGTGTTTACATCGGCAAAATCAACGTAGAAAACACAGAAATCAGTAACAAGTATGTTTCACTCGTGTGACTTATTTGCTATATGATTAGGTAAATGAGACAATAAAGCGCACACGTGTGATTAGGGTTGGAAAAAAAACGTTTTTTTTAACTCGATGTTTTTTTTTAATAAAAAACGTTTTTTTTTAAAAGCTCCCAGATATGACCTTGTGTCAACATATATAGGTATATCAGACAGTGGCAATACTCTGTGATGTTATATATGACCATATAATGTCTGTGGAGCCATGGGATAGCATTATAAGTGGTGATTTGTGTCAAAAATATCCATTTTTCGTCGACATATCGTTCGTATATCGCCTTATAGTCGAATGTTCGTGACTTCAGGTAAAGTTTGGCACGGAATAGTGATCAAACAAGGTTATAAAACGAGGTTGTTACTTTGGGAGTGAAGTTACACACTGCGGAGGTACATGGAAGCACATTACCTCAATATTATATACTACAGCAACATATGACGGCTTATTAACCCATGGTAGCACATAGAAATGGATACTTTGATACTAAAAATGCCACAAAACCAATTAAAACAACCACCAATGTCAATTTGTGTGTGAAATTGCGCGCTTGCGCGCAAAAATTTTGCAAAATACCTAGTGCTTAGTACTAAAGATTTCGGTCGATGTTTTTTTAAAAAAACAAACATTTTGGACGTCATTTTTTTTATAAAAAAAACGTTTTTTTTTAATAAAAAACGTTTAAAAAAAAACATCGGCCAACCCTACGTGTGATCCTTAACGCTCGCCGATTCAAATCAGGGGTCTCCTAGGGGGGGGGCTGGGGGGGGGCTGCCCCCCCCCAAATCGGCCAGCTATCTATCTATCCCGGAGGCCGCTCAGCTATCTATCTATCCCGAGGCAAAATTTTTGGCTACTACCCCCAATGACCCCCCCAAATCGCTCAGCTATCTATCTATCTGGAGTGGTTTTTGAGAAATTTTGCCCCAATTTTCGCTCAAAATCACCAATTTTTGCACCTTTTTATAGTTTTTCACCTTCAAAATCGTGCTTTCCGGCTATATACATGGTTATATACCTATTTTTAGCCATTTTATACCTACTTTTGGCTACTTTTAACTGATTCTTAGCGATTTTTTCCCCTTTCTGCCTTCTTAACCTTGAAAAAGCCGATATATTGTGCCCCCGCCAGCCCCCCCCCAAGCCCCCCCCCCAGAAAATTTTTTCAGCTATCTATCCCTCCGGAGGAGCGATTTGCTATCTATCCAGCCCCCGCGAGGGCCAAAATCCTGGAGACCCCTGATTCAAATGAAAACTTTGAACGTAATTGAGTTTACCAGAATCAAGCATAAGGCCCCTAATTTAAGGAAATGAAAAATAACAGATCCCGATAAGCTGAAATCCGTTTGAAGCTGAGTACGTAATGATTTTTAGTTTAAGTTAATTTCAGTAGTAAACGAGTGCGTCTATGTATAAAATACAATGTTGCACAGCACACTCAAATTTTCAGTTGCAGTTCGAACACCTTTTCAAGGGCGGAATTCAAAAGGGTGGAATTAAAAATGGGGGCGGAATCGAAAAACGTTCGAACTGCCCTCGATTTCAATGCCGCACATGAAACGTTCGAACACTTTGCACGATGGCGGAATTGCCCCGGATTGTGCAAGGGCGGAATTATTTCAGACAGGTAGGAAAGTGCAGAATGTCTGAACCACCCTTGGAATTCCACCTTGGCGGAACTCAAAAACGTCCGAACCGCCCTTGACAATTTTGAGTGTGCAGTGCGCCATCTAGGCAAGAAAACATTGGGACACTTTCTACAGGGTGGAATTCAGTTTAAGTTTACACAAATATGCCACTCGGTGAACTTCAATATCTTTAAAACAAGTGGATATTATAAAAATTTCTCTATTCATTTTTGAAGACAAAGCCTAGATCTACCTATAAATTTTTTTTCACAAATATGTTTGGTAAGATAAATAAGATGTGTTTTGCATAAGAACCTTCTCTAAAGGGCGTATCTCTTAAGTCAAGGGCGGAATTGAAAGTGTCCCAATGTTTTTGAAACGTTTTGTTATGATATGCAAATGGACAAAAACTGTGTGAATTCATCCGAATGTCGTAAAAATGCCACATTTTTCAAAAAAAAAATGTTCGAACCGCCCTTGGAGTTCTGCCTTGGCGGAACTCAAAAACGTTCGAACCGCCCTTGAAAATTTTGAGTGTGCGGTGCGCCAATAGGTCACTCGAGTTTACCTTTTTGGGCATAACTGCTGAAAAACTTATGCCATCCTTGGACATTTTCTTGCCCAAAGTGGGCGGAGCTTTTAGCACAGTTTGGAACGAATGTGGTCGCCACATAAATATCAAAGTTGTCACGGGTCCGGTGCAAGGTTTTATTGTGCGCAAACACTGCCTGAAAACATTGTTGTTTTATTACAGAAAAATAAAGAAAATGTGGAAGAGTCGGAATGGGAGAGTCCACTAAAATCGGAAAAGGTTTTTTTTACAAACGGGATTGACTTTTCGGGACCGGGACTGGTATTTTGAATTTTCGGGAACGGTATCGGGGATTGGGGTCACAGGATCGGGATCGGGTCCGCTGAAACCCGGAAATTCTCGGGATTCGGGATCCCGTTTGAACCCTACTTACAACTTGAGTATACCTAGCACTTGCACTGACAACTTTTATGTTGTCACTTGTCTGCTTGCTGAATTTCCACCAGAGAGCACTCTTAGAACATGCAAAAACCCCATGTAAATTTTATTTGTTTGGAAATTTTATTTGTTCAAATCGGATATGGTAGATTTTATCGTAAAGCGCGCAGTTGAGTATAGCAGAAAATACTTTTTGTTAATGAAATTATTTTGCTGTTCGAAGCGTCCCGTGGTTGTATTTTTTGAAAAGTAAAACATATAAATTGCTCTAAAAAAGTCTGTGTCATCAACTCGCGCTGTGTCTTCGATCATGGGTTAAATATTGAAGCTTTTTCAAAGGCAGGAAAATCGCTAAAATAGGAGCAGAATAACTAAAATAGGCACATATATAATCAAAACCAGCTGTGTACAGGCGCACGAACTAGTTATTTTTTGAGGTGAAAACTAGCAAGAACGCATGAAAATTGGCGGTTTTGGGCAAAAATTCTCAAAAAACGCGTAAAATAGCGTGATTTGGGATTGCTAATTTGGGAAATGTAGCCACAAAAAATTTGCCTCGGGTTTAATAGGTAGCTAAAGATTTCGGGGGTAAACTCCCCACAGCCAACCCCCCCCCTCCCCCACCGCCTGTCTAACAAAAGACAAACCTAGCGCCAGTAATCCAAACTTTGAGTTGACCACTCTGATCTCCACTTGCCAAAAGCGAACTGTCCGAGTTGACGGAAACACAAGTTACCGGAGACTTATGTCCACGCAAAATTTGAGTGCCATTTGTGCTGTCGCCGATTGTGCTGCAGTGAAGTTCGTTTCTGGCGGCGCGACTCTGAGAAATTTTACATTTGTATGTTTGTGGTTGTATTTTATTGATGATTTGAAAACGCAGAGAAAAAGCGCCGGCAGAATTGTTAAAAGTACTTAACTTTTTCAAAGTAAACGGAAACGTAAAGTATTTATTTTTTACTTTTACTCATGAGTAAACGTGAGTAAATTACTTTTGTCCCCGGTAAACGTAAAATTTGGTATCTTTAAGAAATTTTGCCCCAATTTTCGCTGAAAATCACTAATTTTCCAACTTTTTCACCATCAAATTCAATAGTTCATGTGTTTTTGCATATTTTTATGTGACTTTGGTTATTTTATCCCTATTTTTAGATATTCTCTCCCTTTTTTCCTTTATGCCTTGAAAAAGCCAATAAGTACCTAGCCTATACTCGAGTATCCGTATTTATCGAGTAAACGTCAATAGTTTGAGCAACTATGAGCGCCGGACGCCAGCGCCATGGCGCCATTTCACCACTAATAAAATTGGGTGTTTTACCATGAAATTGGATGTTTTATAAGTACGTTATACATTGTAGGTTCAAAAATGATTCTGATCCCTAGTCCGAATAAATATGCGTATATTCCAGTCCCAAAAACGCAGGGGTATCTTGAATTTTGACCCTCCGAGTGGTTGGATAGATAGCAAATCGCTCCTCCGGAGGGATAGATAGCTGAAAAATTTTCTGGGGGGGGGGTTTGGGGGGGGGGGTTGTGGTGGTTCGATATATAGGCTTTTTCGGGGCATAGAAGGAAGAAAAGGGAGAAAAAACACTAAAAGTAGGTGTAAAATAGCTCAAAATGGGTATACAAGAGCATATAGTACTTAAAATAGCTAAAAATAGGCAGTTAGACGCATGAACCAGTGATTTTGGAGGTGGAAATCTATATATAGGTATGAAAAATAGCGATTTTAAGCGAAAATTGGGGTGTAGTTTCTGAAAAATCGCTCCAGAGTGGTAGATAGCTGGGCGATTTGGGGGGGGGGGGGGTTTAGGGGGTAGTAGCCCAAAATTTTGCCTCCGGGATAGATAGATAGCTGGGCGGTTCCCAACCCTCCCCCATTCGAGACCCCTGCAAAAACGTAATTTATGCTTATTGTCAATAATATAAAACTCAAAGCCAAAAAGCAAAGTTGATTTTGATTGGAATCCAGAGCAAAGTTGCAATTTTTCGTCTCAAAAAATACGATACCGTATACATTTGAATATCAACAAAAACTGAATCGAAACCCGTCGGCCCAGTTGACACACGATGTCAATGTGAACTGGTGTGTGCTGGGCAATTAGTATTATTCAAATTAAAAGTAATGTGAATGCAAAGCTTCATATACTCCATAAGGTGGGGGATAGAACGATATCACGCTGAACTGAATCAGTGTGGCGCAAAGAGTAAATATCGAATTATACGAATTATATCGTATAGAATATCGAACGAATATCGACCGATAACAGCTTTCCCTAATATATTGTTACTGGAGTGAAACATATATCTAACGGGTTCAGCTAAACCTTTACCGTTAACCGCAGCGTATCTGATGGATCTAATTAACGATTTTTGAGTCAAAATAGGGAAAAAATAGCTCAAAATTTGCTCTAGATAAGTAAGTGTATTGCTAACAAAGTGTAACCCCCTACTACACCGCTACTCTACCACAGTTGTTATTGAGATTTTACTTTTACTCAAAAAGTATGCATACTCGAGTACCGAGTAAATACGCATACGCAAGGACGTATCCAGGGGGAGCGCCTCCCCCCGTTCCCGGCATGATACCTGAAAAACCTCGGAAAATGCAAATTATCCAAAAATATCTGATCGCAAATTTTGCCATTAAAATTTGATGTTGCACAGGATTTTGACGATATAACGTATCAACCATTGATTGTATCGTATCGAATATCAAAAATCCCTACTGAATTCGGATATCGATATCGAGGGTGCGATATCGAATGGCCCCACACACGCTAGTTGACATCGACACCAAATGTCAACTGGTTTCATTCCCAATTCAAAGATTGCGTTCGAACGTCGTTCGTTCACTGGTCAGCAAGCTCTGTATCGGGATCGGCACCAGTTGACATTTGGTGCCGATGTCAACTAGCGTGTGGGGGGCCAATGCGGAGCTTCAGAAAAAATATCGATATCGAAGTCATAGCGTGCCAACCATAATTTTGGGCAGCAGCCAAAAAGTACAAAAAGCACTCACCAATGGCAAAAGCGAGACAATCAGAACCAATCCGCTGTCGGTGCCCACAAATATGTCAGTTTCTCCGGGATTCGCGGAAATGCATTTGGGTACACAATCGAAAATCACTGTGCCCAATTGTGTTTTCGTTTTGAAGCTGTAGACCTGTGCGAAAAGCGCCATGTGGGTTCGGTTTTCTTACGATTGGCACGGGAAATTGAATAGTCACAGAAAAAAAATCATGGGATATTTAAGGAATGGAACACACATTACCAACCACTTTTTAAAACCGCAAAAAAGCTAAAACTACCAGTAGTCACACTATTAATGAATAGTCACAGAAAAAAAATCATGGGATATTTAAAGGATGGAACCACACATTAACAACCACTTTTTAAAACCGCAAAAAACAAGCTTAAACTCCCAACAATCACTATTTAAAATACAATGTAAAACGCACCTTGACAGATTTATCCACACTGGCAGTATAAAATCTGGCCCCAGGTGCCGCAGAAATGTGAAAATCAGAAATTGCTAATGAATGTGCCTGCCACCGGACGGAGGGTGTCACTTGTTCCAAACCGGTTTGAGGGGAGATTAAACTGAAAAAATTTTGGAGGGGTCAATGTTATGATATAAATAATGCGCCCACATCAAAAATTGATAAGTAGAAAATTTCAGAAATTGAGTTGAGCACGGAAATGGGATAATTTCAACGTCACTTGCCCGTTTTTTAATGTGCGACATTTTGAAAAAAATTAGGATTAGAAACAATTAGGAACAATTTTCACAAAAACTCGAGCAAGCAGTCGATAACTCAATGACCAGCTAAAATACAGTCGCTGTTCCCAAGCGATTTCCGTAAAAGAAGCGTCGCTCTCGGAAAGTTTCAGGAATAAAATGAAACGAAACTTCATGGAATGACTTGCCAGCCTTATCGCCTTAAGATATAAAAATTTCGATGTGTAAAACTTAATTTTAGAATTTTAGAATCAGCAATCGAAATTGTCTGAAAACAATATAAAAATCGGATGAAATATACTCGATATGAAAAACTGGGCAGTTTCGCTATAACCCCATTTCAGGAACGTATTAAGGATTTGTTGTATAGCGCCATGGCGTGGCGCCATTCCGAGGCGCCACGCCATGGCGCCATTGGCGCTTAGAATCACTGTATGTATACTCGGCGAACAGCACACCTAGTATGAAAATCTACCATAATTTAATGAATAAAATCTTGTGATGAATTTCGTAATAAATTATTCCAAAGTAAAAACGAAATATTATGACGAAAAAACTGTATAATTTTTGGGTCACTATTCAGATGGGTTATCGTAGGTTTCCATACTAAGTGTGATGTCCGTCGAGTATACGTAAATACTTACATATTTAGAGGGCGACAGTCACGCCATTGAACGTATATTCAGCGAATAACGGTACAGGGACCGATCTGCTTATATACCTTTCTAATGGAAAAAGGCTGCAGCTCCGCCCCCCCCACACCCAGGGGTCTCCAAGATTTTGACCCTCGCGGGGGCTGGATAGATAGCAATTCGATCCTCCCGAGAGATAGATAGCTGAAAAATTTTTCTGGGGGTTGGGGCTCGCGGGGGCAAAATACATAGGCTTTTTCAGTGCATAGAAAGCCGAAAGGGGAAAAAATCGCTAGTAATTGGTTAAAAGGGGCTCAAAGTAGGTTTAAAATGGCTAAAAACAGGCATACAACCATGCATATAGCTGGAGAGCACGATTTTGAAGGTGAAAAACCATAAAAAGGTGCGAAAATCAGTCATTTTGAGCGAAAATTGGGGGAAAATTTCTCAAAAACCACTCCAGATAGATAGATAGCTGAGCGATTTGGGGGGGTCTTTTGGGGTAGTAGCCAAAACTTTTGCCTTATAGCTCGATAGCTGAGCGGCCTCCGGGATAGATAGATAGCTGGCGGATTTGGGGGAGGCAGCTCCCCCCCCAGCCCCCCCTAGGAGACCCCTGCGCCCCACCTTGAATACGTCCTTGCCCCATTTATCAAGCTTCTTTTCCCTGGCAAAAAAAAACAAAGCAAAAAACACGCACGAATTCAACGGCCACACAGCCAAAGCGCCATCATTTCCAACGGATACGAGCGCACTGCCATCCGATAAAAATTGCACCGCGCTAATTGGTTGGAAGTGTGCCAAAATTTGCGTAAGTAAAGTGCCAGTCGATGTCTGTGTAGATTTAGTTGTTATGGGGGCATTGATATGAAAATTCTTGTAAGTTTATGTTTTACTGACTCGAATTATCCCCCCTTTGACTTAGCTGAGGTTAAAATACCCCCCCCCCTCGAAAACCCCCATCTGGAATAATATACATCATGTATGCAAAGTACATGTATAAATTACTGCCAATTTGCCATTGCTAGTGTATTAATGGCGGCTTCAGACAGACTGATATATATATATATATATATATATATATATATATATATATATATAACGTGAAAAATGCAACAATAACCACCAAGTTTTTACAGCCTTATATAAGGATGTAGATGGTACAAACGATGTTCTAACGTAACACAGTAAGTGTTTTGAACGTTTGTTATGCATTTCCCGGACCACAAATTCATAGTGCCCATTTTGAGGGGGTATTTCGAGGGAGGTATTTCGAGGAAATACGGTACATATTTATATGTATTTATGTGTCCAAATATATCCTTATTTGTCACTATTATTGCCAGTATTGAGTATGTTAAAGCCAATTCCTTACTATGATCCTTCACGAAAATTATAAAACACAGAAAAACACACGATGAAACTTGTAAACATTTGACAACATTTTCAACATTTCATACCTGCCAAGTGTTGATAGTTTCCTTGATAGCCGCAGAAATGAATCGCCCAGATGGATGCACAGCGATCGCATTCACAACTCCCGGTACAATAGATCTGCAGTGACATTTTAGATGTCTAGTTTCTTTTAGATTTCAAATGGTAATTTTAGGGTCAAGTGCTCAAGTAAATGTTTTTTAAAAAGTAAACAAACGAGCAAATTTTTCAAACACTTCAAACAAAACTTTGAAACTTGATAAAAAAAACCACTTCATTTAAGGCCATATACCGCATCGAATACATACAAAAGTATGGTTCAAACTCAGAGGTCTTTACGGGACCTTTACTTATAAAGTGACGGTCCCGCAGCGCAGCCGGTCAAGTGTGAGGTTAAGTGTTATATGAAATTGTCAAATGTCATGTAAAATATCAAAAGCACAGTAAAAACCGGTCCTTTTGGATTGACATGTTACATGTCATTTGATTCTTTACTCTACACTTTACAGGGTACAAAAGTGCCACCGCAAAAAAATATTAAAAAACACTGCGGCAGCGTCTAAAACCACAACCCCACATACAACCCCTCCAAAACCTGCAATGAGCCGCGCCAGCTGTACTAATTCCAACCGCATTCACGATGGGTTTCGACGTGGAGGGCAGCAGCAAGTGGTCGCCGAACACGACGGCGCACCGCGCGCTGTCGCCGCGCAGCTCGCTGCCCTGCGAGAATCGAAGTTGGAAAAATTGGAAAAAACCCTCAATTTAAACGTTTCGCCTTTCGTCAGTGTTAGACGTAACCAGGGGCAACGGGCAATGTGCCAATTTCTTTTTTGAAAAATATGAAATAACGCGTCCTACAAATGGCGCTGGCGCCATTCCTTTAACACAGGGGTCAAATTTACGGGGGGGGCGCCGCCCCCCCCGTTCGCCGAGCTCCGTATACAATCCGCCCCCCCTCTCAAAAATCATGGCTACGTCCCTGGACGGGTGGGAAGCCAAATTGAACTTTTTAAACCCAAAATTTAGATTTTTAAACCAAAAATTGAGCCCAAAAACGCACTTTACACGCCCAAATTTGAGCGCCATTCGTGGGGTGCAGCAGTTTCGTGGATAACGGTTCGGCACTTTGCCAACTCGCCAGTAAAACCTCGCTCTGCGATTTTTTAGAAAGATTGGCTGATTCTGGAAAATCTCAGGGTTTATTTCTAATTATCAATGGAAAATTTCGAGGAGATTGATACTTACTGGCTCGTTTTGCGGGTCCATTGACATTTTTCGCCGGCTGTCGACTGAATTTATTTTTTGATATATCATAAACTGGATACGGTGGGTGTTGTAGTTTTAAAATAAAAACCAGTCTTTCGATAATTCCCCAACTATAATTGCAAGTGCACAATCATATTTTTAACGTATATCCTCGAAAAAGTCGCCTTCGAATAACTCCCCTTAGAAAATTCTGACGAAATAATAACTTTGCTTGGGATATTATTGCTTATGCAAAAAACGGATCGGGTCACTTGCGAAACGTCCGAGTTGCCCATAGCGATTTGACCCACGTCTAAATCCGAACGATTTTTCCACAATTTTATTGCTCAACTCGCTAATGTAAGCCCCGTTCTGCCTATCTTCACCTTCATAATAGCTATTTTCGTCTAATATATGGTTATATACCCATTTTTAGTATTTTATTTATAATTATAGCGATGTCAAATTTTTGGCAGGTTACCAACTTGTCATACGGGGTGTCTCCCAAGAAACATGCAAAATTTTAGAGTCGGGAAAACAAATTCCCAAAAAAGCTACAATAATCGCACATTTGACCAACAGCATCACGATGTATCACTCACCAAATAAAATCGATACTTTCGACGCTGCACACGTGCATAATTTTAAATGCATCCTTGAACTCTTTTATAAATGAACCACGTATAAATAAATGCGTACGTTTAGCAGTGTATCCAAACATTTTTTTGCATTTTAGCATTTTTTCACTGGCACACCGCCAATTTTCTTAATCTCTGCATTTTCATTATGTGTAACACATTCACTGCTAATTTTTTATACTCGGCGGACTTGATACCATGCAACTTTACCACTGCTGGATCACAGCTAACTACTGCATTTGGAACCATAAATGTGCCTTTTCAATAACTTGTATGGCTCCAGAATGGACTGGAGTTATGGCGCCATTTGTAGGTGCCGCGCCATGGTGGGATAGGTGTTGGTGTGGCACAAATGTCTACTACGAATTTATGTGTTGCAGGGGGGAAATGCACAGGAAACTTTTTCTTTTTAATTAAAACATTATAAATCAACACTTTTATGTTCTATCAATCTCATTTTATCTGGCCACTTTATCAAGAAGGTAGATTTATGCCCTGCCCACCTGATACCTGACACAACCTGCATGCATGTAGGCAACTAAAATAGGAACGAGATTTTGTTGCATCATCCACATCTGGCACTGGTGATGGAATGGCGCCATGGCGCTGGCGCCATTTGAGGGCGCCAAAGGGCGCCGCGCCATGGCGCCATTGGCGCTTGGTGCCCTTTTTCTGTGGCGCCCTCGGCGCTTGGCGCCCACTTTCCGAATGGCGCCATGGCGCCGTTGGCGCCTGGCGCCATTTTTTCTGGCGCTTTTCCATCACTATCTGGAGCCATACTAATTAATATTTATTCATCATCCACATCTGGCACCATACATGTCCATCATGCACTTGCTTTTCAGGCATGCCTTCCATATAAACTCTGGAGACTGGACATCCTAATATGCAAGTTTTTAGTGATTGGACAGGCAAGTTTTTAGTGAAATCAACTCCCCATAGTTGACCAATGATAGGAATGAATCAGAAAAATAAAAATATTTGTTCATTTGTAAAAAAATCTTCAAATATGCACACAAAATAGGTGGACACACACATAAAACTTGTCACCAGTTTTATTTATCATCAACAACCTCATGTAAAAGACAAATAGATTAGTTTCATTAGTCCAATATACATAATTGACAGAATGTTAAGTATGCTGATTCCAATAAATGTGTCAATGAAGCCAGCTGCCCCAGCAAGCATGGAGGCCCAATGATGTTTGTAATTATCTGTTATCTGCATACAAGTATTTATTAGATTGCGTTTACATGTTTTTTTGTGATGACTCAACAACACTAAAAGGTTCAAAATGTTGAGAAAAAAGTCACATAATCATGAGAAAAAGTGGTCAACTATGTGTACATTCTGCCTAGGCAAATGTACATGTCAAATTGCAGAATCGTGCTTGTAGCTCAAGAGTTATAACGTCTGACAAAATTATGCTGTTGTCGCAGGTTGTCGGAAGTTACCCCGACAGCTGGTGACAACAGCAAAATTTTTTCATACGTTTTAACTCTTGAGCTAGAAGCACGACTCTGCAATTTGATATATGTATTCGCCTAGGTAAAATGTATACCGTATTTCCTCGAATTACCCCCCGGGGGTTTATTTTATCAGAGTGAAAATTTTGAGAGAAAAGCGTGAAAAATGCAACAATAACCACCATTTATAAGTTTTTACAGCCTTACATAAGGATGTAGATGGTATAAACGATATTGTAACGTAACACAGTAAGTGTTTTGAACGTCTGTTATGCATTTCCCGGACCACAAATTCATAATGCCCATTTTGAGGGGGGTATTTCGAGGGGGGGGGTATTTCGAGGAAATACGGTAGATGACCACTTTTCCTTATGCATATGGAACATTTTTGATTAACTTATTGAACTTTTTAGTTTTATCGAGTCGTCACAAAAAAACGTGCAAACGCGGCCTAATGAAAGTGTTTATTTGGGTTCACTTCATCAAGATAAATGGGGAAATTTATGACAAATAAAATATATCATTTTTCAAAAATAGTGACTAGACACTTTCTGTTAATAATTTCACATTTTTTCAATTTAAGCCAAAGTAATTGTAACTATATATTTAAAGCAGATTACCCATGCAAATACAAACCATTCTTTGCAGGTAAGAACCTTTCCTGATAACAATTCTGCGTTTTGTCTCCCCAGGCAGAAGTTTTTCTATTTTTGCAGAAAAGTCTGCCCTCCACATAATGCAAGGCTTTTGCTGTAATGAGAAGGAAATATTTGTTTGTATAACATACACCGGTGATAAAATATGGAAAAATAAAATAAAATAAAAATGTTAACAGAAAAGTACCGTATTTCCTCGAAATTCCCCGGGGGGTTTATTTTTTCAGAGTGAGAATTTTGAGGGGGGGGGGGTTAAACGAGCGGGGGGGGGGGTATTTCGAGGGGGGGGTTTATTATTTCGCCAGAAATTTTTTGAAATCCACGTACTAAATTGTCGTCGTCTGCGACGTCGAAAAATGCAACAAAAATCGCCATTTAAAGGACTCTAAGTCTAAAGACTTGTCTGAGTGTGTACAGTGTAAGACGTATAAATACTGTTCAATAACAGAGGCATTGTTTTTAACGTGTGAACTGCATTGCCGCGGATAAAAAACCGCAGCCTTTGTCATTTACGTTCTCTATACACTAAATTTGGGGGGGGGGTATTTCGAGGGGGGGGGTATTTCGAGGAAATACGGTAATAAAATTGTTTGTTGATGATTACCAATTGTGTCAGGTCAAGGTAGTCCGCAGCAGATCCCGGGCAGCATGGGGGTTGACCACATTTGTCACATTTTGTGTATGGGATTGGGCTGCAGTCTACATTTGTCACGAAGGTTTCTTGCCTGATGATGTAGTTAATGATTCAAGGGAAGTAATGGAAAAGCACCATTCCGCGCTTGGATCAATTTTACTCTGGCGCCATTGGCGCTTGGCGCTATTTTGCTCAGGCGCCATTGGTGCTTGGCGGCACACATAAAAAGCACCATGGGGCTTTTTGAGCTTGACATTATTTTTGCTCTTGGGTATGGAAAAGTACCATGGTGCTTTTGGCTCTTGGCACCAAAGTCCTGGTGCTTCTTCCATCACTATTTAAGGACAATGGTAGTTTGTATGGGCATTCATAGCTACACAACTAAAAATGAGTAATGTGGAATAAAGACATACTCATAATCAATTACTACATTTGTATCATTCTGCCAGTCATCCATGGATAACCCAGTGGTGCCCAGTGCACTGAATGCATCACCAGCCTAAAATATATAAACCTGTTTTGAATACTGTGGTTCCTATCAGAAAAACAACTGGGGGCAGTCCCCAGCCCTGTAAAGTGTCAAGTAAAGTGTCAAATGTAAAGTCAAATGCAAAGTAAAGTGTCAAATGTAAAGTCAAATGCAAAGTAAACTGTCAATAAAAACAAAAAAGAAAATATTAAGATTTTATTACAGAACTTTGCATGACAAATGACAGTTTACTTTGCATTTGACTTTACATTTGACACTTTACTTTACACTTTACGGGGCTTGGGACTGCCACCAGAACTGACCCAGAATTGCAATGAATTGGATGGCAGTTGTGCATCAAGTGGCATCTCTAAATATCCATGGATTCTATTCCTCCCTGTAATAAAAAGTCATATTATTTTGTATCAGCCAGTTAAATGCCTTCTAAAGATATCAGATAAACTATCAAAATCCAAAAAGCTCAAATCCAAAATGTTGTAAAGAAGTCTCTGGTAATTTTTGAATTACAATCCAATGTGCACTGGCTGAAAATTTCTAAGTGTCATGTGATTTTACCACAAAATAAAATGTGAGCATTCAATATGCATTTGAATCTTCTAGTCTCTTATGAACAAATTGATTGGTAAAAGGTGGTTGATTGAAGGTAAAGGCTGCATGCGGGATTGTTTTTGCCAGTAAGATTAGATTACATGGAAGCATATTAGAACTCATGTATTTTACGGAACCACAAAATGTGTCATTCAGTTTCAATTTTGAATGTTTGAATGTCAAAAATATAATTTTGCATATAAAAGTTTTGATAAATTACATGTATGTTTGTTCAAGTTAAGTTACCGTATTTCCTCGAAATACCCCCCCTCAAAATGGGCACTATGAATTTCTGGTCCAGGAAATGCATAACAGACGTTCAAAACACTTACTGTGTTACGTTAGAACATCGTTTATACTATCTACATCCTTATATAAGGCTGTAAAAACTTATAAATAATGGTTATTGTTGCATTTTTCATGTTTTTCTCTCAAAATTTTCACTCTGAAAAAATAAACCCCTGGGGGTAATTTGAGGAAATATGGTATACTTTTTTCCACTATTACGAGTATTAGAAGAACTAACCAGGCCTTGGAGGTATGTTGCTGTTGTCCCACAGGCCACACACCAATCCTGTGACTATCTGAACAGACTGGAATGCATCAGTGCATGGTTTGGTCCATCCATCAACTCCCTCAATTGTACATTCAGATGTATTTAGCATCATCCAGAGATCATCTTCACTCTGTGTGTGCAATATTGCCAAATAAACTTAACATTGTTCAATTTTTAAATGAAAATTAAAACTGAAAAAATGACACCAACTGTTTTGATGTTTGAATGTGTACATACAAGTAAAGAGGCTGTGTTGAACTCAGATTCTGTGAGATAGTCAACATCAACTTGGCTGGCATATTGAGCTTGGGAAATGAATGAGGAGCTTGCAATCAGGCCAATGGGGATGCAGATCACAATCAGACACAATCCAAGTGTGACTGTGGAACATGAGTAAAATGAGCAAAAATTCTGTGGTTTTACTATATGCCATTTTACTATAAAAGTAATTTTAGATTTACCAAATAGCCATTTGCTGCCCTGTGGAGGTTGCTTTTGCAGGGCTGGTTTTTGATCAGTTTGTTTTGATGTATCTGCAGTTGTTTTTGCATCTGCAGAATCTACTTTGTTTCCAGGTGTCTGCATAATATGTGTAAGTTGCATAATGTAAAATGGAAGAAGTTAAAAGGAATAAAATTATTTACATTTTGACTTTGCTTATTGAATGTGACCAATGAGCGTAATGCATGTTTTGACAGCACATTTAGTACAGTTGCATTTGAACCATTTTTGTCTGAAATAAAAAAGTGAATGTGAAATTTACCTTTGTTTACTAACTGCAGTGCCTTATATTGAAAGTTCGATCCAACTAATACTGTACAAAAATGTACTCATATTGTATATTTTGCTATCAAAAATAAATATAAATATACAACAATGCTGTTGTTTCCCAATAGGTGTATTCAGCAAATAATTTGTTGCATGGCCATATTTTTCTGGTTACAGTAACATTCTGTACAAAGCATGCAGCAAACTGAAATGATTGACCATTTGAATTGGATGAATGAATTATTTGGGTGTAAAATTTTCCAGGTGTAAAATCATCAAACCCAAATGAAAAGTGCACCCAAATTGCTTAAACCACAGGAACCCACAAAACAATGACAGCCTGCTGACAACCACACAACTGCTGCTCTATGAAGGTCACTAACATAAACAAAAATGCATGCAGTTCACCCACAGTCAATAACAATTTTATAACAATATATTTAGAATGTTATACCGTATTACCTCGAATTAACCCCCCCCCTTGAAATACACCCCCTAAATTTCGGCTGAGGAAATAATAAACCCCCCCTACAAATACCCCCCTAAAATTGAGTGTGAAGAGAACGTACATGACAACTACTGCAGTTTGTGACTGTAAACACCTTCCCGGACAAGTTCACCACCCATTTTTTCATTTCACTATGAATGCAGTATCTCCGTCCATGGGGGTGTTATAAAGCTGAAACTTTGTATATATTAAGTTGTAAGACCCCTCTACTCCCCAACAATGGGGGGAGGTGCGGCGACTCACTACAGGGTGGGTCGCCCTATATGCAAAAAAATTTTGTGGCGTTTTTGGTGTCCCAAGCAAGTTCACCACCCACTTGATTAGTTACACTTTCAAGGCTATATCTCCAGCTGTGAGGGCGGTAGAAAGCTGAAATTTGGGGGATGTCTTGCCAACAACCCCCCTCACAATACACCACTGGGGCGGCTGCCGACAACCCACTAAAGCATGGGTCACTGCATATAAATTTGATAATTTTTTTAAGAACAACCCAAGTGTCCCAAACAAGTTCGCCATCCAACTGCATTATAAAAAAAATGTTGTGAGAACATACCTGATATAAAATTGAATCAGATATGAACCCTAGTTCTGCTCATTAAAATTTTTTCAGTAGGGCACCCACCCTGTCGCATAAACAGCAGATTGAAAATTTCACTTTGAACCAATTTTTTCTATCACACTTAAAAAGTTGGTTTACAAAGTTCACTAGGGGAGGGTCTAAGGTTCAAAGTTATGTAAACAACATAACCTCTAAAATGCTTCCATAAGGAAATTTATTTGGGGTGAATGAAAAAGTGAAAATTTTGTCAAATTTTCTTCCTGAAATGACATCATTTTGACATCATAGAATTCACCCCAAGTAAATTTCCTTATGGAAGCATTTTAGAGGTTATGTTGTTTACATAACTTTGAACCTTAGACCCTCCCCTAGGGAACTTTGTAAACCAACTTTTTAAGTGTGATACAAAAATTTGGTTTAAAGTGAAATTTTCAGTCGGCTGTTTATGGGATAGGGCAGGTGCCCTACTGAAAAAAATATTTTTTGGCAGAAATAGTGTTCCAACCCAATTCATTTTTATATTAGGTATGTTGTTGCAACAGTTTTTAAATGCAGTTGGGTGATGAACTTGTTTTGGGACACTTGGGCTGTTTTTAGAAAATGGTTAAATTTATATGCAGTGACCCATGCTTTAGTGGGTCATTGGCAGCTGCCCCACTGGTGGATCGTGAAGGGGGTTGTTGGCAAGACATCCCCCAAATTCCAGCTTTATACCGCCATCACAGCTGGAGATATGGCTCTCGTAGTGTAGCCAATCAAGTGGGTGGTGAACTTGTTTGGGACACCAAAAACAGCCAAAAAATTGTTGCATATAGGGCGACCCACCCTGTAGTGAGTCGCCGCACCTCCCCCGTTGTTGGGGAGTAGAGGGGTCTTACAACTTTATATATACAAAGTTTCAGCTTTATAACACCCCCATGGACAGAGATATTGCATTCGAAGTGAAATTAAAAAATGGGTGGTGAACTTGTCCGGGAAGGTGTTTACAATGCAGAACACACGTTAACTGATGATGAAGTAACGTTAGGGAAGGGTTTATGTGTATATAGGTACAGTTATATATGCCTTTTAAACACATATACATCTATGTAATTGTTTGATTTTTCTACATCTGAGTATGGGGAATTTCTGAAAATTTCTGGCAAAATAATAGACCTTGAATAAACCCACCTCGAATTATTCACCCCTCAAATTTTGCTGGCGAAATAATAAACCCCTTGGGGATATTTCAAGGTAATACAGTAGTAGTGATGGAAAAGCGCCAGGAAAAATAGCGCCAGGCGCCAATGGCGCCATGGCTCCATTCAAAATAATGGCGCCAGCGCCAAGATGGCGCCAGAGACAATGGCGCCAGGCGCCAATAGCGCCACGGCGCCATCTGAAAAAATGGCGCCAGGCGCCAAAGGGCGCCAGAAACAATAGCGCTGGGCACCAAAATGGCGCCAACAATAAAAGTCACCATTTTAGCATGTATATTCTAACAGAAGCATTTTTTTGTTAGGCCGGAATTAGAGCTCAGCGTCGATTCGACGTGAAATGATGACGTGAAATGTTGTCGTGAAATTAATTACACGAGTGTGGATCATGCTACGGGTCTACAATTTTCTAAGGATAATATATGAATCAATACCTTAATCGTGTCCAATACTGAGTGTTATCAGCCACAACTAGAGCGAATTGAAAAATTCAATTTTTATCATTTCACGTCATCATTTCACGTCGAATCGACGCTGAGCTCTAATTCCCGCTTTAAGGGCAATATGTTATAACAGTTACCTGATGAATACAAAAAAACAACAACATCATAATCAAGGATATAATATATTTATCAAGTCAAATGTCATTTGTGGTTACAAACAATTTACAATTGACCCTGAAGTGACATGAGACAGCATTGAATTGGTGATTTGTACAGAAAATCTATTTTATGTTGAGTTGCCACATATTTACACCACCTTCAAATGAAAATTTTGTGACATGTAAAAATGAAATTAGATAGGGTAGTGTTTAGAATAGGACGGAAGATAATAAGAATGCATTGAGAACGATGTTTCATATTTTGTATAGAAGTAACTTGACTAGTTGTTATATCTGCTACTACAATTATCACAGATTATTACATGGTACAGAATTAAATGTATTCCATGAATTGATAGGCGGCTGCAAGAGTGTACTTGGAGCGGTCTATATAAACAGCCATTCTATATGGACGCAATGTACCCGTAAAATATGACTGGTGCACTAGTCATGTTTGTGTGTGCAACACTAGAATGAGCTCTGGTATGGCAGGGTGCACCCTGTATTCTGAAATAATTTTCAAGTCCGGACTCTCAGTTATTAAGTTGTTATAATTGAGTATGCTAGTACATTGTGGTAGTGTATTTTGGTGCTTTAATATTTTGCATATTACTTGCTCACGTGTTTCCATAGTATCTCAATTTGCCATTTTCTTTAAATTCACTTAGAACACTTTTGCGTTACAGATATTTTTTATTATTCCACCGGTTTCTGCTATGCACTTTACCTCGCGAATCTGTTCCCGCATCTGTATTTACCAATCTCGAATAATTTTTCTTTTTGTTCCGTTAGTGATTATTTTTGGTATATACCCTTGACGCCCATCGCCAATTGTGGTACTGAGTTTAAATGAAAATGAAATGAAATGCTAGCAAGCATAGATGGAAGTAATCACACTAGAGTGCAGAGTTGTTAGAATTACTGAACTTTTTTAAAAGTATATGTGAATGTTAAGTATTTATTTTTTACTCACCACAAAGTATTGAAAATGTAAAATACTTATTTTTTACTCGTACGCACGCGTAAATGTGAGTACAATCTTTTTTTCCCATTAAAATGCAAAAGCGAGCACTTTTCTTCATAGAATATGTAGAACTGGGTACGTTTTTGAAATACAACCCTCAAAATGGCCCTACAAATTAAATAATTGACCCCCTGTCAAAAGCCCCCCCCCCAAATTGAACGTAAACGGAACGTAAATATTAAAACCTTCAGTTTGTGTTCTGTGAAATGCTGAACACATGTTTAAACAATGACCAAGTCACGTTAGAACAGAGTATATACCATCTATATTTACATATGTAAGTCAATAAAAATACTCTTATACATGGAGCTTGTTGTTGCATTTTTCTACCTCAGCGTATGTTACAAAGAACGAATAAGTGCTGAGAGTTCTGAAAAGTTCTGGCGAAATAAAAAAACCCTCGAAATACCCGCCCTTGTTGAACTCCCCTCAAAATTTTCACTATAAAACAATCACTCCCAGGGGTATTTCGAGGAAATATAGTAAATTGCAGCATAGTCACCTTATAAATGTGCTAAATTGAATTCACAGAAATACACTTTCTTTACGCGTATGCCTCAAAAATGTACGCGTACATGTGAGTACGTTACTTTTTTTAAAAGTATATGTAAACTTATTTACCGCGTACTTGCGTACGCGTATTTTTCAAGTAAACGTACGTACCTTTTAACAACTCTGCTAGAGTGTAACAAAACTGGTGTATATAAATGCACTAGTGTCATTTTGGCCATGCCAAATGAAAACATTCTGGTGCTAATCTCAGCGTGGGGGCATAGTGTTGCTGTTTATGTGGAATAAAAACAATGAAAAGCAAGCCAAACTTGTAATTCTAGCAAAAAAATTACATGGTTGAATATCCTAAATATGTAATAAATTGATGTCACTCACCAGATAAGGTACTTGTATATGGAATAATGTAAGCACTCATCGCAGCATGTTGGCGCCATTTCTGGCGCCAGGAAAAACAATGGCGCCGGGTGCCAAACTGGCGCCAGTAAAAATGGCGCCAAGCGCCAAGGGTGCCATGGCGCCATTCGAAATGATGGCGCCAGTGCCAAGAGGGCGCCAGATAAAATGGCGCCAGGCGCCAATGGCGCCATGGCGCTGGCGCCCTTTGGCGCCAACGCCATGGGGCCATTCCATCACTATACAGTGGGCATAGAAGGGAAGAAAAGGAGAAAAATCACTAAAAGTAGGTGAAAATGGCTAAAAATGGGTATATAAGGACACAGTATTAAAAAAAGCTGAAGATAGGCAGTTAGATGCATGAACTAGTGATTTTGGAGGTGCAAATCTATTTAAAGGTATGAAAAATAGCGATTTTGAGTGAAAATTGGGGTATAGTTTCTCAAAAATCGCTCCAGATAAGTAGATAGCTGGCTGATTTGGAGGGGGGGGGGGGGGTTAGGGGATAGTAGCCCAAAATTTTGCCTCAGATAGATAGCTGAGCGGCCTTTGGGATAGATAGATAGCTGGGTGGTTTCGGCTCCCTTCAGTAAACCTGCAGCTTTGCGAAATTGGGGGCTTTGAGAAATTACTGCAGCTGGCTGACAAATGGTGACAGCTGACTGACAAAAGTAAACAAGTGACTGTCAGTGTTTTGTGGGTCCCTGTAAATGGCCATGACCATGGGCATCACCATGACCATCAAAATTTACCATCAGCATCCCTGTATGCCTCAGATAATGTTGAAGTGACTTCTGTTGACCCACAGAGCCTCACCAAAAATACAAAGATGATCTCAATTATGCCTGTGTTTTTCATACTTATTTGAGTGTATAGTTGTTCAATATAATGTCAAGAGCCTGACCTGGGATAGCCAAACCAAAAGCCAAGCCAATACCACTAATGGACAGAGCAATCATGTCAAATGGCTGAAAAGTATTTTTATGGTAATTCTGGATGGTAATTAAATTGAATGTTCAAAATGAAAAATCAAATAATAAGACATTTAGGATACAAATTTACTACAAATCCAAACAAAATTGCTCACACTTGTTGAAAATACATCTTCTATGTTCAGAATTCTTTCATTGAATATGTAGTAATGTATTGCTATGTGTCCTGGCTTAGATAAAGGATGATCATTGCCAGTTGCAACCTGTTAAAAATTTAATGGCTCTTTATCATGATTATTCATAACAACATAATTTGGTGTGGAAATGCATTCAATATTTGTGTAAGTAAATTTTACTAGCTTTTTCTTTGAAAAGTTTATCCAATCAGCAGGGACTATCCAGGAATTTTAGGCAGGGGTGGGGTCTTTTTGTTTGTTAAGCTCCACAAATGAGGGCTGCCCTCAAATTTTACCTACATAGTGATGGGGTGACACTATGGCACAGGCAAACATTTGTAGGTGCCATGCCATGACACAATTCACATTGACACTAGTGTGAAGAATTGCATTATATGTATATCAATAAAAAAACATATAAATACAGAAACAGGCTCACCATTGTGTGCATTTTCAGGGATCTGGCTTTACAGTGACAGATTTGTTGTGTGATGGAAAAATGCATGGTTGTGTGAAAAAAATCTCACACAGGTTGATAAATTCATCATAGTGAATGGATTTTATTTGGCTCACCCTAGAATGCAGCCCCCAGATATGTCCTTGCCAACCAGTCCTTTGGTAATGCATTACAATGCTCTTTACCATTATAATGTCAAATAGCATACAGTTGATGGTGTTGATGATGATCACAAAACTATTTTCTAATACATTTCCAAACCCTCAACAACTAAGACAAGTATAAACATACAGATGTTGTTTGAACTGAAATGTCTATCTTGTTACAGGGCTCTTGAGCTATGTTCTGTTGCCACCACCTCAAGTATAGCTGTCTGTCTTGATTGGGTATCATTTCATATAGCTTTTTGCTCATCTCATCAGTCTGTGTTTCACCCCTTTGCCTCCGATTTTCATACTTATGTTCCCAGTCATGTTCTGTTGGATCTGCAGATTGCAAAATATTCAAATTTCAGTGAGATGATGGAATGAAAGTGAGGGAAGGCATATTTACATTAGAGAATGCAGATTTGTGTGCTCCTCAAACATCAGGACATACAATTTAGCCCTTGTGAAGTGCATTTACCCCAGACTTAATCACACACATGCACATATCTATGATTGTGGTTACACACTGTTACATGCTTTGGTCATGTGGGAGCCGAACCACACATGTACATTCTCGTTTTTGTCATTTGTTCATGCTGAATATTGGGTACTGCATACATTGATATGATGACATTTTTTCAAGGATATGCAGTAAACTACCTATGTTATATTTAATCTGTAAAAATTGAACAAAAATATACCAGAATTTTTTTAATAAATTCAACAAGTATTTTTCAATTTATCATTTATTGAAAAGTGAAAGTGAATGAGGTTCACACTTTGTTTGATAATTTGATGATTTTTTATTGAGAAACATACCAAGGAAACTGAGGAACTCATGGGCATATGGCCTTGCTCGTTGTACATCTGATATCAATGATGTAAATACAATGGATCCATTGAATGGCTGTATTTGAATATGTGACATAAGTGTATTGCTATATATTGCAATCTATGGATGATTGTAATGATTTTCATGATTCATTTAGATATTCCAAGCAACATTGACAGAAAACTTACTTTAGTTGCATAACTTCCAACTGGTGCAAATTTTGCAATCGTGCTGCCATTACAGCATAATCCTGCAAATTGTTGGCATTGATTTTAATGTCACAATTTATAGTCACAGCAAAAAAATCAGTTCATGAAGTGTGTGGAAGTTCAACTGAAAGTACACACTTCAATGAACATCACAAAATTGAAGTGTCTTCCACACCATTCACCCAGCTTCACAATGCACTTCATTCAAATTTCAATGCACTTCATTGCAATGCACTTCATTGCAATGCACTCAAAATTGTGGAGGACAGTTCACCATGCTGGGGCTTCCACTCACTTCAATAACATATAAACTTGGGTTGCAGCACCTTACTAAGAAGCATGAAGTGCCCTGCACAGGTTTTGTAATTTCTGTGCAAGTGCTAGCATGCTTGGTGAAGTGTCTGAAAGTGTCAGAATGAAGACACTTCACAATGCTGGATGTGTATCTACACATCCATTTTTTGCTGTGATTGTGTTTGGAGACTGCAGCAGAGTGATTGCACACAAGAGCCAATTATCAAACCTGAATATTCAGTCCATAGCTTTTCTACAGCCTCACCAGAACCGCCACCAGGCATGCACCACATGCAGCCAAACCATGCTTTCTGCAGCAGTGATGTTTGCATGTGCCTGCAAGTAATTATCTATCATGCTATTTTGAATTGAACATTTGGCTCAAGTTTGACAGGAGGGTATACTAATACGCACATTTGCCCGTTTTTTTCACTTGACACTTTCAAGTGATTTTCAGATATGAGTGAAGTGAAAAAAAGTTGCGCAATGACAATAGTGAACTTTTTTCACTTCACTCACATTTGAACATCACTTGAAAAATTGTCAAGTGAAACAACAGTGGAAAAATGGCTATTTTAGACCGTTTTTCACTTGACACTTTTTCAAGTGAATTTCTGATATAAGTGAAGTGAAAAAAGTTCACTTATGTCATTGCGCAACTATTTATCACTTCACTCATATCAGAAAATCACTTGAAAAAGTGTCAAGTGAAAAAACGGGCAAATGTGTGTAACGGGCCTATGTGTGTATTACGCATGCCCCTTTGACAGTTCACAGTTGTGCATTTATCTTTTAGCAACAATTAAAACACACACCTTTCACCATAAAATACATAGTGGCCATGATCCTCATCTCGGGTGCACTCGCTAAATTTCTCCTTTGTCAACAAATCATATTTCTCTGGCGGTACTACCCAATCACTGTATGGAACTGCCACAATGTGGGTAATTGCGAGGCCTGAAGCACAAGTAGATAATTTATGGATGTATTATGTAAAAATACATTCATACAGTGCACATATAGTGCTGATTGATTTGAAAAATTCAAATATACTCGAGCGACATTACACCTTACAATGAAATCTACCATATCCCACCTGAATAAAAGAACAAACATTTAAAATTTTTTATTGTATTTATGAAATTGCTTTGATAAATATGATGAAAAAAATTTTGTGCTTGTTCTATTATTCAGATGGGATATGGTAGATTTCATTGTAAGAGGTAATGTCGCTCGAGTATAACTATCATTTTGTCAAATGGCAAATTGGCAGCTGGACAATTGAGGAGGCATGAGTGTGCACAGAGAGTAATTTAATGCACCATTAGAAGGACACCTGGCACTGCCCAGGCTGGCAGCCTTCAATTTCCCAATTTACTTTCAATTCAAATCTGATTTTTTTAGTCCACTGTATAGTTTTAAGGTTTCAGGTCAACTGTGGTAAAGGAGGCAAAGATGTGCAAGCTGTGTATTTTGGCTATCAATTTTCATGTATTGGAATTGAGAAATACTGGTAAAACATTGAAGCTTTTTAAATAATGTTTTCCAGTCCCAGAAGAAGAATTCCAGAAGTAATGCATCCACCAATAGCATGTGCTATAGAATTTTTTCATTTTCAAGGTAAGGATGATGCAAATAACATCAGACAATCAGATATTTTTGATGTACTAAAAAGTTGCTACAAAATTGGGTAAAATCCATAAGATTGACAGTAATGTGTTTAATTATTCCAGTAAATATTTTCAACTCACCACCAGAAAATACAGTGCCTTCATCCTGTCTCCACTGTGTATTCAACCTCAATAATGCCTAAAATATGGTTGGGTGCTAGACAATTTGCAATTGCTATTCTTTATGAATGCATTTTGCCTTGATATTTCAACTTTTTCGAAAAATAACAGACATTTTATGATAGGGATGAAAAAAGCACTTTTTTCAATGGCCCTGGTTTTTTTAATAAAACGCCTTTTTAATAAAATGCCCTTTTTTAATAAAACACACTTTTTTTATAAAACACGCTTTTTAATAAAACACTCTTTTTTGTTTTTCAAAAAATGTCAAGACGTTTCATAAAAAGCTCCCAAATATGGTCCTGATTCATTTTATACAGGTATATCAGGCAAAGTGTTAGTGGCAGTACTTGTGATGATTTATATATATATATATATATATATATACTTATATATACCGTATTACCTCTAATATAAGGTATACCTTATATTGTTTTCATCAGTTTTTTCGAGCCAAAAGTTATACCTTATATTAGAGGGCACCTTATATATGAGGGTACCTTCAATTATTTTCACCAGTTTTTAAACAAATTTTACCAACAGTGAACAACGATGCAATCCATTTTTTTCAAACTGGAATGTACGAAAAAGGTGGTACAGTATCACTACAAAATGGCAGAAGTCGACGAAGAGTTATCGCAGTGCCCTTCCGCACCATTTTCATCGTTTTCCGCCATGTTTGGCAACCGTTTTTATTATTTTGAGCATTTTGGCACGCAGCCAGCTGTGCCTTATATTAGAGGTATGCCTTATATTAGAGGGTACCTAATATTTATTTCATCGCGTTCAAAATAGCCAAAAGTTATACCTTATATTAGAGGTTACCTTATATTAGATATATATATATATATATATATATATATATATATATATATATATATATAGCCATGGAATGTAACTTATCCGGGGAAACAGCATATCTTCAGAGTGTATACCTGTGTCCAAAGCTTTTTTGCTTGTCTACTGTGGAATATGCTGATAGGTTGTAATCGCATAGAACGGAGACCATAGTTGTCCTGATAAAATCTGCCAGGAGTAAAGCTTTCACCTTGAATATACTGAATGAGTTTCTCCCAGTGCAGATCATATATTGTACCAGACAAAAAATCTGTAATGTATGTGTAATATTTGTATGCTTCTATTGATTTTTTATGTGTTTCTTTGAATTAAAATTTAAATGATGAAAGCAAAATAAACACACTGAGTTGCATTTTTTGAACATACTGTTCAAATGAAGTCCCCATGTAAATGAGTGATGATTCAAAGCATTCTGTCATATTTAGATACAAAACAACTCCATTTTCTGGTCCAGATTTGGCCAAACTTTTATGTCCTTGAAAGTCTGCTACAATACCTGAGGGATTAAAAATAGCTAATCACAGCAAAACATGGGTTCATGAAGTGGGTGAAAGTGGTGCACTTCCACACGCTTCTACACACTTCCACCAGAATGAAGAAATTTCCGGGCACGTATCTGCCACAGGCTTCACCTAGCTTCACTGTGTGCTTCACGCTCTTCCAAAATTGCAGAAGACACTTCACAACACTGGCACTTCCACACACTTTACTAACATGTAGATTTGCATGACAGCGCATTACTAAAAAGTCTGGAGCTTTTTCATGCAGATTTTCGTGATGTGTTCGGAGCAGAGTTGTTAAAAGGTACGTACGTTTACTCGAAAAATACGCGTACGCGAGTACGCGGTAAATACGTTTACATATACTTTTGAAAAAAGTAACGTACTCACATGTATGCGTACATTTTTGAAGCATACGCGTAAAGAAAATGTATTTCTGAGAATGCAATGTGTGGGACATATTTATAAGGTGACTACACGCCAATGTACTCTATTTCCTCGAAACCCCCCCCCCCGGGCGGGGGGTGATTCTTTCATAGTGTAAATTTTGAGGGCGGTTAAACAATAACGGGTATTTAGAGGGGAGTTATTACTTCGCCAAATTTTTTCCGTACTCTCAGTACTGATCATTGTTTGTAACATACGCTGAGGTAGAAAATTCAACAATAAGCACCATATAAATACATAGTCTATAGACTATAGACTTATATACCTAAGTATGTAAATAGAGATGACATAAACCCTGTTCTAGCGTGATGCAGTCATTGTTTGAACGTGTGCCCTGTATTTCACAAAACACAAACTGAACGTTTTGATATTTACGTTCTCGTTACACTCAATTTGGATGGGGGGGGGGGGTCGATGGGGGGGGGGGGTCTATTAGGTAATTCGTAGTGGCCATTTTGAGGGGGGGGGGTAAATATTTCGAAAACCTACCCAGTTCTACATATTCTATGAAGAAAAGTGCTAACTTTTGCATTTTACTGGGAAAAAAATTTGTACTCGCATTTACGCGTACGTACGAGTAAAAAAAAAGTATTTTACGTTTTATATACTTTGTGATGAGTAAAAAAAAATACTTTACGTTTACATATACTTTCAAAAAAGTTCAGTAATTCTAACAACTCTGGTATGGAGCATGCTTGGTGAAGTGTCGAGAAGTGTCAGTGTGAAGCCACTTCACAAGACTTTACCGAGCATCAATCCAAACACCCATTTTTTTGCTGTGAATGTGTCATGTCAAGTCAATGTTTAAATCCACCAAATTGCCCAATATCTATCTTTCCCGGAGGCCACTCAGTTATATACCCCAGAAGCAAATTTTTTTTGGCTACTATCACCAATTGTGTAGCTATCTAGCTATGAGATCAGTGTCCATAGTTTTGCTCAAAATTGCTGTTTTTCACCATTTTTTGCCTCTTTTCACTTTTAAATCACAATTTCATGTACCTTCTGCCATTTTCAACAATTTTTGCTATATGCATCTGTGTATTTTTTACCCATCTGACCCAAACCAGCAGTTAGGGGTACCTGTTGCTACAATAACATACCTGTTGCCGTTCCTATTGCGTGATCCACTTGATTGTACATGGTGCTCCATGAAAATTACAAAATTTCCATTGCAAATATTACAAATGCAACAAATATGCAACATGTAATGCAAGTGTCTATTGCCATGAGAATTTTTAAGTATTCACGTAAAATCTTATACTCAACAGACAGCATCATTCTGAGGGGAACTCTACATATGACATCATCATTTATAAAATCAAAATTGTTTAAAAAATTTTTAGGAGAAAATATTCTTGTTGCCAGTAAAAAGATAAAAATACTGGAGCTTTTAAACCTATGGGTAATGTATTTTTTTATATAGTGTATCCAAATCTTATGTTTTGTATCTAGATATTGTGACACAATGGGAGGGGACTATTTTTCGCAGAAACTTCATTTTATTCCATGGTAGTTTGTTGGTTGGTTACTTGCATCATTTGCATTTTTCATGTGTGTAAAAGCTATAAACTTAAATGTGTCATGCTTATTTGGATATTTATCTTTCCAATTGTCACAGGGCCAAAAAATTCCAATACACTGTGTACTGTATTTTTTCTAATATAACAGCATACATCAAACAGAATGGCACCTTCAATAGAATGGCAGGTTTTGGCGCTTTTTTGCACTCAAGAAAACAATAGAATGGCAGTCTCCAATTGAATGGCATCTGCAATAGAATGGCAGGTAAAAAAGTTGATGAAAAAAATATAACAGCACTATTCTATTAGAAGAAATATGGTAATTTACTAGTTTAGTTTGAAGCGGCTACCAAAATGTTTATATATTTGTATACCATTGTGGAATACATTTTTTGCTTAATCACCTATCAAAGACATTTTGTTATATGCATATGACACATAATTTGCATGGGGCAACCACCTTAGAAATTGGCAACATGGCTGAATGATTACCCCATCAATGATGCAGCTAGGTACAATACGACACAAATCAGCCAAAAAGTATTGGTAAAGTTTCCATGGGAACAGTGGATCTGCTACATCAATGCCAGCTTCACCTTCAAGAAATACTATTTATTTAAACAAAAAAACATCAATAATTATTAGTAAGTCACAGTTGGCCAGCTGTAGCATTCTGCAATACATCAAAGTATGAAAACGGCATTATTGGCAAAAAAGTTGGAAATTCATCTGCAAAAACACCTGAAAAATGTGAAAGGTTATTGCTGCAATTTTCAATTTTTATGGGTGACATAGATGAATACACTACAGTATGCTAGCAGACTGAGCAGTTACAGGTAAATCATAGAACTTACTACCAACACGATGCCATTCATTAAACACAGCATTGGGCTGTTGGAGAAACTGGATGTCAATACCAAGATCAAATCTTTCCTTATATTTTGTCTCGGAAATGTCATCATCTGGATTTAAGTATCCATAAAATTTTATTTTGCTAAATATGTCAAAATCATTTGCCAGCACTGCTTGTTTGAACTGAAAAGTAAATATTCCAGTGTTGTGCTGACCGTACATAAATTACACCTAATTTGTCAATGTTCAGAAAAATTAGGTGGATTAAGTTTCTGAAGGTTTCAGGGGGCTATTAAGTTTTCCAAAGGTTTATTTAGAATATTCAGGTTCAAAACGTCAATTATGTTGAAATAAGGTTTATGAATTCAATATTAGGCTCATTCAACTCGCAATTTTCCGCTGATACAGAAAATATATATTTTTCTAGGTATAAGTACCTTATAACAAAACTTGGTGAATAGTAATGTGTCAAACTCTATTTACAATTACCAGCTTTATTTGGTAGCTTCAATGTGCATCAGCAAAACCCAACAATTGTTAAAGCTAGACAGCTGCACTGAAACTTTGACTGTGCCTGCTTTAGGCTTCTTATGAACTCAAATTGTATTAGGTTGTAAACTAATAAAGTGTCTTTTTTCAATTTCACACAAATATACATTTGTGCATCCCACATTATGTTGTAAGTCAACCAATTTTGATGCCATTTGAGTATGTTGGGGTTTGGGGTCCGGGCTATGAAGAAATGTTTTTGTTCGCTCGAAGAATCCCCAGTCCTGAGATAAGGGGGGTCTATAATAGGGTGGTCATTTTACATGACCAATATGCACATTGAATTTGAAGCTTAATAACTCAGCTATTTCTGGGCCAATTTGGATTGTTCAACACTTAAAATGATCGGCACAATCTGTAGATTCCAGTTTTGTGGTCAGATTAGTGATGTCTAAATTACGTATGCCGATTTGACCCAGTTTTTATCACCAAAAATATTTTATTCTGAACATCCTATCATATACTTTAGACAATGGGGATTCATATACCAAAAAAATTATTTCAATATCTCTTTCCAATCAAAAGTAATAGAACTTTAAACTTCCGCCTCTCATACATGTAAATAACTAATCAAGAATGATGAATACTAGGGTGTCAAAAAATTTTTTTTACGGAAAACGGAAAACGGAAAGGTAAAATTTTTTCACTTTACGGAAAACGGAAAACGGAAAGGTAAAAAAAAAATTTCTGCTGGAAAACGGAAAACGGAAAGGTAAAAAAAAATTCACTCAGCGGAAAACGGAAAACGGAAAGGTAAAAAAAAATTGTCGGCCGAGAACGGAAAACGGAAAAATGAAATGCCGGAAAACGGAAAACGGAAAGCAAAATTTTCACAGAAACGGAAAAAAATAAAGTGAAGTTAGCACGGTAATAGACAAATTTGCAGAAGGAAAACCTGCATGCAGGTTTGCCTGTTTGGCTTTGATTGTGGTAGCTGTACATTATGCAACTATGGATCATGCCTGTAACTTCACTTGTAGTTCAAGCTTAACCAACAACAGATCATCAAAAAGTAGCCATAGTGGCCATAGGAAAGGAAACACTAAGACAATTTCACAGTCTAGAAGCAGTGGGAATCACTGATGACCCCTATGCAATTGATGACAACATTGCAGAGGAGATGATAATAAATAGCATAAAATTCAACGGCAACAACAAATAATACTATATTGACCAGGGACGTAGCCAGGATTTTTGAGTGGGGGGGCGGATTGTATACGGAGCTCGGCGAACGGGGGGGGGGGCGGCACCCCCCCTAAAATTTGACCCCTGTGGTAAAGGAATGGCGCCTTGGCGCCAGCGCCATTCGTAGGCGCGACGCCATGGCATCATTGGCATTGGCATTGGCGCCCAATGGTGCTGTACTTGTATGTAATTTACATACATATATAGCGACGGGGGCACATTTTGAGTGCTTTTTTGGTCCAAAACCACAGTTATGACTAAAATATACTGTGCGACGCCGAAATGCGTGCTTGCGCGCAAAATTTTTTCTAACAGCCGACCAAATCGCTTTACGGAAGTGCCATTTCGGGCATATTTTCTTGTCCAACCCTGACTGGCCATATAAAGAGAGTATCAGTGACCTGCCCATGGGAAAAGCAGAAGCCTTGGTGCAGTTTAAATCACTGATAAGAAGATTCAACAAAGATCCAAACTTATTCAAACAATACCGGAAAGTTTTGGATGACCAACTAGAAAAGGGAATAATTGAGATCTGTGATGACAAAACAGACAACAAGGGGATTCATTACCTGCCACACCAGCCAGTAATCACGCCGGGCAAATTGACATCATGCAGAATCGTGTACGATGGGTCAGCAGGTAAGCCCAGTTTCAACGAGTGCCTTTTTAGAGGACCAATTACAACACCATTAGCACTGGGCCTACTCCTGAGGTTCAGGGCACGCAATCTAGCATTAATTGCCAATATTGAAAAGGCATTTTTGCAAATAGGATTGCATGACCAAGCTAGACACTACACATGATTTTTCTGGCTGAAAGATGCCTCAAAACCAGTAACTGAAAATAACTTAATAGTACTTTGTTTTAAACGCGTACTGTTTGGACTTGTCTGCAGCCCAGCAATTTTGGGAGCAGTCATAAAATACCATTTAAATGTGACAATAAACAACATGAATGAATATGAAGAAAATGAAGGGGAACGAAACCAGTTGGCGATGATAATAAACAACATTTACGTCGATAACTTCATCATGAGTGTCACAAATGAAGTTGAAGCTTTAGAACTATATTACAAAGTCAAAGCTTTATTAAACCAATGTTCTATGAACATGAGGGAATGGCTGTCAAACTCCAGATCAGTCATGAATGAAATAGCAGAAAACAACAGGTGTCCAAATGTGAAAAAAATTGTCGCAGTAATGGGCATGAAATAAAATCACCAAACAGACATGCTGGCAATATCAACACCAAAATTGCAAATTGACAGCATCACAACACCAACCAGACAAAACTTGAAAAAATAATTGGTGTCAGCATATGACCCAATTGGGTTCACAGCACCTGTTTCACTGACCCTGAAATCCCAGTTGTCAATGCTGCTCCAAGAGACAAAAACAACACAATGGGATGAGCCAATTGAAGATAAATACAGATTGGAAAAACAATGGAAAAATGCCAGAAAACTGAAAATCGAGCCAGAAAATGGAAAAATGGCCTGGTAAAACAGAAATGGAAAGGTAAAAATTTTTCAGCTGCCGGAAAACGGAAAACGGAAAGGTAAAAATGTTTTGGCTGCCGGAAAACGGAAAATGGAAAGGTAAAAAATTTTCCTGCGGAAAGGCGGAAACGGAAAACGGAAACGGATATTTGACACCCTAATGAATACAGATAATTTGAGCATAAAAATGAAACTTACAGGTTTTTCTGATCATTTTAAGTGTTCATTGGTGGAAATCGGCTGAGAAATGGCCGAGATATGGATTTCTGAAGTCACATGCATTTGCTCGTCATGCAGATTTTTCTATTTATTGTTGGGAGGCGAATGTTTAAAGTGATGTACCATATTACCTCGAAATACCCCCATGGGGGTTTATTATTTCGCCAGCAAAATTTGAGGGGGGGTGAATAGGAGGGGGGGGGGGTTATTCGAGGGGGGGTTTATTATTTCGTCAGAAATTTTCGTAAGGATCGTAGTAAATAGTAGGCATTTGCGTACCCAAAATAGGTAATAAATGTGTCCAAACGGGATATATTTGGACATAAAAACGTAGATAGCTACACAAACTACTCTATGTGTAGCTGCAATGCAAATTAACAGTAATATACATCATGTACATTGCGTACATGACGTACTTATTATGTACATGACGTACATCATTCCGAAGGGGGGGGGGGTATTTCGAGGGGGGGTTTATTATTTCCCCAGCCCATTTTGAGGGGGGGTTAATTCGAGGGGGGTTAATTCAAGGGGGGGATAATTCGAGGTAATACGGTAACTTTGGACTGGAGAAAGATATTGAAAGAATTTTTGGGCCAGATTTATTGTTTTTGTCTATAGTATATGATAGCACCTTCAAAAAATACATCTTGAAAAATTATAATTAGGATTATTTTTCATGTTCAAAAAACCGGGTGAATCGGCATACGGAATTAAGACATCACTAATTTGAATAAAAAAATTGCATCTGCAGGTTGTCCTGATTATTTTAAGTTTTGAACGATCCGAATCGACCCAGAAATGGCTGAGTTATTAAGCTTAAAATCAATGTGCATATTGGTCATGTAAATGACCACCTTTTTATAGACCCCTCTTATCTCGGGACTGGGGGATTATTCGAGCAAACAAAAACAATTCTTCATAGCCCAGACCCAAAACCCCAACATACTCAAATTGCATCAAAATCGGCAGACGTACAAAAGAATGAAAGCACAAATCTATATTTGTATGAGATGGCAAAAAAGACACTTTATTAGTTTACAACCTAATATCATGTATGCACCTACAGTATTTATACATATTTAAATGCATCTGAGTATCTGAATGCAACATATGTTCTTCAACTTTTTCCCTTTGGTATATGTGAAACATTACTGTAGGCTGTTTACTAATACAATATTCTGTGATGTCCCCACTTTTGGGAGTTTTAGTCAGTCTACAACTTAAGAGTTTGGCTGTAGTACTCACCACTGGACAATTTCTGATTATATTTACCTGATCTGACCTGCAATCTACAATAAAGCAACTGAAACAACCTTGGAAACCCCCCTTTTTCACACAAACTCACTGGATTGCCATGGCTACCCAAAGACTACAGTCTGCACTGTTGCATAGTGTAAATCAACCACTCAATTACCTATCACTCATTACAGTAAACTGAATGACATCAGTTTGGTGGCATTCATGACAAGTGTCTCAAAATAAATTGTAATGTGAAAGGACCACAAAGCCAGTGCCAGGGTCCTATTCTATCACCGTGTGTAAATTTGCATCAGGGCTGAGCCCATCAAAAAATTGGGGGTGGCCTTTGTGTGGGGATTCATCAGACGTGTTCAGATGGGTTCACAAAGGTGTTATGCAATTATGTTGTATGTTTTCCATTCTGATACTTTTGAAGTATGTGGAATTTTTGGATCAGGGGTACAAAAAATCTTATTTTTGGTGAATAATCTCCCAACCCTGAGATAAGAGATAAAAAAGTAATCATTGTACATGTCTGATCTGGCGGATTGACTTGAGGCTTAATATATTGCCCACTTCTGGGCCAAGTTGGACCATTCAGCACTTAAAATGGATGGGACAACCTGTATATTCCATTTTTTTGTGGCTAGATTAGTGATGTCTTATCTCTATATGCTGATTCGACCCAGTTTTTAACACAAAAAGGTATTTTTATCTGAACATGGTGTCAAATACTTCAACATGAGAAAAGATCTCCTTCCGCCAATCATCAGTTATAGCAATCATAAGTTATATCACTCACAAGTTCTGCCTTCCTTTCATAAAAAAAGCCATATGAAAAACAATGTGTGCAAATTAAAAATCCATATCTCAACTATTATTAGCCAATTTTTGCCAATTCACACATAACATGGCAAGAAATGTATTTTCATCAGTATTCATATTCATATATTAGAGTTTGCATTATCTTATTGTATTTAAAGTAAATGCGATTAAATACAGTTGTAGCCACAGCCAAAATACTTTATTTGTATGTCTGACCCCAAACCACAACATACTTAAATGGCATCAAAATCAGCCAACATACAACACAATGGGATGACACAAACGAATGACCCCCACCCATAAATGCCACCTTTCTACAGCTGAGCCTGTCCCATATTTACATTGGTCTTTGTAGCTAACAGCTGGAACCCCCATCAAAATAGTGAGTGCAGTTATATGCTTTTTGTCATGTTTCCCACAAGTTGGATTGGGCATTTATTTATTTTTGTAATGTGAAAATTATATGGGTGGATTTAATCAACAAAAAACCAACAGTGTCAGCATAATCCCTGATATACTGTGGCATATCTGGACATAGTGAAGTATCATTTTCTTTCAAGCTTTGAATGCATTTCAAAGTTTCATTGTTCAATTCAGCAACTGGAAGGATCAAAACATTGGAAACAGCATCATTTAAACATCATATTGATATAAATAAAGGCACTGACATGCAGATTTGGGAGAAACTGGACGTGATTGCTGATAGTTTGGATAATTCATCTCATTCTCTCGTTCTCCAGCAAGGAAAAATGCATTAAACCATGCAGGGCCATATCCCAACAAGTCAGCTTCAAGGACTGCGATGAAGTTACATTTGTGTGGTGTGTGTTATTGAAAAATGACATTGTTGGAACACAGATATGACTGAAGATAAAAACTTAGCACTGTTAAGTTTTACTACGAAGAAACTTGATTAAAAATATCTTATTTAGGATGAGTCTATATATAAACTGCTGTCGCCTCAGGTTCGGCAGCGATTTTTTTATCTTTTTACCAGTGCCATATCACCAGCTGTGTTCGAGATATGGAGCTGATACTTAGGGGGCATATAGGCGTAACACCCCCCCCCCCTACTATACACCAACAAGGGGGGCTGTGGCTGTGGCGACTAACTACAGTGTGGGTCGCAGAACATGCCAAAAAAATTTGCAAAATTTTCGCTGTCCGCGACAAGTTCTCTGTCTTTTCAATCATAGAATGGAACAGATGGGATTATTGTGTGGGTGGACCACCATTAGGAACATAAAATCTAAGCAACACTGCTGCAATCTAAGCAACGATCATGATCTTATGGTAGCCTTGCTCAAATTACACTCTGATGCAATCTAAGCAATGGTATCCTAATCTTATGGTAGCATTGCTTAAATTACATATGACGTCACTTCTGCCCCAACAGTGGGACATAACTATCAAAATGGGACATAACTCTCACAAAACGGACACTTTCCAGAAAAATCACCCTAGCAACAGACCCAAAATAACCCATTTTTACTCCCGGGAACAAGTGTGACATACACCCCCAGCGTGGTAAGTTCAATACCCCTGTTATACTGCTCACCGACACCAAGTCCAGCACCTGATGTTGTTATTTCAGATTTATGTTAATGACTATGTTGATTGCAGAGTTGCGAAAGCATATTTGCGCTTACCCAAAATACCCGGGTAAATGGGTATTTATACTTACGCTTACGCTTACGCTTTCATAAAATACCCATACGCTTTTTTACGCTTTCCCGGCCAAAATACCCGGGTACTAAAAGCGTAAAAAAGCTTTTCACACGGTTCAGTTTTACACTTTTGGAAAAGCATAAAAGCACAAAACAGAGTGAACGAAACTGTGTACAAAAAAATTACTGCGTGCGTGCAGTAATGTGCTGGAAATAGTGGCACATTTACAAAATGTGTCGCAGTATGAATGTCTTGCTAATTCTGTGTCGTCGAGCAAAACCGTGGCTTCAGATAAGAAATTTTGGGCTGAAACTGGATTCCGACGACGATGTTGTCGCTGTCGACAGCACTAACTCCAAGTTGGAAGATAAAAAGATAGTCATCTGACGGTGTTTCACTAACTAATCACTAACCGTGTTTCTTCTAATAGAACGGCAGGCAAATAAAGTTGACAAAAAAATTGAATGGTACTCTTCTATTAGAAGAAATACGGTAAGCGCCGCTGCCGATGAATTGCCAAACAACTAGTGATGGAATGGCGCTGGCGCCATTTGAGGGCGCCAAAGGGCGCCGCGCCATGGCGCCATTGGCGCTTGGCGCCCTTTTTCTGTGGCGCCCTTGGCGCCTGGCGCCAACATTCTGAAAGGCGTCACGCGCCCTTGGCGCTTGGCGCCCTTTTTCCGTGGCGCCCTGCTTTAGAAGGGCGCCAAAAAGGCGCCAGCAGGGTTTCACGGTGAGTGCTGTGTAAACGGAAAAAAAAATGAAACACGCATCCGTGGATGATCTAAATTCGCCAGAAAAATGGACGGAGTGGTGTGAGTGGGTGGAAATCTTTTGTCCAACGGTTCATCAGATCTGTCTGACGGATCAGAAGACAAGAATGACGGACCGTCTAACTTGCAAAATCATAAATAAACGGATTTAAATCGTTGCAATGAGGAAACATTGTTTGGAATAGTCTATTTGTAATGAATGGATTGTTGTCAAATGACAATTTCCATTGCGTTTGAATTCGTCATGTGGATTTTATTTAAAAAAATTTGTTGCTAGCTTTGTTTTTGTTCATTAGATCCTGGAGAACGTGAATTGAGAAGTGAATGCGCGTACAATGGTGCTGTAGAAACATTTTTAGCACACGCATGGTGTTGTAGGCACTTTTTTATCCTGGCGCCCTTGGCGCCTGGCGCCCTATTTTCCAAATGGCGCCATGGCGCCCTTGGCGCTTGGCGCCATCTTTCCGTTGCGCCCCTGGCGCCTGGCGCCCACTTTCCGAATGGCGCCATGGCGCCCTTTTTCTGTGGCGCCCTTGCCGCTTGGCGCCCACTTTCTGAATGGCGCCATGGCGCCCTTGGCGCCTGGCGCCATTTTTTTCTGGCGCTTTTCCATCACTACAAACAACATATCAGGGCAGATGACTAAATACATGGACATCCGAAAAATGTCGCTGAGAGCTTGATTTGGAAAGAATTCACTGAGAAAACATCTCTTAAAATTTTTTTACGCTTACGCTTTTATTTACGCTTTCCCAGGTATTTTAAAAATACCTTACGCTTTAAGTATCCATACTGAAAATTTGGAAAGTGTATTTACGCTTACGCTTACGCTTTCTAAAAATACCGGTATTTTAACAACTCTGGTTGATTGTATTGAACCATGCAGCAAATTTTTCTGTTCATCACTAGAGGACAAAAAATGCTTGCCACCCAACCCCACTCAACCCAACCCAACTCTATTCCACAGGGTATCAGACAACAAAGTGACATAATGTCAGTTTTTTTATTACGCCCATGAAAACTTGGTTTACGGTGCCCTCTAGAGAAGCATTGAAACTTTCAAAGTGCATAAAGAACATTCCCTTGAAAATACCCCCTGAAGAATTTTGTAGGGGGTAAGTGTAATGATGACATAATGACATCATTGCAGGAACAAAAATCCACCGATTTTTACACTATTGCATTTACCCCCTACAAAATTCTTCATCTTCAAGGGTATGTTCTTTACGCACTTTGAAAGCTTCAATGCTTCTCTAGAGGGCACCGTAAACCAAGTTTTCAAGTGCGTAATAAAAAACTGACATTTAGTCACTATTTTGTCTGCCAAACTGTGGGGGTGGAGTCAGGTTGGGTTGGGTGAGGTCGGGTGGCATGCACTTTCTGTTCTCTAATGATGAACAGAAATAGTTGCTGCATGATTTTATACAATCAACATACTGTATTACCTCGAATTGACCCCCCCTCAAACAGGGCTGGGGAAATAATAAACCCCCCTCGAAATACCCCCCCCCTGGAATGAAGTACTTCTTGTATGCAATGTACATGATGTATTTATTGCGACCAAAGTGCATCGCAACTACACATAGGGGGGTTCATTTCAGGGTGTATAATCAAAGGAAATACAGTATATATAACAAAAACATGTACTAACTTTGCATTGTTGCTGTCCAACACAGTGCAATGCTCATACATTTAACGAAATTATTGTATTCCTTTACAAGCCCTTTCTGCAAGAAAATGAAACAGTTTTGATTGGTTACATAGATATTAAGTGCTTATCATGTTTCAAATGAACACTAAATGTGTAATCAAATAAATGCAAAATAAAATGTGAGAAAACATTTTTGTAAGTAAATATTATAGAGCAATAATTTTTTTTTTGGTTCCAGAGACAAAACTCAAGTGGCATAACATTTTGTTGGCATGACAATTGTGTTACCTTTGACAAATGACCAACATGCTATTATGAAATAAAATTGCAAATTCTTACTACTAAAAAACTTAAAAACAAAAACAAAAAACTTGTGTTGGACACATGATAAACAAAATAAACAAACCCATGCTACTGGATGCATATCATGCTTCAAAAGCTTCTGTCTGTCAACCAAAAGAAGATTCGGTCCATTCCCATCTCCAACCACACTCAAAACAATGGGAAGTCCTTCAATATACCGTATATCCTTGAATAAGTCCCCCAGGGAGTTATTTTTTCGTCAGAGATTTTGAGGGGGGAGTTATTCAAGGGTGGGGAGTTATTCAAGGGGGGGGAGTTATTTTTTCATCATAACTTTCAGGAAAACTTGCAGGAAGGTAGCTGTGTATACAATGCGTAAAATACACACTGTGCATCCTGCTTCCACTGCGTAGGCTAATATCCTTTTGTATTTTTTGTCTCATACACAGCACTGCATTTGTACTTCGTTTTTTTTCACTTGTTGCAGTATCTTCTCCATTCATCATAGGGGGGAGTTATTCAAGGGTGAGGAGTTATTCAAAAGGGGAGTTATTTTTTCGTCAGTGTTTTTGAGGGGGAGTTATTCAAGGGTGGGGAGTTATTCAAGGGGCGTCTTATTCGAGGATATATGGTATATATTGTAGTGGATGTTTACATATTTAAATAAAACAAGCAAAGCAAAATAGTGAACCTTTGCTGTCATCACGATTGAATGTAGCATCAGCAAGTTTTGTGTATGACAGTTGCTTTATATATTCTGTAGCAAGGACACTTGAAACATTGAGATGGATAAAGATACCGGTGCCAACAAGAAGCAGGAGCCAGCATACAGCTGTAAGCCATTGCCACTTTGCACCATATTTTGACACAAGAAATTGTGTAAGTAATTCACAGAGCTGCATGATTGAGAATCTGCAATAACAATAAAACATTTTGTTGCAATGCAACAGTCATTATGTGAGCACAATTACTCACCCAATTGTGAACCCCAAAATTCCTCCAGTGAGCTCAACTTGCTGTAGTGTTTGGAATGCTGGGTAGATTGTCAGCTCTGACTGGCCCTTTGGATAGATCCAGGGCCTTAATGCAGTTGTATAAGTTTTTGTTTATGTTTTTTTCAGATGTGAGAATGTAAGAGTATAAGTGGTGACTTCTGCCAAAAATTTTTTTATGTTGACTCATTATGTATATTGCCTTTCATCAAATGTTCATGAAATAGTACCTAAAAATGTTACATAAGAATTGAAAGTGATGTTTAACACTGTAGAAGTATGTGGAAGCACATTGACAGGAAATTTTGTACCACATATTAAGGCTTATTATTACATGGTATTCCTGGGACTGACTCAGTCCCTCATCATCCTGGGACTGACAATCCCTCATTACCAAAATTACAATCCTGATTCTGTGATCCTAATCCAAACCTGATTTTGATCCTGTAGACTCTAAAAAAAGAATCTCAATCCCGATTCCGTGACCCTGATGCCAATCCTGACCCCAATCCCAAAAAGTTAATTGGCAAAATTTCCCATAAATTTCAGCTTTCAACATCCCCAAGTAACGGGAGCTATAGTGCATGTAGTGTAATCAGTCAAGTGGGTGCTGAACTTGTCTGGGACATAAAAATGCCCAAAAATTTGCACATACCGTATTACTTCAAATACCCCCAGGGGGTTATTATTTCGCCAGCAAAATTTGAGGGGGGTAATTCGAGGAGGGGAGGGGGTTTATTCGAGGGGGGTCTATTATTTCGCCAGAAATTTTCAGAAATTCCCCATACTCAGACATAGAAAAACCAAACAATTACATAGATGTATGTGTGTTTATATGCAAATATAACTGTATATACACATAAACCCTTCTCTAACAGCACTCAATCATCAGTTTTAACGTGTGTTCTGCATTGTACAGATCACAAACTGCGGTGATTGTCATGTATGTTCTCTTCACACCCAATTTTAGGGGGGGGTATTTCGAGGGGGGGTTTATTATTTCCTCAGCCGAAATTTAGGGGGTATGTCGAGGGGGGGGGGGTCAATTCAAGGGAGGGGGTTAATTCAACGTAATACGGTATTACATTCTAAATATATTGTTATCTTACTATAAGAAGTTCCAAAGGGATAGAAAGAAGTTACAAAATTCTGCCTATAATTTATCCAAATTTATCCAAATATAATGGATTGTTGGCAATAAAAATTGTTTTCAAGAAATCATTCCTTTACAAATATAGAACACATTACTAAAGAGTGGCATTATGCTATGGAAACTCACAACATCATAGATCCAAAATGGGTGCCCCAAAATGCCTGGCACTTTTCACGTCACTAAACTGAATTAAATGTATTAGGTTGTCAACTAAGTAACATTAATTTTTTGCGATCACACATACGCAAAAAATTAAGGTTACTTAGTTGACAACCTGATATTTATCCAACAAGTAGAATAAAGTAAAAAATGTAACACTAACTCAATGGCATATGGAAGTGGCTTGACATCATAGATCCAAAAATCATAATGAAGTGATTTGTGGTTGCAAGCTTCCTTGAATCTGGGTGATGTCTGCATAGCAATTTGAAACGTGAACATTATGTTTGCATGAGTTTACAGTCCCTCCTACAAGGGAACTAAAGTTTACAAAGTCACTGGGTTCAAATTGTTCTGCTAAAAATTACAGCAGTAATTGGTTTCAATGGGCCACCTTGGTACCAAAAATTTTCACTTATCAGCTTCCAGGATTTAGTCACAGTATTAAGTTGATTGAAAAGCTTTTAAAAGTGAAAGTGTAGTTACATCCTCACCACAGAAAAATCTTCTTGACAAATCCCATATCTTGCAGATCCTGCTTCATTTTGTATATGGTAACTTCTGTAGTGGATTATTCCAGTTGATACAGGCTGCTCAACACTGCATCCAAAGTTGAGAAATGTCACTGCCCAAAATGATGTGGGATAATCAAGCTGTGCAGAAAACAAAAAATGGTTGATTGACAGTTTCACAATTAATCTGATCAACAATGTTTCCAATGAAATATACAGTGGAGGTGATTTTCAGTGTTGATGGTGGTTGATTGATTGTATGAATGGGCTGTAAGTCTATAAATTTGAGTAGGACAAAGTACTAATCAGGGTGTCAACTGTCCCTTTTGTTCATCTTCCATTTCTGTTTTTTCCAGGCAAAATTTTCCATTCCTATTTCAGTTTTTTTCTGGCCAATTTTCTATGCTCTGGCTCAATTTTCTGTTTTTCACCGTTTTCCATTTTCTGGCTCAATTTTCTGTTTTTCACCTTTTTCCATTTTCTGGCTCAATTTCTGTTTTTCCACCTTTTTCCATTTTCCAGCTCATTTTTCTGTTTTTCTGGCTCATTTCCCCTTTTACCAGCTCAACTTTCGGTTTTCTGTTTCAGCCAAACTAGTAAACATGCATGCAGGTTTTCAATTATGTAAAATTCATTCTGTTTTCCATCAAATTGAAATTACATCAATTTTGATCATTTCCATGCAAATTTCTTTTCTATTCTCCCTTTTTTCTGGCTTTTCATTCTTCCATTTTCCCGCTAGTGCAAATATTTTTGCATTTTTGTTTCCATTTTCCATTAAGTGCAAAAAATGTCTGTTTCTGTCTCCGTTTTCTGACAAGTTGAAAAATTTTTTGACACTCTAGTACTAATCAATCAATGAAATTTCCCCATGTCAGTCAAAATAAACAGCAATAAAAACAAATCAACATACAAAAATTAAGATGAATCAGTAGAAAAGCATGTAAACTGGTGAACATTTAAATGTAAACAAATGAAATCATGTAAACTCAGCAGACATGAAAGGAGTCAGACATGAAATGAGTAAATTTTTTAGAAAATTTAGAAATGTCGTTTTTACCCAAACAACCCTATTATCTGCTGTTGCCAGACTCATGGGGTAAATACAACACTCGTTTGTAGCATTGCACTGCATATGTATTCAACAACTCAGAACAAGTGTCACTCCTTCTGACCATCTGGCTTAATTGAGTGTCTTTCTATATTTACATGCATCATAAAGGAAAGTGATTCAATCAGGAACTTGTTCAACACTTATGTTTGATTAATGGAAGCTTTGATCTTAAAGCTGTGATGAAAGAAAGATGGAATATTTTATGTTAAAGGGTCAAAAATTCAAGGAAATAGACAGCTGATAAGTGAGCAAACAGCCAGCCAAATAAAAAAACTTTGATTGTGCTAACACACCTAAAAATGTAGTCTAACTGAAAAATGAACCCAACCATACCTCAACAGGATTAGCACTGAAAAAATTGTCTATTTTGATTGCTTGAATATCAGCATTCCCTATCCACCATAAATGAGGACCAAGCATAGCTGTTTCATTTTGGCCATTATATCTGAAAGTTATAAATTTATGGTGGATAATTTGACAAAATATTTATAAAGATATCCAGATTTATAAAGTCAATATTTCACCTGAACTTCGTATAACGCATGTGATAATCTGAATGCATTGTCCCATCAAAATATATATTGTCGCCATGATTGTAGTACAAGCTGCATCTAGAATTTGCACACCAAAGTGTATCTTTTTAATATTTTCAAGTACATACTGATAAACGTCCATTTGTATTTTAAATTTGAAAATTCTGGATAATTCTTCAATTCTGGTGCCAATCCCAAGCCCTGTAAAGTGTAAAGTAAAGTGTCAAATGTAAAGTCAAATGCAAATTAAAGCGTCAATTGTCATGCAAAGTTCAGTAATAAAATCTTTTCTTTTTGGTTTTGATTGACACTTGACTTTGCATTTGACTTTACATTTGACACTTTACTTTACACTTTACAGGGCTTGGGACTGCCCCCTGGATGGATAAGTTAATTTTTCTTTAAACTTGTCATATTACAATATTTCTCTACTTAGCTATTTACCGTATTTGCTTGAATAATCCCCCTGGGGGAATATTATTTCGTCAGACTTACCGTATTTGCTTGAATAATCCCCCTGGGGGAATATTATTTCGTCAGACATTTTTGAGGGGGGAACTATTCGAGGGGGGGAACTATTCGAGGGGGGGAATTATTCAAGGGGGGGAATTATTATTTCGTCAAAATTTTCAAGCATGTTTCCATCAACTCATTTCCTGAAACATGCCTTATAAACACAATAACGTGCCATTTTTGTTAAAATTAGGTAGAACAAATTAATCAAATCTTTAAAGGGGGGGATTATTCGAGGGGGGGAATTATTCAAGGGGGGGTACTATTCAAGCAAATACGGTATGTTTAATTAGGTATGTATGTCTTATAAGGTTTTTACGCATGTAGATCCATTATAGAAGCACTATACCCACGGGGGTGAGGAAGGGGGGTGGGTAACCCCACCCCAAACTGCCCAGCTCTATCTATATTTACTTGAGACAAATTTTTTGGTTACTATCCCCTGAACACCCCCTCCCCCACAAATTGCAAAGATATCTAGCTATCTGGAGTGCATTGGATAAATTTTAACCTAATTTTCACCCAAATTCACTAATTTTCATACTTTCATAGATTTTCACCCTTAAAATAACTAGGTCATCTGCTTTATTGCATATTTTCAGCATGCCGGGTGTAGTTAAACGCATGCCGGTTCTACATGTGTAATGGGTTTACATGCTTAATGGCACAGGGCCGTCTTAAATTCTAATTTGAATGGATGGATTTGATTCAGCTTACAGTGTATTTCATTCAGTCTGACCTTTCAATGGGAGAAAAATCTACCTATGTACATTTTTCTGGGTTAGAACCAGTATTCCATAAGTTTCCATGTGTTTGAAGTGACTTGTGCATTTTATGTGACTAGTGATGTAAAAGCTTCATGGGGCTTTTGGTGCTTTGCATCATTTCGCTGTGGTGCTATTAGCGCTTCGCACCATGACCATGGTGCTTGTTGGCAAAGTGTTTGTGCTTTTTACATCACTATTCATTACACATAATACAAGTGTATAGTGAAGAAGTCCATTAACTAAATGTAGCCTTGTGTGATATAAGTACATACAGATCATGTCAGTCACAGGTCTGCATAAGTACTAGTGTGGTAACAAAATGGTGTGCAAATTACAACAGTGTATTCTTCACCCAGACAGGCTCTACCTGAAAAATAAAGGAATTATAGTTTTCATTGTGAAGTGTAGTAAAATTTTCAATATCTTTTTGTCTACAAAGAATGGCTTATGCAAAAATGCATGTATTCTCCTGGCCTCTACCAGAATAAATTGGTAAGTAGACTGCACCTCAGAAATGATTAGTGATGTAAAGGCACCGGGGCACCGGTGCCCCGGTGCTGGGCACCGAAGGGCACCAGCACCGGTGCTGGTGCGGTGCCATTGCAATCTTCAGGGGTGCCATGCCGGTGCCGGTGCCATTTTTTCAGAATAGCACCGGTGCCGGTGCGGTGCGGTGCCATTTTTTTGCCGGTGCCAAAGGTGCTAGCACCGGGCCAAAGTAAAAGGCACCGGGAAAGGCACCGGCCAAGGCTTCATGTGCTGTGCAATTTTGTCCATAGTATGTGCGTATTCATATTTCAAAAAACAGCGATATATTTACCCAACCGTTTTTGCCTTTTTTGTAAACCTCCCATCAAATAAATACAAATAAATAAATTTTTTTACCTCCCTTTTTACTGTGAAATCCATTACACCCGATACGTGATCTGATGAACGAATCTAAAATTTTGTTGAATTTTAAATCATTTTTATATTTTATATTTATCTTACTTGTTTGTTCAAAATTTGTTGTCAGTTTATGACAGAGATAGTTTCATTCTCTGTACAGCAACGACTCCGATCAGTAGACAATAGTGGCTATGGACATTGCAGTGAATTAAATATTTTATCTTTCATTTGTAATCATTGAATTGCTTCATAAAAGTGATTGCCACATCATTCTTATCAATTTAAGTGCTCAACCATCAAAATCGGTTGAAAATTCATGGAATTATGCGCTTCCAAAGGTGAGACCACTGAGAAACTGCCCAATATTCACTTCAGAAATTCCAGCCCGGTGCGGTGCCTTTATATATATATATATGTGAAACGGAGATGTGGGGCCATACCTATTGCTAGGTTTCGCCCCTCTCATTCCTACCTTAACCAGGACTAGCTGATTAGTCTCAGCCTCACCCTGACACATTGTCAACAATGTCAACAATTTAGCATGTAATGACCTTCAATATATCATCGATCTGTTATTTGAACCAAACATTTATTAATCATTCTATCTATCCCCTGTCTATGGGCATGACACAGTTTGGCCCCTAGTGGGTGTGCCATCCAGTCACATAGCACATCTAATTTTCCCCAATTCTACACGCTCAGTGGTATTTACTCTGCATACATACATTATGTGATGCAGGTTTGCCACAACTTTGACGATGCTACTAGAGCAGTACTTGCATATTTTTCTCTTGGCACCACTTCTGGTTCTGAGTGCATTGTATCTGGCGGCGAGCCAGTTTAGCTCATTGTAGTAGATGTTTTTTATTTCTGCCTGATCCAGTATACCCCCTCTATTTACTAACGCTGTTTCTTTTTTTACTATATCACGAACATGTATCATCCTTTTCCTGTGTATGTACTGTTTTATGTCCGACACTCTCAAATTTTGTAAAACTGTGTTGATCTGTGAGGAACGTAGACATTGGTTGACCAATGTTTTGTTCGTGTTATCTCCCTTCACACGTGGATTCCCAGATAGCAACTTGTCTGTTTCATGGGCTCTCACTAACCATCTGCTACTGCACGCCCTTTGCATGTAGTTATCATTTGTCAGTAATAATTGGTTGTATTTATCTGATGGTAGTATGCCGTTTATGTCATATAGCAATTCACTGCTGCTACAACTAATCCAGCCCGGTGCGGTGCCTTTCGGTGCTAGCACCGGCAACCCGCCGGTGCCCTTCGGTGCCGGTGCCATTTTTTCCAAAAGGCACCGGTGCCGGTGCGGTGCGGTGCCATTTTCTGGCCGGTGCCCCAGGGTGCCAGGTGCCCTTTTCATGTGTTGGCAAAGGTGCCGGTGCGGTGCGGTGCCATTTTTCCCGGTGCCTTTAACATCACTAGAAATGATATGAGCCAACTGCATTGGTTCACATGTATTTTTAATTACTTTACTTATAATATTAACACAACATTTTTGGCTATTTACTTATTTCTTTGGCCAGTTAAATGTAACTTATGATCATACTAAACAGCCATTATTTTCTAATATGATGCAATTGTACCAGTAGTGCCAATTCAAGTAAATATAGCTTTTGCAAAAATCAGATATAAATTTTACATTCACAGCAAAAATTGGGCTGTGGATAGATACCGTATTTCCTCGAAATACCCCCCGGGGGGTGATTGTTTCATAGTGGTCCCGAGAGGGGGGGGGGGTTAAACGAGGGGGGGGGGGTATTTCGAGGGGGGGGTTATTATTTCACAAGAAAATTTTTGAAAACCAAGTACAAAATTGTCGTCTGAAACGTACGCAGACGTCGAAAAATGCAACAAAAACCGCCATTTATAAGGTTCTGTAGACTAATATTAGTATGTAGGTGGTATTTACACTGTTCTAACGTGACACTGACATTGTTTAAACGTGTGTTCTGCAGTACACAGAACACAAACTACAGTTATTGTCATGTACGTTCCCTTTACACTCAATTTGGGGGGGGGGGGGTATTTCGAGGGGGGGGATGATTGTTTCATAGTGGTCTCGAGAGGGGGGGGGGGGGTCAAACGAGGGGGGGGGGGTATTTCAAGGGGGGGGGGGGTATTTCGAGGAAATACGGTAGGTAGACTACAGAGTGCATTGACTTTGCAAGTAAATTTTCATTGAAACTTGAACTTAGAGTGTATCTTGCTATTACCTACTGGTATTATTGCTGGTTTTTAGTATTCAGTTTTTTTAAATAGTTTTTATGCTTACCGATTGATAAAACCCATTTTTTCCAATGTTGGAATCATCCCATGTGAAGACAGTGCGACTCCTGCAGTTTGGTTCACCTTGAAGGAATGTGAATATATTGTACCTGTAAAAAATGAATTACAATTATGAATTATGACTGAATTATGAATTATGATTAGTACTGTACTAAATGTATTAGGTTGTCAACTAAGTAACATAAATTTTTTGCGATCACACATACGCAAAAAATAAAGGTTACTTAGTTGACAACCTAATACTATGGTTACTACCGTATTTCCTCGAATTACCCCCCGGGGGTTTGTTTTTTCAGAGTGAAAATTTTGAGAGAAAAACGTGAAAAATGCGACAATAACCACCATTTATAAGTTTTTACAGCCTTATATAAGGATGTAGATGGTATAAACGATGTTCTAACGTTACACAGTAAGTGTTTTGAACGTCTGTTATGCATTTCCCAGACAACAAGTTCATTGTGCCCATTTTGAGGGGGTATTTCGAGGAAACACGGTATATTGAAGAAAAGTACAAAAACACAACAGCTGTGTTAGGCATTTCACCTTCCAAGTGGCATTCTCTCATGATGGTATGCAATTGCAATCCAAAGGGACCTCAGCAACAAATCAACTTTGCCTTGTGGTCCAGATCTGTCTCCATGTTCTGCCCAAAAGTCCCTCAGCACATATGTTTTGAAGCTAGGATTTGGCATTAGTTTACCTATGCAATAAAGATAATTTGAATAAATGTTACATGGAGGAAGCATCACATGGAAATCTGCCATGAATGAAATCACTGGCTGTGTTTTAATCAACAATTCAAATTTAAAAGATTGAATGATTTATTATTTTCTGGAATGAAACAGTCTGATAAGCCATGTATCATCCTTTATGTGCATCATGTGAAATACTTTCATAAAAAGCTGGCATAGATCCAAAAAATTCATTTTACATTTGGTTCAAAAGTCTGGAATATATTAGATAAATGATGAAAAAGTGACCAATTAAATATGAATTTTTTACATCAGTCATTGTAGTATGCACCCAGTTTAAAATTGCATTCAATGTGTCTCACTAGTAACAAAACCTCAGGGAAACTTTAGCTTTAATCAGAAGATGAATGTGAAAATTTGAATAATCGATTACTTAATTATGCATGCTGATGCAACTGAATACTACTACAAAAAAAATTTATCCATTTTTTTTATGGGTAGGTGCAGACTTCCATGCAAATGCTGCTGCATGAGATTATAATTGGTATTTTAAGTTTTATTGATTTACTCACCATTTTCATTCTGAAATGTTGGTGGGAATGGAAGTTCACCAGATGAGAGTGTTGTATTCAACTTTATTTTGACACCCATTTCATTCCATTCTGTGTTTTTAAATATGATACAAATGTTTCATTCCATATTTACTGAAATAATTCCCTGGAGCATTTTTTCCATCAGACTGTTTTGAGGGGAACTATTCAAGGAGAATTATTCAAGTTCGGGCATTATTAGTTCTTCAAAAATCAAAAAAAAAATTGAAAGGAACTTTTTAAAGAATACATACCGTATTTACTCGAATAATTCCCCTGGGGAATTATTTTTTTCGTCAGATATTTTTGAGTGGGAACTATTCGAGGGGGGGAATTATTCGAATGGGGGAATTATTATTCTGTCAGAATATTCAAACATGTATCTATCACACTACATACACATTTTGTCCTTGTCGCTAGTGCTAGTGTACATTCCATTGCATCTTTGCTCACCGGATGTGCAACATTTGAAGTCTATGGATCAAACCAGACAGATCGTTTGTTTGGTTGACTCCATCAATCGTTTTTAAAGGATATCTTTGTTTTATCATTGGGGAGGGGGGAATTATTCAAGTGGGGGAATTATTTTTTTCCTCAATCGTCTAACAGGGGGGAACTATTCGAGGGGGGAATTATTCAAGTGGGGAGAATTAATCGAGTAAATACGGTAAGTGTGCATGTGCTTACATGCTACATTATACATACAGACAGACACACTATACATGTAAATCCTGTTCAAAAACTTTCATGTGGTGGATTTTTGTTTCCAGTTTTGAATTTTTCTGTAGTGGGGCAAGGCAAGACATGGTGGCTGCCATGGGTATAGCGAAATAGCCCATGGATGTGCTGAACTTGATGTGTACCGTATTTCCTCGAAATACCCCCGGGGGGTGATTGTTTCATAGTGCTCCCGAGAGGGGGGGGGGGTTAAATGAGGGGGGTATTTAGAGGGGGGTTATTATTTCGCCAGAAATTTTTTGAAATCCTAGTACAAAATCGTTGTTTGTGATGTGCGCTGGGGTAGAAAAATGCTTCAATAACTGACATGTATAGACTCCTGTACACTAATAGTAAAGACACTGTTCTAACGTGATTCCGACTTTGTTTTAATGTGTGTTCTGCACTACGCAGAAACCAAACTGCAGTATTTGTCATGTACGTTCCCTTTACACTCAATCTGGGGGGGGGTATTTCGAGGGGGGGGGGGGGTATTTCGAGGAAATACGGTATTTACATTTATGTGCAGTAGCTCTTCCATCAGTGAGGGGGGTCTTGATAACAGACAAATGGGGATTTATCTTTTCAAACTTATTATTCAAGGGGGAGTTATTCAAGTGGGGGGTAGTGATGGAATGGCGCCATGGCGCTGGCGCCATTTGAGGGCGCCAAAGGGCGCCGCGCCATGGCGCCATTGGCGCTTGGCGCCCTTTTTCTGTGGCGCCCTTGGCGCCTGGCGCCCACATTCTGAAAGGCGCCATGGCGCCCTTGGCGCTTGGCGCCCTTTTTCCGTGGCGCCCTTGGCGCCTGGCGCCCTGCTCTAGAAGGGCGCCAAAAAGGCGCCAGCAGGGTTTCACGGTGAGTGCCGTGTAAACGAAAAAAAATATGAAAAACGAATCCGTGGATGATCTAAATTCGCCAGAAAAATGGACGGAGTGGTGTGAGTGGGTGGAAATCTTTTGTCCAACGGTTCATCAGATCTGTCTGACGGATCAGAAGACAAGAATGATGGATCGTTAACTTGCAAAATCATAAAAAAACGGATTTAAATCGTTGCAATTAGGAAACATTGTTTGGAAAGGTCTATTTGTAATGAATGGATTGTTGTCAAATGACAATTTCCATTGCATTTGAATTCGTCATGTGGATTTTATTCAAAAAATTTTTGTTGCTAGCCTTGTTTTTGTTCATTACATCCTGGAGAACGCGAATTAAGAAGTGAATGCGCGTACAATGGTGCTGTAGAAACATTTTTAGCATACGCATGGGGTTGTAGGCACTTTTTTATCCTGGCGCCCTTGGCGCCTGGCGCCCTATTTTCCAAATGGCGCCATGGCGCCCTTGGCGCTTGGCGCCCTCTTACCGTGGCGCCCCTGGCGCCTGGCGCCCACTTTCTGAATGGCGCCATGGCGCCCTTGGCGCCTGGCGCCCTTGTTCTGTGGCGCCCTTGGCGCTTGGCGCCCACTTTCCGAATGGCGCCATGGCGCCCTTGGCGCCTGGCGCCATTTTTTCTGGCGCTTTTCCATCACTAGTGGGGGGACTATTCTAGTAAATGTGGTATTTTATATAAATATTATATACAAACAACAGATGTGTTACACTGAGTAAAATACTCTTTATGTGCAGGTGGTGAGATGGTGGATACTTCTCTAGATCAAACTCCTTCTCAATTGATGCCATCTTTGTTCCATTTACATCATCATTGTAATACCCTTCAATGTACTGTACTGTCTGTGTAATTTACAATTTTTCAAATAAATATTGTTGTATATTCACTGAAACTATGCCTGACAATGGTGTAAAGAAGGTCACCTGGTGCTGGAACTTAGAAAAATGGTTGATTGGCTTTTGGTGCCATGGTGCTTTTGGCACTTCATGCTAAGTGCAATTTACATTGGATTTGAGCCATTATTTGATACAATGCACTAACTTAACCCATACCATTTTTATTTAATTTTTTTTTACTTTTTGGGTGTGAAAGTAATTTTTATTTAAGGAATAAGAAAGCATACAAAAAATAGGCTAGTTACACAGGTCCCGGCCGGGGACCGGGACCCGGCAAAAAATACAAAAATTAAAAATTGGCGTGTATAGGTTGTTTGCATGTTAATTAGGTGAATCATCACCAAATTAGCATGCACAAAATTTTTGCAAGACGGTTACACCTGCCAATGCATATTTTTTTGGGCAGGTGTATAAAATCTTGCGATTCAACTCAAATTTGGCATGCGTGTACTCCTTCGTTTAGTGAGTACGCATGCCAAATTTTAGCTCCGGGCGGTTACCGGTTTTTTTTAAATTTATACTTTAATTTTTTTCGATCACTATATTTTTGTATAGTGATCGAAATTTTGCCGGGGTCCGGTCCCCGGCAGTTTTGAAATGGCCCCGACCGGGGTCAAACGTCCCCGGTGAGGAACTTTTTTTTCAGTAAACAAATGATTTTGGTCCCCGACCGTGGTCGTTTGGCCCCGGTACCACACAAAAATTTGTGGTACTTTTTGGGACTTTGTGGTAATTGTCCCCGGTCGGGGCCAAACGACCCCGATGAGAAAAAATATTTTTTCAGTAGGTATTTTTTGTGATTTCACTGAAATATGCATGGTCGGGCTGAAAAGTCCCTGGACAGTGCTCGCCATTCGCGCTAGGGGTAAGCTACAGTCATAAAATTCTAAAACGTATACATATCAGGTGTTTTGAGTTTTCACCCAAAGTTTCACCCCTCTAGCTCCACCCACTGCGGAACTGTGGGGGTTACAATTTCGGTCATTGTACTGAAGTACACATGGTGCTCTATCTCAACGCTGCTTTAAGTTGTGATCATGAAACTTTGGCCAGTGTAAGCCAGTGTGTTGGCAATGTGCTGATAGTATTCAACACTTTCATCAACATCATTGCTATTAAGGTAAAGTTAATATGCAAATCAGGGTGATGTGCAAGAAACGTGTGAACTGTGATGGATGTTTTGGTGATCATCTGAGATCATGTTGTATTGCAGTGATTTTAATGTTGTTTTGAAATGTGCAGTAAATAATTATATACATTAAATTTCATTTGTGTTGTGACCAAATATTTTTGGTTGCTCAAATAATCCCCCAGTCCTGAGATTAGGGCGTCTATTCAAGGTGTTCATTTTGTATGCCTTATCTGGACATTGATTTTGAAGCTTAATAAGGTGGTCATTATGGGCTGTTTATGAGCGGTTGACAATTAAAATGATCAGGACAGCATGCAGATTCAATTTTTGTGGTCGGATTAGTGATGTGTAAATTTCAATTGCTGATTTGGTCCAGTTGAATGAAAACGCATGCAATTTCAGAACTCAATATCTCAGCTATTTCTCAGCCGATTTTCACCAATAAACACTTAAAATGATCAGAATCACCTGGAGCTTCCAGACTTATGTTCTGATTATCAGCTGCCACTCCTAGACCCTGTAAAAGACCCTGAAAAGTGTCAACGACCCTGTAAAATATCATGTGTCATGTAAAATACCATGTAAAGTGTCATGTGTATCCAAATCTTATTTTATCATATCCAAATCTTATGTTTTTGTATCCAAATCTTACTTTACACATAAGATTTGGATACAAAAACATAAGATTGGGATATGATAAAATAAGATTTGGATACACATGACACTTTACAGGGTATTTTACATAATACATGACATTTTACAGGGTCTTTGACACTTTTCAGGGTCTTTTACAGGGTATTTTACATGATACATGACATTTTACAGGGTCTTTAACACTTTTCAGGGTCTTTTACAGAGTCTTTTACATGACACATGACATTTTACAGGGTCTTTGACACTTTACAGGTCCTTTTATAGGGTCTGGGAGTGCCCCCAGCATGTGGTCTATGCCCTTTCTAGTTTACACACTATTATTATTTTGCATATGGCCTGCAGCAACATCTTTTGATCTCCAAATGATCGAGATTGTGATTTATGATGATCTGTGGTGCACAGCAATAATTACTTTGAATGGCTATGGAATCGCTATGGACAGATTATTGTTAGAATTGTTTTTCACAATGGGGTATTTATTGTGGCATAAACTGTATTTTCCAATGGGACACATTTCTCAATTGAAAAAAGTTCACATTGATGCGATTGAGTAGTCAATGTTTGATTACCGTATTTCCTCAAAATACCCTCCGTGGGGTGATTGTTTCATAGTGGTCCCGAGAGGGGGGGTTAAACAAGGGGGGTATTTCAAGGGGGGTTATTATTTTGCCAGAAATTTTTTCAAATCCTAGTACAAAATCGTCGTTTGTGATGTACACTGGGGTAGAAAAATGCATCAATAACTGACATATATAGACTCCTGTAGACTAATAGTAGTATGTAGATGGTATAAACACTGTTCTAACGTGATTACGACATTGTTTCATTGTGTGTTCTGCACTACGCAGAACACAAACTGCAGTATTTGTCATGTACGTTCTCTTTATACTCAATCTGGGGGGTATTTCAAGGGGGGGGGGGGTGATTGTTTCATAGTGGTCTCAAGATAGGGAGGAGGGGTCAAACGAGGGGGGAGGGGTATTTCGAGGGGGGGGGGGTCAAGAAAATCACAGTAATCAAGTGGAGCATTTGATGTTTGCATGTGTTTTACTCTGCTCCAACACATGGTTTCTGCATGGTAGTTTTACAAAGTGCAGAAAACTCCTAACTTACATGTTTCATTGTCAAAATTGAAACAGCTACTCAATTGAGCCCTCAATAAATTCCACTTTGAATACCCCCACCCCCACTTGAAAAACTGAACATTGAAAAACCTCCCTCTAAATAACTGATTATGCCTAATTATTGAGTCAAGTTTTCTTCTTTTTGTGATGTTATTTTACAGCTGAGAGTTCCGGTTGACAATGGCAAGCCATCGTGGAAAAAAGTGCTTCAATTTGTATAGATAATGTCATGTGTCACATAAAAGACTCTGTTTAGTGTCAAATGTCATGTAAAATACCCTTTAAATTAAAGTGTCATGTTTATCTAAATCCTATTTTATAGTATCCAAAACTTATGTTTTTGTATCCAAATCTTACCCTTTTACATAAGATTTGGATACAAGAACAGAGGGTTTGGATATGATAAAATGAGATTTGAATATGATAAAATAAGATTTGCATACACATGACATGTCACAAGGTTTTTTACATGATATTTAACACTTAACATGGTTTTTACATGACACCTGATTACGGTTGGTTGTATAAAAATTATTTGTGTACAAATTGTATAAAAATTGTATTTTATATTAATTTTCTTCTTGTTTCATTTTATTTTATTTTATTCTTCAATTTTCCATTTTATTTTTATTTTATTTTTATTTTTTCTGAGATTTTGCCAACCATGCACCTGACATTTTACAGGTTTTTTTTACACTTTACAGGGTCTGTTACAGGGTCTGGGACTGGCACCAGGTACATTGCATATAAACATATAATATCGACAATAAAACTTGATTGTCAACACAACGCAACACCATGCATTTGATCATCTCTCATATGCCCATTATTTGGGAAAGTGTTGAATATCCTTGCAATTGCATGAACATGTATACCGTATTTCCTCAAATTACCCCCGGGGGGTGATTGTTTCATAGTGGTCCCGAGAGGGGGGGGGGTTAAACAAGGGGAGGTATTTCTAGGGGGGGGGGGTTATTACTTTGCCAGAAATGTTTTCAAATCCTAGTACAAAATTATCGTTTGTGATGCACACTGGGTAGAAAAATGCATCAATAACTGACATGTGTAGACTCCTGTAGACTAATAGTAGTACGTAGATGGTATAAACACTGTTCTAACATGATGACAACATTGTTTTAACGTTTGTTCTGCACTACGCAGAACACAAACTGCAGTATTTGTCATGTACGTTCTCTTTACACTCAATCTGGGGGGGGGTATTTCGAGGGGGGGGGTGATTGTTTCATAGTGGTCTCGAGAGGGGGGTCAACGAGGGGGGTATTTCAAGGAAATACGGTACAAAATAAGCAGTAGAGGGTTTGTTCTTCCTGAATACACTTACAGTAACACATTTACTTCTGTAAATCAAGCACACAAAATCTTTTCACATAAAATAGTGATGTATTTTTTGAACCCCTTGGTGCTTATTTGGTGCTTTTTAAAATGCTAGCGCCAAGCATCAATGGTTCCATGGCATCATAGCGCCAAGCACCAAAAGCACCATGGTTTTTTTTTGTAACACAGCACCAAGTGCCAATGGCGCCACAGCAAAACTGTGGCAAGCGCCCAAAAGCGCCATGTCGCTTTTTGCTTTGGCGCTAGTGCCAGGCGCCAGTGTTGTGACGCTTTTACATCACTAGCCTTGAATAACACCCCTTGAATAAATCCCTCCTCATTGAGTAATTCCTTGCTTGAGTAAGATGTGATTGAGATTGATTAGTCCTTGGTTGGTAAATTTTGTGCACAATTCCTGCGTGGTACTTGCAGACAGTGCAAAGAAGTTGTAACTTACATCTCTCTTTGCCAAAATTGATAGAGCTACTGTATTTACTCCATTTTATCCCTCTCTAACTCCCCCCTGTTAGTTGAGTGTAGAAAAAATAAAAAATACCTGCTCCCTCTAAAAAAACCCCACTCTCTAGTAAAACTCTTCTCCGATTGATGTCTGAAAACATTCATGGTATAAAATATGTTATGTTTGTTTTCTTTTTGGTCATATATTCTTTTGTCTGTATTTTGGGGCTATTTACAGCAGCCTCTATAAGGAACTGGTCCCCAGTGAAAAATAATTTTTGCAAAAGTCAATATTTGGTGTGTATGGGTTGTTTGCATATTAATTACATTAATTATCACAAAATTTGCAAAATGCAAAATTTCTGCAACATGGTTACACGCGCTGACACATATTCTTTGGGAGGTTGTATATAAATTTTTCAATTTGTCTCAATTTTGGCATGTGTTTACTCCTTCATTTACTGAGTACGCATGCCAAATTTCAGCTCAGAGCAGTTAGCGGTTCTTATTTTTTTATGCTTTTATTTTTGTCAATCACTGTATTTTTGTATAGTGAACAAAATCCCACTGGCGACTGGTCCCTGGTGAGTAAGGAAAGGTCCCTGACACAGTCTAAACATCCCTGGTGAGAATTTTTTTTTCTCAGTAAAAAAAGAATTTTGGTCCCTTACACGGTTCGTTAGGACATGGTGCCACACAAAAATTTGTGGCACTTCAAAAAAATTTGTCACCAGGGATGTTTGGACTGTGTTGGGGACTTTTTTGTTCTCACCAGGGAGCAGTCCCATGTGGGATTTCATTCACTATACAAAAATACAGTGATTGACTAAAATAAAAGCATTAAAAAATAAGAACCGCTAACTGCTCTGAGCTGAAATTTGGCATGCATACTCACTAAATGAAGAAGTAAACACATTGAGACAAATCAAACTAAACACACAAAAATTGAGACATATCGAAAAAAATTTCTATACACCCAAGCAAAGAATATGCATCAGTGTGTGTAACCATCTTGCAGCAATTTTGCACATGTCAATTTTGTGATAATGAACATAATTAATATGCAAACAACCCATACAAGGGCGTAAAAAAGTTTTTTTTATGGAAAATGGAAATGGAAAAATTTCAGCAGTTTGAAAAAGGAACGGAAAACAGAAAAAATTTGCACTTGGCGGAAAACAGAAACGGAAAAAAAATTTCAGCCGCCTGAAAACGGAAAAAGGGGCCAGAAAAATGGAAACAGGCAAATGAAATTTGCATGGAAACAAAAAAAAATTTGCTGAAATTTTGCTGGAAACAGAAAAAAATTCACATTATTGACAATCTGCATGAATGTTTACCAGTTTTGCTGTAACAGAAAACAGAAAGTTGAGTCAAAAAAAGGTAAAATGAGGCGGAAAAACTAAAAATTTGGCCGGGAAATGGAAAATGAGCCAGAAACACAGAAATGGAAAATTTAGTGGCTGGAAAACAGAATGGAAAATGGACAAAAATTTCAGCAGTTGGAAAATAAAATGGACAATGGAAAAAAATTTGCCTGCAGAAAACAGAAACGGAAAATGGAAATTTGTACACTAACCCATACACACCATATGACTAAAAAGAAAACAACATAACATATTTTTTTCCATGAATGTTCTCACAGACATCAATTGGAGGGCAGTTTTATGAGGGAATGGTTTTTTTAGAGGGAGCAGGTTTTTTTTTTCTCCACTCAACTAACAGGGGGGAGTTCAAGAGGGATAAAATGGAGTAACTTAGCATATTCTTTGGGAGGGTGTATAAAATTTTTTTCTCGATTTGTCTCAATTTTTGTGTGTTTATTTCAATTTGTCTCAATGTGTTTACTTCTTTGTTTAGTGAGTACGCATGCCAAATTTCAGCTCAGAGCAGTTGGTGGTTCTTATTTTTTTAATGGTTTTATTTTCGTCAATCACTGTATTTTTGTATAGTGAATGAAATCCCACATGGGACTGGTCCCTGGTGAGAAGAGAAAGGTCCCCAGTGAGATTTTGTCCACTATACAAAAATACAGTGTATGACAAAAATAAAAGCATTAAAAAATAAGAACCGCTAACTGCTCTGAGCTGGAATTTGGCATGCGTACTCAGTAAATGAAGGAGTAAACACATGCCAAAATTGAGACAAATTGAAAAAATTGCTACACACCCTCCCAAAGAATATGCATCAGCGCATGTAATGATCTTGCAAAAATTTTGTGATAAAAAACATAATTAAAATTAAACATAAGCAAACTAGCCATACACACAAATTATTGACCTTTGAAAAAAATTATTTTTCACCTTAAAAGGGCTGCTGTAAATCGCCCCATAATACAGACAAAAGAATATATGACTAAAAAGAAAACAAACATAACATATTTTTTTCCATGAATGTTTTCACAGACATCAATTGGAGGGGAGTTTTATGAGGGAATGGTTTTTTTTAGAGGAAGCAGGTATTTTTTCTTTTTACTACACTCAACTAATAGGGGGGAGTTAGAGAGGGAAAAAATGGAGTAAATACAGTAGCTCTATCAATTTTGGCAAAGAGAGATGTAAGTTACAACTTCTTTGCACTGTCTGCAAGTACCACACAGGAATTTTGCACAAAATTTGTGTTAATTGACTGTGTTAGGGACCTTTCTGTACTCACCAGGGACCAGTCGCCAGTGGGATTTTGTTCACTATACAAAAATACAGTGATTGACAAAAATAAAAGCATTAAAAAATAAGAACTGCTAACTCCTCTGAGCTGAAATTTGGCATGCATACTCAGTAAATGAAGGAGTAAACACATGCCAAAAATGAGACAAATCGATGAATTTATATACAACCTCCCAACGAATTTGCGTCAGCACATGTAACCATGTTGCATAAATTTTGCATTTTGCAAATTTTGTGATAATTAATGTAATTAATATGCAAACAACCCATACACACCAATTATTGACTTTTGCAAAAAAAATTTTTCACTGGGGACCAGTTCCTTATAGAGGCTGCTGTAAATAGCCCCAAAATACAGACAAAAGAATATATGACCAAAAAGAAAACAAACATAACATATTTTATCCCATGGATGTTTTCAGACAGTTTTCAGACGGAGAAGAGTTTTACTAGGGAGTGGGGTTTTTTTTAGAGGGAGCAGGTATTTTTTATTTTTTCTACACTCAACTAACAGGGGGGAGTTAGAGAGGGATAAAATGGAGTAAATACAGTAGCTCTATCAATTTTGGCAAAGAGAGATGTAAGTTACAACTTCTTTGCACTGTCTGCAAGTACCACGCAGGAATTGTGCACAAAATTTACCAACCAAGGACTGATCAATCTCAATCACATCTTACTCAAGCAAGGAATTACTCAATGAGGAGGGATTTATTCAAGGGGTGTTATTCAAGGCTAGTGATGTAAAAGCGTCACGACACTGGCGCCTGGCACTAGCGCCAAAGCAAAAAGCGACATGGCACTTTTGGCGCTTGCCACCTTTTTGCTGTGGCGCCATTGGCACTTGGCGCTGTGTTACAAAAAAGCGCCATGGTGCTTTTGGTGCTTGGCGCTATGATGCCATGGCACCATTGATGCTTGGCGCTAGCATTTTAAAAAGCACCAAATAAGCGCCAAGCAGTTCAAAAAATATATCACTATTTTATGTGAAAAGACTTTGTGTGCTTGATTTACAGAAGTAAATGTGTTACTGTAAGTGTATTAAGGAACAACAAACCCTCTACTGCTTATTTTGTACCGTATTTCCTTGAAATACCTCCCCTCGTTGACCCCCCCTCTCGAGACCACTATGAAACAATCCCCCCCCCCCCTTGAAATACCCCCCCCCAGATTGAGTGTAAAGAGAACGTACATGACAAATACTGCAGTTTGTGTTCTGTGTAGTGCAGAACAAACGTTAAAACAATGTTGTAATCACGTTAGAACAGTGTTTATACCATCTACGTACTACTATTAGTCTACAGGAGTCTATACATTTCAGTTATTGATGCATTTTTCTACCCAGTGTGCATCACAAACAATGATTTTGTACTAGGATTTGAAAACATTTCTGGCAAAGTAATAACCCCCCCCCTCGAAATACCCCCCTCGTTTAACCCCCCCCCCCCTCTTGGGACCACTATGAAACAATCACCCCCAGGGGTATTTCAATGAAATACAGTATACATGTTCATGCAATTGCAAGGATATTCAACACTTTCCCAAATAATGGGCAGATAAGAGATGTTCAAATGCATGGTGTTGCGTTGTGTTGGCAATCAAGTTTTATTGTCGATATTATATGTTTATATGCAATGTACCTGGTGCCAGTCCCAGACCCTGTAACAGACCCTGTAAAGTGTAAAAGACCCTGGAAAATGTCAGGTGCATGGTTGGCAAAATCTCAGAAAAAAATAAAAATAAAATAAAAATAAAATGGAAAATTGAAGAATATAATAAAATAAAATGAAACAAGAAGAAAATTAATATAAAATACAATTTTTATACAATTTGTACACAAATAATTTTTATACAACCAACCAACCGTAATCAGGTGTCATGTAAAAACCATGTTAAGTGTTAAATATCATGTAAAAAACCTTGTGAAGTGTCATGTCTATGCAAATCTTATTTTATCATATCCAAATCTCATTTTATCATATCCAAACCCTCTGTTCTTGTATCCAAATCTTATGTAAAAGAGTAAGATTTGGATACAAAAACATAAGTTTTGGATACTATAAAATAGGATTTAGAATTTAGATAAACATGACACTTTAATTTAAAGGGTATTTTACATGACATTTGACACTAAACAGAGTCTTTTATGTGACACATGACATTATCAATACAAATTGAAACACTTTTTTTCCACGATGGCTTGCCATTGTCAACCGGAACTCTCAGCTGTAAAATAACATCACAAAAAGAAGAAAACTTGACTCAATTAGGCATAATCTTGCATCTTACACAAGTAAATAGCACTGCATTAGCATTGCTGCACTTGAGGAGCAGCAAAATTTTTTGGCGCTGGCGCCATTGGCACTTGGCGCCAACATCCTTTGGCACCGTTGGCGCTTGGCGCCGTGTTCTTGAAAAGCGCCATGGCGCTTTTGGCGCTTAGTGCCAAAAGTCTGGCGCTTTTTACATCATCATTCAAGGCCAACTTTATAGAGGAGTTATTTAGATGTTTTTCAATGTTCAGTTTTTCAAGTGGGGGTGGGGGTATTCAAAGTGGAATTTATTGAAGGCTCAATTGAGTAGCTGTTTCAATTTTGACAATGAAACATGTAAGTTAGGAGTTTTCTGCACTTTGTAAAACTACCATGCAAAAACCATGTGTTGGAGCAGAGTAAAACACATGCAAACATCAAATGCTCCACTTGATTACCGTATTTTCTCGACCCCCCCCCCCCCTCGAAATACCCCTCCCCCCTCATTTGACCCCCCCTCCCTATCTTGAGACCACTATGAAACAATCACCCCCCCCTTGAAATACCCCCCAGATTGAGTATAAAGAGAACGTACATGACAAATACTGCAGTTTGTGTTCTGCGTGGTGCAGAACACACGTTGAAACAATGTCGTAATCACGTTAGAACAGTGTTTATACCATCCACATACTACTATTAGTCTACAGGAGTCTATACATGTCAGTTATTGATGCATTTTTCTACCCCAGTGTACATCACAAACAACGATTTTGTACTAGGATTTGAAAAAATTTCTGGCAAAATAATAACCCCCCTCGAAATACCCCCCCTTGTTTAACCCCCCTCCCCCTCTCGGGACCACTATGAAACAATCACCCCACAGGGGGTATTTTGAGGAAATACAGTAATCAAACATTGACTACTCAATCGCATCAATGTGAACTTTTTTCAATTGAGAAATGTGTCCCATTGGAAAATACAGTTTATGCCACAATAAATACCCCATTGTGAAAAACAATTCTAACAACAATCTGTCCATAGCGATTCCATAGCCATTCAAAGTAATTATTGCTGTGCACCACAGATCATCATAAATCACAATCTTGATCATTTGGAGATCAAAAGATGTTGCTGCAGGCCATATGCAAAATAATAATAGTGTGTAAACTAGAAAGGGCATAGACCACATGCTGGGGGCACTCCCAGACCCTATAAAAGAACCTGTAAAGTGTCAAAGATCCTGTAAAATGTCATGTGTCATGTAAAAGACCCTGTAAAAGACCCTGAAAAGTGTCAAAGACCATGTAAAATGTCATGTATTATGTAAAATACCCTGTAAAGTGTCATGTGTATATAAATCTTATTTTATCATTTCCCAATCTTATGTTTTTGTATCCAAATCTTATGTGTAAAGTAAGATTTGGATACAAAAACATAAGATTTGGATATGATAAAATAAGATTTGGATACACATGACACTTTACATGGTATTTTACATGACACATGATATTTTACAGGGTCGTTGACAATTTTCAGGGTCTTTTACAGGGTCTAGGAGTGGCAGCTGATAATCAGAACATAAGTATGGAAGCTCCAGGTGATTCTGATCATTTTAAGTGTTTATTGGTGAAAATCGGCTGAGAAATAGCTGAGATATTGAGTTCTGAAATTGCATGCGTTTTCATTCAACTGGACCAAATCAGCAATTGAAATTTACACATCACTAATCCGACCACAAAAATTGAATCTGCATGCTGTCCTGATCATTTTAATCGTCAACCGCTCATAAACAGCCCATAATGACCACCTTATTAAGCTTCAAAATCAATGTCCAGATAAGGCATACAAAATGAACACCTTGAATAGACGCCCTAATCTCAGGACTGGGGGATTATTTGAGCAACCAAAAATATTTGGTCACAACACAAATGAAATTTAATGTATATAATTATTTACTGCACATTTCAAAACAACATTAAAATCACTGCAATACAACATGATCTCAGATGATCACCAAAACATCCATCACAGTTCACACGTTTCTTGCACATCACCCTGATTTGCATATTAACTTTACCTTAATAGCAATGATGTTGATGAAAGTGTTGAATACTATCAGCACATTGCCAACACACTGGCTTACACTGGCCAAAGTTTCATGATCACAACTTAAAGCAGCGTTGAGATAGAGCACCATGTGTACTTCAGTACAATGACCGAAATTGTAACCCCCACAGTTCCGCAGTGGGTGGAGCTAGAGGGGTGAAACTTTGGGTGAAAACTCAAAACACCTGATATGTATACGTTTTAGAATTTTATGACTGTAGCTTACCCCTAGCGCGAATGGCGAGCACTGTCCAGGGACTTTTCAGCCCGACCATGCATATTTCAGTGAAATCACAAAAAATACCTACTGAAAAAATATTTTTTCTCATCGGGGTCGTTTGGCCCCGACCGGGGACAATTACCACAAAGTCCCAAAAAGTACCACAAATTTTTGTGTGGTACCGGGGCCAAACGACCCCGGTCGGGGACCAAAATCATTTGTTTACTGAAAAAAAAAGTTCCTCACCGGGGACGTTTGACCCCGGTCGGGGCCATTTCAAAACTGCCGGGGACCGGACCCCGGCAAAATTTCGATCACTATACAAAAATATAGTGATCGAAAAAAATTAAAGTATAAATTAAAAAAAAACCGGTAACCGCCCGGAGCTAAAATTTGGCATGCGTACTCACTAAACGAAGGAGTACACGCATGCCAAATTTGAGTTGAATCGCAAGATTTTATACACCTGCCCAAAAAAATATGCATTGGCAGGTGTAACCGTCTTGCAAAAATTTTGTGCATGCTAATTTGGTGATGATTCACCTAATTAACATGCAAACAACCTATACACGCCAATTTTTAATTTTTGTATTTTTTTATTTTTTGCCGGGTCCCGGTCCCCGGCCGGGACCTGTGTAACTAGCCTACTTTAAATGGAAGGGTTTGATGTTTAAAGTTATGTAAAGAACCTTACCTCTAAAATGCCTGCATTGCGAAATTTACTTGGGGGAATTTTATGACATCATGTAAATTATGTAAATTTATGTTCCTGCAATGATGTCATTATGATGTCATAAAATTCCCCCAAGTAAATTTTTCAATGCAGGTTTTTCAGAGGTATGGTTCTTTACATAACATTAAAC
>OZ038460.1:2402761-2572714 GCA_964036195.1 Sphaerolaimus hirsutus | reverse complement strand
TGTATTAAGGATTTGACTTAAATCGAAATTTAATCTGGAACTTGTGTATGGGTGTCAAATACACTTTCATACCAGATCAATCTTTCATTTTAAAATTTGCTTTTTGAATACACACTTTTTACAGTGGTATACATTGTCCTCCAAGGGACATTCTAATGTAATTTTTATTTTTTCTGTCCAGTGCTAAACCTGGACAGCGAATTCTCAAAAATATCATTTTATTTTTTAGTGGTCCACTCTCAGGGGGGTCGCCAGGGGGCTCAACCTTCCGTGAAAAATAATGGGGGGTGTTGTGTACACCCCCTCAAAATTTCGATCAATTCCCCCCAACAGTTTTAGTTTGGCAGCCCGTTATATCAAAAAAACAACGGGTGGCGGACCTCGCGTGGACAGCGATTTTTTCAAAAAAACTATTCATTTATACGGCGACCCACACTCAGGTGGGTCGCCGACCTTCCCAGCCCGTGTAACGTAGTGGGTGGGTTTCGAGTATATGCCCTCAAATTTTCGAATAAATCCCCCACTACAACTGGAGATATGGCGTCCGGCACTGACTCAGAATTTGGGTGGCGGACCTGGCGTGCACCCTGTTTAGAAAGCTGAGCGGCCTCCGGGATAGATAGATAGCTAGGCGGTTATGGAGCTTACCGCCCCCCCCCATTTGGAAACCCCTGCGCCTGCACCAAGTATATCACAGCAAATAATGTGTTCGTTGAAGTGCACTGAAGTGGTCTGAAGTGCCCCTTGTGATCACACTTCAGACCCTGATCACGCCTGATCACCAGGCACTTCACCGCTCGTGATCACACTTCAGAGCCTGATCACGCCTGATCACCGCTGGAATGCACTTCACTGACACTTCACGGATTTGTTTACTAAATTGTTTACAGAAATAAAAAATCAGTAATTCGTGAAGTGCGTTGAAGTGCCTGCGAGTGTCTGTGTGAAGGCACTTCGCCGCAGATCACGGCAGATCACCAGCGCATTTTTTGCTGTGTATGAGCATCGGGGCTACCCGCTTGAATAACCCCTGCAGGCTGCAGGGCCTTTAGATTGCTCAGGGGCTACAACCACTCGAAAGATTGCTCCATGACGAAAATCAACTGGACAAACCATTGCTGCAATCAGCTGCCGGCGCCATCGAACCGAATGCGCAAACTGCTAAATTTGCTATTATTTTTGACTACGCGACTGCAGCCGGACGAACTTCAAACTGCATCGCCACTGGTATACCGGTAAACAAGAAAACGGAACGTCTGAAATTGACACTTGGGATAAAAACAAAAACATAGAAAATGTTGATAGCGCTATCAGTCAAAGAAAGAAACAAACCTTGAACCTTTGGCACTTAGCCAGAATTATCCGAATAATATAAATGGATAAAATGAGAAAACGCAATGCACGAGATTGACGAGAGGTTCCTCTAGCTTGCGCGAATGAGAGTATTATCTGCACACAGAAAGAATTTCAATGTAACGTCGAAAATAGAGCGACACAACGCCGAATCAAAAAGACAAAGCAAAAAGTTCTTTTTATTTGAAATTTAAACGTACGAATATTCGGGGGGATCGCTGTACTTATTAACACTTGGCCCTCGTCCAATTTTCTAGTTACGTATTGTACAAATGGCGCCTGAGTGTAACTAAGCGCCCAGAACTGTAGCAAATTTCGCCTGAATGCAATTAAGCGACGATAACTGTCGCAATGGCGCCCGAATTAAGGAATAAAGCGACCAGATGGTCGCTAATGGATTGAATGGAAAAATTGGGGGGAGGGGGGTTGTGGGGGGTTCGCGAGGGTTCACATACAGGCTTTTCAAGGTGTAGAATGAAAAAATAGAACACGCCGTGCCTGTTTGCCATCGTCAACGGCTGTGTATAACTGTTTACGGTGATTTCGAAATTTTAGCCTACTGCCAACATAAATTTAGCCAAGGTAGCCAAGTGTTAATACGGTATGGTTTCCTTCGGGGGACCGACATTATGTGGACTTGGCATTATTCCAAAACAATTTTTGGATAAACCCGTTTGTATGCTGACGTTGACAATAGCGAACCGAACCGGCATACATGTGTCTGGGGGCCGCCATAAGCAACCATTTCCGGTCACTTTATTACATTCCGAGGCCATTTTTGGCGACGCATAGCGAAATTCTGCATCTTTGACTCACGTTTGTACAATATGTAACTGTATCCAGTACGAAATTGGAATTATCCCAAGGTCACATTATGTCGGCGATCCGAACATCATTATCCGAACATAAGTTGGCAAATTGTCAAAATTTTTTACATCGCTGTAACAAACTAAAATAGGCTAAAAATAGGTATATGACTATATATGTATACACGAAAATAGCGATGAAGGTGAAAATTGGCAAAATTGATAAGCGGTTTTGAGCAAAAGTCGCTCGGACTTGGACATAAAGTGAAGAGTTTCATTCCATAAGTGCGTAAGCGCCAAAATCACAAAAATCGAGTTAAGCGTGGATTCGACATCCACATATATGTTTGTACATTTTAGAAAAAAAATTAGTGTCATAGTTAGTGATGGAAAAGCGCCATGGCGCTGGCGCCTGGCGCTAGCGCCAAAGCAAAAAGCGCCATGGCGCTATGGCGCTTGGCGCTAAAATGCTCTGGCGCCATTGGCGCTTGGCGCTGAGGTCTGAGAAAGCGCCATGGCGCTTTTGGCGCTTGGCGCCATTTTCTGGTGGCGCTAATGGCGCCTGGCGCCAGCATTTTAAATGGCGCCAAAAAAGCGCCAACCATGATAAAGTAAAATTGGTCTAATGCAGTGAAATCACACTCCAGTTCATCAATTTTGAGGATAACTGAATAAATATTCATTAATCTTAGGGTAGACTTATACTAACTAACTACCCACAATGAATATTGGCAGAGGTGTTAAAAAATGTGTTTACTTTTACTAGAGGTCCTCATATTTGGATGTGGAGCAAATGTGTTTCTGTTCACTCAAAAAACGTACTCGTGTTGCACCCAACTTTTTTCATTTTGAAGCCTGAACTTTAAATTCTTTCTTGCAGTGTAAATCATGTGTTCAGTATGGTGTGGGGTGGGGGCCCCACCCCCAAATGCTCCAGCTATTATCTCTATCTATTCTATACTGAGGCAAAATTTTTGACTCTTATCCTTCGAGCCCCACCCCCCCCCCCCCAAATCGACCACCTATGTTTTTTAGGCATCCATCCAGGGTGATTTTTGAGTAATTTTGCGCCGATTTTCACCAAAAAATTGTTGATTTTCATACATTTTTATAGTTTTCACCCTCAAAATCAACATCGTTCATAACAATTATCGCCTATTTTCCACTGTTTATGGCTATATATGTCCCTTAAAAAACTCCACCTTTTACTTAATTGGGGAACAACGAACTCCCCATTGAAAGCTTCCCAGTCATGATGTTAAACTGAAAAATATATTTCTGGGTATACTCGGCGTACGTGATACTCTGCCCTCGCACTGATTTATGTCTCGTGTTGGAAGCGTGCCAAATGCCAATGATTATTAACTCATGCGATTTCCGTAAATATAAGAAAAAAATTCATCGATGTGAATATGTTAATGAATAACATTATAACAACAATCAATTTTGTCATCTTTTTATGAAACTCGCACGCGTTAACCATCGTTGGCACACTTCCAGCGGGAACCACGCGTGCAGGCTGTAAAGTAACCGGAGTATATTTAAACAATTTATAAACATCGGTTCTTTGAACTGGCAAAACTTCAATGGACTACTACTACAGCAACCGTAATTCACCCACGGTTATGCACTCATTTTTCTACCATCAATATGTAGAACATTTTTGTTGGCGCTGGCGCCATTGGCGCTTGGCGCCATTACCCTCTGGCGCCATTGGCGCTTGGCGCTGAGGTCCAGAAAAGCGCCATGGCGCTTTTGGCGCTTGGCGCCATTTTGCGCTGGCGCCATTGGCGCTTGGCGCCGGGGTCAGAAAAGCGCCATGGCGCTTTTTCCATCACTAGTCATAGTCCATGTCGTTCCGGAGGGGGGTGCACTGATACGCACATCTGCCCGTTATGCACATTTGCCCGTTTTTTCACTTGACACTTTTCCAAGTGATTTTCAGATATGAGTGAAGTGAAAAACGCTGCGCAATGACATTAGTGAACTTTTTTCACTTCACTCATATCTGAAAATCACTTGAAAATGTGTCAAGTGAAAAACAGTGAAAAATTGCTAGGTATTTTTCACTGTGTTTTTTTGGTGGTACCAATTTTCACATTGGTGGTACCGATTTTCAGAAAAAGCATGATTTTCACATCGAAAGTGTGTATCTCCACCAAGAAAAACGACAATTTCACATCGAAAGTGCGTTTATCCATCTCGAACCACCGGAATTACCACGTCGAAAATGCATATCTTCAAAAAAAAAGTTTCGTTCCAAAAGTGCAAATTGTGCAAAGTGCACGAAAGTGCACCAGACCAAAGTGCATTATACTCACACGTGCCCAAAAAGGTCGCTTTATTGGAGGGGGTCGCATTATACTCACACGTTCCCAAAGGGGTCGCTTTTGTCATGAATCTGTGTATTCAGCTGTTTTTTGTCTACACGATTCACGAGTGTTTTTTACCGCACTTTTCCCTCTATTCCCACTTCACCGGCCGCTTGCCGCTGCAGTGCACTGCACTGGGCCCGGAGGTCCAGGTTATAAATGCGTGTTGTAAATTTTAAGGAAATGTGTCCGAAGACGGTAGGTTTTTTTAGAACGTGCAGTGAACCACTCGGTGGCTCACGCTGTTCCGTTTCCCGCAGCACGCACAGCACTTACACTTAGCACAAGCAGCGCGGCAATTAGAGCAGTTGTTAATTAGCTAACTTAGGGAAAACGGTTAGTACTTAGTACTGATACAAAAAGGGGTCCAAGTTGGGTTGAGAAGAGAGTTTATTTTTAGGGCGATGGAAGAACAGTAGCGGCAGAGTAGAAGCAAAATCAATTTTCGTTGAATCAAAGAATTGGGTGAAAAACAACAATTTCAGCTACTTATACGGCAATAGAAATTACCATAATCGACATGAATAAAAAACTAGAAAAAACATAAAATTATGAAGGTACAAAATCATGTTCAAATCACATAAGCTCTGATGTAAATACTTAGTAAAATCTTAACACCTAGCTGCCTACGAAAAAAGTACTAATTAATATCAGCTAACAATGGTAATTAAGAAAAGCTTCATGCGACATGGGGCTTTAATGTACAATTTACAAGCTCACTTGATACAACAATTACTCACTTCCATAATTACCTACAAATCCCTACTTAATCTAATACAATTTCAAACAGGTAACAATGCAGTGCAATGCATATTTACAAAGAATGGACCGAACAAAGTATGGACAAAGGCAATTACAGCGTCATAACCTAATACAGCAAATTAAGCTAGCAAGTAATTAAACAATTAATACAAGCTTACAACTAAAGTTAATTAATTAAAATACAAGGTGATTAATTAAGCTTGTGGGAATGAAAGGCATTGGCGTGAAAACGATATGTAAAATAATTTCTACATGTCACATGGAAACTCTGTGTGGGGGTTTTGTATTCATAAGTTATGGTAGCTAGCAAAATGCTCGCGGGCGCGGAATGCTTATCACCTCCAACCCCGCGACCCACTATTGTGACTATCCGGTCGGCTAGCGCCCGTGAGAAAGGTTTCAGCCTGATGGCCACACCCTTCCGAGCGCGAGGAGATATTTATGCTGGGGCGGCAGAAAAGTATTTTTTTTGGACTGCGACTTGTCACTTGGGGCGTTATCAGAAGCTGTTCCTACCACCCACCGATACTAGATGACGCACGACAATCTAGTCAACATGGGGAGGGACGCGGAACAGTGCTTTGGTATTTTTTTGAGTGAAATTCGTTGTTCCTGGCTTCCCGTCGCCACCTACCTATCAGTCGTCAGTCTCCGCCTCTGCCCAAAGATAAGTAAAGGGTAGAATGTGCTTTAGACCGCCCAGAAAGTCACAACAGTGTGCCGGCGCGCTCAAAGGCGGCCACACGCCGCGCCGCGGCATTTCAAGGTGAAAAATGTAAATTCCCCTCTCACCTTATGCCACGTGGAATGTAGTTGCACTTAAGCTAGACATAACTTAGCTAACTTGACTTAAATAGATTTAGCGCACAAAAATAGTAATTAAAATTGGGGGGTTAAGGGAACGAAATTGGGCAGAGCACTACAATCACTAAAAAAGATGGCGAACTCGGTCGGCCAGTGTAGCGGCGTCGATCTTGCGATGCAGTGCTCTGACGGGGTACTGCGCAGCCCACTGCGTGGCTGTGCATGCCGCACAGGCCCCGTAGGCGTCGAAAAGCCGTTGAAAGGTCTGAAAAAGTTTACTCAACTTTAGTTTACAAAATACGTAGCAGTTTACGTTCCGTGAATTATTATTGCATTTGGTTGTCTAAAATTTTGTGGGGTGGTGTCTTTCCCATCGTAAAAAACGCTCTTACACTTTATCGGAGGGGGTCGCAATATACTTACACGTGCCAAAAGGGGTCGCTTTATCGGAGGGGGTTGCATTATACCAGAGTTGTTAAAATACCGGTATTTTTGGAAAGTGTAAGTGTAAGTGTAAATACACTTTCCAAATTTTGAGTATGGATACCAAAAGTGTAAGGTATTTTAAAAATACCTAGGAAAGTGTGAAAAAGTGTAAGTGTAAAAACATTTTTTAGAAAGAGCTCTCGCTGTAGAGCATTAGAAAACACCGCTGTTCTCACCTTTAGATACATTTTTTTATCATTTTCATGCATTTTTTCACATTTTACAGCCTTTTATGAAACATTTCAGACTGTAACAAATACTGTAGTGGTATGAAGTTCCCTAATAATGGCAGTTTTTCTGTGTTGATATTTTACTGATTAAGCAATGCGATACACACTCTTTAAATGCAAGAATGGACATGCAGCAAATGTCAATGCAAAAGTTGACTGTGTGTCCAGTTGGTGAATATCCATTGATCTTGTCCTTTTTACAAAAGTATGATGAAACTGTAGAATACCATGAGTACTGATCAAAGGTTGTAGATCAAAGGCTAGTTTGTACATTTGCCATATTTTCTACATTCAATGCATTTTTTGTACATGACCCTATTTTATGCTTTCTCAAAAGCATAAAACAGGGCCATCTGAAAGAAAAAAATACACTTTCTCTACCCGGGTAGTTTGCCCTGGAAAGTGTAAAAAAAGTGTATGGGTATTTTTTGAAAGTGTACGTGTAAGTGTAAATATAAATACCCATTTACCTGGGTATTTCGGGTAAGTGTAAATACACTTTTGCAACTCTGCATTATACTCACACGTGCCCAAAGGGGTCGCTTTATCGGAGGGGGTCGCATTATACTCACACGTTCCCAAAGGGGTCGCTTTATCGGAGGGGGTCGCAATATACTTACACGTGCCAAAAGGGGTCGCTTTATCGGAGGGGGTATCATTATACCAGAGTTGTTAAAATACCGGTATTTTTGGAAAGTGTAAGTGTAAGTGTAAATACACTTTCCAAATTTTGAGTATGGATACCAAAAGTGTAAGGTATTTTAAAAATACCTAGGAAAGTGTGAAAAAGTGTAAGTGTAAAAACATTTTTTAGAAAGAGCTCTCGCTGTAGAGCATTAGAAAACACCGCTGTTCTCACCTTTAGATACATTTTTTTATCATTTTCATGCATTTTTTCACATTTTACAGCCTTTTATGAAACATTTCAGACTGTAACAAATACTGTAGTGGTATGAAGTTCCCTAATAATGGCAGTTTTTCTGTGTTGATATTTTACTGATTAAGCAATGCGATACACACTCTTTAAATGCAAGAATGGACGTGCAGCAAATGTCAATGCAAAAGTTGACTGTGTGTCCAGTTGGTGAATATCCATTGATCTTGTCCTTTTTACAAAAGTATGATGAAACTGTAGAATACCATGAGTACTGATCAAAGGTTGTAGATCAAAGGCTAGTTTGTACATTTGCCATATTTTCTACATTCAATGCATTTTTTGTACATGACCCTATTTTATGCTTTCTCAAAAGCATAAAAAAGGGCCATCTGAAAGAAAAAAATACACTTTCTGTACCCGGGTAGTTTGCCCTGGAAAGTGTAAAAAAAAGTGTATGGGTATTTTTTGAAAGTGTACGTGTAAGTGTAAATATAAATACCCATTTACCTGGGTATTTTGGGTAAGTGTAAATACACTTTTGCAACTCTGCATTATACTCACACGTGCCCAAAGGGGTCGCTTTATCGGAGGGGGTCGCATTATACTCACACGTTCCCAAAGGGGCCGCTTTATCGGAGGGGGTCGCAATATACTTACACGTGCCAAAAGGGGTCGCTTTATCGGAGGGGGTATCATTATACCAGAGTTGTTAAAATACCGGTATTTTTGGAAAGTGTAAGTGTAAGTGTAAATACACTTTCCAAATTTTGAGTATGGATACCAAAAGTGTAAGGTATTTTAAAAATACCTAGGAAAGTGTGAAAAAGTGTAAGTGTAAAAACATTTTTTAGAAAGAGCTCTCGCTGTAGAGCATTAGAAAACACCGCTGTTCTCACATTTAGATCAATTTTTTTATCATTTTCATGCATTTTTTCACATTTTACAGCCTTTTATGAAACATTTCAGACTGTAACAAATACTGTAGTGGTATGAAGTTCCCTAATAATGGCAGTTTTTCTGTGTTGATATTTTACTGATTAAGCAATGCGATACACACTCTTTAAATGCAAGAATGGACATGCAGCAAATGTCAATGCAAAAGTTGACTTTGTGTCCAGTTGGTGAACTTCCATTGATCTTGTCCTTTTTACAAAAGTATGATGAAACTGTAGAATACCATGAGTACTGATCAAAGGTTGTAGATCAAAGGCTAGTTTGTACATTTGCCATATTTTCTACATTCAATGCATTTTTTGTACATGACCCTATTTTATGCTTTCTCAAAAGCATAAAACAGGGCCATCTGAAAGAAAAAAAATACACTTTCTGTACCCGGGTAGTTTGCCCTGGAAAGTGTAAAAAAAGTGTATGGGTATTTTTTGAAAGTGTACGTGTAAGTGTAAATATAAATACCCATTTACCCGGGTATTTCGGGTAAGTGTAAATACACTTTCGCAACTCTGCATTATACTCACACGTGCCCAAAGGGGTCGCTTTATCGGAGGGGGTCGCAATATACTTACACGTGCCAAAAGGGGTCGCTTTATCGGAGGGGGTCGCATTATATTTACTCACACGTGCCCAAAGGGGTCGCTTTATTGCAGGGGTTCATCCTAATAGAGTATTTACGATAAGAATTGGTCGGTCACACATTGATCGGCGGAGCTGGTCGCGACAATTTGTCGGTAGACGCGGTCGCGTCAATTATCGTTGCGCAGCTGCGGGCGGGTTTTTGAATTTCTCGGCGGTCAATTGCTCGTTACCGCATTTCTCGTTTCACCTCCTATTTGTCGTTGTGCTGTAACTCCGCTTGCCGATCAATTCGTTTGTTTCGTTTTCTTGAATCGTCCCCCAGTCCCAAGAAGGGGGAGGGTCTATTTATAAAAATTTGCTTTCACATGGCCGATCTGGCTAGTTGACTTTGAAGCTTAATAACTCTTAATAAATTTTTCTGAACATGCCACCATATTACTTAATAAAAATACTGTATATCCTGGAATAAGTCCCGCAGGGGGGTGTTATTTTTTGTCAGTGATTTTTGAGGGTACTTATTCGAGGGTGAGTTATTCAATGGGGACCTATTGAAGGATTTATGATAAATATGTAGATAAAAATGTACAACAGAATGGAATGACACAAAAGTCAGGTGGACCCCCACCCCGATAACAGCCACCCCCAATTCCAGCTATGGGTGGACCCGGTCACATTGAGCAATGTGCACGAGTGCACCAAGCACCTATACCTATTTTAACACAACTACCGTATTACCTCGAATTATCCCCCCTTGAATTAACCCCCCCCCCCCCTCGAAATACCCCCCCCTAAATTTCGGCTGAGGAAATAATAAACCCCCCCTCGAAATACCCCCCCCCCCCCCCAAATTTGAGTGTAACGTGAACGTACATGACAAATACCGCAGTTTGTGATCTGTACTATGCAGAAAACACGTTAAAACTGATGATTAAGTGACGTTAGGGAAGGGTTTTTGTGTATAGACAGTAATATATGCCTATAAACACATATAAATCTATGTGATTGTTCGATTTTTCTACGATTTCCAAAAATTTCTGGCGAAATAATAGACCCCCCCTCGAATAAACCCCCCCCCCCTCGAATTATCCCCCCCCTCAAATTTTGCTGGCGAAATAATAAACCCCCTGGGGGTATTTCGAGGTAATATGGTATTTAACAGCTGAAAGCTCTTAATTCAATATTTTTGCAACAAAATTCGAAAAGTATGTAAAAAATTTGAAAATTACCCAAAAAAATTCGACAATTGCCCAAAAAGATTCGAAAATTCAAAAATACGAAGATTAAATTCGAAATTCGAAAATTAATTTGTGGAAAAATTTGAAAATTCGAAAATTCATTTAGGAAAAAACACTTAAAAATTTAAATACTTTTTTTCAGAGGGTTTGCCATCGTTAGTGAAGTGTCTTCACGCAAAATTTCGGGAAGCATGTGGAAGCTCAGAGCAAGTTCGTGAAGTGTCGGGAAGCGTTGGCGTGAAGACACTTCACAACGCTTCGCCACGCATCCAAACATCCATTTTTTGCTGTGAATGGCACAATTAGCAATCTAAAAATCTTTGGGAGATTTCAATTTAAATTATATATAAGAAAATACAATATAAAAGAATGGATTTTTTAAAATTGTTTTTCAAAGAGATTAAGTATATTTTTAGTTGTGTTATAAATTATTGTTGTTAATAATATTATTAATAATTGTTAATAATTATTAATAATTGTTAATTAATAATAATATTAATAATTGCAAATTTTTACATCTGTTTATATATTTTAACCTTAAAAATCACTAATTCATTTTTTTCCCCTCATTTTCTTCATTCCATACCTTGAAAAGCCAGTATATTGAACCCCTGCAATGCAAGCCCCCCACCCACAAAAAAATCACAACTTTTAGATCTTTCCCTCTGTAGGAGCAATTAGTATTTTTCTACCTGGCCCCTGCAAAAGTCAAAATGCACGATACCGATGTCGCAACTAGTGATGTAAAAGCACCATGGCGCTGGCGCCTGCTGCTAGCGCCAAAGCAAAAAGCGCCATGGCGCTTTTGGCGCTTGGCGCTAACTTGCTGTGGCGCCATTGGCGCTTGGCGCCATGCCCAAGAAAAGCGCCATGGCGCTTTTGGCGCTTGGCGCTATTTTTCCTGGCGCCAGGAACAAAATGCCTGGCGTTGGCGCTTGGCGCTAGCGCCAAAGCAAAAAGCGCCACGGCGCTTCTGGCGCTTGGCGCTGGGGGTTGGAAAAGCGCCATGGCGCTTTTGGCGCTTGGCGCCAAAGTCCAGGCGCTTTTTACATCACTAGTCGCACGCAACTAGTGATGGAATGGCGACATGGCGCTGGCGCCCTTTCATGGCGCCAAAGGGTACCAGCGCCATGGCGCCATTGGCGCTTGGCGCCCTTTTCTCTGGCGCTTGGCGCTATACATTGAAAGTGATGTTTCAGGTTGTTAAAGTATAATATGTGGAACCACATTGGCTGGATAAGGGTGTCAACAAATTTTTTCAATGGAAAACGGAAACAGAAAATATTTTGCACTTGCCGGAAAACGGTAAAGCGGCGTTTACACTGCAAAATGTGCCGACAAATCAAAAAGTGAAAAAGTTCCATAAATCCAGAATAAAGTTCCATATCTGCGAGAAAAAACAGGTCAGTATACTCACTAGTTAGGTGCACTCACATGCCAAATTTCAGATAAATCGGCCTTTTTGTTCCAGAGTTATAAGCATTTTAAAAATTTCACGTTGTCGGTTCGCTTTTTTTGATCGAAAAAATGTTGTTGTCGGCACAAGCTTTTGATTGGCGACAATGCGGCAATGAGCGCTTGTCGTCACAAGAAAAAAAGTGTTGTCATGTGAGCCTGATTTTTGTTGTCGATTGTCGCCACGAGCTGCGAACGTGTTTTTTTCATTTTTTTGTGACGACAATGAGTAAATTTTACAACAGGTGCTGAAGTTTACCACAGTTGCTTATATAAGTGTGTGAGCAAGTAGTATATAGTGAGTGATAGGGGGAATGCATATTCACTATGGCTGGTTGTCGAGGGAGGACATAATTGTCTCACTCACCCATAGCATGGTCAGACACACCAAACTGCGGGAATCACAAAATTGTACGATAAAAAAATTTGGAACACGTAAACACCTTCCCGGTCAAGTAAGCCACCCATTTTTTTATTTCACTTCGAAAGCTATATCTTGGGCTATGGTGGGGCTATAGAGCTGAAACTTTGTGAATATATAGTTGTAACATCCCTCTACTCTGCATCAATGGGGGGAGGCATGGCGACTCACTACTAGTGATGTTAAAGGCACCGGAAAAAATGGCACCGCACCGCACCGGCACCTTTGCCAACGCATGAAAAGTAGGGTGTCAAATTTCCGTTTCCGTTTTCCGTTTCCGCCTTTCCGCAGGAACATTTTTTACCTTTCCGTTTTCCGGCAGCCGAAAAAATTTTACCTTTCCGTTTTCCGTTTTCCGGCAGCCGAAAAATTTTTACCTTTCCGTTTTCCGTTTTCCGGAAGCTAAAAATTTTTTACCTTTCCGTTTCCGTTTTTCCGGCCCATTTTTCCGTTTTCCGGCTGAAAAATTTTTACCTTTCCGTTTCCGTTTTACCAGGCCATTTTTCCATTTTCTGGCTTGATTTTCAGTTTTCTGGCATTTTTCCATTGTTTTTCCAATCTGTATTTATCTTCAATTGGCTCATCCCATTGTGTTGTTTTTGTCTCTTGAAGCAGCATTGACAACTGGGATTTCAGGGTCAGTGAAACAGGTGCTGTGAACCCAATTGGGTCATATGCTGAGACCAATAATTTATTCAAGTTTCGTCTGGTTGGTGTTGTGATGCTGTCAATTTGCAATTTTGGTGTTGATATTGCCAGCATGTCTGTTCGGTGATTTTATTTCATGCCCATTACTGCGACAATTTTATTCACCTTTGGACTCCTGTCATTTTCTGCTATTTCATTCATGACTGATCTGGAGTTTGACAGCCATTCCCTCATGTTCATAGAACATTGGTTAAATAAAGCTTTGACTTTGTAATATAGTTCTAAAGCTTCAACTTCATTTGTGACACATGATGATGTTATCAGCATAAATGTTGTTTATTATCATCGCCAACTGGTTTCGTCCCCCTTCATTTTCTTCATATTCATTCATGTTGTTTATTGTCACATTTAAATGGTATTTTATTACTGCTCCCAAAATTGCTGGGCTGCAGACAAGTCCAAACGTTTAAAACGAAGTACTATTAAGTTATTTTCAGTTACTGGTTTTGAGGCATCTTTCAGCCAGAAAAATCGTTTGTTGTTGTCGTTGAATTTTATGCTATTTATTATCATCTCCTCTGCAATGTTGTCATCAATTGCATAGGGGTCATCAGTGATTCCCACTGCTTCTAGACTGTGAAATTGTCGTAGTGTTTCCTTTCCTATGGCCACTATGGCTACTTTTTGATGATTTTTTGTTGGTTCAGTTAAGCTTGAACTACAAGTCAAGTTACAGGCATGATCCATAGTTGCAGAATGTACAGCTACCACAATCAAAGCCAAACAGGCAAACTTGCATGCAGGTTTTCCTTCTGCAAATTTATCTATTACCGTGCTAATTTCACTTTATTTTTTTCTGTTTCCGTGAAAATTTTGCTTTCCGTTTTCCGTTTTCCGGCATTTCATTTTTCCGTTTTCCGTTTTCCGGCCGAAAATTTTTTTTTTACCTTTCCGTTTTCCGTTTTCCGCTGAGTGAAATTTTTTTACCTTTCCGTTTTCCGGCAGAATTTTTTTTTTTACCTTTCCGTTTTCCGTTTTCCGTAAAGTGAAAAAATTTTACCTTTCCGTTTTCCGTTTTCCGTAAAAAAATTTTTTTGACACCCTAATGAAAAGGGCACCTGGCACCCTGGAGCACCGGCCAGAAAATGGCACCGCACCGCACCGGCACCGGTGCCTTTTGGAAAAAATGGCACCGGCACCGAAGGGCACCGGCGGGTTGCCGGTGCTAGCACTGAAAGGCACCGCACCGGGCTGGAATTTCTGAAGTAAATATCGGGCAGTTTCTCAGTGGTTTCACCTTTGGAAGTGCATATTTCCAGGAATTTTCAACCGATTTTGATGGTTGAGCACTTAAAATGATCAGAATGATGTGGCAATCACTTTTATGAAGCAATTACAATGATTACAAATGAAAGATAAAATATTTAATTTACTACAATGTCCATAGCCACTATCGTCTACTGATCGGAGTCGTTGCTGTACAGAGAATGGAACTATCTCTGTCATAAACTGACAACAATTTTTGAGTAAGTAAGATAAATATAAAATATAAAAATGATAAAAATTCAACAAAATTTTAGATTCGCTCATCAGATCATGTATCGGGTATAATGGATTTCACAGTAGGTATATTTTTTTGATGGGAGGTTTACAAAATAGGCAAAAACGGTTGGGTAAATATATCGCTGTTTTTTGAAATATGGATAAGCACATACTATGGACAAAATTGCACAGCACATGAAGCCTTGGCCGGTGCCTTTCCTGGTGCCTTTTACTTTGCCCTGGTGCTAGAACCTTTGGCACCAGCAAAAAAATGGCACCGCACCGCACCGGCACCGGTGCTTTTCTGAAAAAAATGGCACCGGCATGGCACCCCTGAAGATTGCAATGGCACCGCACCAGCACCAGTGCTGGTGCCCTTCGGTGCCCAGCACTGGGGCACCGGTGCCTTTACATCACTACTCACTACAGGGTGGGTCGCCCTATATGCAACAATTTTTTGCCAGGATTTTAGTGTCCCAAACAAGTACACCACCCACTTGATTAGCTACACTAAAGGTGCTGTATCTCCAGTTGTGGGGGTGGTAGAAAGCTAATATTTTGGGGGTATCTTGGCCACACCCACCCCTACTATACTCCAGTAGCGCAGCTCCTGACGACCCACTACAGTTTGTGCCACTTTGTATAAAGTTGTTGTTTTTTAAAAAATGACTCAAGTGTCCCAAGCAAGTTCACCACCTAAACGAATTAAAAACTTGTTTTGAGAACATACCTTCTACAAAAATTGAATCAGGTTTTGTCCCTAGTTCTGCTAATCAAATTTATTTGGGTGGAATGAAAAAGTGAAAATTCTGTAAAATTTTGTTCCTGCAATGACATCATTATGACATCATAGAATTCACCCCAAATAAATTTCCTTATGTTGCCATTTTGGAGGTCATGTTGTTTACGTAACTTTGAACCTTAGACCCTTTTATACTGAACTTTGTAAACCAACTTTTATTGTGTGGAACAAAAAATTGGTTTAAAGTGAAATTTTTGGTCTGCCATTTATGGTGGGGGTGGCTAAACAAAGGAAAAAATTGAATTAGCAGAACTAGGGTTAAAACCTGATTTAGTTTTTATAGAAGGTATGTTCTCAAAAAAAATTTTTTATTCGTTTAGGTGGTGAACTTACTTGGGACACTTGGGTCGTTTAAAAAAAAAAAAAAACAACTTTATACACAGCGGCACAAACTGTAGTGGGTCGTCAGAAGCTGCCCCACTGGCGTAAAGTAGGGGTGGGTGTTGCGTAGATACTCCTAAAATTTTAGCTTTCTACAACCACCGCAACTGGAGATACAGCCCCTTTAGTGTAGCTAATCAAGTGGGTGGTGTACTTGTTTGGGACACTGAAAACCTGGCAAAAAATTGTTGCATATAGGGCGACCCACCCTGTAGTTGTCGCCATGCCTCCCCCCATTGATGCAGAGTAGAGGGATGTTACAAGTATATATTCACAAAGTTTCAGCTCTATAACCCCACCATAGCCCGAGATATAGCTTCCAAAATGAAAAAAAAATTGGTGGTTTACTTGACTGGGAAGGTGTTTACATTGAGCCAGCATAAAACCGACAGCACCAATGAAAAGCCCATTTTGGAAAGTATCCTCATTCAAATTTTCAGATCAAATGGTGTAGTTTACAAGTAAATTATTGCAAAAGATTGATTTGTGGGAAGCAAATTTATCTATCTATCCTGGAAGCAAATTTTTTCACTACTATCCACCGAATTGCCCAGCTATCTACCAGAGTTGTTAAAATACCGGTATTTTTGGAAAGCATTAGCGTACACGTAAATACACTTTCCAAATTATGGGTATGGATACTAAAAGCGTAAGGTATGCCTAAAATACCTAGGAAAGCGTAAAATAAAGTGTAAGCGTAAAAAAAGTTTTACAAGGTGCTCTTGCTGTTGAGCATCAGACTATCGGATTACCGTATTTACTCAAAATAGCCCCTCAAAATACCCCTACCCAAAATGTGTCTAATAATGTCCAAAAACTGCAGTTTGGTATCTGTGCAATGCGAAACCCACGTTAAAAAGAATACAGAGTTATATTAGGACAGGGCTTATATCAACTAGGTTAATAGGTACATACTTATGTAAGTGTATACCTAGACACTTATATTTTGCACTTTGAGAAAAACCCTGGGTGTATTTCAAGGAAATACGGTATCCATTATCTGACCCAAAATTCCTTATCCTAAGCCACGATATTGCTAGCCGACACAATTTGCACTTGTGCCGCTATTTTCACTCCGTTAGCGCACACACGTTTTTTTTGTACGCTTTCTCAATCACTTTCTGTTCCTTTCTTCCTATTTCAAAAGCGTAAAACTGGGTTGCGTGAAAAAAAATTACGCTTTTAGTACCCGGGTATTTACGCCGGGAAAGCGTAATAAAGCGTACGGATATTTTACGAAAGTGTAAGCGTAAGCGTAAGTATAAATACCCATTTACCCAGGTATTTCGGGTAAGCGTAAATACGCTTTCGCAACTCTGCTATCTACCTATCCGGAGTGATTTTTGAGAAATTTTACCCAAATTGTTGCTCAAAATCACTACTTTTAATATTTTTTAAATAGATTTTCACCTCCAAAATCACTAGTACATGTTCATTATTGGTTATTTTCAAGAGTTTTGACTATAGTATTTCCTCAAAATACCCCCCCCCCTTGAATTAACCCCCCCTTGAAATACCCCCAGGTATCTTTGAGCCGGGGAAAAAATAAACCCTCCTCGGAATTCACTCATCTGAAATGATGTACACCATGTATGAAATGTACATGGTGTATATATTGGTCGCAGTTTGCATCGCAGCTACACATACTGGTTTGTGTAGCGATGGGCGTCGATATGTCCAAATATATGTACCTTACTTTGGTTTGTTGATCACCGGTTTTAGGTATACAAAAGCGTACTCTCCACTATGAATTTCGTGAAAATTTCTGATAAAATAATAGATCCCCCTTCGAATAAGCCCCCCTCAAAATTTTCTACTCTGGAAAAATAAACCCCCTGGGCCCTGGGGGTATTTAGAGGAAATACGGTATATACTTTCTTATATAAACACCTGCCCATTCAAGTCCGGCCCCCTATTTTTGATTTCACTGCAGATGCTCTATCTCCTGCTGTGGGTGGGGTGGAAAGCTAATATTTGGGTGGTATATAGGTGTAACCCCCCACTACTCTTCAAGAATTGAAGGGGCTGTAGCAACTCACTACAGAGTGGGTTGATATATAGGTATGTAAAATATTATTTTGTTTTTTTCACTGTCCCACGCAGGTCAGGCCCCACTCTATTTGTGATTCAACTGTTTGAAAAAGGGGTGCCAGGCGCTGATGGTGCTACAGGAAAAGGGCGCCATGGCATGGCACCCTTTGGTGCCCTTAAATGGCACCAGTGCCATTCCATCATTAATCCTGAGGCCTCCCTCCCTAAGCAACCTGTTGCATAAACAACTTTACCTCAAAAATGCCTCCATTAGAAAATTTACTGGGGGTGAGCTGACCTGGCATTACCCACTTGATGTTGATCACCTGATATTTACCACTGCTTTTATATTCAAACTTTAAATTTCATTATGTAAAAAATTTCAGCAGCTACTGTCCTCAAAATTCAGAAACCATGACTCTGTTGCCATTAACCAAGAAAATGGGTTGTGTTGCAAACAAGTTACCATATTTCTTATAATAAAGGGTGGATCTGAATCATGTCTCCAATAGAAGGTATACTTTTTGACTTTATTTATGCCATGACAAAATTGAAGGGTGGTCTCCAATAGGAAATACAAAAACTACTTGAATTGTCCCAAATGCATAAAAAATGGCAGTGGACACTGTTATTTAATGGCTTTGATCCAAAGATTTCATGCTATTTTAAGATTAAATGTAGAATGGATTAATTATATGAATTATCATTTGAATTGACACTCAATAAAGCTGTGAAGTAACACTTGAAAAACCTCAGCATTAAAAACATGGCTTAAGGTGAAAAAATAGGACAGCTTCCAATAGAAGGGTGGGTAAAAAGTTTACAAAATAAATAGAAGGGTGCCCTTCTATTAGGAGAAATACAGTATTGCATTTAGTATACCAAAAATGGGCTTTCAGAAAATTTCTCAAAAAATATGATACCATATTTCCTCTAATTACACCCTGAGGGTTAATTTTTTCAGAGTGGAAATTTTGAGTGGGGGGGGGGGGGTAAATGAGGGGTATTTCTGGGGAAGTTATTATTTCTGAAATATTCTTTTATTCTCTAAAAAAACATGACCCAATAGATGGATGACAAATAATCCACTTTTTGGAACTTTTTTTAGACACATGAAAAGCTGGTTTATGATACTTTAAAGTGAAGGGTTTGATGATAAAAGTTTTGTAATGAACAACACCTCTAAAATGTTTGAATTGCAAAATTTACTTGGGGGGAATTTCAAAGTGTAAATTTTGTAAATTTTTGTTCCTGAAATGACATCATTATGGTGTCATAAAATTCCCCCTAAGTAAATTTTGCAATGCAGGCATTTTAGAGGTATGGTTCTTTACATAATCAACCTCTTCCCTTTAAAGTATTGTAACTTAGCTCTTCAAGTGTCTAATAAAAAAAAGATCCAAAAAGTGAATTTTTTGTCATCCATCTATTGGGTGGTCTTGTTTTTTAGAGAATAAAGGAACATTTTAGAAATTTTTCACATTAATCTCACATAATTGAATAGTGTAAAGTAAGGGAGGGGTGTTGGTAACACATCCCCAAAATTTTAGATTTATACCCCTCCCACAGCTCAGAAATCAGTGGGTGACGGACCTGTGCGGGACACAAGAAAAGCCAAAAAAATTTTTTGGCACTTATGGCGACACACCCAGTGAAGGGGTCGCCCCGACCCCCCCCCCCCCCAATTCATGCAAAGTAGAGGGGGGTTGTGCCAATATCTCCCCCAAGTTTCAGCTTCTGGCGCGCCCTAGAACTGGAAATAGGTTGTCACAAGTGAAATCAAAAATAGGGTGCCCTAAGAGTTCACTAAGATTGATTTCACGGATTCAATTGTGAATATGTGCTCCTACAAATGAGTATCTTACCAAATATTTACCCCATTTGTGCAGTTAATAAATTATACATTTTACTGAAAATTCTGATGAAATAATAACTCCCCTTCCAATAACTCTGCTCTCTCGAATAACTCCCCCTCAAAAACTTCTTACAAATAAATAACTCCCCATGGGACTTATTCAAGGATATACGGTAAGCATGTAGACGGTAACCCTGTTCCAGGGGTAGACTACATTTTTCACCTCTGGGGCAGGCTGTCCATTGGTGAACCGCGCTAAGAGTGAAACGTGTAACCGCGCTTTTAGTGCGGTTCACAGTTTGGTCAAACGCGTACCCCATGCCCGGGAACGCGTTTCACATTTTTAAAACTGCGCAGCTAATCATGTGGAGTGTTTCACAAATCACATGAAACACGCTTGAACATTTCACACACATTAATTGATCTTATTTGAAACTCGCTGTTATTGAACAGCATGTTTCATTTGTAACATGAACCGTGTGATGATCATAACTCGAACCACATGTTAACCGCGCTATGTAATTCGTAGATATGTGGAAAGAGTATAATGGCTGCCTCCAACAGAACGACACCTCCAATAGAACAGTAAGTAAGCAAGTTGATGACAATGGTGCACTTTTATTAGAAGAAACATGGTAAAAATGTAATGCATTGAAGTTAATTTCAGCAGACTTTTGGGATATTGAATCATGTAGGTTGGCATACTACGTAGGCACCACTTTTAAACAGCCAACCATGTAAATACTTGCATTGTACAATGTCATTGCACAGTTCAGGCTTCAAAGCCACATGCCACCCAATGCACAATTAAGTTATTATTGTGCGTGGAGTTCGCAGCTGGTGAAAGCCCGAGCTGGCCAAAGTGCCCACAAGTTCGCCTCAGAAAAGTGCCATTTCTGGAAAAAAATTTGGGCCATGCTAGTTTGCTTCCAGATTTTGGTAAACTCATAAATTGGCTTTGAAAGCATTTGACTTTACCAGAATGACCTATCTGTCAACTGCAGTTTAAGGGGATTAAGAACAACTCATTTCAGTAAACTCAAATGTGTTTTATCAAAGCCGATTTATGAGTTTGCTAGTTTACCAAAATCTGACCCTCAACTAACATGCACATGCACATTGTGTACAATTGTATGGTAATAAGAAATTTGAGTTTTAACACCATTCAATACAGATGCCAAGCCAATCCCCAATATATCACGCATGTGGTGTGGAAATGCGCGAGTTTGGGCCATATTTTCCCAGTCGAGTCAGATGAGTCGAGTCGGTACGCTGTTTTACCCTCGAGTCACGAGCTGAGTCGAGTTCAAGCCCTAGTTACCCCCCCCCCCAATTGCTCCAGCTATCTATCTATCCTGGAGGCCGCTCAGCTAAATACATAAATTTTTGAGCATGAGGTCAAAAAAATACATAAAAATCAATTTATTTTCAAAAAATTCTAAAATTTGAAAATTCATATATTCAAAAAGTTTTTGAAATTTTTCAGCATTTTTGGATGAAAATTTATATTTCATTTAATGAAAACGTCAATTTTGCAAGAATGAATCAGTAGGTGCAGAACAACTGGGTGGATGTACCTGCGGTGACAGCTTTGAAGCTGTAAAATGTAAAGGTGTATTTAAAGTTCACCAGAAAAATTCAAAAATGCAGTTATTTTAAGGAACAAATTTGAAAAGTGACCAAAAAGATTTGAAAATTCGAAAAGTATTCAAAAAAGATTCAAAAATTCAAAAACAAAAAAAACAAAAATTCACAGTCTATTTGTATGCATTTTCATTATGACAATTTAATTCAAGAGTTCGCATAAATTTCTTGTATGGGAAATCTGCTGAAATATACGGATAATCTGGTACTAAAAACGATATCTCCATGTCATTCTGATCATTTTAAGTGTTCATTGGTGCAAATAGGCAGAGAAATGGCCGAGATATGGAGTTTTGAAGTTGCATGCATGTGGTTATTTATGTGGATGGGAGGGAAAAGTTTGAAGCGCTATAACTTTTGATCGGAAAAAGATATCGATCTCATTTTTGTTTCATTGAGTTTCTCTCGATCAGGAGTATACGATAGCATGTTCAACAAGAAAAATTTTCCGTAAATTTCGCATTTCGAAATCCGGCCAAATCGATATATACACAATATTGTATCGCCTATTTGACCTCAGAAATGAACTCTCCAAGCATTTGTCATCATTTTAAAAGTGAAATTACTAAAATCGGCCCAGAAATAGTCGAGTTATTGATGTTCAAAGTTTGCATGTTCTGAGCTACACGCAAAAATTTCGCAAATGACCATCTTTTTATCGACCCACTCTATCTCCGGTCTGGGGCATCATAGCGAAATTTCCTCAGACTTGTAACTAGCCCCGACCTGAAACCATATTATATTAAAAAATCAACAATTTTCACCCAGCGGTTCCCGAGATATAAACACGTGCCGGCAGGCCGACCCCCCCCCCTCGAAATGCTACCCTTGATTTCAGCTATGCTGCCGAGTTTACCTATATTTAAAAAACAAATTTATTATGTCCCCCTTGCGCGCCCACCCTATTTTTTACTTTGTGGGGCATTTTTTGTCTTATTTTGTTTTTGTCGGTTTGGGTCTCGTTAACGAGACCCAAACCGACAAATTGAGCAAAAACGACGCTGAGCGCGTCGATAATGTTTCGGTTCATCGTCGTGTTGCCGTCACAAGCTGCGAACGTGTTTTCTGTGACGACAATATTGTGATGACGATTTGTTGAAAGAAACACCATTTAACCAATGTCACCATTTAACCATTCAGAAACGTGGCGCCAGGTGCCAAGGGCGCCACAGTCAAGCATGTGTAATCATTTGTGGGTGATGGTGAACAATAAACTGTCTAAAGTCATGCTAAAAGCCCTGTAAATTGTCAATTTTTTATTACTGCATATTTGACATAATTTAGGACGTTTTACATGACTTTTGACACTTTGTATGACATGTCAGCGGTTGTCGGTTTGCTTCGGTTCCAACGAGGCTTTTTTTGTTGTCGGTTCGGTTTCTGTTGAACGAGGCTTTTTTGTCGGCACAGGCAAAATTTCTGTAAAATTTGTGCGTTGTCGTGACAAAATGTCCATTGCCGACAGAAAAAAGTTTGCTGGCACAGCTCGCAGTGTAAACGCCGCTTAAACAATTTGCCTGTGGAAACGAAAAATGGAAAATTGGCACCCTAGGCAGGTTATTATACACTAAACTGACATACATCAGCTTATTATTGCCAGACCTGGTGATACCTCAGTCCCGGTTAGTAATTTCAGAACAAGTTTTTGGCGCTGGTGCTATTGGCGCTTGGCGCCATTGTCGTCTGGCGTCATTGGCGCTTGGCGCCGAGGTCCAGAAAAGCGCCATGGCGCTTTTCTGAACCTCAGCGCCAAGCGCCAATGGCGCCAGAGGGTGATGGCGCCAAGCGCCAATAGCGCCAGCGCCAAAAAAAGTCTGCAATTGGTTTGTAGAATGATCATTTTGTAGCTGTGACATACCACTGATGTCGCAGTAGTCGATTGAACTTTTGCCACTAAAGTTCAATCAACCACTACAATACATCGTTAAAATCCCAAGGGATAAATACACCTATTTTTCAGCAAAACAGACTTACGTTAATAGGTCCTAAATAGAATATCCCATTTAGTCATGTTTATTACCAGTTATGGGTATTTAAATACCTATTTTTTACATGATCCTTTACGAAAACTCCTGGCGAAATAATAAATCCCTCCCTTGAAATACCCCCTCAAAATTTGCACTCTGAAAAGATAAACCCCCTGAGAGTATTTCGAGGAAATACAGTATAATTACCTAATCAATATTTTATTAATATAAATGTTCCCTTGCACCCTTATATTTATCAATATTTATTCAGTAATTCTCAAAATTGATCAACTGGCTTGTCTTTTTCACTGAATCATAATAATTTCATAATCATGGTTGGCGCTTTTTTGGCGCCATTTTAAATGCCGGCGTCAGGCGCCAATAGCGCCACCAGAAAATGGCGCCAAGCGCCAAAAGCACCATGGCGCTTTCTCAGATCCCGGCGCCAAGCGCCAATGGCGCCAGAGCGTTTTAGCGCCAAGCGCCAAAAGCGCCATGGCGCTTTTTGCTTTGGCGCTAGCGCCAGGCGCCAGCGCCATGGCGCTTTTCCATCACTAGCCAGGACTTTGCTTTTACAGCTCATCCTTCCTAAAAGTGTGTAAATAAAACTGTTTCTGCATGAAAGCCACATGATCTTGGATGCGTTTCAACATAACCCTACGATATAGATAGACCACTTTGAGATGGTTTCAGATACAAGCACTATTGAATATAATTTTTCAGTCTGTGGCCATTTCATCCTGCAGGCAAACAAGAAGAAGAATAATTGCCTTCTCATTTCAGAACTGCAAGAATGGTAGTGGCAATGACTGGGTATAATGCCAGCCTCTATGACACCCCAAACATGTAAATTAATAGCTATTAACAACTTCTGTTATCATTCAAGTAACTGAACTCCTTTCCAAATCAATTCATCAATCTTCACTCTATGAGCATGACAGATGTCACCACCTAATAATAATTCTCTATATTTACAAGGTGTTGAGCATTGTGTCATAGACTGCAGCACTTTGTTGCTCATTTCCCTTACAAATGCTGAGTATATGTGTCAAATCTCCCTTTATTTTAACATTTGTTGTACTACTGTGCTGACAGATTTTCTTTCTAGTTCTGTTGTACACATGCAAACCATTGTGTCTAGCTGCAGACCAATTTAGTTCATTGTAGCGCAAACTTTTTACTATCATTTCATTTTCCCCTCCCTTCCTATAGTGTGAAATTTTTTGAGACTGTAGTGAGTTGACATTTTTTGTCTTCCTATCTGAAATCAGTTGACATTTGATGTCCATTTTTGTCTTTTTACCCGTAATTTATATGTTCCACCTAAGATGCTTACAGTGTGTGTTATGGAGGTTGGTCATTGTATTATCTGGCACCAATCTGCTATTATTAGCAAGAGTTTTATCTATCATTGATATTTGATAAGCCACCAGTCAGCCGGAAGTCCTCTGGCATAGGTACTGTATGTTTTTAGTAGTTGTCTTGTTTTATCTGATGGTAGCATCCCTCCTAGATCTTCTCCAATGCTTGCACCACTACAGCGGCTTGGTAGATGTACACAGTTTTTCATTGTCTGAAGGTATAATCTATCTAGAATGTCCATATGTTTTTGGTCAAGACCAGTCACCTCAACACCATATAGGCTTGCTGATACTACATACACTTTCCATGTAGTTTGCGCACAGTAAAGCGGTTTGCTTGTTTTTCATGCTGCAGATATTATAGTGATAGCGTTTGGGAGGTAACCCAAAGCCCCATACTTAACCCCTGCAGTGCCCATGAAGACGCAGTGCTCAATTATGGGTGCCGTACCTAAGCAGCAGGTCTACATTGGCACCGGACATGGTTACTTGTGCACTGGGTTTACTTGTGCACTGGTTCTGCGCTCTCAGCTATTCAACCCCCCCCCCTCATTCTAGGGTCAAAATCTAGAATATGTCTGAAAAACAGTACCTTTTTTGAGGTAAAGATGACCATAATAGTAGGTATTTTAATACCATAAAACTGAATAAACAAATTATTTTACACACTGAATACACACAATACACGCTGAATACACACCAAATTTGCACTTTTAACATTTCCTTAATCACAGGTTTCACCTCATGCTTAAAATGTTGCATGATTTTCCTTTCATATTTTTATCTATAATTTTATTAATGCATTTTCAAATTGATAGTGAATGTTTAGTTTATTAATATCCATCTATTTAGTGTGATCGAGATTTCTGAGACTACAAAAATGTGTGTGAACCTATTCCAGATGTTCAGATTGAAATTGAATCATACTGCCCTCAGCCAGAGCCACTCATCGTTAGCATTATAATAAGAGCTGAGACTCCGAGTACAGCACCTGCGAAACGTTTCTGCATTGGCCTTGCTGCTTGTCCAAGTCTCTCTTGGGCGATTTCACACCCCTCTTTGACTTTTCCCTGCGGGTCAAGTTGGCAGCTATAGGTCACTGTGGAATCAGAACTCTAACCAAGGATGTAATAAAAAAGCAAAATTTGGTAATCTAGTTAAACTTTTTTAATTACATCCTAATTTTTGGGCTATTTACATAGACCCGGCCCGGGAACCGGTCCCGGGCAAAAAATGAATTTTTTCAAAAGTCAATAATAGGAGTGTATTGGTTGTTTGCATGTTAATAAGGTGAATTATCACCAAATTAGCATGGACAAAATTTTTGCAAGATGGACAATTTTGGTCCCTGACCGGGACGTTTGTCCCTGTGTTCTCGGTCAGGGACAAACATTCTTTGTTTATTGAAAAAAAAATTTCTCACTGGGGACGTTTGGCCCCGGTCAGGGCCGTTTTATTGCTGCCGGGGACGGCCCCGTGGGATTTCATTCACTATCCAAAAATACAGTGAATGACTAAAATGAAAGCGTAACAAAAACAAGAACCGGTAACCGCGCTGAGCTGAAATTTGGCATGCGTACACACTAAACGAAGGAGTACATGCACGCCAAAATTCAGACAAATCCAAAAAAATTTATACACTCGACCAAAGAAAATGCATCAGCGCGTGTTACTGTCTTGCAAAAATTTTGTGCATGTAAATTTGGTGATAATCCACCTAATTAACATGCAAACAACTCATACACACCGTATTGACTTTTGAAAAAAAAATTTTTTTTGCTGGGGACCGGTACCCGGCCGGGGGTAAGTAGCCTACTTTTTGTTGAATTGGCCTAATAAATAATTGAATAGTTTTATAAATAAAAATGCTATGTTGAAGTATAATTTTTTTTGCATCTTTTGGTAAAATACTGTATTACTTCTAATGGCAGGTAAAAACATTGATAAAAATAGAATGACACTATTATGTTAGAAGAAAAATTTTGCTTTATCATTGGCGCATTTAGAAACATTATGTTATATTGAAACATTACCTTCAGTTGGGCGTCCTGGCCGCACGCAGGGCAGTTGGATGTGAGGACGTCTGCGCAGTCGCCACTAGATTCTGCACTCTGTGGTTCTGCTTCGTCAATGTGCGAAGCTGCAAATTTCAGCAGACACTTCTCGCAGTCGCGATACACCACCTGAAAAATGCTCTTTTTTAAATTTACCTAAAAATATTTTTTTAAATGTTGAATGTGATTTTTCCATTGGAATTTCTTCCATAATTGCGTGAAAGAGCTTGTTATATGGCAATGTATTCTGAGAAAATAAGACAAATAAATGTTTGCTTCACAATGGGATGAAGAATTTACATGATTTGAAGAAATTACATTCATTGTTTGTATGGCACTTTTGGTGCTTGTAAAATTGCTAGCGCAATGCACTAATAGCACCACACGATTAGAATTAGGGTGTCAAAAAATTTTGTTGACAATAAATGGAAATGGAAAAAATTTAGCACTTGTCAGAAAACGGAAATGGAAAATGTTTTTGCACTTGCCGGAAAATGGAAATGGAAACAGAAAAAGAATTTCAGCAGCCAGAAAATGGAAACAGAAAAATGAAGTTTGCGTGGAAATAAAAAACAATGCTGAAATTTTGTGGAAAACAGAAAATAATTTGCTGAAATTAGCTGGAAATGGGTAAAAAATGCTGAAATTTTGATAGAAATGTAAAAATTCACATAATTGAAAACCTGCATGCATGTTTACTAGTTTGGCTGAACAGAAAACAGCCAGTTGAGCCGGAAAAAGAAAATATGAGGCACAATAACAGAAAATTGTGCCGGACAATGGAAAAAGGTGGAAAAACATATACCGTATTACCTCGAAATACCCCCAGGGGGTTTATTATTTCGCCAGCAAAATTTGAGGGGGGGATAATTCGAGGGGGGGGTTTATTCGAGGGGGGGGTCTATTATTTCGCCAGAAATTTTCGGAAATTCCCCATACGCAGACGTAGAAAAATCGAACAATCACATAGATTTATATGTGTTTATAGGCATATATCACTGTTTATACACAAAAACCCTTCCCTAACGTCATTTAATCATCAGTGTTAACGGTGTTCTGCATAGTACAGATCACAAACTGCGGACTTTGTCATGTACGTTCACGTTTCACTCAATTTTAGGGGGGGTATTTCGAGGGGGGGGTTTATTATTTCCTCAGCCGAAATTTAGGGGGGGTATTTCGAGGGGGGGGTTAATTCAAGGGGGGGGATAATTCGAGGTAATACGGTAATTGAGCCGGAAAACAGAAAAACGATGGAAAAACTGAAAATTTAGCCGGAAAACGAAAAATGAGCCAGAAAACGGAAATGGAAAAAATTTGTGGCCGGAAAACGGAACAGAAAACAGAAAAAAATTCAGCAGCCGGAAAGTGGAATGGGAAATGGAAAGAATTTGCTTTTGGAAAACGGAAACGGAAAACAGACATCTGAAACCCTAATTAGAATGCTTTTGTGTGCATTTATTTGAGTCTGTTCTAATGATAGAAAGGCACCAGTAAAAGGGGTGCTATGAAATGTTGTGACAAGATGAGTGTGGATGAGAGATATTCAAACAGACATCAGCAGCATCCTGGGCTTTGGCAGCGACAGCCAGCATGCCAATGAATGCAAGCAGAGTCAGCTTCATGTTGCAAGTTCTATTCTCTTGTTGGCTTCTTTCTGATCGCGGGCAATCTGATAACACGCTGGCAAAATGCGCTCCATTTTATACCAGATCATGGCCAGGGTTGGGAAAATCTCAGGAAAAAAATAATAAAAAATAAAATGGAAAATTTAAGAATAAAATAAAATAAAATGGAAAATTTAAGAATAAAAATAAAAATTGTATAACAATTCGAATTTTGTAATATTATTGTAAAATTGTATAAAAATTCATATTTTTGTAAAATTGTATAAAAATTCATTTTTTGCAAAATTTCATTGCTTGCGTTTCTACCTGTTTTTTCATTGATCTGGGGGCAGTCCCAAGCTTTGTAAAGTGTCAAATGATACGTAAAATGCCATGCGAAGTGTCAATTGTCATGACAAATGTAAAGAAAAGTGTAAATTGTCATGACATATAAAAATTAAAGTATCAATTGTCAAGCAAATTGTATCCAAATCTTGTTTTATTTATTTATCTTATGTTTTGTATCCAAATTATGTTGTTGTTGTTGAATCCAAATCTTATGTGAACATTTGGATACAAAACATAAGATTTGGATACAAAACATTATGGATAAAAAACACAAGATTTGGATACATAATCTTCACTTTGCATGGCATTTAAATGATAATTGCCACTTTGCTTGAAATTTGACATGTCACTTGACATTTTGCATGACAATTGACACTTTACTTTACATTTGTCATGACAATTGACACTTTGCATGACATTTCACAAATGTGCCCAGCACACTCCAGTAGTCCTTCTACTGAAAATGCAAACCATATTTATCAATAATTGTAACTTGACATTTGCAGCCAGCTAACAATACCAACTGCATGCAATTTTTGAAAAGTAAGGGGTAAATTTGTCACAAGTTTTTTCATGTATAGGTCTAATTATAATATTTTTCTGGCCTTGCATGCATGATTCCAATTTTTTGTAAAATTTTTGTAAAATTTTTGTAATTTTTTTGTAAAATGGTGTCATTTTATTTTATTAATGACTTTTGAGAATAAAATTGAAAAAATGAAAGAAGAATAAAATTAAAATAAAATAAAATTTTTATACAATTTTACTAAAATGAATTTTTTAAAACCATCCCTGCTCATGGCATTGTGATTGTGATGTACAGCCTCTGAACAACATCAGAAGTGCATGCCGCTTGATCGAAATTGAAATAAAAATTTTATTATCTTTCAGAATGTCTGCATGATTGTAATGTCATTGTTGGCTGAAAATCATTCAAGTACAAGCTTGTGCCGCAGCATTGATTATTGTGATGCACGGTTAGGGTTGGGAACGGTACCGAAACCACAGCATAAATCGGAGGTGGCATTTTAGGGGGGGGGGTCCACCTAACTTTCGTGTCACCCCATTCTGTCTTACGTTGGCCGATTTTGCCCTTCGAGTATGTCGGGGTTTGGGGTCGGGGCTACGACCAAAATTTTTTTCCTCGAATAATCCCCCAGTCCCGAAATAAGGTGGGTCTATAAAAACACCGTCATTTTACATGGTCGATCTGGCTGATGGAGTTTGAAGCTTAATAACTCTGCCATTGCTGGGCTGATTTGAACTGTTCAACACTTAAAACCATCGGGACAACATGTAGTTTTCATTTTTCAGGTCGAATAAGGTTTATAACCGAGTACCAACCGCCTGGACAGGATTCCAGGTATTCTTCCCTTCATGGACATCTTACCTTCGGAAGGTATGATGTCCGCGCGGAAATTTGTTGCAAGGCAAGACAATTTTGTAGTGAAGACAATGTTTGCGGATTCAGATTTCATTGTATTCCCTCTTATAATAACCCTGTGTACAGAACGCACCCACATCACAATTACATTTCAATAAAGATGGTCAACGATGAACTTTGATAATTTGCCTTCCAATAGCAGATGGGTTACTAACCTATTCGCAGATTCGTGCATCTGCAATGTAGAAAAAAACGATTGGAAGAGTGTCAAAACGCTAACTAACGACAGCAAGAGATCTGCATTATAATACAGAAATAGTTACCAGAAATAGTTACTAACTGTGAAGTGTTTGAAAAATGCAACGTCGTACTACCGTAGCATAATTATTGATCAACTCTGCACACGAATAACATCAATCCCGTGGCCGTTTTGTATTTTTCCGCACACGCCATTGACCCTGCAAAAATGCAATATGGTGAAACTCCCATAACTGGACACACCGGACACCATAGTCAGACGCAAATAGGCAGGCGGAACAGGCGCCTCCGTGCTTCTAAATGCATATTATCGCCCAAACGTGTATTAATTTTATATTTTGAAGTGATGATGTCCGACTCCCGAGAAGGTAAGATGACCGCCTGAAGGTATGATGTCCGGGCGGACATCATACCTTCAGAAGGTAAGATGTCCAAGAAGGGAAGGTTTCCGGGGTCCCCTGGACAGAGCACATTCAATATTACATATCTCGGTCATTTCTCGACCAATTCTCACCAACAGACACTTAAAATGATCATAACAACCCAAGGATTTTATTTTTTGATATCAAATCTAATGTTCTGACAACTTGTCAAATTGAAGTTTATTGAAATCACTTATTTGAGCAAACCTAATTAATTCCATTGTTCACTAAAAAGGTGGAGTAGCATACAAGTGAAAAATGTTTATTTTTCCTGAGATGTTTTTTATATAATATTTTGTTTTTATTAACGATCGGGTGAAGTCATAGGGTTTTTACAACTGTAAGAAAATAGGGTCATTCTGTGTTTACTTCACTCGATAAATACGTATACCTTTACTCGCTTTTACTTATACTTTTTAAAAGTACTCGAGTACAGAAAACATCTTTTAAATTGTCTTTTACCATATTTCTTCGATCTTATTGACGTGCTCATTCACATTGGCTTGCTCGATTACTTTGGCGAGTCTCTGTGGGGCATCTGAGAAATACATTGCCGTGCTCGAATACATTGCCGTATGAGAACAATTGATGTTGCATAATCCGATTTATCTCTTGATGTTTGCTGCCATATGCACAGTACATTGTTCTGTTATATGTTTCGCTTTCGCTATACTCATCCAGTATTGTGCGGCGCTGTATCGCAAATTGACGATGAGTTACACTTAAATGTCACAAAATGGTCTTACATGATGAATACGATCTGAAAAACCGTGCTCATTTACATTGACCCCCCAAAACCGCTTATAAAACAATACATTGGCGGTCAATATGATCGAAGAAATACGGTATAGAGCTTTTTAAAGCATAGAAGGGACTAAATGGAGAAAATCTGCTTAAAATATGGGAAACTGGTCGAATATGGGTATAGAACAAAATATATAGTCGAAAATTGCGTAAAATAGGAAAAAGTTATGAAAATGAGTGATTTTGAGCAACTTTTCTCAAAATTTTTGGCGACATTTTTAAAAGTACTGACGTTTACGTTTTCTGCGGGGAAAAGTATGTTTACTCGCGTTTACTCATGAGTAAAAGTACACAAATTTTACTTTACGTTTTCTGTACTCAAGGGGTGAGTAAAAAATAAATACTTTACGTTTACGTATACTTTAAAAAAATTCGGTACTTTTAACAACTCTGCCCCCCACAAACAGGTGCCGGTTCCGCAAGTGGAAAAGTTAAGAGTTAAAACGTAAGAGTTGTGTAAAATGATAAATTATAAGTTAAGAGTAAAGTTAAAAGTTAAGAGTTGAGTAAAATCATTTGTCGTTTTACTCAACTCTTAACTCTTAACTTTACTCATAACTTTTAATTTGTCATGTTACTCAACTCTTAAATTTTAACTCTTAACTTTTCCACTTGCGGAACTGGCCCCTGGTTTGAAGGTTTAAATTCGAGCAAGCTTTTAATTGGAATCGGCACAAGTTGACATTTGGTGTCGTTGTCAACTAGTGTGTGCAGGGCCAGTTACAATTTACAGCTACAAACAATACGATCAGGCATGGAAAGATACAGACCTTTGCAGCAGTAAAAATCACGGTCCCAAAGTCACAAAATTTTATGAGACATATTTTTACGACACACGCGAAATGGAAATTTAATTTTTTTTCGGAATAATAAAGTTTTGGATATGCAGTAAAGAGTGGCGCCGGCAACATCTATAGATTGGATGGATGTATGGCCGGGTGTGCCCTAGCCCTACATTCTGCCGCCACAAAAGGGTGGAACACTGCCCCAAGCAATGAGCACAGCGCCTCTGAGTTACATCGCAAGGTGCTGATGAAGGCATAAGAATACTCTGATCGTCAAGATGGCGAAATGAACTAAAATACATTTCAAAGTGCAAAAAAGAACTCACTGCGCTGAATATTGGTACAAATTTGAAGGGAATCAAAGCGTTATATTGCAACGCAAAAGTGCAATTCTTTTGGGTTAAAGCTTTTGGGTATGAACCGGGAAAAGGAGCCCAGCTCGCGGGCTAAAAATGGCAATGACGTCAGTTAAAAAATTATGTTTTTTTCTATTGCCTTGTTCAGAGGTATTTAAATTACGGGCTTTTTTTCAAAGTAAATATATTTATGTATATGTAGTGATGGAAAAGCGCCGGAAAAAAAGGCGCCAGGCGCCAATGGCGCCATGGCACCATTCGGAAAGTGGGTGCCAGGCACCAAGGGTGCCACAGTTCAATACCCTGTGGGCAGGGTTGGCAAAATCTCAGAAAAAAAAAATTAAAAAAATAAAATAAAAATAAAATGGAAAATTGAAGAATAAATTAAAATAAAATGGAAAATTAATAAAATAAAAATACATTTTTACTAAAATTCGAATTTTTGTAAAAATTTTAGTAAAATTGTACAAAAATTCGATTTTTTTGTACATTTTTGGTAAAATTTTACAAAAACTTGAGTGTCTGAAATATTCTATAAAAAGTATTCTATCCTGCTGCTTAAGATTCTAGCTGCCAATTTGCAGAACTGGTAGCTTGTTGTTGCTTTCATTGTTGTGATTGAAAAATATTTTTGCTCAAAATTGCAAATTTTCATACCTTTTAATATATTTCACCTTAAAAATCACTGATTTATGTTATTTTTTCTCATGTTCTTCGTTCCATACCTTGAAAAAGCCTAGATATTGAACCCTGCAAGCCCCCCTACCTCCAAAAATAAACAAACAAATTAGCTATCTTTCCCTCGGGAGGAGCAATTAGCTACATATTCATCCGGCCCCTGCGAGTGTCAAAATTCAAAATACCTACATCGCAACCCGTGTCACAAGTCTACAGTAAATTTTTTTGTATTCACCTGCATGCTTCTAGTGTGCACATTGTTTTATGGCCTTGCATCCAAGATTCCGATTTTTTGTAAATATTTGTAAAATATTTGTAAAAATTTTGTAAGATGGTTTCATTTTATTTTATTTATGACATTTCAGAATAAAAAAAATAAAAAATGAAACATGAATAAAATTAAAATAAAATACAATTTTAATGAAAATAAAATACAATTTTAGTAAAAAGAATTTTACTAAAACCAACCATGCCCGTGGGTGCTAAACATGTTTCTCCAACACTGTAGCAGAGTTGTGAAAGCGTATTTACGCTTACCCGAAATACCCGGGTAAATGGGTATTTATACTTACGCTTACGCTTTCGTAAAATACCCATATGCTTTTTTACGCTTTCCCGGCCGAATTACCCGGGTACTAAGAGCATAAAAAACGTTTCACTCGGTCCAGTTTCATGCTTAAAAAAGTGTAAAACAACAAAAAAGGAAATGAACGAAAACGCGTACAAAAAACTGACTGCGTGTGTGCACTGTGCAGTATCACACTAAAAACAGCAGTAAATGTAAGCAATTCTGTTGAAATACAAATGTCTCGTTAAAATTGTCTAGCCTACCAATATCGTAGCTTCAGATTAGGAATTTTGGGGCTGAAAATGGATTGCGAAAACTGTCGCTGAGAGCTTTTTTTTGAAACAGTTCACTGAACAAAAACAGACAGAATCCGGGATGCATTACCTTTGCCACCACTGTATGTGAGTATATATTCACCTGGTATGCATATTTACTTGATTGTGAACGCATACAGAAACTTAATGTATAATAAGTATGCAACTGTGTACTAATCTAATGTGAAAATATGAATGACAATGGTGTATAAATTCATCTAATAGTGAAAGCAATGGTGTTTTCTGACGCAAGAGCAGTTTCTAAAAGAAATTTACACTTACGCTTCAATTTACGCTTTCCTAGGTATTTTAAAAATACCTTACGCTTACAGTATCCATACTCAAAATTTGGAAAGTGTATTTACGCTTACGCTTACGCTTTCCAAAAATACCGGTATTTTAATAACTCTGCACTGTATTGCACAAATTCACTTCCGTATTCACGTTCTCCAGGAAATAATAAACAAAAACGAGACTAGCAACAATGTTTTTTGCATATAATCATACTCCTACGTGACATTCAGTTCAAACAAAGTGAAAATTTCCACCAAACAAGACAATTCACTTCACATGGATTTTTTGTTTTCTTGAAGTTGACAGAAATGGAATTACGATGATTTGAATCCGTTGATTTATGAGTTTGCAAGTTTGATGGTCCGTCATTCGGGCCAGGCCTCCTACGCACAAACGCCCGGCGCGCACAAACGCCTGGCACGCACAAAATTGAGCCCGCCACGCACAAACGCCCGGCGCGCACAAATCTGATGCTCTGTGCGTACCGGGCATTTGTGCGTGCCAGTCGTTTGTGCGCGCCGGTCATTTGTGCGTACCGGGCAGAGGATTTTCACACGTCCCCCCCCCCACATACACGAGCACCTGAAGGCTGAAGCCGCCCCATGCGCAATCACGCGCGCGCAGTACAGGCGAAAGCCGGAGCTGGGCAATTATGATATTATTGCACCGGCAGTTCGCGGCTGGCAAACCAGGGTAATTAAAGTATTAAAACTCTGGCGTCATGGCATTTGGGGGAATTTGGCGCTGGCCGCAATTATTTCCATTGCCAGCCGCGAACTGCCGGCGTAATAATCGCTTAATTAGGGGGTTGGGGAAACGAATTGCAATTATGTCTTACACGCCCCCCCCCCCCCGCCGCGACACGTGTATGTGCACCGCACTTCCACGTGAATGCACCCAACATGCACTCAAAAACTCAGTGAGATTCGCGGCAATGTCGCGCGGATACAAGCCCCACCAGCACATATGACCGGCGCGCACAAACGACTGGCACGCACAAAGCTACAGTTTTGTGCGTGCCAGGCGTTTGTGCGCGCCGGGCGTTTGTGCGTACAGGTGCGGGGCCCGTCATTCCTAACTTCTGATCAGTCAAATGCTTCTGATGAAACGTTGGATGCAAAATATCCATCCACTGCTCCTACTTTGTCCATTTTTCTGGTGAATTTCCATTATCCACTGGCGTGCTTTTCTATTTTATTCTCACTTACGAGGCACTCACCTTGAAACCTTGCTGGTGCCATTTCGGCGCCCTTCTAGGGCAGGGCGCCACAGAGAAAGGGCGCTAAGCGCCAAGGGCGCCACGGCGCCTTTCAGAAAGTGGGTGCCAGGCACCAAGGGCGCCACTAGAAAAAGACGCCAAGCGTCAATGGCACCATGGCGCGGCGCCCTTTGGCGCCCTCAAATAGCGCCATGGCGCCATACCATCACTATGTATATGTAAATATTTTTTACGCAACCGCGAGTACAGGAAATGTAAATTTTGTATTTGTTCCATGAACAAAGTACCCACTTTTACATATTCTATGAGGAAACTACTTGATTTTACATATTCATGTGGGAAAAAGTATTTTACTCACATGTACTCATGAGTACAAGTAAACAAAAGTATTTTACATTTTATGCACTCAGAGGTGAGTAAAAAATTATTTTACATATCCATATACTTTGAAAAAAGATCAGTAATTTTAACAACTCTGCCAGTAGATATTGGCACACCAAGCACTCTCAAACAGGGTTGGCAAAATCTCAGAAAAGAATAAAAATAAAATAAAAATAAAATGGAAAATTGAAGAATAAAATAAAATAAAATAAAATGGAAAATTTCAAAATAAAAATAAAAATTGTATAAAAATTTGAATTTTTGTAAAAATTTTGTAAAATTGTATACAAATTCATATTTTTGTAAAAATTGTATAAAAATTCATATTTTTTGTAAAACATTTTTCTGTTGTTTATAGTTCAACCTGGTGCCGGTTCCGCAAGTGGACAAGTTAAGAGTTAAAAGTTAAGAGTTGAGTAAAATGACAAATGGCGAGTTAAGAGTAAAGTTAAAGTTTAAGAGAAAAGTTAAAGTTTAAGAGAAAAGTTAAAATTTAAGAGTTGAGTTAAAAGTTGAGTTAAATGTTAAGGGTTGAGTTAAAGGTTGAGTTAAATGTTAAGAGTTGAGTTAAAAGTTAAAAGTTGCGTTAAGAGTTAAGAGTTGAGTTAAGAGTTGAGTTAAGAGTTGAGTTAAGAGTTGAGTTAAGAGTTGAGTTAAGAGTTGAGAGTTAAGAGACAAGTGGAAAATGATGGTAAAAAAATATAAAAAAATAAAAATGTGAAATTGGTATCGATACGGCTGTTCGCTGGCATGGTGCCAATGTTGTATGCACATCATTTGAAAATAATGTATCCAAAAAAATTATCGCTAAAAAAAGAAAAAATCGTGGAACGTTGTTTCAAATCTAACGCTCTCAAGATCCAAATTCATTTTTTAAATTTTATTATTATTTTTTATTATATTTTTCCCCCATTTGTCTTTTAAATCAACTTTTAACTCACCTTTTAACTTTTCACTCAACTCTTAACTCAACTCTTAACTCAACTTTTAACCTTTAACTCAACTCTTAACATTTAACTCAACCTTTAACTCAACTCTTAACATTTAACTCAACTTTTAACTCAACTCTTAACATTTAACTCAACCTTTAACTCAACTCTTAACATTTAACTCAACTTTTAACTCAACTCTTAAATTTTAACTTTTCTCTTAAACTTTAACTTTACTCTTAACTCGCAACTTGTCATTTTACTCAACTCTTAACTTTTAACTCTTAACTTGTCCACTTGCGGAACTGGCCCCTGGTCGTTCGCGGAGCTGGGGCAGTCCCAAGCCATGTAAAGTGTCAAAATGTCATGAAATGGAATGGAAAGTGTCAATTTTCATGAAAATGTTAAGTAAAGTGTCAATTGTCATGACAAATATCAATTAAAGTGGAAACTGTTAAGCAAATTGTATCCAAATCTTATATTTTGTATCCAAATCTTGTTGTTTTTGTAACCAAATCTTATGTGAACATTTGGATACAAAAACATAAGATTTGGATACCAAAATATAAGGTTTGAATACCAAAACATAAGATTCAGATACACAATTTACACTCTGCACGACATTTGTCATGGCAATTGACACTTTGCATGATGTTCAACAAATGCGCCCAGCACACTCCAGTAATCCTACTGAAAATGCAAACCATTCTTATTGATAATTGTAACTTAACACTTGCAACTAGCTAACAATACCTACTGCATGCAACTTTTGCAAAGTAATGGAAAAATTTGTCACACGTTTTTCATGTTTAGGTCTAATTATCACATTTTTCTGACCTTGCATGCAAGATTCTGATTTTTTGTAAAATTTCTGTAAAATTTTTGTAAAATTTTTGTAAAATGGTCCATTTTATTATTTTATTATTATTTTGGAATAAAATAAAATAAAATAAAATGAAACAAGAATAAAATAAAAATAAAATACATTTTTATACAATTTTTATACAATTTGTATACAAATGATTTTTATAAAACCAACCCTGCTCACTAGTAACAAACCTCAGGGAAACTTAAGCTTTAATCAGAAGATAAATGAGATAATTTGAATAATCGATTACTTTATTATGCATGCTGATGCAACTGAATACTACTACAAAAAAATTTATCCATTTTTTCAATGGGTAGGTGCAGACTTCCATGCAAATGCTGCTGCATGAGATTATAATTGGTATTTTAATTTTTATTGATTTACTCACCATTTTCATTCTGAAATGTTGGTGGGAATGGAAGTTCACCAGATGAGAGTGTTGTATTCAACTTTATTTTGACACCCATTTCATTCCATTCTGTGTTTTTAAATATGATACAAATGTTTCATTCCATATTTACTGAAATAATTCCCTGGAGCATTTTTTCCATCAGACTGTTTTTTAGGGGAACTGTTTAAGGAGAATTATTCAAGTTCAGGCATTATTATTTCTTCAAAAATTAAAAAAAAATTGAAAGGAACTTTTTAAAGAATACATACCGTATTTACTCGAATAGTTCCCCTGGGGAATTATTTTTTTGTCAGATATTTTGAGGGGGAACTATTCGAGGGGGGAACTATTCAAGTGGGGGAATTATTATTCTGTCAGAATTTTCAAACATGTATCTATCACACTACATACACATTTTGTCCTTGTCGCTAGTGCTAGTGTACATTCCATTGCATCTTTGCTCACCGGATGTGCAACATTTGAAGTCTATGGATCAAACCAGACAGATCGTTTGTTTGGTTGACTCCATTTATGGGGATTTATCTTTTCAAACTTATTTTTCAAGGGGGAGTTATTCAAGTGGGGGGACTATTCTAGTAAATGTGGCATTTTATATATTATATACAAACAACAGATGTGTTACACTGAGTAAAATACTCTTTATGTGCAGGTGGTGAGATGGTGGATACTTCTCTAGATCAAACTCCTTCTCAATTGATGCCATCTTTGTTCCATTTACATCATCATTGTAATACCCTTCAATGTACTGAACTGTCTGTGTAATTTACAATTTTTCAAATAAATATTTTTGTATATTCACTGATACTATGCCTGACAATGGTGTAAAGAAAGTCACCTGGTGCTGGAACTTAGAACTAATGCCAAAAGTGCCATGGTGCTTTTGGCACTTCATGCTAAATGCAATTTACATTGGATTTGAGCCATTATTTGATACAATGCACTAACTTAACCCATACCATTTTTATTTAATTTTTGTTTTACTTTTTGGGTGTTAAAGTAATTTTTCTTCAAGGAATAAGAAAGCATACAAAAAAAATTGCTTTTTTACTGATATTGTGCAGACACTAGCCTGTTCAGTGAAGGCAATTGATTTTAAAGAAACACAAATACAAATACCATATTACTTCCAATTGTAGGCATTCCCCTCAATAAAAATACCCTATAAGTGAAGGTACAGGAAAAAGTGATGAAATCAATTGAAGATATACCTACAATAGGAGGTAATGGCCCTGCACACACTAGTTTTCACCGTGACTGATGTGATCACTGAAATGGCCCCATGGCGACAATCAACCTACTCTTATTGTATGCTATACGTGTTTTAGTTTTGAAATTTTCAAAGTTTCACTTTCATTAATTTCAATTCAAATTTAAAATTAATCAAGTACTTCAACCGTGTTGATTAATTTGCACTTTAAAAAATTTCAGTTTTCACACGAAGTCACGGTAAAAACTAGTGTGTGTAGGCACAATACTGTAAGTGTCATATGAGCTCTACCTACAAAGTCTAACTTGAATAAGTAAAGACTCGTGGTGCTTCAATTTTGAAAGAATGACATCTGCAGGCATTTTACCATCTTTGTTGTATTCTGCAAGGGCATTTATTTCACCCACAGACAGATCTAGTGCTGGCTGTGTAGTAGAATAAAAACATTATGTGGATGGAAAGTATATAAGTAAAATAAGTATAGAACCATACCATGAAATGGTCATCTCCAACAAAGTTATACATTGGTTGCCTCTCTTTGGTACCAAAATATTTCACAGGCATACAAATGACAAAGTCAAATGGCTTCAAGTACTTTATTCCAGTCTGGAATGTGGTCGCCTAATTGCGAGGTTACATATTGTGGAATAGAATTGATCTTGAGGCGTCTAATGCTAAAAGTCGACAAGTCCACAAAATGCGATTTTGAGTAAATGTGCTCTCATGCTCAACATTAAGTTCCAAATGTTGACAATAAAGTGTCAAATTTCAGCCTCTGCTCTCAACGTATAATGGAAAAATTGGGTGTCTATAAAATTATACTCGGACAGAACAAACCCGTTTTGGGGAGGAAAATGCACTTGTCGACTTCTTGCACACGAGAACATTTTTGTTCCCGCCCGCGTTGCACTTGTCGACTTCTTGCACACGAGAACATTTTTGTTCCCGCCCCCGTTGCGCTTGCCTTATGGAAAATTTATGGACTTGTCGACTTTTAGAAATCGGTGTCCATGATGGACTTATCACATTTCTTGCGTTTTTTTCCCATAAAAAAGGCTGCGGAAGGTGGACTTGTCGACTTTTAGCCCAAAACTGAGTGGACTTGTCGATTTCTTGCCCAAATTTTTTTGCATTTTTCCCTAAAAATGTCAAATTTGGCACTTTGCCATATGGGCAACGAGGTCAAAAAATTTATGGAAAATTATGAAAAATGTGCGGGAGTAGCCCCAGATGACGTTTCAGAGCATAACTCAAAATTTTCATATTTTGGACTTTTAGAATTGGACGCCTCACTTGTATACCATGATTAGCAGTTCTGCAGTCATTTTAGCAATTTTACCTCCTTTTCTGCCTTCCAAATTGTAGGGAAGAAAAATCCCATTCAAAATGCAAAAATTCTCAGATGCTTTTACAATCCATTCCTCTGGTTGAATGATCTAACTGTTTAAAATATCTATCTGAACACGGATGGGAAGTCAAAAACGAAACTATCTCCTTTTTAGGGTGTCAACAAAAACTTTTTTTATGGAAAACGGAAACAGAAAGGGAAAAGTTTTGCACTTGCTAGAAAATGGAAACAGAAATGGAAAAAACGCTGAAATTCTGCTGGAAATAGTCAAAATTTGCTGAAAATTTGCTGGAAAGGGTAAAAAATTGTTGTAATTTATCTGGAAAAAGGTTGAAAAAAAAAAACAATTGAGGCAGAAAACAGCAAAAAATGCGGAAAAACTGAAAATTTAGCTGGAAAATTGAAAATGAGCAGGAAAAACGTAAATGGTAATGGAAAAAAAAGAGCAGTCGGAAAACGGAAACAGAAAGAAATTTGCCTGTGGAAAGTGGAAACGGAAAATGAAACATGGAAAATTGACACCCAACCCCAGTTACTGCTTCTAAAATATGTACTGCAAAAACAAAATTTTAGAAGTACAAATAAAAATTATATCAACTGTCCAACACTCACTTCCAAGCTTGTCTTACTTCCAGCACTGTAGAAGATCTTCCAAGTACAACCAAATGCGAACAAAACAACCAATGAATGCAGGAAAATGGATATCACCTTGCTTACTTGCCCTCCACTAGCTGGTAGTTCTGTCAGCTTCGAATAAGCACCCCTGAAATTTAGTTTTGTCAAAAAATCTATATTTATCACCAACTAATACAGCTTGATAAGGATATGTTTGCTTATATTTAAAGCTTTGATTTGTAATAAGTTGCTTAAATTGCTATTTCTACTGACAATTGTGATTGGGGGTTATTAGGGGAGTTATCTTCTCGTCATGCTTTTCAATATTTGAACACTGCAGATTGAACATTTGACTACTTGAGTTAGATTACCTATAACTCCAACCATGCCCATGCTTCCACACGCATAGCATTGAAAAAATCGTCAAATTTTCAAAAATATAATTAAATATAATCTCAGAAAATCTCTTAAGAAAAAAATATAATTAAATCTCTCTCAAAAAACCGCAAAAAATATAAATAAATGTAAATATCAGTTTTTGGGAGATTTTCTGAAATTTTTAAAAATCTCAGAAAATCTCTCAAAACTGGCTATTTACACAGGTCCCAGCCAGGGACCGGGTAACGATGGCAAACCTCCTAGAAAAAAAGTATTTAAATTTTTAAGTGTTTTTTCTAAATTGAATTTTCGAATTTTCGAATTTTTTCCCAAATTAATTTTCGAATTTCGAATTTAATTTTCCAATTTTTTTTGGCAATTTTCGAATTTTTAAAGAAAAATATGGAATTTGAAGCCTAAAACACAGTATTTGGACTGTTTGCATGTTTGGAGCCCCTTTTAACCTTAATTTCACTGTAATTGAAGCATGACATGACAATTTCACTTCATTTTAACATGACAAATGGTAGAAACACTTATATGGATCAGTTTGCACTGTTTTCGCTGGGGCTGAATGCTTTCCAAAAAACGTTTGTGTGATGGCCCCTCGGAAGACCCGCGAGAGATTTTTTGATTGATCGGCGTCTGTATCCGCGGAAGTAGAGCGCCGCGGTTCTAATTGTTTGGGCAGCTCCTTCCATTCCTAAACAGATGTGATGGGGTCCGCCGCTGTGCCGCGGATGTCATTTCAATGTTGTTGTTTTCTGTTACATAGACTTTTTCAGACCCACCACATATCAATTGTCGCTTTATTTAGCACACTGAACTTAAGACTGCGTTTTGTCGCCTTGATTTCCCTGAAAAATTCGAAAACTATTTTCGAATTTTTGAATTTTTGAATTTTTTAAAAAATAAATCGATTTTTAAGTGTTTTTTTCAGGGGTGAAATAAAAATTCGAAAATTATGAAAAAATTCAAAAATTCAAAAATATTTTCGAAGTTTCGAATCTTTTTTTGCCATTGTTAGGACCGGGACCCGGCAAAAAAAGAAATTTTTTTCAAAAGTGAATAATTGGCGTGTATGGGTTGTTTGCATGTTAATAAGGTGAATTATCACCAAATTAGCATGCACAAAATTGTTTTGAGACGGTTACACGTGCTGATGCATTTTCTTTGGGGGAGTGTATAATTTTTTTTGGATTTGTCTGAATTTTGGCAGGTGAGTACTCCTTCGTTTAGTGAGTACACATGCCAAATTTCAGCTCAGCGCGCTTACCGGTTGTTTTTTTATTTATACTTCAATTTTTCTGATCACTGTATTTTTGTATAGTGATCGAAACCCTGTTGGGGACTGGTCCCCGGCAATGTCAAAATGGCCCCAACCGGGGTCAAACGTCCCTGGTGAGAATTTTTTTTTCAGTAAACAAAGAATTTCGGTCCCTGACCCGGCAGGGAACTAAAAATTTGTCCCCTGCTGGGGACGAACGTCCACGGTTGGGGACCAAAATTCTTTGTTTACTGAAAAAAAATTTTCTCACCGGGGACGTTTGACCCCAGTCGGGGCTATTTGACATTGCTGGGGACTGGTCCCTGGCAGGATTTCGATCACTATACAAAAATACAGTGATCGAAAAAAATTGAAGTATAAATAAAACAACAACTGGTAACCGCGCTGAGCTGAAATTTGGCATGCGTACTCACTAAACGAAGGAGTACTCACATGCCAAAATTCAGACAAATCCAAAAAAAATTATACACTCCCCCAAAGAGAATGCATCAGCGTGTGTAACCGTCTCAAAACAATTTTGTGCATGCTAATTTGGTGATAATTCACCTTATTAACATGCAAACAACACATACACACCAATTATTCAATTTTGAAAAACTTTATTTTTTGCCGGGTCCCGGTCCCCGGCTGGGACCTGTGTAAATAGCCCTCAAAACGAAAATACAATTAAATCTTTTTAGAAAATCTAAATATAAATCTCCCAGAGATTTTTTCCATGCTACACACGCATCACAAAAATCTGGGTGAAGACACTTCTTTCTTGGTTCTTAAAATGATACTGCCAAAAAATGTTTATGGTAGTGAAACATGTGGAAGAGCCAGTATCATGTAAAATCTTTCACAATTTTTTAAATTAGCAGTGAAGCTAGGTAAAGCATATGGAAGACACTTCTCTGCAGCAAAAATCTTGTATTTAATACTGGTGGAAGTGTGTGGAAGTGAACTGCTTTACATGCGCGTACATTACTTGCACATGCTTCATGAACCCACTATTGCGGGGAAATAGATAACATATTTACTATTTACAAATTATTTACTCCACAGGTGAAACAATACCCATACTCACCAGATTTTGTCAAGTTTATGTAGAATCATTTTTGAAAATCCTCTGTACATATAATTGCTGTCAAAAAGGATGGCAAATTACTTAGTTGCATGAGGATGAGCACAATCTTTTTAGAATAATGATGACCTTTGATTATAGGAATAATAAAAATATCAGTCTACTAAATGTTTAAAAATGTATAAAAAAATTCTGTAAAATTTTGCTTGAATATGTCAGATAAGACTTCTGAGCATATCAGCAACTTTCATACATTCAAAAGTAATAGGTGAGTAGAAATCAAATGACAATAAATAAACACTGTAGCAGAGTTGGAAAAACATATTTACGTTTACCCGAAATACCCGGTTATTCAGGTATTTATACTTACATTTACGTTTACGTTTTCAAAAAATACCATTACGTTTTGTTACGTTTTCCTGGCCAAAATACCCGGGTACCAGAGAAAACGTAAAAAACGTTTTTTGAGAAAACATTTTATAGCTTATTCACAGAAATGCACTTTCAAACAATGTGTAAAAGGTCCCAAAGGAATAGACATTAAACAGAATGCTTTCTGTTCGCACTCCGCAACACTCTCCTATGTAAATATGTGCACAAAAAATACCATTCAGGTATTAAAAATATTAGAACTGAATTGAGGTGGGTGTTCATTGCGCGGTCTGTGTGATCGTTTTGTGTATGCTAATTTGGTGCACACTGGTTTTACCCATCAATCAAATGTCTTCTAAATAAATTGCATACTGAACTGTCAATGAATGAGTCTTGTGATGACGACAATAAATGCACGATGCAACAAAATGACATGTCATCACAGTGACATCCCAAAACCAGGTGGTGATAATCACAGCATCACTGTCTCATTTTTCATTCCTCCAAAAATTCACTATTTTTCATCCCTCTAGATAAAATAAAAGCAGATAATGTGGGTGGAGATCATAGGAACAACCGTAATGTTGTAAAAACATGCCTTTTTATGTCCTCTCACAGTGGAAGTACTTAATAAAATTTTTACGTTTACATTTTATTTTACGTTTCCCAGGTATTTAAAAAATACCTTACGTTTTAGTATTTATACTTTTGATTTGGAAAATGTATTTACGTTTACGTTTACGTTTTCCAAAAATACCAGTATTTGTACAACTCTGCACTGTAGTGAGCAGCAGCAATTCAACTTTCAGCACTATGAGCATTCCATTAATACTAGTGTAATATTCATACAAAAATAATACCAAAAAAGCAGGATTCACTCGTACATTGATGTGATGAGAAAAAAACAGCTTTGGTTATATTTATCATCATATGAACTGGATTAGGGATGGCTGAAAAAAGTTTTTTCAACAACCTGGTTTAAAAAACAGTTTTTTCTTCAAAAAAAAGAAGGTTTTTTAAACCGTTTTTTTAAAGCTCCCAAATATGGTAATGAGTCAACATATACAGGTATATCAGACAGGTGGCAGGACTCTGTGATGTTATACAGGGGGTGGCAATTTAGACGAATGCTTTAGATTTTGAAAAACTTGACGCTGGCTCGCCGAATGAAAGTCAAATTTTAGGTGAACATTAACAACTGAAAGCTTTCTACAAAAGATGTCTGCGATAGCTTTTCTGGTTCAAGAGTTATTCAAGCAAACACCAAAAATCGTCGCTTTACAATCACCTACCTTTACAACCGATTACCTAAATATTTTCTGTCGAAAACATCTGTTTTTATGTTGAAAATTAAGCAATATATCACCCATTGTTGTTGTGATTGTGTGGTCAGTGGTGGGTATTTTCCTCCCTAGTTTATGGAAGTCAGCTTGGCTTGTTGGTTGAAGGTTTTTTTGGGTTCTTTTGTTTGAGAGCCGGAGTTGTTGGCTTGGTTTGAGACTTCAGGTGCCGGTTCCGCAAGTGGACAAGTTAAGAGTTAAAACATAAGAGTTGAGTAAAATGACAAATGGCAAGTTAAGCGTAAAGTTAAATGTTAAATGATGAGTTAAGGGACAAGAGTTAAATGACAAATGATTAGTTCAGAGATAAGAGTAAAGTGAAGAGTCAAGCAAGTGTATCCAAATCTTATTTTTTCATATCCAAATCTTATTTTTTGTATCCAAATCTTATGTCGAAAAATAAGATTTGGATACAAAAACATAAGATCTGGATATGAAAAAAATAAAATTTGGATACACTTGCTTGACTTTTCACTTTACTTTTAACTCTTAACCAGAGTTGTACAAATACTGGTATTTTTAGAAAACGTAAATGTAAACATAAATACCTTTTCTAAATCAAAAGTATAAATACTAAAACATAAGGTATTTTTAAAATACCAAGGAACACGTAAAAAAGCGTAAACGTAAAAATGTTATATGTGTCATATTTGCCACTGTGCTTTGGAAAATACAATTTTTTCACCTTTGGATGGGTCTATAGCTGATTACCATGCAATATCTTCATGTATTTAGCACTACATGCTCACCATAATAAACAACATGAGTGAGACAACTATTATTATTTTTAATTATCAGCTAATTATTTTAGAAAATTTCAGCCAAAAAGCCCATGGCCAAATGGTCTCTCTACAGCCAGCTATGTAAGGGGAACAGACAGTAATTTCAGTGCATTGAAACTTTTAAAACTGTTTTTAGTCTATTTTGGAAAAACACTCCATCAAATATACCGTGAAATCTGCCACACCTCTCTGAAGAGGGTACCTGGAATTGTGTTGAATTTTCAATCATAAATATGAGATTTCTTTCACTATTTTTGATGTTTTTTGCATTTGCTGGTGGGTGAGCTTGGGTGAAATAATTATCATTGGGTGAAAAATCTCTACTTTTATATGGTAACAGTAACAGGATTTACAGTAACAATGTCTAAACACTCCATAGCAATATGTCTGCAACCAATCACTGATTTGACCAAGCTGCTAAGTCCCGCCCATGGTTCAAGCATGCATCACTCATTTTAAGCAGCAAAAAAAGTGTATTGACACAAAAATTGGTACAGTATGAATACATGAGTACGCACACGCCCATGCAGCAGTGCTGTTAAAATACTGGTATTTTTAGAAAACGTAAACGTAAACGTAAATACCTTGTCCAAATACAAAGTATAATACTAATACATAAGGTATTTTTAAAATACCAAGGAATACGTAAAAAAATATGTAAACGTAAAAAAGCGTAGTATGTAGTAGTTTATGCGTAGTATATGCCATTGTGTTTAGGAAAATACCATTATTTTCACCTTGAGATGGGTCAATTTGATTTTGTAAAATATACATTTCACATTTTTGCAAAAATGTAAAAATTTTGTTTGTTGTGCGTGGTGCGGCCATTTTAAATGCGTGAATATGTCATCGATGAGAATTTTTTTACGTTTTCGATGGTACCAGGGTATTTTGGTCAGGAATGCGTAACAATATGTAAGGGTATTTTCCAAATACGTAAACGTAAATGTAAATATAAATACTGAAATACCCGGGTATTTCGGGTAAATGTAAATACGTTTTTGCAACACTGCCATGCAGTAGCTTGTTCAACACATAAGCACACATGTATCAGCTGTAAATACATACTGTATTTGCTTGAATAGTTACCCCCTTGAATAATTCCCCCCTCGAATAATCCCCCCTGTAAGACGAGTGAGGAAATAATAATCCCCCCTTGAATAATCCCCTCCCCTTTAAAGATTTGATTAATTTGTTGTACCTAATTTTAACAAAAATGGCACGTTATTGTCTTTATAAAATATATTTTGTGAAATGAGTGAAAGATAGAAACTTGCTTGAAAATTTTGACGAAATAATAATTCCCCCTTGAATAATTCCCCCCCTCGAATAGTTCCCCCCTCAAAAATGTCTTGACGAAATCATAATCCCCCAGTGGGATTATTCAAGCAAATACGGTAAGTGTACATATGACATACACAGTAAACACCTTGTTATTCAGCAGTCCATTAGCATTAAATACATTATTTAGGTAAAGCTCAATTGCTACAATTGGAAATGATTACTAAGAATCATTGAAACATATTTATTTTAGGTTCACAGGGCAATAGCTTTGGCCTGAACTGAATTTTCTCTCAATGGCCCTGCACACACTAGTTTTCACCGTGACCGATGTGAAAACTGAAATGGCCACATGGCCACATCCAGCCTACTCTTTTTGTATGTTATAAGTGTTTTAGTTTTCAAATTTTCAAAGTTTAACTTTCATTAATTTAAATTCAAAAATAATTTAAATAAAATCGTTCAATCGTGTTCATTAATTTGCATTTGAAAAAATTTCAGTTTTCCCACGAAGTCACGGTGAAAACTAGTGTGTGTAAGCACATTGGTGCCTGTTGCATAAAGATGAAACAACATAAAATGGTATTTTGCAGCATCTGGTGGTGTGTCACGCATAGTGGCATCTTTTCTGCATTCTGTTATAGAAAAATGTTTTCTGCAGAATCAAAGATGAGGTAGGTGAATTGCATAGTGCCTGGGCACTATGCACAGCACTTCAAAGGTGTTTGAAAACGCTCCCAAATTTGTATAGTGCCCCGGGAATTATACTCGGAGCTATACAGTAGTTATACACCTTTTGATAGATGCTGTATTTTTGTTGTTCAATCCAATACCAGATGATTTTTTTACCTGATACCCAACAATTCTATCACCCGATACCCAACTATTCTATTACCCGATACCCGACATTTCGACCTGAAAACCCGATCTGATACCCACCTCAATACTCGAACCCGAACCCGATACCAGCAAATTTTTTGAAACCGATACCTGATACCCAACCCGCAATTTTTAGGACCCGATACCCGATACCCGAACCCGAAAATTTTGAAATTCCCAAACCTACTGATGAGTTTGGACACGAGAAACTTAACTCGAATTAACCCCCCCCCCCTTCAAAATGGGCTGGGGAGATAATAACCCCCCCCCCTCGAAATACCCCCCCTGCAATGAAGTACATCATGTATGCAATGAACATGATGCATTAATTGCGACCAAAGTGCATCATCACTACACACAGAGACTAGTTTGTGTAGCGATGCACCTTGATACGTCCTAATATTTATATCCGGTTTGAACACATTTATTACCTGTTTTGGGTACGTAAATGGCTACTCTTTAGTACAATACTTTTGAAAATTTCAGACAAAATAATAACCCCCTCCCCTCGAATACCCCCCCTCAAATTAACCCCCTTCAAATTTTGCTGGAAACCCCCATGGGTTATTTCGAGGTAATACGGTATGTGTAAATAGCTGCGATGCAAACTGCGACCAATATATACATCATGTACATTGCATACATGATGTACATCATTCCAGACGGGGGTATTCGAGGGGGGTTATTTTTTCCCAGCTCAAAAAAACCTGGGGGTATTTCAAGGGGGTTTTATTCTAGGGGTCGTTATTCAAGGGGGGTATTTCGAGGAAATACTGTATCTATGGAGAAAGGTTTCATGACAGCCATTGACATAAAAACAATGCACAACTGTCAATGAAAAGGTAACAATATATAGGTAAGGCTAATCAAAGCAAATCTGAAAATAGGGCACCATCCAAGCACAAAGGATTAGTAATGTAAAAGCGCCATGACACTTTTCACACCACTACAAAGGATTTAACACCCATGACATTTTGCTGTCAGCGGCGCTTCGCGCTATTTTGCTGTGGAGCCATTGGCGATTGGCACAATGCCCATGAAAAGTGCCATGGCGCTTCTGGCGCTTGGCGCCATTTTGCTCTGGCACCATCGGCGCTTGGTGCTAGGCATTGGAAAAGCGCCACGGCTGTTTTGGCGCTTGGCACCAAAGTTCTGGCGCTTTTCATCTCAATACAAAGGATCTAATACCCATGACATTTTGCTGTCAGTGAAACTCTGTGGAATGAAAGGATGTGTTTGCAAGTCGCTTTACAAGGGTATCTTCTAATTGGAGCCACTGGGAATAGTAATTAGTGGCAGTAGAATGTTGAAGGCTGTCCGCGCTGGAAACGTGTACTGTTTCCATCATAGGCGGCGCAAGGACTCAATTCGCGCTTGTGACATTCACATTAGCCAATATTTCACCTTGTGACACTTTTTAACAGAGCCCATATGTGAAGTTTCAGCGAGACAAAAATGTCGAAATTGCTATAAATATAAATAAAATTGGCTAAAAATAGGTATATAAGCATGTATATCGATGAAAATAGTAATTATAAACGTGAAAATTTACAAAATGGAGCAAATAAAAGCGATTTTGAGCTAATTTTGAGCTTTCACTCTTGTTTGTGCAATACACGTTTGTGAATGTCACAATGTGACAGTCAAACTTTTGCTTGTGACACCAAAACTTCCGCTTGTGACATCCACCTAAGCACCTAAGCACTTATGCCGCCTATGGTTTCTATCCGGCGCGTTTATTCTCAAAGCGACTGTCAAGTCGGAGTCTCGTTAGACGAATGACGCTAAAGTGTTTACACAGGGGAACTGCTTGAGAGGGTCAATTACAGCTGAGCATGATTTTGTGTAAAAATTAGTGATGGAAAAGCGCCAGGAAAAATGGCGCCAGGCGCCAATGGCGCCATGACGCCATCTAGAAAAATGGCGCCAGCGCCAAAAGGGCGCCAGAGGAAATGGCGCCAGGCGCCAATGGCGCCACGGCGCCATCTGAAAAAATGGCGCCAGGTGCCAAAGGGCGCCTGAAACAATAGCGCCAGGCGCCACAAGGGCGCCAACAATTAAAGCCATTTTTTTCGGCATGTAGATGATCACAGAAGAGGATATATTTAGAAGAACAATGTGTCATACCAATTTTCCTCATGGTAAAGAGCACATCAACTGCATCTTATAACTGTATATAGGTAATAAACAGCATATAATACTTGTATATAGGTAATATACCTGTTAATATTTCAAAAAATTATTTAAATGGGGACTACTGTTTTTTGCTTAATGGTAACTAGGTAAAGTTTTTTTCAGGTAAAAGAAAAAACAGTTTGCTTTACATTTTATGTAATCAGGCAGTGAGCAGGGTTGGTTTTATAAAAATTCATTTTAGTAAAATTGTATAAAAATTGTATAAAAATTTTATTTTATTTTTATTTTATTCTTGTTTCATTTTATTTTATTTTATTTTATTCCCAAAAGTCATTAATAAAATAAAATGACACATTTTACAAAAATTTTACAAAAATTGTACAAAAATTTTACAAAAAATCAGAAACATGCATGCAAGGCCAGAGAAATGTTATAATTAGACCTATACATGAAAAACCTGTGGCAAATTTTTCCCTTTCTTTTCAAAAGTTGCATGCAGTATGTATTGTTAGCTAGCTGCAAGTGTAAAGTTACAATTATTGATAAGAATGGTTTGCATTTTCAGTAGAAGGACTACTGGAGTGTGCTTGGCACATTTGTAAAATGTCATGCAAAGTGTCAATTGTCATGACAAATGTAAAGTAAAGTATCAATTGTCATGCAAAATGTCAAGTGTCATGTAAAATTTCAAGCACAGTGGCAATTGTCATGACAAATGTCATGCAATGTGTAAATTGTGTATCGAAATCTTGTGTTTTTGTATCCATAGTATGTTTTATATCCAAATCTTATGTTTTTGTATCCAAATGTTCACATAAGATTTGGAGTCAACAACAACATAATTTGGATACAAAACATAAGATTTCGAAATAAAACATGAGATTTGAACACAATTTGCTTGACAATTGATACTTTAATTTTTACATGTCATGACAATTTACACTTTACTTTACATTTGTCATGACAATTGACACTTTGCATGACATTTTACATGACATTTGACATTTTACAATGCTTGGGACTGCCCCCAGATCCATGAATAAACAGGTAGAGACTCAAGCAATGAAACAAAATTTTACAAAAAATATGAATTTTTATACAATTTTACAAAAATACGAATTTTTATACAATTTTACAAAAATTTTACAAAAATTCGAATTTTTATACAATTTTTATTTTTATTCTTAAATTTTCCATTTTATTTTATTTTATTTTATTCTTGAATATTCCATTTTATTTTTATTTTATTTTTATTTTTTTCTGAGATTTTGCCAACCCTGGCAGTGAGTAACTTTAAAATACTTTATGTTTACCTATGTACACTTTGAAAACGTTAGCGCTGGGGGGAAAAAGGGTCGATTTAAGATTATGGTATGCATCGATGGGGCGGAGTGCGGCTGCGCTTTGAAGTGGTGATCAAGCGCCGGATCAAGACTTAATTCCGACTCAATTTTTTGAATGGCGCCATGGCGCCATTGGCGCCTGGCGCCATTTTTCCTGGCGCTTTTCCATCACTAATCAGATGTTTTTCATTCGAATTAGAACATATAACATCTATCATATCATCTTTTTGACCCACTCTGTAAATTCACGATCTAAAATGCTTTCCCATGGATCCATTGCAGATCAACACGCACAAACCGCACAAATCTCCTGTGCAAACAAAAATGGTCATTGGTCAGCCAAAATTACCATACTTTTAAATCGACCCTTTTTCCACCCAACCAAACGTTAGTATTATTAACAACTTTGGAAATTTCTCCAAAAACCAGCTTAAAAAATGGCAAGCAAATGGTATTACCCTAGAATGAATCTGTATAATTGATGTGTAATGTAAATATTTTCACTGAAAATGAATTGGTGTTTAGAATAGGTCAGTAGACAAGATGAGTTGATGAGTGATGTTTTATATTTTAAAATGAAACTGGCTTGACTGGCTGGTATACTAAATACCAAATATTATTTTCACTCATTTTTACATGCTAGCATGCAGGGATGGGAGTTTTGAATCTAAATAAGTGTTCAATCACTGATGAAAACACCCCTACCTTAGGCGGCGCAAAGTGCCAAATTGCGCTTGTGACATTCACATTAGCCAAAATTTCACATTGTGACACCTTTTTAATGCAGCCCTTATGTGAAGTTGGCTGCCAGCCAAAACTTTTGAAATCCTATAAAAATAAACCAATTTGGCTAAAAATAGGCATAAAACCGTGTATATAAATAGATGAAAATAGTGATTATAACATTGAAAATTGGCAAAAATGGAGCAAATCTTACCAATTTTGAGCTAATTTTGAGCTTCCACTCTTGTTTGTACAATATCCGCTTGTGAATGTCACAATGTGACAGTGAAATTTTTGCTTGTGAGACCAAAAATCAACCTTGTGACATTCACAAGCGTACAAGCGCTTACGCCGCCTATGACCCCTACCGTCTATTTGTGATATTTATCATTCAGATGCTCTTCAAAAAAAGTTCAAAGGTAAACTCTCACTGAACATTTTGGCGCCCTTTCTGGCGCCATGCAAAACAATGGCGCCATTAAAGGGCGCCAGCGCCATGTCGCCATTCCATCACTAGTTAAAATACAATGAAAAATTATGACGTAGAACTGATTGCATCAATATGGACAAAAGTAAAATATTGGAATTTCAGAATTAGATAGTTCTAGTAATTATGTGTAGTGTCCCAAAAAACTTTTTTTTAATAATCATAATAAGTTATTAATCAAAGTTATTTATTTTACGTCAAAAGTTTAGGTGTAAAATGTTGCTGACAAAAAATGTTTGATGTAAAATGTTTTCGGAAAATATCGTATTACCTCGAAATACCCCCCTCGAAATACCCCCCCTCGAAATACCCCCCGCAACATGGCCACTATGAAATAATTACCCACCTCCTCGAAATACCCCCCCCCCAAATTGTATGTAAAGGAGACATAAATACTAAATCTGCGTTTTGTGACGCGGCCAATGCAGAAAATTCGTTAAAAACAATGACCGTGTTACGTTAGAACAGCTTTTGTACCATCTACACACATTAATAAGTCTATAGAAACCTGTACATGGTACTTATTGTCACATTTTTCTACATCTGCGTATTGCTAGCAACAAATTAGTACTGGGAGTTCAAAAATTTCTGGCGAAATAATAAGCCCCCCCCCCCTCGAAACACCCCCCGTCGTTTAAACCCCCTCAAAAGTCTCACTCTGCAACAATCACCCCCGGGGGGTATTTCGAGGAAATACGGTATGAGAATTTTGACATAAAATTTAAAACTAATTTAATAATGATGATTAAAAAACGTTTTTATGGGACACTACACATAATTACTAGAACTATCTAATTCTGAAATTTCAACATTTTACCTTTGTCTATATTGATGCAACCAGTTTTAGGACATAATTTTACATCAAAATTTTTCCACAAAATCACGCTGAGGTGTAATCCTGGCTTTAGGAATGCGGCTCCCATCAGAGTTGTGGAAGTGTATTTACACTTACCCAAAAACCCGGGTAAATGGGTATTTATATTTACACTTACACTTACACTTTCATAAAATACCCTTACACTTTTTTTACACTTTCCTGAGCAAAATCCCCGGGTACAGAAAGTGTATTTTTTTCTTTCAGATGGCTTTTGAGAAAGCATAAAATAGGGTCATGTACAAAAAATAACTGCACAGTGCACACATGCAGTTATGCATTGAATGTAGAAAATATGGCAAATGTTCAAACTAGCCTTTGATCTCCAACCTTTGATCAGTACTCATGGTATTCTACAGTTTCATCATACTTTTGTAAAAAGGACAAGATCAATGGAAATTCACCAGCTGGAAACAAAGTCAACTGGCTTTTGCATTGACATTTGCTGCATGTCCATTTTTGCATTTAAACAGTATGTATCGCATTGCTTATGTGTAACATTATCGTAAAATGTAAAAATTTTAATTGTTTAAGTTGACGTTCTTATGTTCGCTTTTATATTTAGTTAATTCAATTTATCAATATTCCTTTTCGGTTCACATTCCATTTTTTAACATCTCAACATTCATCATTTAATATCTCAAGCGATCATGTTTACAACGTGCGCTTTTCGTTGCTCACATATTTAGATCTTAGTCATTGCTCACATTCTGCCACATTTCCTTGACAAGCGGCACGCAAATACGCCGACATGTTTATGTTAATCGGCGGGCTTGCCCCAAGCGAGGGGCCGGGCCCGCGCGCCATTTCAAATGCTGTCTGGCTAGGGTTCAAACGGGACCACTTTTTCGGACCGGGACCGGGACCGGGACCAGAAATTTATCTTATCGGGACCGGGACCGGGACCGGGACTAGGTGGTCGGGACCGGGACCGGGACCGGGACTGGCATTTTTCAATTGTCGGGACCGGGACCGGGACCGGGACTGGGGCATCCGGACCGGGACCAGGATTTGCCGAACCAGGTACCAGGACCACAGCCCCCTTTTGAGCCCTATCGGGACCGATAACCATTTGAATGCATATTTTCAGAAGTTTCATACGATTTTCACACTTCATTCAATCAAAATTGTCATCAAAAATAAAATAAAAGTCACAAAATTCAATTGAGTCACAAAAAAGGACATAACGCACGAAAATTATGACAGTGAGTATTGATACATAAGCTGGCGCAGTGCTTTCTGAAGGAAAATAAAGTTTTCAGCCTTCTCTGATGTCGAACATGAATGAGAATGCTTGGAACTCACCAAAAAAAACGTCAAAAAATCGTCGACGGAATGAGAATGCGCCGACTGGCGCAAATTTTTTCGAATTTTACAAGTATTTAATCGGCAAAATTTGGTTCCAGTCCAGTTAATTTTTCTTATCGGGACCACTGAAAAATTCCGGGACCGGGACCGGGACCGGGACTGGGTGGTCGGGACCGGGACCGGGACCGGGACTGGCCTTTTGCAATTGTCGGGACCGGGACCGGGACCGGGACTGGGGTGTCGGGACCGGGACCGGGACTGGGGTGTCGGGACCGGGACCGGGACCGGGACCGCCCCAGTCCCGACTTTTTGCCGAACCATGTACCGGGACCGCGGTCCCGTTTGAACCCTATGTCTGGCTTGTCTCACATTTTCACTATCTTGCCAGTTTAGCTCGCTTTTCATCGGAAGAGCGAGCGGGCAAGAATTGAACTTTCACAATTGGAAATGTTGGGTAAAATCGGAGATTAGAGCCGACCGATTGGCGCCAAGCTAGTCGCCATCGGTCTGGCCCTTAAAAGCCGATCTCACAGCTAAAATCGGCAGTGTTTGCAACCTCGTCAACTTCACACAAATCTCTTCCTAGGATCTAAATAAGCACCATTGTCACCTTTATTAAGTTGCTTATTTTGGTGCTAAGTTTTAACTCTTGGTGCTTTAAAGTCACCTTAGTGCTTTATTCACACCTGCGCTATTTAAGGTGCTTTGTTCACAACCGCGCCACTTAATTATCGCCTTTTGTTGTAATTAAGTGCCTTCTTTAAATTGCCTTATTTCTTCGGTAATTTGAGCTTTATTTACGTTTCATTTAAGTAATTAATTTAGTTGTAAATTAATTCATTTATTTACGTATATTTTGTATATTTTATTTACATTTATTTCTTTGTATTTAATTGTCTAAATAAAAACGTTTGTCAAAACCTTTTGGAAACAATCTAAATTTGCTTCACACTAACTCACGTCAATTCACTTCAACTCAACTAATCACATTGATAAAATAGTGGAACGTCAACTAAGAGACGACGCTTCACGTCAACCTCATACGTTCACATTCGTCCTCTTCCTCGGTTAGGAATAGGAGCTTGTTCACAAGTCAACTCAACAAGTTCCGTATTATTTTACATGGCGCAGCGAACAGGGTGACTAATTAACTAATTGGTCACTCTAATTAAGTCGTCTCGCGCAAAATTTCATTGGAAATTGCTTGTCACAACACGAGGTTACGGTAATACGGTTTTGGACGCAAAATCGTTAGTAACGCGTGTGTATTTACTTACGATTTTATAAGTACAATTCACAAGTAACAAAATATTTATTTTATTATTTTATTTCGTTCACAGCTAGCTATCACTTTTGCTAATAAGCAAACCATCGATCGAAATTTGCTATGGACGAACGCTTACGCGCTCAACGAGGTGCCCCAGCCGCCTCAGCTATGCCTTCGAGCAACGTAGATGAGGTCGACACAACCCATCCGTTGACTCAGCATAGCCGGGCGTTGACTGGAGTTCGCACTGGCGTATTGCGATTCACAACTAAACCGATTCCTAAAATTGTCAAGGACGAGTCACAACCCGCCGCAGTAAATTTGCGCGCGGCGGAGGAAGTATTAGAATTACTTCAGGCCTACGTCTACCAAGCCAAGATGAAACGCTCGGACCTGTCCATAGCTATGGAACGATTCACATCCATCGTTCAAGATTACATCACAAACTTGGACAGAGAACAAGACGGTGCGGCCGAAGAGGCAAAGAGCGCCACGGCGAAATTGGAACACGCGCTCTACTCGGGCTCGAACAAAGCGACGATGCTCATGGATGAGCTGGAATCGAAGATGGCGTCCGCCAAAGCGCAAATCAAATCCGCGGAAAGGTTGATACTTTCCTTGAAAGGTCAGTCCACTGTTGATTTAACTACTCAACCCCCTTCACAACCACCCCTCAATGTCACAATGGGAAGTAGTTCTCAACCTTCACAACCGGAAACTTTGTTAAAGTTACCTAAAATCAAGCTTGCCAAGTATAACGGAAATCCGTTAGAATGGGCAGCTTGGTGGGAAATTTTTCGAGCTCAAATTCACGACAGAGCATATTTGTCAAACGGTATAAAATATACGTACCTCAAGCTCAGCCTCACCGGTCCAGCAGCAGAACTGCTGGCCGGATTAAAAGGTGATGGTTGTGACTACATCACAGCGGTCACCATGTTAAAGTCAAACTTTGGTGAAACGCATAGGGTACAAGCAGCCCTTTGGGATAAATTGTATTCACTCAAAAAGCCTTTGTCAAGAGGAGATTCCCTCACAAATTTCACAAGAACCCTTTTGTCAACTCTCAATCAAATAAAACAAAGGGGCGAAAGTGTTGATTCTGGTGCTGTTTTAAGAATAATTCGAGGTTATCTCCCTGATAATATTGTTCTTGCCGTCACAGAAGAACACCGGAATTCGATGCGCACTGCAGCAACCGACGACACAGAACTCACAGTCGTCAGGTTTGTTGATGCATTATCTACCATTGCTTGTGCTCGGTTAGATGCGATGAAAACTGAACAGCAAAGTTCACAATCTTCAAATGTTGTTCAGAAATCACAAAATTCATCGTCAAAAAGGCCACAAAGTGGAGGTGGTTGGCAACAGCAAAAGAAAAAGGGAAATAAATCACAAAATACTTTTTCTAAGCAAAAACCTATTCACAACACGGTTGCTTTTGCTGGTACAAATGCTAACGTTGGTAAACAACAAGGAAAAAATAAAAATTCCACTCAACCTCCCAGAACTCCCGCGAGCAGAGCGATTAATCAAAAGCAGTTCTCACAACCTGCTGCTGATTATCGCAAGCCGAAATTTGAGTGCTTGTTCTGTGGCATCAAAGAGCACTACACCGTCGATTGCCCTCAATACGTCACACCAAAAGAGCGCATTGATCGGCTGCAAGTTTTGGGCGAAGTGTGCACGCGGTGCACACGCAGAGGTCATCAGACAGCGCAGTGCACTCAACGATTGAGTTGCTACTACTGTCGCCAAATCAATCAGCATCACAGGGCGTTCTGTCCTAACAGACCGGCACCCGCACGGCGTCAGGTAAACAATTCACAAAATAAAGCCTTTGTCACAGCAACAAGCGCTAATTTTGTCAACGCTCAGGTAATCACAACGGGCGCGGCTTCATCACAAGCGCCGCCATCGTATCCGCCTTCACACACAGAACTGATGAGCGCGCGCGTCATCCCCCCAGACGACGATGACTTTCGGTGGGGACAGCGAACGCTGTACCAGATGGACATGGACGGCCCGCTGGACATGGGCGAATGGCCGAAGCCCGCGAATGAGCTCCAGGCGAGAACTCAGGAGGAAGCGCGCAAATATCACAGCGAAAACGAGCTGTGGACAATGCTCCGCGCCGGCCTCATCAAGGACGGCATGGACATGGAGACCGTCAAGGCCAAGATCCGCGGCTTCCAGCAGAAACGGTACGAGGTCTACCCAGACCTCAACCCAAACCAGATGTCATCGTCGGTGCCACTTCAACCGAGTCACAGGCCCACGGTGGAGGTGCTGAGCGCACAGGCGGGTTACGGTAACCCCAACACCGCTACCAGGCAGCAGGCCGACCAAGAGTGTGAGTTGGATTTTGTGCCTATTGTTTGTTTGCAAGTGGCCCAGGCTTCATTAGTTAATAAAGACGCTGAGTCAAATCGAGTCACAGACCCTTTGTTAATATTCTTTGACACTGGATGCAAATATTCATACATCAAAGCATCCGTGGCAAATGAGTATAACTTTGAAAACAAAGGAGACGTTGTTCTTCAAATGAATGTGTTTGCGACAAAAACGCCAGTCACAGTCAATACGTTTTTGATCGAGGCGCTCATGCCTATTTACAAACACGTCAACAATCAGGGCAATATGTTACAAATTCCGCTCACCTTGCGTGCAGTTGATAATTTGGCAACATATGCATGCCCGCCTCCTTTGTCACAAGATGATAAAACAGTCATTTATCTTGTGTACGGTAAATATGCACAAGAACAATTCGCGGAACCGCTTGAATTGACAGAAATGACTGATGAGTTTTGTCACAAACTATGTCAACCAGATGTGGTCATTGGTCAAGACTATTATTGGAAGTTTGATATTCGACCAACAGAAGTCGAACTCCCATCTGGATTGATAGTAGTTGAGTCAATACTTGGATTGATGCTTGGCGGAAATGCATCATCACAGTCATTTGTCACAACACCTGACATTATGCCACATCAATTCATGGTATCATGCTGTTCACACACATCATCAGCTGTTGCTGTTGGTCAAGAGACATTATTTCAATTTCACAGTCTTGAGTCAATAGGCATCACAGACGATCCATTGTCACATGATGACGACATAGCAGAACAGTTAATTCTGGAATCAATTACATTCGATCCAGAAACTGGACGCTATAGCGTAGATTGGCCATTCAAATCAACAATTCACGAATTGCCAACCAACAATGCAGAAGCATTTTGTCGCTTTCTGTCATTGTTGAAATGGTTTCGAAAAGATCCCGATTTATTCGCAACATACGCTAAAGTCATCTCCGATCAACTTCACAAGGGCGTCATAGAACCCGTCTATGGTTCACAAGATGGTTTGCAAGAACACATCTTACCACACCAACCTGTCATAACACCTGGCAGATCGACAACATGTCGAATAGTGTATGATGGTTCTGCAGGCAAACCAAGTCTCAACAATTGCTTATTTCAAGGCCCAGTTCTCACACCACTGGTGCTCGGATTTATGCTTTGTTTCAGAGCCGGAAAAGTGGTGTTATTAGCAGATATTGAGAAAGCATTTTTACAAATTGCTCTTCACCCAAAATCACGCGCTTTCACAAAATTTTATTGGCTGCGTGATGACACCATTCCAACTCACAAAGATAACATTCAGATGATGCAATTCACAAGGGTGCTATTTGGTCTCACATGCAGTCCATCTATTTTGTCGACTGTTATCAAATAGCACCTGGAAGCGGAACTAGCTTCCATGCATCCCGCTGATTCACACGAACGAGCGAAATTGGAGTTGTTGCTCAACAGCATTTACGTTGATAATTTAGTTATCAGCGTAGATGATGAAAAATATGCAATCCAGCTCTATCGTTTAATTAAAGCTTTTTTGCAAGAGCAAATTTCAACATGCGCGAATGGATGACAAATTCACGTGTGGTTTCTGAGAAAATCAAACCTGATGATCTCAACCCGAAACAGTCACAATATATCAAAGTCATGGGTCTTGTTTACGATCACATCGAAGACACCATCGCGCTACCAACTCCAAAGAAAGATTTCACGCTCATTGTCACAGCCACACACCGCAATCTGAATAAATTGCTGGCTTCAACATATGACCCTATTGGCATCACAGCGCCCGCGTTATTTCAGTTGAAATTTCGCGTGTCACAAATAATTCAAAGGTGCAATATCACAACCTGGGACGAAATCATCGAAGACCCAGAGGCGGATGACTTACTGGACGATTTGAAACGACATCTCTTGTCCATTAGTCAAATCAAATTTCCGCGCTCATTTCACTCTTTTGGCATTGACGTCAAAGACAAAACACGTCCATTAGAGTTACATGTGTTTTGTGATGCCTCAAAAGACGGATACGCCGCTTGCGCTTATTTGTGTCAACAAGCAAGTTCACCTGATGAATACGGCTATGAGGATTTCCGACATTTCAGTGGTTTTCTCACAGCTCGCACTAAATTAGCCCCACTTCCGTCAAAACAAGGTCAACCCCTCACAATCACATGCTTGGAATTGCTCGGTGTCACAATTGGTGCACAGCTCATCGATTATTGATCATCGATCATCGTTGAGCTAGGTGGATTGAAAATTCACAGCAATTTCCTATGGACCGATAGCACAGTGGTCATCGGCTGGCTATATACTTCAAAGCCGCTGGCTACTTTTGTCAATAATCGGGTCACAAAAATCCACTCATTTATGTCAAAGCACTGCATTCAAATTTGCAAAGTTGCTACAAAAGACAATCCAGCTGACATTGCGTCGCGGGGATGTACTTTTGATCAACTAATGATCGAAACAATGTGGTTCACAGGACCATCATTTTTCGCTGAACCCTTCACAGCAGACATCGTTGACATTTCGCAATATCAAGCTCAACCTGTCACCGAAGAGCTTGCGAAAGGCGACACTCACATAAGTCGACCTTTATACGCTGGTGCAGTAACTTCACAGCCTGTTTCACAGCCTGCTAATGCTCTTGCACAACAGGTGCCTGTCAATTTGGACCCCAATTTGTCACAAAATGTCACTCCTCAAAATCCGTTTGTTGAAAGTCGGCAACGTCACATCCCATCAAATCCGTTCGAAATAGATATTCGACGATTTTCAACACTGTCAAAATTGTTGCGCACTGTCGTTTATCTGCTTCGTGTCAAAACATATTGGCTCAATCGCTCTATGCATAAAGCTGCAAAACGCGACAGCGAATATTTGTCTAAACCTATCACACAAGCCGATCTGAATGAAGCATTTCAACATGTGTTACGCATTGCACAAGCTGAGGAATGTGCCAGTTGCATTTCACAAGCGCAACTGGGTAAGCACCACATGCTCAAATGGGATGCGTGGAATAATTTATTATATTCTGTCACGCGTGTGTCTCACAAAGAACACCGAAACCCTTCGTTGTTTTACTACCTACCGAAAACAGGGTGGTTAACAATGCTTGTGGTTATGCATTTTCATGAGCTTGCTGGTCACAGTGGCATGCTTCACACCTTAGCGGATTTACGCGAACACTGCTGGTTGTCAAGTGCCAAGCAAGTAGTTGCGAAAATTTTGTGCAAATGCGTCACATGCCGCAAAGCGGAAGGAGGTCCATTCACATTACCCGATTTTCACACGTTACCTGTCACTCGAACTCAATCACAAATCAAACCATTTCAACACGTTGGCATTGATTATATGGGACCGTTAGTTTATTCACAGAACGGCGTCCGTCACAGTCAACACATTTTGTTGCTAACATGCTTCAGTACACGCGCTATCCATTTAGAGTCAGCCAATAGTGTCTTGACAGCCGACACCATTATAGCTCTAAATCGCTTTATTTCGCGTCGCGGCATGCCGGACACAATTTGGTCCGACAATGCCCCCGTGTTCAAAAATTGCGTCAAATTGCTGCCGGACGTAAAATGGCATTTTATCACAGCCAACAGTCCCTGGCAAGGCGGCGTGTACGAACGCATGGTCGGCTTAGTAAAACGCTTGCTCAAAAAAGCATGCGGCCGACATTGTCTCACATGGCATGAATTTCTCACAGTCATGCTTGACGTTGAATTTTCCGTCAACACGCGACCATTGTCATATCTGTCAAACACAGACATTGGCGCTGCGATACTCCGCCCAATACATTTTCTTTGGGGCACCCCACCACCATGTTACATTGATGAAAAACGTGAGTTGGAACTCAATTCCACCACGATTAAGCCCATGCGAAAAATTCCAAAAGAGGAATGGGATGGGCCAACTGATGGATCTTTCAATCAGTCACCTTCACAAATTGAAAAATCCTACACATTCACAACACCACGTGTTAATGATGTCAATTGCATTGACAAAATTGCACTGAACTCTGTGCCTGAAAAGGACAGAGATGACATCATATTACTTTGGGATCAAATTCGTCACAACCGTGAAGTGCTCTGGTATGAGTGGTCGCGTCAATATATCGACCTACTCAAAGATCGAGCTAAAAATCAACGCTTGAAAAAGGGCACTATCAACGAGGCTCCCAAACGTGGTCAAGTGGTGTTAATCATTGATGATAAACAACCACGTGGTATGTGGCAAATGGGCCGCATTCACGAAATACACGTGTCAAGCGATGGCAAAGTACGCGCAGTCACAGTATTGTCAAGCAACGGCCGTCGCACACGTAGATCTCCATCTAACCTCGTTCCCCTTGAAATCGATACAGAGGATGGTGTTGAATACAAAATCGACACTGAGGTCAAAGATGATGATAAATCACAACCACCACCCGACAATGGTGATAATTCACAAAAAGATCAATCACATCAACCATCACAACCTTCACAACAAGATGCAAGACGAGCAAACCCACGTCGAACGTGTCGCTACACTGGCACATATTCGTTCTGGGGAAATGTGTCGCATTTAATGGCACTCACGTTGCTAATACAGTCAAAATTAGCCAACGCGCTCACATGGACAGATCAATATCACAAAACTTTCAATCTGTGCCATAAAACACACACTGGTCACGCGATTCAACTTCCTGAAAAAGTAACATGTCACTTTCCTCAAGTTAACGCCGTAGAGGATATTGTGATATCCATATGGACGTTGCGTGTTCAGCCGCAAACGACACCCATTTATAGATGCTTTCAACAAGAGCATACTATAATCACATATATGAGTCTGGTGGGCGGAAAAACTATGCTGCCACCAGAGATCATTAAAAATCACAGAGTCACAACCTACGATTGCATGATTGCCTACCAAAATAAAACTTGGAAAGGCGAACCCTTGATAAAAATCGGTCATGCATTGTGGAGCACCAACAAATCACTTCACATCGATTATTGTTACTTTTGTCACAATATGAGTAACACGGTGATGAACTTTCACATAGAGGAAGGCGTGGTTGCAAGTCTTGACGGAAAGAAAATTGTTTCCGAAATTCAAGATTTGTCACATTGCAACCCACAAGCCGGCTATTGTTACGACAGCAACAATGGCATCTCTTTATGGAACGCTACTGCTTTTAACAAACAGTGTGCATTCCAAGAGATTGGTCAATTTGATGCGCAATATTCACAAAACCATTATGTAGTGGAAACATTACAAGCTGCATTTTTGGTCACATGGAGATCACAACAATTTCCAAATAATGCAGAATGCGTACCAAAAGACGCAAAATACATTGACCAAGGCTCAGCATTCATTCAATTTCTTAGATACCAACAAAAGAAGTTGAAAAAGCCGGAAGCCGAAAAGGCTCCTCTTCATTTTAAGCTCACACCAAACCTCGATGTTGGTGTATTTCACTTGCTCACAGCCCGTCAACAATATGAAGTTGACAAAATTGCACGTCTTGAACGAAAACAATTTGGATCCATCTGGCAACAATTGTGCCACATCCGTCAAACCCAGCTGGATATAATTCATGCAATTGTCACATTCAATCCCACGCTTGGCTTGCGAGCATTGCTAGGACGTCAAAATCTCTATGCTGAATGGCATGGAGATATATTGATGTTCTGGGATTGTAAACCTGTCACATCAGAAATTATTTACTTTCAACATCAATATAACAATACGTGTTATAAATTTCTGCTGGTCAAAGTCACAAACCATCCGCACATTATGTTCGTTGCTCCTGGCACCAATGATCTAATCACACATTCACCAACAGATCATTGTCTCATGAAAGATCACAAATATTATCAATTAAATGATCAATCATGGGCCAACGAAAATGGACCAACAAACTTACATGTCACAAAACTCCCAATCGAATTAATTTGGGCTGGCTCGTGGAAACCATTCACACTAAATGTTTCCGGGTCACCAGGTGTAAGCATGACTGATATTGCATTCAGTATCATGGCTGCACATCATCACTTTCAAAATCTGCAACGACTCGAACAACAAGTCACACGTTCAGTCGATTACATTTCAACAAAATCCAACGATCCTAAAGCCGTGCAGGCATATATTGCTGGCATCGGCCAAGGGGTTGGTGCATATTTTGAAGGTGTAGGTAAAGAATTGGGTCACATCATTCACGGTAGTGTCACAGGTGGTGCGTCTGCATTAGATACGTTACTTACTGGGCCACTTCAAACCGCTGTGAACATTATACTCATTATTATCACAATCGCTTGTATTGGGTATATCGGTTATGTTTACATGCAGTGGCGGCTCATAACCGGCAGGGGCTTGCTGCCAGACATCAAGGGCTTTTTCCAAAGAAAGGGCAGAAGGGACAAAGACCCAAACAACAGGGGTCTCCGTCCGTTCAGCAAGGAAAAATCGGTAAGCGACGGCGACGTAACCACCAGAAGAAACCGAAAAGCGGCTTCAACAAACCCGCTTTGTCAAGTCAACCCGTCACACAAACGTCAAGTTCGTCACAGTTACATTCAAAGTTTGTCACACCCCTCAAACAAGTTTCTCCATTCAAACGGCTTTCAGGACGCTCGGTACAGCCTAGATTGGATCCCCCGGTCGGTTATAGTGCCCAGCGCGCCGAGGAAATCGAGATGGAGACGGGTGCGCGCCGGGTCACAAGACCTGCACCCTCCTGCGAGTCACAAACGCAGGGCTCATCACCAAACGCCAGATTCACAGTCACAGAGCCCGTCACAAAGGAGGTCACAATGGAAGACGCGATCCCTGACCGCGAGCCCTTGCAAAAGCGACTCAAGAGATTTGCTGGAGTCGCAGGGCTCCCAGGTGAGCAGCAATCGTCAAACCAGACATTTTCCTCTATACCCCAATCTTTTCACAAATTCAATGGCGTCAATCAAAAAACTGGTCAAATCAAAAGTTAAACGATCTAAAAAGATCCGTGACTTTCCTCAAACAAACACCTTCACAGTCTGACATAGAGCTCGGAGAGATGGAAGAAAATCACGTTCAAGATCTAGATCCCCCTCCGTACCATTTGACCAATTCAACTCAATCACTTCACCATGTTCGACCTCATTCACAACCTCCCACGTCCCCTTGCTACCAAGCAAACCGCTTGCAGCAACGGAACAATGGCAGCCCGCCGAGCCGTCAAAGACGAGCGTCGACGAGACCGACACGATCCGACAAGCCCTCGAGCAGCTCGTCGAGGAATCTGAGAAGCTCCCCAACTGGCCAGGTCGACCAGGAGGGGCCCCAGAAGACCAGGCGCCTGGGCACCGGGAAGGCCGCCAGCCTGAGGAGGATGCCGTCAAACCCATGGACAAGCATCATGAGGAGGGCCGGGAAAATGCCGACGTTGAAGACGCCGACGATCTGCTACCACAGGAGTGATGAAAGTATCACAGGCGTTTGATTTTTATTTTCACATCAAGTGCCTGGCTGTGTTAAAATTAAATTAGATTTAATTTTTAATTCTCGTTTCGGGAGTGTGTAACATTATTGTAAAATGTAAAACTTTTAATATTTTAGTTGACGTCCTTATGTTCGCTTTTATATTTAGTTAATTCAATTTATCAATATTCATTTTCGGTTCACATTCCATTTTTTAACATCTCAACATTCATCATTTAATATCTCAAGCGATCATGTTTACAACGTGCGCTTTTCGTTGCTCACATATTTAGATCTTAGTCATTGCTCACATTCCGCCACATTTCCTTGACAAGCGGCACGAAAATACGCCGACATGTTTATGTTAGTAGTGGGTACCAGAGAAAGAGTACCCGATTTTGCGTTTTTTTCAGAAACGAGGTACCGCTGAATTTTTTCAATTCGGTTTTTTTATTTTACCTCATAGTATTTCAAACCCCAATTGCAGATGTCGTCACTTCAGTCTACTAATTTTACAAAGCAGAGTCCAAAATTATAAAAATTAATCTAATAATTAATTCTAATTGCTACCAATATCACACATATTTAATATCTCTAATATTTTACTATTTGGCTGAGCTAAAATAATTTATATTTTCTGTGTGTTTTGTCTACTGCGTAAGCAACTGCTCAACGTGTTTGTGGCCACACTTAAATCACGTGAATTAGACAGTTGTTGATGCAGTTGTCGAAATTCCCCAGAAAAGTTGGCCGAACCTGCAAAAGCGATATTTCGGTATCTTCCTCATAAAGGGCATAAAAACGAGCCTATTTACCGAAACAAAATGTGAAGTGTGAGAAATCACGCGTAGAAATACAATGTTCTCTATTTTTGAAGCTAGAGTTAAAAACTCTAGCTTGCCATCCTGGATCGTATATTGTGATTTCGTATGCATTTATGTGTATTTTACATTTTCACTCATATTTTATCGAATCCTCAATTGGTTCATTAGAAATGAAATCATCTAATATGTATTTGTCAGTGACACTAGTCAAATAGATAGAAATCACTCAATTCTAATATGTATTCGTGAGTAACCCCAGTCAAATAGTTGACAATAAGTTGACAAATGACAAAAATATCCCAAACAATGTATCACACATAATCAGAGTATTTTTACCCCTCTTCCATTTCATCCTCATCTGAACTGGATGTCAAATATGTGTCACTGTTTTCATGACATTCACAGATGTCGCAGTCGTAGTAGCCAACCACTACAAGTTGTTTATGTTCATCTATTTCGTTAGTGGTAGCCCTCTCAACTATAAAATATAAAAATAATCAAAAAACAATTTTTGTGATATTTAAAATTCATTTGATTTTATATCTAACTTTCTTTTAAAAATTCACACCGCCTTCCTTTATAGCCTTTCGCATTTCTACTGCATTCTGCACATTCCACTGTACCATTTTCGAAATTTCTGATGTGATCCCTTTTGTTTTTTTTACACTTCGCTAAAATATATTTGATGGGTTCACACTCATCTGCATGTCCCTCCGTACATAGAGAGTCATCACTGACATGCCCATTTAGTCTCCAAATGGGGAAGTTTGAATTTTGTAGAATTTCATTCCCATTTTTCATCACAACATTCACCTTCACCAAAGTTCCAATATTTTCATTGAAAAAGTCAATCCTTTGTTGCATTTCTTGCAACCTTTTTTTTGTCCATTTTTGCAAGATTTCATGCTGAGAAATAGAATACAAATTCATACAAATAAAAATGACTATCAAATATTCATACCTCTTCTATCAGGTTTTTTCTGATATATTCCATGTCATGCAATCTTTCACCCGTGAACATAACTGCCAAAATGTCCGTCATAGCTGTATTTTTTATTTGTATGATGCACTCAACCATTTTCAAGCGACATTTTTCAGCAATGTCCATTTTTAAGTCCAAAGGTAAATATTCACCGCGACACAATTCTATTGGGGTGAGGGCCTGAGACAAGTTTATTTTAAGTAGTTGTAGTAAATTTGTCGGGGGCTTCAGAAGCCCCCTTCAAAAATATTATACCAATTTAAGGTATTTATGTTGTTCACCTTGAGTATTTATTGCGGTGCAACGTTGAGTAAAGTTCCCTGAGTTATGTTTGAGTGTTTACCTCAACACCTCTGGGTAAATACACCCGTTTTTATAGACACATTGTGTTCACCCGAAACATAAATATTACGGGTTCACACTCACTCACACTCGTAATATTGCACACTGACTAATATTAAAATGTAAATAACCTTTTTATCCTTTTCCAAATTTTCCAAAAATTTTCCAAAATTTCCATAAATTTTATTCATGACCTTGAAGGCACCCCTCATTCTTAGTTTCATACAGTCCATAGTTGTGCTTTCAGTATCACTTTCATCTGTCCCACTGTCTTCAGACATAATATAATCGCTATCTTGTGTGTCTGATTCCTCTTCACAACTGTTATTATCATTTGAAACACTACTGTATGGTGACATCACTGTATATGGTAACCCCTGGTCGTTTTCGTGATGGGGCTGTGGTTCAGTAGCACTTGGACCAGTTTCGTAACCTAGATTTCTGAAATTACAGGTAAAATTGAGTATATGGAGAACTATTAGAGGGGCATTATTCGAGGTGGGTTATTTGAGGGGGGTATTATTACATCGCGCGTTTTACAGGAGGGAGTTATTCGAGGGGGTTATTCAAGGGGGCTATTCAATGAAATACGGTAATATATTCACCATTATTCAGTTGGAATACAGTAATGTTTCATAGTGAGTGTAAGTCTTTGTAAAAACTTACTCGTATGTTAAGCGCACTGTCGGCATCATAAACGTTGGCGGTGGGCTCTCTGGCGCCCCACATAGTGAACTTTTTGCAAGTTTGGCAGGTGAACATTCAGTTTCGAAAGTTGGTGAATAATCTGACACTGTTTCCGGCAAGAATTGCGGCACCATGTCCTGTGAGAACTCTGACGCTCCCACCAAAGTCTGCAACACAGCACCTGGCACGCACTTCGGTATCCCATCTGGAGGTAGTCCCAAGTGCTGTAAAGTGTAACGTAAAGTGTCAAGTGTCAAGCCAAGTACAAATTACAGTAATATAAATTTTTTGTTTTGATTGTAGGTGTACTTTTCATTTGAATATACACTTGACACTTGACACTTTACGTTACACTTTACAGCACTTGGGACTCGCACCTGGTAGGCATTCATCCAATCCATCCGGTACACATGACGACCCATCAATATCATCACCTGGTAATGCATCTTGAAATCCCTCTGGCGCTGTATCTACACCCCATTCCACACCTACACCTGGTTCACACTTTGGCACAACATTTGGCAAGCATGTCGATGTGTCAATTGGCGTCGATGTGTCAATTGCTGCCAATGTGTCAATGTTTTGCCGCTCACTGAAATGTAATTTTCAACCCATAATAATATTGTTTCAAGTCTAAGTTAGGTCCTAAATATATCTATAGGTGTTTTTGTACTCAGAAGTATACAAGTATACTCAATAAATTTACTCAAAATACATGGACAGCTATCGGATCGGTAGCATAATTTTTGAAGGGTGTTTTTTTAAACACCCCAAAATTAATAAAACGACACCCTCACTAGGCCGGGGTAGTATGTAAGCTAGATATATACTTTAAAAACTAACTCAGTATCTGCTTTCCCATCCGTAAATCCACACTGTGACATTTTTCTTTTCTTTTCTGTTCCAGTTTTAGTTTTACAAAAATTGAACCCCCACCCCTTAATTGCATTTTTAAACTTTCAAATAAATTTTTATAATTTATAAAATATATTTTATAACCCTATTTTATATTCAAGTATCAAAAAGTAATTAAAAGTAAGAAAATCTATTTCATTTTTACATAAAAATAATTCAAACACTGCAATAACTTTTTAATTACCACATTTGTATAGTTATAAAATTTTATTTGAACACAAAAAGTCCCATGAAATTTTTATAGCTGTGTTTAAATAATGGAGAACGTATCAACTAGGAACGTAAAAGTTACCATGACAATGGAGCATGTCTATACAAATAAAATCTCAAGCTCATATGTTTCAATTTTTTGTTCAAATATAAACAAATAACACCCTTAATTTATTCATATTGCGTTCGCTCCATCACCATGGCTCGTTTTACGTTCCTAGGAACACCTGAATGCCTGAATGCGAACATTTAGCTTCAAATAAAATTTTATAACTTTTTAATCCAATTCAATTTTTATTTGTTTTCCCCCACATATATCTAAGCTTCGTTCACTTTCAATAGGCATCACTCTTATATTTAAAAATAAAAAATGCATTTTTTTAAATATGCAATATTTTTACAAATTTCATTTTCTGTATCCCAATGTGTTTTAAGGTGTGTTAAACAGTTATTTAAATATTTTTATTTTTTAAATACTTTCTTATTCAAATACTCTATATTTATTTTAGACCCATCAATGGTGTGAGTGAATTTTTTCAGTCATTGACTGCAGGTATGGAAAATTAGTAAAACTATTTTATATTACCTATGTTTAAGTCACCAAAAAATATTTTAACCACAGAACAACTTGACAAAATATGTACAAATGACCCAAATGTTCCATCCACCTCAAATACTGTTCATCGATTTGGCGCAGTAGGGGATGGGAGACCCCCTACACAAAGAAATCAAGCAATAAATGTATGTGTTGTGGGTGCTGATCAGCAAAGTGCAAGTGAAAATAATCCACAAAATCTGTTTGTGGCTACCAATCCAACACCTGTTTCACAATCTGGACAAAATGTACTACAAAATCAGGTTATGTGGAATTTTACACTATATAGGTAGTTAATAAAATATATTGTATTTTTTCAGCCCCCAAATACATCAAGAATGTCATCTACAGTTCCTGTTCACACAAATAATGTAGGGCATGGTACACAAGCACAAAATGTTCAACAGAAAACTCAAAATAATGTCACCCCATCCCAAACAAGACAACTCCAACAGTATGTCACAATTTTTGATGTTCCAAAAATATATGGACAGTTGCAATACACATTCAACAGGCAGTGTTCTACTTCATCATCAAAGCAACTGAACCCAAATGCGGCACCTTTTATCTATCAACCGAACCACCAACCACAGTTGAACACAGCTTTTCCAGCAACCGCGTTTGTTAAAATACAAATTTAAAAAAAATAGATTCCTAAAACAACCTATTTACAGACGGTCAAACTGTTTTCAAACAATATACCAAATGACCACGCCCGCAGTGGATGGCAACAATGCCATAAATCTGGAGATACACCCATTTTTAAATGGTATGGATGTCAGAGAACTGCTCACCTTTAATCAATTTAGGTACTTCTTTATGTTTTATTTATAAAAATTAGGTCACAATATTTTACTAAATATTACAGAACTTTGGGCCAATTACTGAGATCCGGTATACACCCAACACCTTTAATTCCCAATTTTCAAATTTTTTCACAAAATGTTATACAACGTAACTTCTGGGTGAAATGACAAATTTTCTATTAACATTTGAAAATTGACAATTAAAGGGGTTGGGAGTACATCCTGGTGTAATTGCTAGGTTTGCATTTTGGAACCAAAATATGACAAATCAGTTAATTTTGGATGATGCCGCAATTTTGAGTATTTTTGTTAGTATTTTTTAATGTATAAAACTCCCATTAAGTGTAATATTTAAGCTGAAAAAATTTCAGATGGCAGTCAGTAATACAGTAGCTATGTACCTTTCCATGATTGGAGTGGGCAAAATGTTGGCATTGAATGGCAATGTTCAGGCCCTGACCAATGAAAATTATATTTATGACGTCATCTACGCTTTTAATACAAATAAAGCCCTAAGAGAAGTGATTTTTCAAAATATATGGATTATGGATGGTTTTGTCAACAATATTATCAAGACTATCATTGATAATTTCATTATGCATAATTCACTTGTTCTTCACAAATACATAAAATCTAATTTTTTGAATACACACGGTACAATGAGGCTGCGTACTATAATGCATACTGCATTTTTCCAAAATAATTCTGCTGAACATGCATTGTTGTTACATTTCCTATTGGTGTGGCTAAATTTTTTCATTCGTCGTGCACGAATGGAATGAAATATACTCGGCGGACGTGATACTCTGCCCTCGCACTGATTTATGTCTCGTGTTGGAAGCGTGCCAATGATTATTAAATCACGCGATTTTCATAAAAATATGAAAAAAATTCATCGATGTGAATATGTTAATGAATAACATTATAACAAGAATCAATTTTGTCATCTTTTTATGAAACTCGGACGCGTTAACCATCGTTGGCACACTTCCAGCGGGAACCACGCGTGCAGGGTGTAAAGTAACCGGAGTATACTGCAATATACACGCGAAATCACAATTACGCAAATGTTTTATGATTATCAAGGCCGTTTTTATTGTTATGTACCATTTTTCGTACAAGTGTATCCTTATTATATAAAATAAAAATCCCTATTTGGTACAAATGTGTAACACGCTAGATTCAAAAAGGTCAAATCGGCCCATCATTTCTTATCACTCCAAAGCTCGCTCTCGCTTCCTGTCTAAAGCTGTGTAATTTTTAGTATTATTCATATTTTTCTGCTATTTTTCCCCCACACATTCCCCCATTTATTTGTTTATGTTCATAACCCCCACAAAATACCTTTTTTCCCCCTGAAACCCCTCCCATGCCGAAAATACCACGAAAGTACACTTTTGATTCCAATTTTTACACATTTACAGCTCTTCACCGCCGTGCTGAAACCCGAACCGCGACGAAACCCGATTGCGAAGACCGACTATGACCCAGAAATTTTCTAATTAAAATTCAAATTTTACCGAAAATTTAAAAGGTTTGTTTAGGGGCTTCGGTTTTTATAAAGGCAGTTTCAAATAGAACGGCATATTTAATAGAAGGGGTTAAAGGTTCGGCAAAAAATAGAATGGCATTTTTACAACAAAAAGTACTGTTTTAAATGTGTATACTCATTGAACATGATACTCTATACTTACTAATATTTATGTCTCACGTTGGAAATGTGCCAATGGTGATTAAGCATGCGATTTGTGGATAAAAGACGAAAAAAATTGTTGGCACGCTTCCAGCAGGAACCACGCGAGCAGGGTGTAAATCTAAATTGAAATTTTGGATGTGGGTCGATTATTAGAGGTAGGGTGGCAGATGGTACGGTCTTGCGGTAAACTGTACAGTACAGTAAATTTTATATTTTGCAGTAAACGGTATGGTACTGTAAATCTTCAATTTTGTGGTATGGTATGGTACGGAAAATTTTCCAAAAATGCGGTACAGTACAGTACAGTACGGTACGGTAAATTCTGCCACCCTAATTAGGGGTAGGATTTTGCCATATAGTTAGTACAGGTAGCGTGATAAAAATATTATTCACCCTGGCAGATCCGGCGCTACCTGAAGAGCACTCTGAAGATCTGGCACCACTCAACCAGCTTCGTTAGTGAAGGAAAGTTTTTGGAAATTTTGAAGTTGGTTTTTCTATTCTCATTGCAAGCGGTATGACAAAGCAAAGCACAATTTGTCGACATTTTGTAGATTTGGTCAATTAAAAAAATAAATATCGAAGTTGACATTTTACAGAGCATTTTACATGAACTTTGTCACTATAAAACACTTGACATTTTGTAGGTCATTTCCCATAATTTTTGACACATCGCAAGGCTTTTGACATTTTACACGTTTTTTATACAGATATTTTTGATTGATTTTTTCACCTAAAATGATACATTTACCAAAGTTGACATTTTAATGACACTTTACATCACATTCGCCACCTCTAGACCTTTGACATTTTGTAGGGCATTTTGTAGGGCATTCATGCTTTTTTAAATGTTTTTTTACACACCGTTTAATAAACCAAATCGATATATCAAATGTCGACAAATTTTGTTTTGCTTTGTAGAATGTGTCGTAAATTTTTGTTGGGATTTGGTCACCCTACATGATATGTAGGGTGTTCAGCTTGAACCACGGGAAGGTACCCAACAGTTTCGAGCCATATTCACAGTGTATAAAGTGGTGAGAAGTAGGATTCAAACGGGGTTGACTTTTCGAATCGGAATTACGATTTTTTAATTTTCCAAATTAAAATTTAAGGTTGGGATTATTATTCACAAATTAAATGAGCTGGGTGTGATCAGGATCGATATTTCAGGATCCAAAATAGCTACCCATTTGAACCCTTACTTTCACTTTTTTTCTCAAAACACAGAATGTGGTTTTTTCGCGCGGCTGTGTTTTGCTTTGCCGCCACCGTGGTGCTGTTTGTCCCCCCCTGCGACCGCTATTTGTGTACCTGCACGGGCGCCGTTGCGGATTGCAAAGTTCTCTCCCGCTCCGATTTATCTGCGTAAGTATTTTCGAAAAAATCAAGATTTTTTATCAAAAAGTGAAAAAAAGTGGAACATTTTCACTCAAAAATTGTATTTGCGCAGGTACGACATCAACAACTCCATAACTAGCGTAATTGTCAACGCCCCGTTTCGCGCTCTCTGTTTGGCGGTGCGCAGGAAATTCCCCAATTTTCAGAATTTTCAGTGTGTAATTTCGGTCTGTTTTTATTTTCAAAATTCACAATAACCAACCAAATGGGTCAATATTTATATAACCTAATGTATTCAGACCCGACCCTCCTCGCGCGCCAATGTTCCCATCGCCAATGTTCCCATCACCGCACCGCAACGATTCACCGAAACCACAGTGGACATGCGCAATTTTCAGAAGAGTACCACTCAGACGGTTGGTTTTTTAAAAATTGTTATGGTAGCCCTCAACCGGTGTTAGGGGGTTGTGATTGTGGGGTTAGGGGTAGGGTGTCAACTTTCCGTTTCCGCTTACAGCAGGCAAAATTTTTCCGTTTCCTTTTCCGTTTTCCGCCAAAAAGTTTTTGTTGACACCCTAGTTTGGAGCTGGTAACTGGGTTAGGGGTAGGGTGTCAACATTCCGTTTCCGCTTACTGCGGGCGAAATTTTTCCGTTTCCTTTTCCGTTTTCCGCCAAAAAGTTTTTGTTGACACCCTAGTTTGGAGCTGGTAACCAATTGAAGTTGACAATTTTCAGAATTGGTTGCTAGATATAAATTTTTCCGTATGGGGTGTAGCCTATACACAATTTGGGGGATCTGGTCACATGATGGGTGGGTTCGGGCCAGTGATCTGCATTCAGATTTCATGAATTTAAGCCCACCTGTAGCTTTTTTAGCATAAATAAGAAAAAATACATTTTTCATCAAAAAAACGACTTTAAAATTTTTTTCATAATGCAGCCACCTGCGCTGAGTGGTGAGTTAAAGGGCTTGCAGCACCCTTCTGACATTAATACCCCCAACCCAACTACTACTACTACTACTTTTTCTACCACTACTGCCATGTCAGTAACTACATCGAGCACTGAGCCTAAAACACGGATCAACAATACTTTGATGGTTGCGTACAGAACACCACAGGGTGGTGAAAAATGGTGCAAAGTGGAGGCATTTGGATGCAAATGCAATCTGTGTGCTATTAAGTGCCCGTGTCCACCTCCAACTACCTGTCCCGCCCCGGAACCGTGCACACCACAATTGATTTGGGTGTGTTTTCAAAATGGAAATGGGAAAAACATTGAAAATTCAATTTTAACCCCCCTTTTAGATTTCCCAGTCACCACCAAACCGGACCTCCCCTGCAACTTCACCACCCACTTCTTTTAGCTCCCTTTTTCCCACTTCAACACCCACCACCCCATCACCAACCACTCCAAACCCGACCACTCCAACCCCCACCCACCCCCCAACCCCCTCTTCGATCCAACCCCCCGCAAACACGTCAAAGGACTTTTTCCAATGTGTGCACATTGTTATGGCCAAAAAGGATTATTTTGAAACAATTTGCCGCCGATTTGCACCTAATCTGTACACACCATCCATAAAAGTGTGAGTTGATCTGTGTTGATTTTTGGTTGAATCACACACTGAATAACAATCGATGTTTTGTTACTATGTGTTATAGCACACCACACCCCGTGCCGTCTACATTGATGATGGAACATTCTAATGTCAATCCATCAACTACAGCTGTTCCATCGAGTGCACCTACCCCTCCCACTGATACTGTCCATGTTGCATCAGTGGTGCATAGTGAAAGTGCAAAATACATTTTGGAAAGTGTTGGCGCCACCCCCACAGTGGTTGATGATTTGGCAGATTTGGATATCATGGAAAAGGTATATCCATTAGCATATAGAATAGATAATGTTTAAGAGGTTGCGTTTGCACACAAAAAATTGCAAAATACCTAGTGTTTATGTACTAAAGTACAAATTCAGATTTTAAAACATAATAATTATACAATTAAAAATTTAATTATTGTTCCAGCTGGACCTCATACTGACAAAATTGGAGCGCATTGAGGCAACGGTGAACAGCATTGAATACTACATGGAAAACTGGGAATACAAAACATTCGACAGTGCATTCCAAGGTGGTGTCAATCTGGTCATGTTGATGGTTGTGTATGCGGCCCAAATTTTGTTTGCTGTGAGTAGGGTTCAATCGGGATTTTTTGAGATTTTGGGGTCGGGATTGGGGTCACAGTATAGGGATTGGTAGTTTTCTGGGATCGGGATTGGGGCTGGTAAATCCCGGTGGGGTCACTGGATCAGGATTGGCATTTTTCTGGGATCGGGATCGGAACTGGTAAATCCCGGTGTGGAACTGGATCGGGATCGGTATTGGCATTTTTCGGGATCGGGATTGGGTCTGGGTCGGGGGCCAGTTTGAGCTCTAGCTGTGAGTAATGTTCAAATTACTACTTAACACTGAATTTTTTTGGCAACGTTTCAAAAATGCTTATTTTCAAAATGCAGTATTTTCGGCGCAAGATTCTTCCCGGTACCGCGGCTGATGATGTTGAAGCGGGTGGCGGCCACCGTGGTGGTGGTCGCCCGGCCATTTCTCACCCGGTCGGTGTTCAACCCGGCAGCGGTCAGCCGGGCGGCGGTCAGCTGGGTGGCGGTCAGCCGGGTGGCGTTCAGCAGGGCTGGGTTCAGCAGGGCGACGCCCAGCCGGCTGGTGCCCACGCAGTCGGTTCGCAGGTGCTGACCAGCGGGCAACTGGTCAGTTCTCAGTCAGCACATGGACCCCAGGCAGAGGTAGTGTTTAAATAGTGTTGACATTTTTTGAGTTTTTGGGGCTGGGTTCAAGGGGTGATGGTACTTTTGGAATCGAGATCTGGGTGAAAATTACCATTTTTGGGGTCGGGTTTCACAATTTTTGGAAATGTGGGTCTTGGAATCAAACCGAGAGAGGGTAAATGACATTTTTTGGGTGTGGATGGGTTTATATTATCAAAATTTGTGAATTTTCGGGGTCGGGGTCGAGATGGCACCACTGAGATAAGATTTTAAAATTTCTAGTTCGGAAATTTAACCCCAATATACCCAAGACGCAGGCCGCGAGTGTAAACAGGCAAAATATTCCCACTAGGGGGCCGGCATATCTCAGCAGCACCCCCCAGCACCAGATCCCGTGGAATGAAGCAGTGATGTACGACAGACCCCCGGAAATTCACTCTCAAATCGATATGGCTGATTTGAAGGCCGCTTTGGAAATGATTGCCAAGGACCAGAAGATTATCGCCAAGGATCAGAAAACCATTTTCAAAAAGCAGAAGACCATTTTCAGCACTGTGCGTCAAATGCAGGGTGAGTATTGGTTTTGTAAAACAATTTTTTCACACAAACACCATGTCAAAAGTTGACAGAAAAAATAGAAGTGTACTTTTTATAGATAGAAATACGGTATATACGGAAATAGTGATTTCTTTTCAATGCGAATTGGTAAAAATATCTGCTATCAAAAATTTACCCCTCCCAATAGGTGATTTGATCGATCTGTCCCAAAGCCGGGCAAGCGAGCACGCCATGCAGACATTTGGGACCGGTGCCGGTACCGGGACCAACAGGACCCGCCATGTGGCGCGGTCCTCGTCAAGCGTCGCGGGCGTTAGCATGACCCGCCCGACCCAGGTGTCAGTCCCAAACCCTGTAAAATATCAAATGTCCGTGTAAAATGTCAATTGTATTTTTGACCATTTTTTCACTTCACTCATATGTCAACATCACTTGAAAAAGTGTCAAGTGAAAAAATGGTCAAAAATACAATTGACATTTTACACGGACATTTGATATTTTACAGGGTTTGGAACTGACACCAGAATCTCCAGCGGTACTACTACAATGGCGCCCCAGGCACTAGCGGCACCGTTGACGCTGCTCACGAGTTCGATACCGGTGAGTGTTGGCAGGATGCCAATTAAATCAAAAAATTACAATTCCAAGGACAATCGATTTTTCCCATTTCAGCCCCCCTGTGAGCCGGATGTTTGACCCGGCCCCGTTTTCAAACCCTGTAAAATGTCATGCAAAGTGCCAAAAGTCACGGAAAATAGGAAAATATTTGCAAAATGGCATTTGATTTACCCAGTTTGAAACATTTTAGAAGACACTTTACATGGTTTTTTTGCTGACTTTTTTGACAACTATTAGCATTCAACAACCAGCTGACGTTTTTCGAGCGATGACAATTGGCCGGGCAGCGTGGTGGGATTTTTGTCAGAGTTTTTGCGAGATTTTTTGCGAGATTTTTTGTGAGATTTTTTTGTGCGCCCAGTTTGCGGTTTTTTTGCCAGCCCCCCCGAACCTCCCTCGCGTTTCAATTCCTCGCCGCACTTTTTACCCTACATTCTAGTTTTTATCACTCTTCCCAGTTCATTGTGCGTGTAAAATACAAGTGCATAATGCCAATCTTGGGGAAAACCACTTAATTGATTATCTGAACTTGTATTTCACACGCACAATTCTGACATGTATTTTTGTTTTTCAAGTTACCTATTCTAAGGACCCGCACACTAGTTGACATGACACCAAATGTCAACTAGTTCCGACTCCAATTGAACGTTTGCTTTTGTATGTTGTTCGTTGACCCGTCAACAAGCTTTCAATCGGAACCAGTTGACATTTGGTGTCATATCAACTAGTGTGCGGGGGGGCTAAGACACGTCATCAAATTTTCGTTTTTTACCATGGAATAATTAATTACGGCATTTTTCATAAGATTTTTTAGGATTTTTGTCAGACTTTTTATGAGATTTTTTGTGCAATCATTTTGCAGTTTCTTGCCAGCGCCCTCTTGCTCCTCTCACTTTCCAATTCCTACGCTACTTGACATGACACCAAATGTCAACTGGTTCCGATATCGATTGAAAGTTTGCGTTCAACTGGTTCCGATCCCGATTGAAAGCTTGCGTTTGTACGTCATTTGTTGACTTATCAACAAACTTTCAATCGATATCGGAACCAGTTGACATTTGGTGTCATGTCAACTACCATGAGGGGGGTCTAAGATACACCATAAAAGTTTCATTTTATTATGGCAAGATTCTGCACATACTTTGCGGTCCGCCAAGTATAACACTTGACATTTCAAAATTTTTCACAAATTGTTTCATTAAATTATGGTAGGATTCTGCACATACTTTGCGGTCCGCTGAAAATTAAACTGGACACCCAACCATCTATTTGCAAAGTTCACCCAGTGATTCATTCCATCATAGATTTTGCGTGCTGGGTGAGTGATTTTTGGATTTATTTCCGTGAGTTTACGATTTTTCACATAGACAGAAAGTTTAAAGTCCCCACCCGGCACCCTTGCCATATCAACCAATTTCCCCCCATTCACTTAGGCATTATTATAAATTTTCACTTAGGCATTATTATAAATTCATATCCATTCGATTCTCTTTTTCATTAGCTTTAAGATACCCGGTCGTGAATGCGCCATGGCATTTTGTTAAGAAAAGTTGGTGTTTTATCTTTGTTAGTTCAGGTAAATTTACTTTTTCATTTATGTAATGACACACTGGAAATAAAAATAAAGATGTATAAGTACACCGGTTGGATGAAAAGGGTTATCAACGCGCATATTTTTTTACATACACATATACGGAAGGTATAAGTAGGTAAATATACTGGAAAACGGTGCAGATGCGTTCATACCCCGTAGAATTTGGTATCATAAAAAATCACTATAAATCACATTTTCACTCCAGTTTGCTGCTGTTCTGTGTAAACTCCTGCGCCGCGCTGCCGCATTTAAGACCTAGTAATTAAATACCTACAACCAAGTACAGTAGTAAGAGTTACAAAAGTATTGTAATGTGAGTACTGAGTAGTGAGTACCCTAGAAAGAGACACAGAGCCACAAGTGAGTACTGAGTGGTGAGTATGTAGTGGTGAGTACCCTAGAAAAAGACACAAAGCCACAAGTGAGTATGGTAGTACAAAGTTACAAAAGTATCGTAATGTGAGTACCAAGTGGTGAGTACCTTCGAAAAAGACACAATTAATCGAGTGCGTCCCCAGCTGGATGGGTTGGTTGCTCCACAATCTGCAAATCCCTCTCGCAGGATTCAGCACGTTTCACTGCATTTTAAGGGGGTTTTTTTAGGGGTTTTTTTAGGTATTTTTTTGTAAAAAATAGGAAAATTTTAGGAAAGTAAAAAATAGGAAAGTAAAAAATAGGAAAGTAAAAAATAGGAAACTTAGGTGCGGCCTGGCCTATTTTTTACATTTTTTACAAAAAAGAAAAGAAAAAGAAATTACTGGCTCTATGCCAAAGGCAGTTTCCATCGCAGGCTGCTGTAAACTTTTCATCCTGATCCTTTAGGGTGCAGTGGGGGAGGGTAGTATCGAAGAGCGGATGACACAAGTAGCCTGCCAATTGCCAAGCTTTTACTATGGCCCTTCTACCGTCGCAGGGTCCGATTTCACCATTGCGGGGCCAGTCGTGATAGAGCCCATTTTCGAGGTCATTTGCGCCGAGTGCCATGTATTTTTCTTGGACATGTAGGGCAGCCGTGTGCTTGTTCAACTCGCACCCAGGCTACGCATTGATGATCGAATCCAACTCTTTGGGTGAACTGGCACCCATCAAGAAGGCATTTTGAAAAGGCTTCATGGCGTACTGCAGGTGGAGGAAGCGCTGAGCGAGCAGAAAACCCGGGCGTCCGGCGTAAGGCGATCGTTTGTGTCGCAAAGCTTGAAAACACTCAATGTGAGTGGCCATGTTCATATCCCATAGATTCTTGAGACTCATGTTGAGAATATCTAGTTGTTCATTTACGACAATATGAATTAGTTGTCTAAGCCTGTCCAAGTCACCGGGGGCGGTGTCGGCTCGAAGATAAAAATCCCTTGGATTGTACAGCATATAAATTCTACCCTTTCTATTGAACCAGAACTTTGGGAAAGTTCCTGCATGGTGGGAAAATCACTTATAATTGTTTATATTGATTACTATATTGCCGTAGCGACTGGCATTATTACAGTGATCGGGGTCTTTAGCTTGATTTTTGTCACCATTGTTACCGGGATGGCAACATGGGTGGGGTTCTATGATACAAGTGTGTTCACAAAATCCTTCTTCATCATTATTATTACCAGAAATATCACTCCAACGATAAATAATCCCCCATGGTTGCAGAATGCTGGTCGGTGACTCACTTTGTATAATTTTCTTGACATTGCAGTCTATGAGGTCCTCCTGGTCTTCAACTTCCATGCCATCTTGATTGTCATCTTTGTTAATAAGTTTGATATTGTCCACTTGATTCATTTTTTTGACTTTTTCCAATAGTTTATTAATTACGGGTCCTTTAGTAAAATTGTCTTTTGTTATATTTTGCGGCTGGTGGGTGATGTTCTCCGGGGGTGGTGGCGGCGGGATCAGTGTATCTGGGGGTTGCACGTCCGCCGCTTTCATCGTACCGCCCGTCTGTTGTTGTTGATGTCGAGTTGTTGCCTTCGGTTGCTCCTGTGGTCGGTCTGTGACGAATTGCGTCAATCATTTTTTCATGCCTAATTCTGCACCCGCGACACAATTTGACTTGCACTTCCACACTGTCATCGCTATATAGCTTGGATGGTAAATATTTGGTACGCGTCTCGCATACCCTACATAGGGCAAACTGAATGAATTTATATGAGTACATTGTGCAGAGTGGAAAATTCATTTTTCTCCGCTTGTACACAATTTCTCGGCGCTCACGTCCGTAAATGCCCCCAAAACCACCATCATTTTGCTTTTGTTTATCAATTAACATGTTTTTTTTCTCATCTAATTCATCACCTTGTTCAGGATCTTCTGGTAGCAGAGGCTGTTGACTGTCCTGTTCATCCAGGTGTTGACTGTCCTGTTCCTCCATCGCTCGATCGATAGCTGCTCCAGCAGCTTTGTGAGCTGCGGAAGCCACTTTGGTGGCCAAGTGTGCTGCCATTATAATGTGTAGAAGTCGAGGGTTTCTTCTGGGAGTGCTGGTGATTTCTGCTTATCGGAATCGAAGTCGCATATGAAAGAAATTGTGGCAAATTCACCACCTTTTTATATGGTTGACAAAATTTATGGCTGCCATAAAAAATATCATTAAAATTTATGGCTGACATAAAATTTTTATTGCATTTCAATAAAAATTTTACGGTTGACATAAATTTTTTATTGCATTTCAATAACATGTCGTAAAAGCACATGCAGAAAAATATTTAAGGTGGGTAGTTGAGATCAAACCTTTTATTCGATTACATCATGGAAAACCAAAAGTCACCGAGCCCGCCCCACCCTGCCGTATTTTTTGGTCAAAGAACCAAACAAATTGCCTATAAAAAAATCACCAGCAATGCATTCAAACCCCTATATCAGTATGATGATGTTGCATTCAAAGTGTACTCAGCCTATGAGTACCACATTCCACCAGGTGGACGATGCTACGTCATGCTAGACTTGCGTTTCACAACCCCATGGGGGGTGTATTTAAGGGTGTCCAGTGAGATTTGCCTGGCCCTGTTCTATGGTGTTGTGTCAATCAATGGCAAGTTGAAAAGTCATTTGATGAGATGGTTAACTCAAACAACACCCCTACCCCCACCCACTGCTACAGATTTCATAGACAACGGTGGAAATTGCGGCATTTTATTGCTCAATACATCGACCAGACCCTTCTTCGTGTTTAGAGGAATGCATGTAGCTAACATCATAATCGATAAATACATGGTCCCTCAAATGGTTGAAATACCAGCTGATGCCCCCTGAGAAGCAGTTTCATCATGAGTGGAGAACGTGAGATTCATGATTTTCTGACGAGAATGGATTTTGCAGGCGGGAAACACCCCATACCGACCAGTAAGCTTAAGCCAACAAAATTACTACTAATTTACTGCATCAAATGTTAATTATTACGCAGACAATGAGGAAAATGATGAATTGAAAAATGAAGATTATCGCTATCTAACACCATGGGGTAGTGCTTGGTACAAACCAAAATGCCCTTCTACGTTCTGTGATGATGATACATTCAAAAAATGGTTTGCATACCAGCAATTTTGCTTACCAATGGAGCCTACGCTGTCGAGTTGCGTCACAGAGCCAGATGTGAACAGGATGAAACGTCAAGTGAATCAAAATATATATTTACCCTGGGATAAGCCCTTCAAGAGTAGTGATGAGTCAAGTTTAACCGAGTGGGATAATATTTGATCATTTATTATTAATGACATGCTTGACAATTTATTCTTAATTGTCGTCAAAGTTGTAGTGAATAACATGATAAAAAATAGTCTCACACATTTTTATTAATGACATTTTTAGCGGCGCTTGACAATTTATCCTTAATTGTCATCAAAGTTGTACTGAATAACATGATAAATAATAGTCTCACATCATGTTTGCAAATTAGTGATATAATTCGCAACACAACATTCTTACTAGTAATAGGTTTACACATATACATCAATTTTAAAAAGATTAAAGCGAATAAGCCACAAACATCTGTGGCTTTCTTCTGTATTACAACAGTATTGAAGGAAAATATACATTCCTTCAAAAATTGAACTTTTATATCATTGATCACAGTAGTATATACTGGTATACATCTGGGGGAATTTTCTACGCATAATTCACGTAAAATACTGGCTTGTGTAAATATTTACACAAGCCAGTATTTTACGTGAATTATGCGTAGAAAATTCCCCCAGATGTATACCAGTATCTAGTTGAAAAAAAACATGTTAAAGGTTTAGATGCCAAGATAAATACGGAAAAACCTGATTGTGTCATATTGTTTTTACTTTGCCCACACCTAAATAATGAGTCGCAACTTTCCGCATGTGTCCGTAAAATGTTTGTGATAAGAAAAAACGGGAGCATCACAAAAGCAAAAAATGAATGAGAAAATAAATAAAACGTCAAATAGTTGTTTTCCACTGTGCTGGAAAAAGTATGCTACAAAATATTGGCTGATGTTATTTGTACGTATTATCAGGAAAAAATTGTTTGGCACTTCCATCATTTTTGAATGCATTCAGAGATAGAGCCCAGTAAAGTTTGAGCATTCAGAGACGATAAGTTCGTTCATAAATATTATTCTGTTTGGGAGCGCGGTCGCTTGACTGCACCGCACAAATACTGCCTTTTGATAAGGAAAATTGGTATTTGATAGCAGTGCACAGGGAACACTGCAAAAATCACTGTTTTATGCATTGCGAATTTGTCTTGTTTTATGCATTGCGTATTTTTACGTGTGTGAATAGCGAAAAATTTGTTTTGTGACTGAGCATATTTCATTCTTTTTTCTTGTTTTAAGTTTTTATTTTTATCACAGTGATTGAAAAATACGGTATATAAATATAAAATGTGTAACTTAAGACATTAGATTTTAAGATTATTTACTGAAAGTAAATCACAGGCCAAAAACGAAAATATTATTGAAAAAATCACGCTGTCAATAACACAAGTCCATGAAAAGCGCCAAATTCATAAATTGCCCTAATCAGCCCCATTGTTCATGAGCGTTTTTGTTTGCCAAACAATCTGGGAATGTGTATACATATTTTTTTACTAGTCATTTTTTTGCAGTTTTGCAATTTTTTTATAAAAAATATGAATAAGAGTTAAGTATTTTTGTTGAATTACTCACAGAATATTCTTTGTTTTATAGAGTAAGTTTTGGAATGACTGTGCTTAAATAATTCAGGCGTCCATTCTAAAAGTCGACAAAATATGAAAATTTAGACTTAGGCCCAGAAACATCATCTGGGGCTACTTCTGTACATTTTTTTCATCGTTTTTTTATTATGGGGAAACTGATTTTCAAAATTTCCATAATCATCTCCATAATTTTCCCATAAGGCAGCCTCGACTTCCCCGGGAATAAAAAATCTTCTCGCGTGCAAGAAGGCGACAAGTCCATTTTCCTCCCCGAAACAGTTTTGCTCTGATCGAATGGAATTTTATGGACACCCCATTTTTCACAAATAGATTTAGAGCAGGGGTGAAAATTTGAAAACTTTATTGTAAACATATGGAAGTTTATGAAATGCATGAGAGAGCGAAATTGGACATGCACCACGGGTCTGGAATTGCATTGGAAACATAATATTTGATTTTACTCAAAATCATATTTTGTCGACTTTTAGAATTAGTTGCCTCGATAATTTTCGTTGGTATTTCAGCCTTATTGAACTACGCATTCCAGATTTATCGATTCTACAAGTTCAACAAATCGCCATGTCTACACAATGCAAATTTTGCACTAAAATCGAGGAGGATCCACTTCTCATGGATATTCACATGTCCACTATGCACCCCATTTTGCACATGAAAGATTTGAAAATTCAGAAGGAAAATAAAAAGGTGAGTTGACATTAAATAGATTGTCATTTTTTTTCAGTTATGTTTTGCTTTTAATAGAATGGCATACCTCCAATACAATGTCACCACCAATCGAATGGGAGGTTTTGATTTTATTTCCACTCACAAAAATCCCATTCTGCTTTTTATGATAAGTAAAGATTACATACCGTATTCCCTTGATATACCCCCGATCCCTAAAAATTCTCACTCGAAAAAAATAAACCACCTTGGTGTATTTCAAGAAAATACGGTATACAAAAACTTAGAAAAGCATATCAAGATATTTCTGGCATTTCGAATATGTAAAATTAGGGATGTGAGAAGTGACAATCTGAATTATATCATCTGTTCATGTTACAGGTCAAGCACTCCTGCAACATGTGCGACAAGTCGTTCAGCACCGGGAAGCTGCTCTATCTCCACAAGCGCAAGTGTGTGGGTCTCCCACTGCCTGGCCAGCCTTTTGATGAAAATGTTGGTGTCTGGTTTTCCAGTATATATTAGATTACCTTGAATTGACCCTCCCCTCAAAATTGGGTGGGAAAAAACGACATGTAAGCAATGTAGATGATATTTATAAACCTACACCCTCTCAACCCCCCACCAACTCAAATTAACCCCTCTTTAAATTTTGGCAAAATAATAAATCATTTTAGAAAAAATGTCACAAAAAAATAGTTTAGATAATTTCAGATCCCATTTAAGATCCTATAATTTCTAGAAAAATTGGCTAAAATGTTTTACATGCTGCAGGTGAAATTCACGTGCCGCTGGTGTCACAAGACCTTCACCAACAAGTGGGTCGGCACGACGCATCTCACGGTCCACACTGGGGAGACGCCATACGCGTGTAAAGAGTGTGGGGTTGGATTTCGTACATATAAAGACAGGCTGCAGCACCAACCGCGCCATGATCCAAAAAACAAATATCAATGCAAAGATTGTTCCTGGCGCTATAAAACTGCTACTACCTTAAGGAATCATGATTGTACCAACAAGCCAGGCACTTCCAAAACAAAATAGGGTGAGAAAAAATTGACAAATTGCACAATTTAAGTAAAATTCACGAAATTCATTGTGAGACAATTTTTTTTCAAAAATGCTGTAAATTTGTCAAAAAATTCTACCCCTAAAATTCTTAGGCTTTTTTCACTTGGATTTTATGACATCTTTTCCTAATACTTTTGAGTAAAAGTAAATATATTTTAGCAATTATGTTTTACCATTTATCCGAATCGAATGTCCTTGATGAATCCAAACAGCTTTTGAAGGTGGAATATTCATTCATGATAGCTGATTCAACATCATCAATTATCAGTTTTGTGTTGCCCAAATTGGCACGTGGAAAGCGTGCTCTTTGTGTATAATGACATTCAGTGCACTCTAACAGTAGGGCATGTTCTCGAACTGCCTTTTTACACATGCCATGACACCTTAAAAATATGATTGATTTTTTTGGATTTTTTAAAAAATTGTGAAGCAGGGAAAAGTATTTTTGACCTTGAATGGGTGAAGTAACCTTCGTACATATTTTAGGTAAAATACTCACCTTTTTTCAGTTACATGTCGGTTCTTAGTGACTGGTGCAGATTCAAAGAAGTGATCATCTTTTACTAGACGTTTTAAATGTTTTTTATATATTTTTTCCAGTGGAAACTAAAAATTTAGCATTGCTATGTAAAAAGCGGTATTTCACCTAAAATATGTACGAAGGTTACTTCACCCATTCAAGGTCGAAAATACTTTTCCCTGCTTCATAATTTTTAAAAAAATTCAAAAAACATTTTGATGGATAAGCTTTTTATTGGGGGCTAGAAAGTATGTAAAATTTTTACCTCATATTTATAGCCTTGCCATCTGTTGTTGGGTACAAAGTTTCAAATTTGTGCTGGAATGAAGCATTTGTGTTTTGCTTTTTGGGAAGACATGCATGCATATGTGCCACTCGCCCATTAGGTGTCTCATCTGTTTGTGTGAGAATTAGTTTTTGTATAAGCGATAGATAAGTATTTTTCCTATTTTTACCTTTCATGACAATCGCATCCAAAAATTTTGAAAATGTTTCCTTGATTGCAGGCACATCTTTTACTGTGAGTTGGCGGTGTATAGTCTTCCCAAAAGCCACTGGGGAGTGACTCTATAATTTTTTTGATGTGATTAAAATATTTCTGATACATAGATACGTATTTCTTCTAATAGAATAGCAGTATTATTAGAACAGCATCTCCAATAGAATACCAACTTCTTGACAGTCACAAAACAATAGAACGGTATCCTTCAATTGAACAGCAGCTCTAATTGAATGATAAATTGACACATTTACATTAAAATGTTAATCAGACTTCATTAAAAATTAGGTTAATGTTTACATGAGAAATGTCTGAAAAAATTGTAAAAATAGAAAGACTCCACAATAGAAAGTCACCTTCAATAGTATAGTAAGTAAAAAATTGATGAAAATAATAGACCGATGCTTTTCTATAAGAAGAAAATACGGTAAAATGAATATGTATTTACCACCACTTTTGCATTCCATCCTTTTGCTGGATTGGGCAAGTAGTTTATATTGCAGTGAGGACAGTAGTGGCCTGAAGGTGCTGCTATACTTTGTGAAAAAAAGCCTGGTACAAAAAACATTTGTAAAATTTTATTTTAAAATTTTTTATGTAAAAGTTGAAAATTTCATGATTTTACATGCTATTTTTGAAAGTTTTTGCAGGCTCTTCACAAAGTATGGAAGTACTACCTGGGTTGTCAGGCTCATGGTGCTTTGTTTGTTTATTTGCAGTTCGCATTGTTTCTGTGTATCAAAAGTTATTTGAATGACATTTTTTGAAGATTTTATAAATAAATATTGGAAAAAATACGATATGTTCCATCCCCCTGGGTTTGCCAGTCATCATCCGAATCTGTCTCAGCCACATGAAAAATACAACTTTCAATTTGACAGGTATAATATCCCTTCACTTTGCGGCCAGATATTGCCTTTATTGGCGGCTCCAGTTGTCTCAGGACTTTCAAATTGTTATCAGCTTCACCATCTATAAAAAAAGAGCATTAATTTTTCCAGTCAGTGATGTTTTGTGAAGCACAACTTACAAGTGTGAGATGATTTGGTTTCATAAATTTCGGCTGAGTTTTGAGAAGTGTTTCGTTGAGCTGGTGACATTGGTACATCAATCTCAGCTCCTATTTCAGGAACTGGTGTTATACCCGGTGTCAGCGTTGATGCTCTTGGTACTGTTTTGGTACTGTTACTTTTGCTTGCTGGCACATTTTCTGCTGGCACTGTTGCGCCCTGCAATATTTTCATGGCTTTTGTCTGATTGTTTTTTTGGATCAAAATATGTGAAAATAACATTCCTGATTTTTTGCAGATGAAGCTTGAGCCTCAGATCCTTTAACTTTCTTTGCTGCCAGAGATCTTAAATAAAATGCATGGGCCAGTGGTTGAGACATTCTTTTCACAGTACCTTGAGCACTTCGCAGACTGAAGTTTTGTTTAGCGTTTTTATCAAAAAAGTTATTGGAAAAAAAGCTATGAAAAGCTGGGAAAATTATTACCGCAAGTTATAAATCCTCTTTTTTTGGATTTTTCCATACATTGTTTGATGTGAATTTACCCATTCCGCTGTGCGATTTTTCTGTGCAATCTGATGGGCTGCTGGAGTATTTGCCTCAACATGCATTTCACTTTTGATCGCTCCTACAAGTAAAAAAATGGAGAGTGAATTTAGGTTTGCATTGTTTTTCTGTATCTATTTCAATTTCCCCTACAATACAAAAAAATCTCTCATTCTGATCTAATCTCACATTCTCATCTGATACTGCAATCAAAAAACGTACCTTTTTCCATTATTTCAATGTACACTCTGTCCTTTTGAATCCAGGAATTGCTGATGCCAAAAAAAACTCTGATGTTCCACTGCTTTACGTAAAAAAAAACAACTTTTTTTGATAGTTTTTATGTAACTGAAACAAAGAGAAAGTTTTTATCAGTTTTGTCCCAGTTTGAAGTATATTGATATAGGGTCTTCCCACAGTAACTTCAGATTGTTTGCATTGAACAGTCCTGATAACCCAGTTTTGCAGAAAAATTTATCAGCTATTAATTAATCTTACTGACGCCATAATTAGGGTGGCAAGTTTCTGTTTTTCCGTTTCCGCTTTCCACAGGCAACCGTTTTTCCGTTTCCGCTTTCCACAGGCAATTTTCCATTCCATTTTTTTTGGTAAGTGCAAAAAACTTTTCTGTTTTTGTTTCCGTTTCCGCTTTTCCGCAGGCAAAACTTTTTCCGTTTTCCATTTTTCACTTTTCCATTTACACAAGCTTATTTTTCAGTTGACAGGTTCTGTGTTACACCATGAAAACTAGTTATCATCACTGCTGTTTTATCAGGAATTTCACCTGGTTCTGGTTAAATTGACCTATTTGTGTTACCATATTTGTTTTTGGTTTTCACTGGGTGTCTGAATAACAGAACTGTTAAAAATACCAAAATTTTTTAGAAAAGTATTTATAAATATAAAGATTTTTTCATTTCTCTGAAATGTTTTACTGCTTCTCTCAGTTGTAAAACTATTAGAGATAGTTTTTTAAAGGTACATTTACTGGTGAGTATACTTTTGAGTAAAAGTAAATAAACATTAACAATTTCGTTGACAGCACATTGCGTAGCCGCTCCCAGCACATTCTTTTGATGAACTTTGATAACAATCAGTTTCAGTGTGTTCGATGAAAGTTTTTAGTATTTTACCATTTTCTAAGTCATATTATTTTTGTTAAATAATTATCAACTGTTCAATATTTCTGTTTATTTCACCTTCTGTTTGTAGATATTCTGCAAAGTTACATGATGCTGTTTAATATTGCATTGCTCATTTCTCTTCCAATATCAACACAAGCATGCAAACTGTTTGCAAATTATTGCTGTCTAGAATCATCTACTGGTAAATTAGACTGAAATTTGTGAAAAAAAATCACTTTAAAAAAAATAAGTTTTGATCTATCTCCATTGAACTCCAATAATTTTTCTGAATAGATACCTAAAAACTTACTTTTTAAAAATGTGATTTTTTTTCATGACTTTTAGATTAATTTCCAATTTTTCGAGGGGTTCTGTGACCCTAGACAAGTGATTTTTCCTGATGGCTATAAATATGTTGCTGAGTTTTTGAAGACACTGGATTTTCATGGTAAGTAGCCCAGCAAGTTCAGCATGGCACACGTTTTTAAGAATAACAATTTTCAATTTTGAATGGAAAATGTCCAAATTTTTTATGGCACTAGATATATATTTTTTTTGTTGCCTGACATGCACTGGTTCAAACATGCGTGAAACAGTGTTTCATATCAGTCATTTATTATATTCATGTAAAAGCTGACAAAAAATAGAATGGCGCTCTTCTATTAGAAGAAATGTAATAATCGCCATATATGAAACACTGTTTCATGCATGTTTGAACAAGTGCATGTCAGGCAACAAAAAAAATATATATCTAGTGCCATAAAAAATTTGGACATTTTTCATTCAAAAGTTGAGAAACTAATTTAAGTAACTAATTTTTGTTTTTATAGGTTGTACAACTCTCAATTGCACACAAGTGAATCAAAATTATCCATTGCTTGTGCACATTAACTATGTGAAAAATGGATGTGAGTGTATTCCAAAATGTAATGATCACATTCAGCTGACTAACAATCACTATTGTGGTAGGTTCTGAGGTTTTTTTAGATTAAGAAGTTTATTAGATTGAGGTATATGCAATTTTACCATGTATTCATGTATTCCATTTTACAGAGATACCTCCCACAACACCAACACCACATACAGAAGAAAAAAATGTGGGCTGGTACATTCTTTTCATTCTCACTGGTTTTGCATGCAATTGCACTGTGAATGCTCTCTTATTTTTCGGATATCAGTGGTCAGTTAAAGTACATGTTTTTAATACATATTTATCATATTTAGCGGTTTTCACAAATTGTTTTTGGCATTTTGCTGTGTTTCTCAAGAAAGTGTGAAAGGAAGTAGGGGTGAATTCTTGGGAAAATCTTTAATTACCACAAATCGTCAAATAACTCAACTCAAATAATCAAATGGAAGCAATAGTAGAGGTATAAATGATGTGTATGTAGTGTATACACATTTTTTTCTTGTTGTACAGTTTAATACTTAAATAACAGAAAATAACTCCCTGGGCTCATATTCGAGGATTTAGGGTATACACAAGATTTTCTGTCTCAGTTGAGTGTAACTTTTACCTACAAAATCCAAATTTTCAGCTGGAAAAAACGCAGCCAAAGGGCCCAATTTGCAATGAGAGAATTATCTCCAGGTGGCATTTCAATTTTTTAGCCCAAATTATTCAAAAATACTCATCAAATTTCTCATAACTTATTTTCAATCTTTAACTGTCAGAGCGAGAAATGGATAATGTTCATGAGAACATTCACATTGAAGAAAATTCACCAGAGGGATACCAAGCTAATGAAGTTGAAAATCCAGAAGTTGATGCAAATATGGAAAGTTGTGAGTTTTTCCGCTTTTTTTCTTTTGCAAACCCCAGAGGTCTATATTTTATGAGAAGAAAATGGAAAAAATACAGTAATCTTTTCGTAAGTTTTGATTAATTGTGAGTTGATGTAGAAAATGTCAGTTTTTTATGAAAATGTCAGTAATCTAAGCCCATTTAGTCGACATTTCAGGATGCGAGGAGCATTTGCTGTCGAGCTATTATACATAGGAGCAAGTTTTTGTGCAGAACTATTAGTGGCACTTTGTGATTTTTTGTTCTAGATTTTTAGAAACCACCAATAACAAAATTGGTTCAGAAACAACTGTTACTTTCCTTCCCCCTTAGGCCTTTTTTAACCATTCTCGGTGACAGATAAAATCACATTACTTTCCATTCTTAGGCAAATTAAAAAGCTACAGAAAATGTTTGCGTTTTTTTGCTGATTTGGATACATTTCGCTAGCTCTGCATTTGGAACAGACTGTCGATTTTTTTATTCTTCATCTCAGCAAGGCGTGTAAGTTTGTTTTATGTTATTTATCAAGAATAGAAAAAAATCGCGAATTTGTTGATAGTTTACTGTGAAATTTTTGAATAGTTCCCCTTGATTAATTCCTCACCTAACTAAATCACTAAACCCGAATATTAGAAAAATTGACTCTCCTTCAAAATAGTTTTCACTGTAAAAATGTCTGAAGAAATAATTTGCAAGGGGAATTGTTTCAACATCACAGAAAAACGATCATGTGAAATTGCATATGTAAATTATGCTTATATGTGATGAATATGAGATATAAATCCATATGAATACAAAACTGTCACCTTCTAGTTCTCTGTGTTTATTTAAATTACCACTAATTGCTACTAATTACGTACCGTATTTGCTCAAATTACCCCCTGGGAGGTTATTTTTTTTCGGAGTGAAAATTTTGAGAGAAAAACATGAAAAAATGCAATAATAAAACGTAAGTGCCAGTAATAGGTATTTTGCCAATGTTCATTTTGAGGGAGGTATTTTGAGGAAATACGGTAATTCAGCTTCAATTCTTTAAAAAATTTTATTTCCTCAACTTTTTCCTTTCTTCATAAATCTTTTAAACTCATACTGACATATTGAAAAATACTCACGTGCAAAATGTCCTACCAGAATAAAAAAATATTCTACCAGAACAAAAATGTCGCTTTTTTTCAGGACTGGTTATTGCGAAGGGCTACCTGCTGCAGTGGACAAATTGGAACATGATCTGGTTTTTTTACGTGTTACAAGCTCAGAATGCATTTTCAAGAAGCGAGCTGTCCAATTCATGGCCAATGTCAGAGAATTAAACCCAAATTTGCTACCAGAAAACATCAAGTTACCGAGAAAGTGTCCAGAAATTCTGGTTGGTTTAGGATTTTTTTTTTTTTTTTTTTTTGCTTTGGATTCATTTTTGGTAATTTCTCACATGTTGTGAGATCGAGAAATAGTTTTATTTATGTTTTTACACGTTTTTTTGAGTTTTTCTCATTTCGTCATTTCCACTTTCGTCACATACTGCTTTTGACATATGACGTTTGGTCCACATGACATTTCGTCACAAAGTCTTTATCTGTTATTTTTTTAAAAAAAGTCTAAGTAAAACATAAAACAACAATGATTCAACTAAAATCTAGGAAAAAAATTATATTTTTTGTTTTCACTTTTAACACATATGCTACTTTTCTATGTCACTTTGGGTAACTTTCAATAACTTTGACTACAATTCAGATGACTTTGCATAAGTTAACACTTATAGAAGGTTTTTTCGGATGAAATTTGCATGACTTTTGATACTTTTATAAGTATTTTTCATAAATTAAATAGATATATGCTACTTTGGATGTCATTTTACTCCTTTTATCACAGTTTTTTTCAAAAAATCAGCATAAGATAAGTTATATTAAAAGTAATTTGGATGCAAACAGACAAAATTTGCATGATTTTTTAGAAATTTAATCGATATATACTACTTTGCATGTCACTTTAGACCTTTTATCACAGTTTTTTTTCAAAAATCAGCATAACATGAGTCATATTAAAGGTAATTTGGTTGCAAACAGACAAAATTTGCATGAATTTTTATATTTTTTCTCAATTATTTCAACATATTGCATTAATTTTTATACTTTTTCTCAATTATTTCAACATATTGCATGATATTGTGCAGAAAAAAATATAAAAATTCATGCAAATTTTGTCTGTTTGCAACCAAATTACCTTTAATATGACTTATGTTATGCTGATTTTTGAAAAAAAACTGTGATAAAAGGTCTAAAGTGACATGCAAAGTAGTATATATCGATTAAATTTCTAAAAAATCATGCAAACTTTGTCTGTTTGCATCCAAATTACTTTTAATATAACTTATCTTATGCTGATTTTTGAAAAAAAAACTGTGATAAAAGGAGTAAAATGACATGCAAAGTAGCATATATCTATTAAATTTATGAAAAATACTTATAAAAGTATCAAAAGTCATGCAAATTTCATCCGAAAAAACCTTCTATAAGTGTTAACTTATGCAAAGTCATCTGAATTGTAGTCAAACTTATTGAAAGTTACCCAAGTGACTAAGAAAAGTAGCATATGTGTTAAAAGTGAAAACAAAAAATATAATTTTTTTCCTAAATTTTAGTTGATTCATTATTGTTTTATGTATTACTTAGACTTTTTTTTTTTTAAAAATAACAGATAAAGACTTTGTGACGAAATGTCATGTGGACCAAACGTCATATGTCAAAAGCAGTATGTGACGAAAGTGGAAATGACGAAATGGGAAAAAACTTTAAAAAACCAAAAAATGCAAAAAGAAGCCCTTAACAATGACTTTGCAATTGATAATTGATCCGTAAAAAAATTTTTCTATTTTTTGTACTTAACTAGTGTTCTATAAAAACTATAATTTTTGTACGTTCTATGTAGACTTAATCAAAATAGCACATGTGATAACAAAAGTGGAAATGTCAAAAAAAGCAAAAATCTCACAATGAATTCTACCAAATAGAAATTTGATTGAGGTTTTATCAATGATTATCACCATCAGCAGTTTTTCTGTCTATTTAGGATGATTCCCTGCACATTGAGAGTTCTGGATTGGGATCATCATCTACACCAAAACCAGTGACACTACCGTTGGTGACGGTCAGATCCACGGATTCATACGAAGCTAGTGTCACTCCACCTGTGCGAGCCACAGAAACCGAACAGAGACTGGTTAGTTGTATTTTTTGCGTCTTGACATTGTGAACTTAAATTAGATGGATATATTTACCCTGTTAGGTATTTGTTTTAATTTTAGGCTGATTCAATGTCATGGAACAATTTGAATTTTGGATCAAGCAGCAGAGTTGTTAACCCCTTATTTATTTTTACTCAAAAGTATCCACATTCTTCATAATATTCACACTTTATGCTTTTTTGCAAAAAAAGCATTTTACCTCATAATAAAGGAAGGAAAAAAATGATTTATGCTTTTTATACTTGTGTGATGAGTAAAAAAAATGGAAAAATTTAGGTATATTTTTCTTTAATGTTGAGTACTTTTTTAACAACTCTGCTAAGCACCGCAGTAGCACCTCAACCAATTATATACACTGTAGTGACTGATATCGAATTGGAGCCCTTGTCTGAGACTGAAGATGGGCTGGTCTGTTGAATTTTCTGAAGAAAAATTTATATTTCAAAGTTTTCTGCATGGAAATGTTTTTGAAAAATGCTCAGATTATACCCAGTTTCCGCCATCTCGTCGCGTGTGAAGATGCAGGATTCTTAAGCTCATACTGCCAAAAATATTACATTACTAATCCATTGTATCAGAATTATATTTTTACAAAGCAAAAATTTTATGAATACATCCTTTCATTTAGGAAAGCACATCAATGAGGCCTGTGTTTGAAGGGTGTGAGAAAAATTTCTCAGAATGCAATGAAAAATGGATGTCTTGCATTCAAAATGTCAGCAGATTGGAAAATTCTCTGAATAGCGTTCATCTGGAGGTTTTTGAAATGCGAAAAAAACTGGAGCTGGCAAAGGTGACAAGTGGTGAATATACTGAAATGTCACAGCGATTGAATAGAACCAATCAGTTTTTATCTCACCAGTTGTCAAATATGTCAAGTGTGAATGAAAACTTGAAAAGTGGTGAGATGATTCATTGATTTTTTCAATCTGCTGACTAAAATACAGGAAATACATTTTTTTTGCAGTGACCACTTCCTGTCAAACCAGTCTAGGTGATTGCCTGACAAAGTTGGGAAAGGCACAGGAAAATTGTACTTTTTTGGGAAAACAGACTGACCTGTTGGAAAATGCTATTGAGAAAGTGCAATTGAAAAGGAATGAATGCTGTAATAACAGCATGAAATTGAACAATAGCAACCAAATTTTGGCTGGAAAATTGCAAAATTTGAAGCAGCAATTGTTCTATTTGAAAAATGGTGAGAAGCATATGTTACTTTCCCAACTTTGTACAGGTTGTTTATATATAATTATTTTTTCAGTGAGTGATACCTGCCATGCTGAACACTCCATTTTATTCCAAAAATTTCAAAGATTGCAAGCAAGCACTACTGATTATGATGGCAAAGTGTCTGTACTAGAAATTAAAAATGCAGAGCTGCAAAAATTTGTCAATGTTTTGAAAAGTGAGAAGTTGTCCTTACTTGCAACTTCTACTGAGTTATCTGACAGAAATTCAGAAATGGCTATGAATTTGTCCCATTTTTACCCACAATTTAAATCATTGCTGGAAAATGTGACTGAAATTCAATTTGAATTGAATAAATGCAATAGGCAGCTAAAAATGGCTAAAGTTGAACTATCTTCTACTAAAGTTGAGCTGGGCATGATTCACGACCAAAATTTCAATTTGGCTAATCTAAACAGTGAAATTGAAATGCTGTGTGAAATGGAATTGCATGAGTGTGTCGCTAATTTATCAGAGTGCACTACTTTCTGTGAGGCAAACATTACTCACTATCAAAATTCCTCTACAACTCACAAAATGGCTTCTACAGTATTGGCAAATGAGTTCAGAATTGAGCAGACCAGGTGTCAATTTTTTCTATCACATAATTACTCAAAGCTAAAATTAGTCCAAAAAACTCCAATGACCCTTCAAATAGCAGTTTTAGACTAATTAAAGCTTTGACGAATTATTTGATGGAAAAAACTGCCACTTGGACGAAAAATTTGAAAATTCTGGTGCAAAATTTGACTTTTGGCAAAGAAATTTTAGAGAAAAAATTTACTGCAGCGACAGAAAGATTGAAGTGCATTTTAGAGATGAAAAACTATTATGTCAACGTGTCTCAATACTGGGAAATTATGTACAAAGAAAAACTAAATGATTCGAAGGTAAACATTGTTCAATGTTTGCCAATTTTTTGCCGACATTTTTGCGGATATTTTTACTAATTTTTTTCAAAATTTTGCTTATTTTGCTTTTTTTGCTAATATATGTCTTGAATGTTACAAACTTTTTTACCAATGTTTCTTCACTTTTTTCATAACATTAACCAGATTACTTATTTACCTATCTAAGACAATATTAACCATTCATAGAACACAATCATTTTTTGATTACTCAGGTTACCCTAGTCTCATCCACAATTAATCTGGTGCTGAATTGTTGCAAGAAAAAAGCAGCTACACCACCTGTGGGCAATCTTTTGGATGTGGAAATGTCTCAAGTCAATCCAGCTGGCTTACTGTTGGGTGAAATATCTCATATTTCACCAAGAAGGAATGCAAATGTTTTTGGCCCCCTGCATTCAACTCCAAGTTTGTTCCTTTTTTAAAATACAATTTAAATATGATTATATGGAAATACTTTGGAATTTAGTTGTATTTCTTATAACTTGATAAGAAAAAATCTTATATAGAAATGTACTCTTTCATAATATTTTTCAGGGGTACAATTTGCCCGCCAGGAAGCTGAAGTGTCCTTCCACATGGATAATGAATGAATGAGAGAAAAATAAAGGGTTGATGAGTTGATTTTTTATCAAAGTTGAGTTGGGTTTTTTTTATTCCTTTGCTTTTGCTGTTTATATTCCATGAATATGTTTGACCTCCTGGTGACTTCCTTTTGCTTTTTTTCTGTTTACATTCCAGAAAGATGTTTGAGATCCTGGTGACTTACTTTGCTTTTCTGTTTACATTCCATGAGGAAGTTTGAGCTCCTGTTGACTTTTCAAATAAAGTAGTGAACATTTCACACCTTAAATATTTACATAACTTTAAAAAAGTTTTTAAAAACAGGAAATGGTTCTGCTTCTGTAGCAGATGACTATTCTGGTGATGTTTCACAGCAATTTGACTTTTTTAAAAAGTTTTTAAAAAACAGAAAATGGTTCTGCTTGTGTAGCAGATGACTATTCTGGTGATGTTTCACAGCAATTTGACTTTTTTTTCAAAAAAAGACTTTCAAAAAAACAGAAAATGGTTCTGCTTGTGTAGCAGATGACTATTCTGGTGATGTTTCACAGCAATTTGACTTTTTTAAAAAGTTTTTAAAAAAGTTTTTAAAAAAAACATGAAATGGTTCTGCTTGTGTAGCAGATGACTATTCTGGTGATGTTTCACAGCAATTTGAGTTTTTTTAAAAAGTTTTTAAAAAAAGTTTTTCAAAAAAACAGAAAATGGTTCTGCTTGTGTAGCAGATGACTATTCTGGTGATGTTTCACAGCAATTTGACTTTTTTTTAAAAACTTTTTAAAGAAAGTTTTTTCAAAAAAAACAGAAAATGGTTCTGCTTGTGTAGCAGATGATTATTCTGGTGATGTTTCACAGCAATTTGACTTTTTTTCAAAAAAGTTTTTCAAAAAAACAGAAAATGGTTCTGCTTGTGTAGCAGATGACTATTCTGGTGATGTTTCACAGCAATTTGACTTTTTTTAAAAGTTTTTAAAAAAAGTTTTTAAAAAAACATGAAATGGGTCTGCTTGTGTAGCAGATGACTATTCTGGTGATGTTTCACAGCAATGTGACTTTTTTTTAAAAGTTTTTAAAAAAAGTTTTTCAAAAAACAGAAAATGGTTCTGCTTGTGTAGCAGATGACTATTCTGGTGATGTTTCACAGCAATTTGACTTTTTTTAAAAACTTTTTAAAAAAAGTTTTTTTTAAAAACAGAAAATGGTTCTACATGTGATATTTAGGGTGTGAAATGTATGTCCTCGGTTCATTATATCAGATATGAATCATTGATCTTTGTATTTAACTTATGTTATCCATAAATCAATCCATACTGAGTTAATAAAGTGATTTTGATGTCAATTTTTGAAATATGTTGAATTCCAGTATTTACTTTTGCTCGAAAATATTATGTGAAATAAGTGAAGTAAGTGTTTCTCCAAAGATAAGAGCATGTGGTACAGAATGGTACTGATAAGGTCATTATTAAATAAACATCTTGTGCCAGAAAAAAAATGACTTTTTGCAAAAGATAAGTATTTCTCCAAACATGGCACCATGGGGTACAGAATGGTACTGGTGATAAGGGTGTCTTAAATAAACATCTTATGGCAGAAAAAAATGACTTTTTGCCAAAAATAAGTATTTCTGCAAACATGACACTATGGGGTACAGAATGGTGTCATTAAATAAACATCTTATGGTAGAAAAAAAAAAACTTTTTTAAAAAATTAAGCATTTCTGCAAGGATGTTACTGTTTATTTATTTGTGATAAGAAAAGCTTTGAAAATGGTGTATAGAATTTCATTTAAGGAGCAAATCTTTTGTAAACAAAGAGTGATAATAAAAGGTGTACCACTTCTAAAGTGGTATTCTTCCTGTTCTTATCACAAAAATAGAAGAATATATAAGGTGGACCTAAACTCAGTACTGAGCATCACTGGTTCTTCATCAGAAGTAAACATTACTTCCTACTCAACTGACTTCATTCATCATGGAGAAAACTCCAAAATTCTCAAAGAAACCAAAAAGGTCTCTCTTTCCTCCTGTTGCTGAGCAGTCGGATTCTGAACAATCTGTTGACGAGGTTACAGAGGAACCCGACGAGCCAAAGCGCCCAGCAAAGAAGATCAGCAAGACTCCAAAACCTGTCCCGAAACCGAAGAGGCAAAATGCTGCAATTTATGATCAAGCAAATGTAGAAGGTCTTATTTTTTGTGTTAACTACCGTAAGTATTTCTCCTCATCATGTAAAAGTTGACTACTATTTCTGGAAATACTACTTTGTGTTATTCCTGTAAAAATTGAAGTCTCTGTTCTTCTGAGGTTTTTTGTAAAAAACTGGTTCTCTTTTTTTAAACTTGAGGTGAATATTTGACCTAATATAATATATTTTTTCAGTTCTAAGAAAATATTTTTGGGGGGTGGTCTCACTGTGTCAAAATTCTAATTAATGATGAGTAAGTCTAAGTAGAGATGAAAGGTAGCTTCTGAAATCAACTCAAAATAAAAAACCCCACCCCCAGAGTCTACTGTCCCTGACCTGGAGAAGCAGGAAAACCAGTATGCTTTGGATTTCCAAAGTCGACAGGAACAGAAGAAGCGTCAGGCTGCGGACAATCTCATCGCTTCAAAGATCCACTGGATTTCTAAAAGCTGTAACTCTGAAGGATTCAGGTATGTGGAATGGATGAAAGGAATTTTATAGTGTTAAGCATTGTTAGGCTTCTAGTTAATATAATTGTTTTATACTTTTTCATCTCAAAATACTTCTGGTAAGGGTATAATTAGGCTACTTTTATAATAAGTGTGTACTTTTATAATAAGTGTGAACAAACTAGGTAAACTATAAAATAATTTAGATGTGAATGAATTATAAACACATTAACATTGCAGGATCCTCTTCAAAGAGAATATGCCTATTTTGCAGGTGCAATTTTCATACACTTTCCACTATAGCATTCAAAAAAATGTCAAATGGTAGATATTAAAAAGTAAAATGCTAAGTAAAAAGCTCCCATAATTTTTGTTGCAAATTTTTACTAAAAATTGCTCATGTTCAGAGATATTTAGTCAAGACATTTGACATTTTTTATACAAGCTATTCTGCAGTGTCTGTAAATTGTTCTCTAGATTGGTTCCTTTGAATTCTGTCGAATTTTTTCGATACATAAACCTGTGCGAAACACTGGATGGCAGAAAGACACAAATATTCAAAAAGGGATGGCGGAAATCCCTCTGGGTGATAGTAAAATTTTTGAAATTTTTGGTGGAAAATTTCGCGCTGCATTTGAAGAGGCGATACAAGAAGCTGAGGTGTGTAACATCTTGCCTTCACATAATGTTAAATATCACATTTTATGTCATGGCTCATGCTGCACACAGGAAAAGCAAGCAGCACATCAACAAAAACTCCTTGAACTCCAAGAAAAGTACCAGGCATCGCGCTATGGTGGAAATTATGGGAAATTCAATATGTCAAATTTTACCTGAAATTGAATTATATTTTCCATATATTCTCCCACATACCTTTTTTTTGTTGTGATTTTATTAGCATTTTTTTCATTTTATACTAGCCATTTTGTAAAAAAAATCACAAAAAAAATATCATAGAAGTTATCTGGAAAAATATATTTACCAGAGTTGTTAAAAATAGTGAACTTTTTTCAAAGTATATGTAAAGTATTTATTTTCTAGAGTAACCCTGAATTTTGTACTCTTATTCAGGAATATACATGAGTAAACCTTTTTCTGAGAGATATCACCCCCTCCCCTATATATAATATCACTGACTACCTAAGTTTTTTTAAGTAAAACATAAAGTATTTAGTCTGAACTTGAGTATTTATCAAGTAAAAGTAAATACATTTTAACATCTATGATATTATTCACAATGATTTAAACTTTTTATGCTTGTGACATCAAAATATCTGCAGTACACAAAAAAAATTTATTGGTAGATAAATTTAAGTTGCCTGAAACTGATTGTCAATATTTTTGGAAAAATAGTGAACAGTTACCAACCTCAATTATCAAACTAAATTATTCATAAACAAAATGGGGGAAAAAATTTAAAAAATGTATTTTTAAATTTTATTTGTGTGAAAAAATGAAAAAAAATTAAAAAGTATTTTACATTTAATATAATGAAAAATTCACAATTTTTCCAAAAATATAATAATTTTTGTGATTTTTGTGTGAAATAATAAACAAATTATTTAAATATACATCTTGATTTTAAATACAATTGATAAATTGATAATTGATATTCAATCTCATTCTCAATATGAGATGTACCAATATACTACATCATTTTATTTTAAAATTATTTTGAAAATAATTTAAAAGTTTTCAGCAAAAACTAATATGGCAAATTATACATGTGAGATTTGTAATGCTTCATTTTTAACAACACATATGATTGGTCGTCACATGGAACAATCACATCAAATGAAGAAATCTCACATCACTGTTGATAAATCTGATAACAACAATTGGATTTATAAAAGTGAGAGTAATGTTAACTTTTTGAGTAAACAAAGTTGCATGTGGATGCATGCAACAAAATGTTTTCCTTGCTTTCAATATTGTGTCATCACTTCAGAAACCAGTTGACAGTAGCAATGCGAACAAAGGGAAAAGTGATGTCATTGCTATGCTTGATGAAGTTGTTCTGCGACAACTAAATAGTGAAAATTTGAATGGAGAAATTTTAGAAAAGTTATCAGAAGTTTCATTACGGATGGAACACATTATTCAACAAGTTTGTTTTTTAATGAAAATTTCAAAAAGAAAACTTTCGTAAAGACTTTTTCCATATGTTTTTAGATGGAACAACTTACTTCTATCTCTGGAAATGTGACTAGTACATCACATCAAAGAACACCACAACTTGTTGAAAAACGCCACCGAGCACCGAAACGCACAAAAAAAGGACAGGAAGCAGAGATTGAAAGTGATGATGAACGTATGTTCCCTAAAATTTCACCCAATTTAGTGACTCAATTTGGTTTTGGAACTCTGCCTCCACCAATCTTTGCAAAACAAAAAATTTTGATAGATGCTAATTCTCAATTAAGTTTCTTTGAACAAATGTATCAATTTCAATATAAACCAAGAGTTGTTATTTATCAAAAGGGACGTAAAATTGAATACCGATTTCCTATTTTTGGAATTTATAATGAAAATCTCAGGCAATTGATGATCCGCGAATTAAAGGCGTTTCTGACTGCATATCCAAAAATCTTTCGTCTCAAATGTCAAATTGGTTTTTTGCTTGTCTCGAAAGAAGATCCAAAGATGAATTCTCGTTTTTTTTCGTCAGTCTTATAACACTCAATGTTATGATGGAACTATAGATAACAATTTATACATAAATTTTAATGATCAAATATCTGAATTGTGTAATGGTAATGTTGAATCATATTGTTCATTTATAAATGATATGTTTACTTCAGGAGCTGCATATAAGTCTCTACCCTTTTGTATTTCTTATATAGGAATTGTTATTTGAACTGGGTTCTTCTCTTTTTCAGAAACTACAAAATTTTCTGGGACACGTTCATATTGGAAACGTATTCGGAAAATGAACATTGATCAAAAAATTCTTGAATGTTCTATTATTCTAGCATTTGGTGATTTCACACAACGAAAATTCAATAAAAATGAATTATCCGAATTGGTCTCAGAAATTGAAGGAAGTAATATTCAGAATTCACTGCATAAATCAAGTCTAATATTTGATACACCAGTAAAAGTCTACTATACAAGCACAAATGATAAAGTTTTCTATGAATCGGATATGGTAGACTCAAAATGGATGAATAAACCGCAAGTATTGTTAGCATATGATCAGAAATATGGGCAAATGCGTCTTATTGTCGATTATCATCTATTTCGGAAAGTATTCCAATGCGCTAAATGTCACCTAATTATTCAAAATCGACATTCTTATTGGAGACACAAAACATATAGATGTTTAGCTTCAAAAACTCGGCAAAAACGGTCTGTTGACATCAATTTTCCATGTGTTTTTGTGCATATAGTTTATCCTCTACATAAAATTTTTAAAAAAAATCCAGATTGAAACCAAATCAAAAAGTTATTGAAATGGAAGAAAATGGGCAATCAAGATTAGTCATACATCAATTTGAAGAAGGTCGTTGGGCTGAACAACCATCACTGATTGATCGTTTAGAAAGTCTCTTAGATAAAAAACCACTTTACACTGTACCAAGTGTCCAGACAAAAATAGAAGATTTGCCAGCTGAACTTCTTGGATTATTAAATTTAAACACCTTTTTAACATATGATTTGGAAACAACAGCTGTAAAATCGAACCTTCCAATAGATACATCAAACAATGAGTTTATTGGACGGCATGTACCTTTAGTTATTATGGTAACTCGCGCTGACACAAATGAAACTAGAATTTGGGAAGCAACTGATTTTTCAGATACTCAAATTGTAGAGTCATTTGTTTTATATTGTCTTGAAGTTGCAAATGAATTTACACTCAAGAAACAGGGGTATTTAGCTGAATTTTTCCACTTTATTGCTAGGAAAAAAGAGGTTACACAGAATGGTTTTGAAATGCAAAAATTACTTTTATTAGAGAAAGAACTAACTCGCCATATTGAATCTACACCCATATTTGGTTTCAATTCTGCTCGCTTTGATTTACCAATTTTATTGAACGCACAGCTTATTGAATATTTGCACATGCATGATTTAGGTAGCGATGGTAAACAACATATGCCTACTGCGATTAAGAAAGGTGAGAAGTATATAGTATTGAAATCTCCTCACATTTTATTCACTGATTGCCTCTGTTATGAGGGTGGTAGTCCAAGCTTAAGTGATGCATTGCAACAAACTTTTCCAAATGATAAATCACTGCATAAAAAAGATTTACCATATCAGGTTTTAAAAAAAGGCATTGCATGTTTTTCATATGGACTACCAACCTATGATGACTTTTATGGTGAAATGGCTTATACAAACACTTTGGACATTGAGCATGATGAATATATGAAAGCGCGACAGCAATATAAGATGTCAAAAAATGAAGCGCTTGAATATCTCAACTTGAAAAAAATTCCACAAGTTGGAAAAGAAAAACATGCAAACATTCTGAAAAAATGGCAAGAACAAGGTTTCGCATGTTTTAGAGACATCCTTATTGATTATTGCATTAGTGATGTAAAACCACTAGTTCGTTTTTTACAATCCCGTATTCTATCTTACTATATTATTGCACAACAATATTTGCACGGTTTTGTCACAATTAGTTCATTTGCTTTCCACATTACTTACAATCATGTGTTAGAAAATCCAGCTCAATTATTTTTTATACCAGGCCCAAAATTAACCAATTTAATTCGTTCTAATCTTTTAGGTGGAATGACTGTAATTTGTACGAAATTTGTAGAATTAGGGGTTACAAAAATTCGCCCTCATGAATATGACGATGCAAAAATTGCAAGAGCAATTGCAGGATATGATGCAAACAGTCAGGTATTTTTTATTAAGAATAAATCTGTCTTATTGTAAAATTTATCAAATTTTCCTCTGCTTTCCAGTACCCCTCTGTGATGTGTCAAAAACAATTTACGGGCCCACCTATTTACCGCTGTTCAGAAGATAATTTTAAGGCAGATTTCATTCAAAGACATAAACGAGAGCCCCTTCAGTATGTGGAATATGTAAGAATCAAAGAAAAATGTGAATACATGAATTCATTGGCAAATAAAGGGGAAGTTTCAGTATTTTTAGAGAGTTTACAGGAAGTATATAAAGTAGATGGGTTTGTTCAAGTTACTCTTATTTGTGTTAGGTCAGAAAATCATACCCATAATATGTGGTAATTGCAGATATGGTGTGCGCTACCATTATGGCCGCAAAATCCCTGTGGTTGTGGAATTTTTTGAATGCAATGGATCACATGGATTTTGCCATAAAAATTGCTGTCGCTTTAAACATCAAGCGAAACATGATGAACATATTTGGATCAATGACTTATCACATAAAGAGAATAGGGAAAACACTCTCATTCGAATTCAAAATTTGAGAAAAATTTATGGTAAAAACTTTCACTTTGTTTGGTCGTGTGAATGGCTCCACATGGAAAAATTTGATCCACTTGCTAAAATGATTATTTCACATTTTTCCATTGGCCCTGCATTTGTTCCAAACAAAGAGTATACTGAAAAAGAGATAATTGATGAAATTTTAGATGATAAAATTGAAGGGTTAGTACTTGCATCTGCTTGCGTGAGACTGCGCTCAAGGAAAAAATTTGCAGACTACCCTCCAATTGCAAAAAGGGAAAAGATTTCATTATCCATGTTGAGTCCTACTCAACAAGCATATGCAAAAAAGTTGGGTTTACGTGAATCAACTACTCGTTCACTTAACATTCCTGGTTACTTTACAGAAACTGCATTGTTCACCACAGAAGAGGTGAAATCCCTTATTCTATTCTATGATACATCCTTTTACAATATAAAGGAAATATATCAATTTTCCACCAATTTTGTCCTGAAACCAATTATGGAAAAACTATATAAAATGCGCAGTGAAGCCAAAAAGAACAACCAACCTGCACTTAGTATTAGTGCAAAAGTGCTCATGAATAGTGTTTTTGGCAAGACTATCCAAAAAGTGCACTCATATAAAGATATGCATTTTTTGGATACAACTACTAACTCTGGTGATCAAGTTCTTGCAAAAGCATTTTGTAGCCCACATTTTGTCAGTGAACGTCATGTCAGTCAGAGTATCACAGAAATAATTATGAAAAAAGAAAAGGTAATACACAAACTACCAGTAATTGTTGGTTACTTTATTTTAGCTCATTCAAAACGTCAGACTCAAAATTTTGCTCACCTTTTTTTGAGTCGCTTTATTGACCCAAAAGATTATATTGTTCTCATGTCAGATACTGATTCAATTTATGTTGCTTTCTCGCAACCAACAATTGATGATTGTGTTCCAGCTGAGAAGCAGAAAGAGTTTCAGGCTGCAAAGAAAGAGTTGTTCCACCAAGAGCTTTTTGGATGGAAATGTGAATGCTTAGTTCAAAATGATGGAAGTTTTGTTGCCCCTCAAGAAAAGGTGACTTGAGAATTTTTTTGATCCCATATCATTTATTATTGAGTTAGTTTTATTCATGATGTCCAAAAATCTTTTCTCAAATTTAAATCTCAACCATCAAGGAGATGAATTATTCATCTCATATGTTTTTAAAATGAATTTTATTCATAAGAATTTCATTTTAAAAAAGCAGTTTATCCACAAAATAGATACTTCACATTTTAGGTTTATGGAGTTTACAAAAAATCATCTGGTGGTGTTTATTATGAATGTAAATCTGCAACAAAAGGAATTAGCATGCGGAATGTCAACAATCACAAACTATTTGAATATGATACTATGAAAAAAACCGTGTTTGGTGAAATTGATCCTCTACAATGTAAAGCAATTACTTTTCGAAACATCAAAGGTGGTATGGTTACAACTGAATGTACTAAGCAAGCTATGACATCTTTAAGCTTCAAACGATATTTACTAGAAGACCAAATTAATACAGTACCACTTCCTAACCTTTAAACTGTTTTTTAAAAAAATGACGCAATTTAGCATTTGGAACATTTTTTGTTTCCATAATTTTGTATCCATTAATATTCAACAAATGTAATAGGGGTAATAATCCAGGAATATCTGTAAAATTTGGTCTTGGCACATTTTTTTGTTTTCTTTTATTTGTTGTAATTATTCTTAAACAGGTTGCTAAATTGGAATGATCAAAACTATTATTTGTAATTTCAAATGAAAAATCTGGATTTAGTTTGAAACCAGCATTCTGCAAACTCTCCAGAATTGAAATAGCATTCTTAGCACTAGGAATATCAAATTCCAACTTATCAAACAAGTTTTTTGATTGTTCACTTGTCTTTGTATCTTCAGTGATGATAGCTGGAGTAGTTTCTGTATTTTGAGCTGTGGCTGTAGGCATTTCTATATCTTTTGGTCCACCATCTATTCCATCTGTAGTTACTGGTTGATACCCACTTAATTTTTCTGGAATATAAAAATGGATTTAGAATTCAAATGCTTATTGCGAAAATTTAAAAAAATTACCATCTGTAGTCTTTCCTTGAATTTCACCAGATGTATGTGTTTCTGTTCTGTTATCGGTATTCAATTTACTGTTGCGATGACTCCGTTCATTTTCTTCTAATTTCTGAATTTTAGTTTTTAATTTTTTATATTCCATAGCAGGTAACATGACAAAGGGATCAATTTCATAGTTTACTTTTCTAGACATGATTATGTAATTTCTGTCAATGTAAAACAAATAGGTGGGTAATCAGGAGAATAAATTAATCCACTGCGAAGTTTAAACTTAATGTTTGGAGTAGTGGTATTGCGCTCAATCAATAAATAATCATAACCATATTCTGTAAAACAAAGTTGTGCAACTTTATGAATTAAGCCACCTTTTCCTGCAAAATATCGTTTTTGTATTTCAGTCAAAATGTTAGTACCTATGGTAGTCCGAGAAAGGAAAATATAATTAGAATTATCCAATAATGGTGCAAGAGACATGTGGACATTTCCAGTACCAGATAAACTTTGCAAAGTCAAAAAGCATGATAAACTTTTATGATGACATATCCGCTCAAAATAATTACGAATTTCAGAATATATAACCTTGGATGAACGTAAAAGGGAGCCAAAATCGTCAAAAATCAACAAAACATCCTCATTTTTATCCCGCGTAGAAAACCAAGTTAAATCTGAGACATCCCATGTTGACTGGAATTCTGTAAAACTCTCAAAAAAATTCACATAATTTTCACATTCTTTTTTATAATTATCAATTGTGATGGTATCCTGTGCAAACAGAATTACTCCTAACAATTTACGGTTGGGGCGAAGTTCAGACCAATGTCGTATAAATCGAATAATATTTGTTGTCTTATATGATGATGATCCACCAATATATATAGCTGTAAAATATTCACGTCCATTATTGGATAATGACATCAATCCTCTCTGTTTTTCCATATTTTCAGCGGTTTCCGCATCTTTTCGGGACTCTTCATCGAAATATGTTTTCATTTTTGTAACAAATTCAGAAAGTTTAGTATTCATAGAAACTGTTTAGTAAACCAATCTGCTACAAGTTTGTCAGTATTAGTTCCTGTAAAATTTTGAAGTATTACTGACCATGACTTCTTTTCCAATAAATGAAATACAAAATAAAGACAATATTTTGCACATAATTGTGAAAAAAGTGGCTGTATTCGTGTCTTTAAAAACATAGGTGTTCCATACATGCACAAAAATTCCCAAAACTTTCCATGTTTCTTAGGATCACCAGCACTGGGGTCTATATAAGATACAATATTCTTTTCATAATCAATATAAATAGCTGTAAAATGATGATTATCTAATAAAAAACAAAAGTTTGGTTCATTTAAATTTAAAACTAATGAATGACGTATATCATTAAAGGAAAAAATACCCCTGTAAAACTTTGCAAAGCTAGAATTGATGACTAAATTATGTAATTCTTTTGCTTGCATTTTAAGCGCTGCCAAGTGAGACAAGATTTGACATATGAACTGAGCGGTGCAAGTCAATTGTAATTATTTCACTTGTCAACGCCACACAATACATATGATATGTCTGTGTGGTAGGTGTCTCCAGTTCCGCGCGAAAACGAGTGATGCCTGCATAACAGGTGCCAAAATTCAAAAAAGCGTCTCACATGGTGCAATACAAACAAACAAACCGGTGTCTGATGGAACGTTACTCGCACTGTTCGTCAAACCGTGTTGTTGAAATATGATCTAAAATATAATAAACGAAATTATTTCCATAATAAACTGAAATGAAGAAGTAATGACTAACCGGAACATAAAATAACCACCTGCATAGTCTTCAAACGTGATCGCACTTTGAGATCCAGGAATTCCGTTTGCTCCTACACATTTGTATTAAGTAAAGTTTGCAACAAAAAAAGAAAAGAAAAAATGGAAAAAAGCAAAAACTTCACCTTGCAATTCAAGGAATTTATTATACATGTACTTGAGAACAACATTTTGTTTTCCACCACCCTCTGGAACCATTTTTGTGATATATGGGTTTGTTGGAAAACGGTCAACAGACTCAAATGATGCTTGACATGATACTATCCTTAGGTTACTATAAAAATGTGGATTCTTTGCATAAGTCCCTGCAAAAAAAGAAAAAAATATATTAGAAATATTCAATAGTTAAGGTATACAATAAAAAGAACCTCTATCTCTATCAGCTTCGATAAAAAAGATGGCCACTGCATCAGGTCTGGTCCCATTAATAATTTGACTATCAATTTGTGAAATTCCACTACCCACTGACATAGGACCAAAAATTTTAAAACCTGAAAATACACAAAAAAAATTTGTATTATTTATTTTTGTAAAAATTCAGTGAAAAAATACCTTTATATGAATAATTGATCATATTAGTATCATTAAATTTCTGAAAAATCCTTTGAGCAAGTTCTGAAAGTCTCTCACACACCCTATAATCTGAAGTCAAAAAAGCTGAATAGATGTAAAATGTTGTGGTATTTGTGATGTTTACATTTTTACATGCTTTTCAACTTTTTTCTCTACATTATATAGGGTGTGTGAGAATGACACCTGGTTGCAAAGTATAACGTTCCATTAACAAATCTGTTTCCAAAAATTCAACCTTTGGATCCAAATCAGCCACAGCTGTATTTAAAACTTTAGCCCATGGAGCCCAGCGAATTTCCACACTTACTTTCATTCCAGGAATCAACAATTTCCTGCAACATTTCATATTGAAGACATATATTCCAAAAGTAATTAACTCGATGAAATAACCGTTGAAATGCAAGAGGATAAAAAAGCCGTGAAATTGTTTCTATTTCCATTGAACCCTGAGCATTGAAACAACATTTTCTCCGGTATTCAAACCCAGAATTATCATCATCCATAGCCTGTTTATTAGTGAAGAGTCAAGAATTATCAATGAACAGTGCTGGGTATAAAAAAAAACATACATCAAAGTTTCCTTCATCTTTTGCATAAAATCCCATTTGCCGTTGAAAGTTTTCTGTATATATAAATATATCAATCGATAGAACCGTCAAAACAACAAGTGTCAAAAACAGGTCTCACCAAGGGTATCTTTTGTACTCCCAAATGTCACAAGAAAATAGTTAAGTTGACTGGAATTAGCGCCATATCCTGATATCACTTTGTCCCCAACTCGGATAATCAAATCAGATATCAATGAATGCGGAAAAGCATTTGCCAATGCCACTTTTGTGTCTAGATTTAGAAAAAATATTTGAAACCTGTGACAAGATATAAAAAACAAAAAGAACACACCATTTGGTATGGTTTCTCCAGCCTTATTGACAAGTTTAAACTTCAAATATAAGTAAAAATGTGGGCTTGTAAAAAGTGTTGTTGACTTTGGGATTTCAAATTGAACAAACTGCTCTGTACGAACAGATGGTTTGATCGTCAAGTCAAGTTTATTAGTATAAATGAACTGAGTTGGTATATCGCCATATAAATCGGTTCTGAAAATAAATAAAAAATCATTTACTCAAAAATACAAAAAAACATAACATATAATTTTTTACCTTGCATCAATCAAATTAGATGAATTTTTTGAAATGATTCTTGTGTCCATCACTATTTCTTAACTTTTTTCTTTTTTTCACCGTTATCAGTAGTATCAATAGCGCTAGAACTGGTATCAGTTGTAGTTTTTGATAAGTTATTACTAGTTTCATTGGAGTGTACGGGTTTATATATCACAGCTTCAGTAGGCGGAGCTTTACGCTTTCTAGTTTTAGGTGGTTTGCTAGTTAAATATGAATCACCGCGAAATGTGACAACATCACGTGATATTTTTTCTGGTGGTCGACGCTGCCCTCCCATCATTCCTCGAAGTGTATTTGCAGCCGTAATGTTTTGGCCATACACCTTAAAAAATACAAAAACGTTATAGTACACAATAACAAAATTATTATTAGAAAAATATATGTTGTGTTTTTTTCACCTGATCAGCTTCAAAATTCCGAGCATGAATCGAACTTATTTCCATTTTACTGCGTAAATACCATGGCGCATAATGAATTCCTAGTCGTTCATCAGGAGGACTCATTAATCCAATTATACCAGGACGACTTGATTCTAGATAGGCTGGGTTTATTACGTAATCTTCCATAGTAATTAAATTTGAATAAATTCCAATTCAATGTAACCGACAGGGTGATAACGATGAAATTTTGTATCAACTGGAAAAGGGCGATTATACTCATTAACAAAATCAAATGTAATAGAATAAAAAGCTGTAGACTTAGTTTCTGAATAAATAATCGAAGCAGGATTTGTTACATAATCGAAACTTGGAAAATTTGAAATCTTACGTAAAGAAATTAAATCAACCTTTGCAGCTTTTTTAGATGAATCAGCCACTTCTCCTTCAATATAATCAGAATAAATAGGTACCAGAGCATACGGTAAAATAGCGAGCAAATTTTCATACTGATTTCCTACACGAACATTTGCACAAATATTAGAATGAATCTTTAAGAAATGATTTCCATACGACATGTCACTATCTCCTAGACCGTAAATTTCATTGTGTCCTACTTTCCAATTATGATAATCAAAAATTACCTCATTAAAAATACCGAGTTTTTTACCAAGTACAGGTGAAAAATTGATTCCAAAACTCAAATCCTTCTGTGTAGCAGCTCGTGATAAATCCGGTGCTCTCATATAAAAATGCATGATCTTATTTCTCCAAGTAACCTCAAATACACAATGTTGCTTAGGTAGTTCAACATATGGGCGTTGCCAAAAAAATGTTTGAAACATTCTACTCTCAAAAACAGCATTGATAGCCATTGCAAAATCAACTGCACAAAAAATTTTGCGTGATTTTATCGGAAAATTTGCAGTATCAATTAATACCCCATTTTTGTACAAATTACCAATAAAAAAACCATCAGTGCGAGATAAAAGGGATGTGAAAGGAGCAAAGAAAAAATGTTTCATACCAACCTTATATTGTTTTGAAGGGTCTAACAAAAACGGTGGGGAAAAATCTATTTTAGCAGATGAAATATCATCATTCCATTCACACTGACTCAAATCTATAATCACAGATTCAGACATTTTCAGTAGAAGCTAAAATTAGTCTATTTTCAGGAAATGTACCAACAAGTTTCAATCCTGTATGCAATGATTTTAATGAATAACTATGTAATGGTTCTGTTGGAATTACAGAAGTTATAACACAAACTTCTGGGTTATAGCGGGGTTGTCCAATTTTTCGAAATGGGTCTGCAGCTAAATTTTCTCGAATAAAAACCTTATCATTCAGTTTAAACTTTGCTGGATAATAACTTTTCAAGAGATTTGATAGATCCCTGTCAATCTTTGCTCTAGCAAATATTTCCTGGACACCAATGTAATTGCCTTTGTTCACCTATAAAAATATTGTTTTAAATAATCAAAAATATACATTCAAAATTAAACAAAAAATATTGAAAAATACTTACATCTGATGGTGTAATATTCCCTAACACAGTGCGCTTCTCGTGATTGTATGAATTCACCACTGAATAAATTGCATCATTAAGTGATAGATGTGTGTATGTATGCAGAAGCATTGAAACACGTTGCCGTATAACCCTTATCATCCTCTCTGCCTGATAAAGGGAATATATTCAAAAAAGCTTTAGTACTCTTAAACAAACAAACAAACACACCTGTACAGTTTTATGCATGGCATAAACACTAGTATATTTATGATTGTATCCCAATTCTTCAACACCACGGTGAAAATCTTTTAAAAATTCACTGCCATTATCAGATAGAATAGTATAGACTGGTGTTTGAAATAAATTGATTAGATTTTTAAATGCATTGAATACATTTATTGAAGATAGAACATTGATTGGTGCAACAGCAGTGAAACCAGTTAAGCATTCAACACAAATTAACATATACTTATTTGTACTTTTTTTTGCAAAACCTGTTAAATACATTATATCACAAGCAACCATTCCAACAAATGGAATGAAATGTCGACTAGCAATTCCAGGCTTAATAGGGTGTTCTGGTGTAACTTTATTCATTAGGTAGCCTTTCTGCCCATCAAGCCATTTTTGCACCTGTGGTAACTTGTAGTGATACCCTTCTGAATTTGCTGCTCGCCACAACTTTTTAGCACTCCCAAATGCACCTGGTCCACCTGGTGTAGTCCAAATTTTAAGTAACACTTCATCCATAATTTTATACAAGTAATTACTAAATAGAAAATATAAATCCTGCAAAAAATCAATGCAAAAACATAATTTCAAAAATACACTAGTGTTTCAAATTAACAATCAGTAATGTTTTGAATCAAATAAAATACTGGTATACATCTGGGGGAATTTTCTACGCATAATTCACGTAAAAATGTGGCTTGTGTAAATATTTACACAAACCACAATTTTACGTGAATTATGCGTAGAAAATTTCCCCAGATGTATACCAGTATATACTACTATCACCCTACGCGATAAATTATGTCGACCTAATGAATCAAAAATAAACATGTGGTCATGTGATATTCTATACATGGCTATGAAATGACCCCAAGTCAAATCAGGGTATTTTAGAAAACAAACGACCCCTTTTTCCACTGGAATCTCTTTGTTTAAGTCAACATCGCCTAGAATCAAGCATTTAGCACCATTTTTGTCCAAAACTGAATCTCCTTTAATTATGACTCCAATATCCAACACTTCCATAACTCCCCTTCCCTTTCACAATAACCACGACACTCTTAATAATTAGCGTTTGACAAAATGGTGCAATCAGGGTGTAAATGAAGTGAGGCGATGTTGAAACAATAAACTAAAATAACTAGGCCTGTTGGTGGGGTTACCTCGTGGAATGAGAAGTCAATACCTAGTGAACCGATCGACAATAGATCAGTTTTTTCTGCACTTACTGGACAGACTACGGGGTCAAAACTTAAAGCAAACATATTTTGTTTAAATTCACTGTAAGATAGGCAGTTTTTCACATTGAAATTTTTCTTTAAGCATCTATACAATTCAGAGAAGGCCAAGGCGTATCCCATATCGGTCGAGTTGGCGTCGGCTCGGTCAAAATAATATGGTACCATAGGATGACGGGTCGCTCCGAATAACATGGTTGCTCTTTCTATTCGGAATGGCTTGAAGCAAAATTTGGCTTTTTTCACATCTTGGGTTAAGTATCGATCTCCCTCTATCATTTGAACTATGCAAAAGTTTGGTAATTTACCAGAGTCAATAGCCTGTTGGGATGTCTGTTTTAGATTTCCGGGTACATTGACTCGTATTACTCGAGTATTCAGAAAATGAATTTTTAATGGTCTTTTTATGGCTGACCTTTCCACAGCTACCGCGCATTCTGCACTAGGTTGTAGGTGCAATGCGAACATTTGTATTCTAGACACTTTTATTTTGAAGTTTCTTGCTATTTGAGCTACGGATGGGTGAAAACACTCTAAGCAAAATTCATCGTTGTGTCTAACCAATTCTATAGTGAGTGGGTAGCCTGCTGGCCATCGAGGTTTGGTGGTGAATAGATCTAGAGCCAATTTTGAAAAAGTGATGCATGTCTTACTCAAAGATATCTGGTCTGCTCTCTGTCTGAAACTCGCGCTATTAGGGTTTTCTATTCTCGTGTAATCTTCATTAAAAAAACCAGATATTTCTTTTTCTTTATACACATCATCCATATTAAGTAATAGCTTGTGTCTCATGTTAGCCATATATCCGTAAGTATCGTTTATGTCCATCAACAAAGCATCTTTGCTGAACAATTTCACCGTACGCCAACACGTACTCCCAAAACCGGGTATCAAAGCAACTTTGTCTAATGTCGAAGTTGTTACCGCCTCTGCGCCATCCCCTTCTGTGACAGAACCTGGTATATCAGTGCCGTCTTGATTTACCACACTAAACTTCATTCGAACGTAAATGTTTGACAAGTCTATGTAATACTGAGAAGAATCAATTGTTCAAGTCCAGCTAGTGTTGTAATCATTGTGTTGTGTAGTTAATGGGACCTCAAACAGTTGCGATTGAACAAATGTTGAATCTATAGCTGGTGCTGAATAATAATTAACTTCATCGGCTGTTATGAAAGAAGAAGATGGGTCTACTTTTTGCTTCAAAATAGTTTCTGGCATAAACACTTGTGCGCCGGCATTTGTTGATGTGGAAGCTGCCATGTTGAAAACTTTTTTCCCTTAACTGATATGATTATTTTGCGCTATCTCTCTTATATAGGTTACCAATGAGTGGGGGAGGAACCGTGTTATGAATTAACGTGGGAATACTGGAATAGATACTGGAAACTTCTTTTTACTGCGTCTTTTGCGCCCTTTACCAGTTTTTTTCTTTCCTTTACCAAATTTAGTCTTCCATAATGATGACAAACCTTTCTTTCCACGCTTCCTACCTCTTCGTCGGCGTCCCCGACCTTTAGCCTTGGTAACAGTTCTTTTACCTTTCCCTATTTTAACTTGTTTCTTTTTTCTTTTCTTTTTCTCAGTGCCGGTTGATCTTACGGCAGTCCTACTTTCACTTGTAACTATGGGCTCAGCTAAAGATCTCGTTGATATAATGTCCGATGGTCCTAGCCCCACCAGACCTGTAAAATTTGCATTTTTTTCTATATTTTTCTCATAAAATGAGGCGTCTGGGGGTTTGAAAACTCCACCACTATTAAATTTGTGTACTTGCTCACAATCCCTTTCTGATTCTGGATCCATTATTTATTGTAACATTGGACGTTTTCTCAACATTAAAGATAAAAAAATTCTAGTGTGGGGGGCTATTCTGACGTATGAACCGTTTTCGTGGTACAAAGAAAACTGAAGCTTATTAGTATAAACTGAGTCAAATGAATGAAACTGTAGTTGATTAGTGTGATAATCGATATCTTGAATGATTTTATTTTTAGCCAAGAAAATATTTCCTAATGGAACTTTATTGCATCCAAAAAGAGTTTTCTGAAGTGACGAAACCTCGGCTATATATACTATTTGGCTTCCACGAAAAAGGCCCGAGTTAGGGAACACTAAATCCCCATTTTGGAGTAAATGGTTTTTGAGTGACAGCAAATTTCTTAGTGCTTCAGATACAATTATCATGGGGATATTTGTTTTCACCATGAAAATTCCATCTTCATATTCTTGAAATTCCAGTTTAGGTTGCGCTTTACTTTTTCCCACGGGAGATGAAATGGGTGATAATTTTGCATTGTTTAACAAGTGCATGGAATTTTCTACATTGACTAATCCATCCTCGTGTCTTTTCAAATCTTCAAATGGTACGTGTTTCCGCTTTCTAACCCCCACTAGAGGGGGTTCATAAAATTTTGTACCAGGGTGTTGATATGCTTCTATATAGTCAAAAAGTTGATGCCAATGTGATTCATTTTTATTTCTCAGTTCTTGTAAACTGTCACATGGTTCTGCGTTTTCGAATGCGTCCGTTATACATTGAGTTAATTGCGTATTCGTGGGAATTTTTAAAAATTTATTTTTTATCATAAAGTGTGAAAAGTCTAGTTCTCCATAATGAAACTTTGAATTAAAATCATATACAATATGGTATTTATTGTGGTTGCTATATTCTAAAACTCTCTCAGAGCGATCCACATGTGAAAAAGCTATAGATGTCATGCAAATTTCCCAATTTTGTGACAAATTAAATTGTAAATGGCTAGGAAAATCATAAACCATATTTGCTGCATCGTAATATTCATTATCGGGTTCTAAGATGATATCTATGTGGTGTTCACTAGACTTTGGCTCCATGCTGAGAATAATTTCTCCTATTAGCAAATATAAGATCATAAATTTGCTCCTGAGCTGAACTTCTGTCTAAAATTCTCAAAAATGCCCTCAGAATATCTGGGGATTTTTCATATATAATATTGGGTGGAACACGGGTATATATATATACAAATATGATAATCACTGTCAGCAGTTGAACAAATGTCATTCCGACTTGAACAACTAGCTTCTTATTAAGGTTGCAGGTATAAGAGGACCTTGCTTTGGTCATGGGTGACATTACTAGAGGCTCCATAGTCTCTTTGTTATTTTTAGTGTCCATCTTTGAGCGCGTTCTCCTCAATATTAATAAGATCTTGCGAATAATAAACTTTTGGAAGTAATTCAGATTCTGAGGCGTTTTTCACTTTTGATATCCTATAGGTATACGGTATAAAGGAGTCTTTTATTTTAGCCACGTAATAAATATTAGATGAAAATTTTTGATCTGTAGACTTGGCAAAAGTTTTATGAATGCGAACTCTAACTGGATCGTTAATATTAAACTTACGTTTTGGTCTTTTCTCGATAGGGGTATTCTTCAGAGAGCCCTTTTCTAATTTTGGTTGAAATCTTAATTTAAATATTTCACGATCATTCAAAATGTTCAACTGAATGGGTGCTTTATCCCCCAAATACTTTCGAGGGGTTCTATTTATAGCGTCTACTATGGATTTCAGTGCAAAATAATATCTTCTATTTTTTGTTGTGGCGAAAAACCGAGCTAATCTTAAACGTATAGTAGATATTATTCTCTCAACTGGTGAATTTTTCTGATAACTAGCTAACGGTATTAAGGTTATCTTTTCACCTGACAAAAATTCTGTAAATTCCTTGCTTAAAAATTCTGCTGCGTAATCACAAAAAATTGTTTCAACACTACCGCCCCTGGCTTCTATCTCGCGCAAAATCTCTTCAAATTTTCGTTTAATGTGTGAAGCTGCCTTAGATTTGCATATTCTAAAATGAATCATATCTGAAAACGTGTCAACGGCTAATAGTACTGCTACATTTCCATAATTCGTTTTGGGTGGTCCTAAGAACGCTCAATCTATACTCAGACAATCATACAAGCCTGTACTAATGACAGGGCGTGTAAGCCTTTTTGATGTCTTTGTTTGTTTACTAAACACATACCCTCTTTGCTTTTTCAACCATTCTAAAACTTGTTCTCGTTTTATACCTTTATCATACTTTCGTGCTTCATTAAAAAGTACTTGGGTTCTGGCAAACAAGCCTTGAGTTATTTTTTTTGCAGTTATTTTCCCTTTTTTATATTTTCCATACCACAAATATCTCAAAATAGCTTCTCTTTTTTTATTCATATTACACTACCATGTATTCTGAAGCCAGTGAAATTGTTTTTTGTGTTTTCTACGATTGTTTGGATTGTTTCTTCGTTTCTTACCACGGCCTAGAATATCTAGCAGTTGTTGTTTATGTGATGGTCGCGTGTGTTGGCGCAACTTAGTCATATGTTCCCAAAACTCATCAAAACCAATAGGTTGTTCAGATTTAATAAAAGCTTTTGAACCGAGAGCTTTTTAAGTGATGTGTGCTAAATATCTAATCATGTCTGAATAATTTGATTTTTCTATGGCCTTCCCGTTACTTACAATTCGGTTTTGATTGTCTACCCACACTCTACTGATAAACCTTCTGTGCATTTCTTTCATTTTATCTATCAGTTCATTTGGATCGTTATCTTTAAATTGAAGGCTCGGGGTACCTTTCAGGGGTTTGGTACCTTTGGGGGGCCTTTTTGGTCCCTTTGGGGTGGGTCCTTTCGAAGAAGATGGGATATTGTCAGAGGTGTGATCGTCGTCGTCGTCATTGTCCTCATTTTTTGCTGGGTCTTGGAAATTCAACAACCGTCTAGATTGACTAGGTTGTTCACGTTTCACGTGAGACGTTTTAGGTGTTTTAGGTGTTTCGTTTTTTTCGCTCTCTTGATACAGTGGGTAAAATGAAGGTGTTGAATATTTGGGCGCATTGTATTGACTTGCCGGGGTGCTAGGCATCGGAGACTGACTCGGAGACTGATGCGTCATCGTTGGAGGTGATTGAGGTGGAGTTGACTGATGTTGATTGTTTGTATAGCCGCTGAGATTAATAGTATGTGGTGTTTTGTTGGCTTGGCCATCTTTCACGCTATTCAAAATTAAAGACAATTTATTTCTAGCCACCAGTAGTAAGTGGTATTTCTGAGCATCCGTTAATTTGTTACTTTTCAGTATCTCATCAATAAGTTTTTGAAATTGTTCTCTGCCTACTTGTTCATCCACAAACTTTTTTAATACATATTTGAAATCATTTACACTTATATTAGATTTATGTTTAGGGTCCATATCTATTGAAAAAACAGCTTGTAGAGAACTGATCTGACAAATAACTTTATTAATGAAGTAGATGCGTGCTTAACTAGTATTTTTCTTCCACATTTAACTGACTGACAGTTTGATAAAGCGTTTATTATAGGGGCAAAATTTTCTAGTGAGCGATTTATACTTGCACTCAAGATTTTCTTTATATCACTATTATAGCTGACATTAAAAGCTATATCCAAAATGGAGGAAATCACATGCTTATTGGCTGTACTTAAATACGAGCGCAACTTTCTATCACTCTGCAAAAATGCTGCTCGGTCCAATGTGTTTGCATATCTCTTCACTCTTGGTGTCCTGTTGCCAATTTTCTTCATTATTGTGGATTATTGATCACAAACTGTTATAAAATTTGACGGAGTTGAGTTGTCAGCATTACCAAAATTTGTACTGAGATCATATACTATTTGATCACTGGAGTTTTCGTTGAAAACGCCTGAAAAATGGGGTTGGGGATATGATGAAACGAAACTATCAAATATCCGTATGGATGAGATATTGCGTCACTATATGCTAATAAAAATTTCTTTTTTTGTTCAGTTTTACCAAACCAACTAGTTGCTAATGAATTAACAACTTGTTCTGTTGGGTATTTAAACAAAACGAGATATGAGCAATTACGCCTAATCACCTTTAAGGAAGAACTGTAGTATGGGTCGTGAACTTGTATCAATGTTATCAAATTCTTTGAATGACTAACAGAATTTGTGATCAATCTACTAGTATACCACTGTGGTAATAATAATTGCATATCATCATATACAACAATTTGGGCCAATTTGCTGTCTTCCAATGACGCTAGCGAAGGTACTTTATTGCGGTCCAATATTTCCACTTTATCGGGGAATTCGTTCTGCAATTGTTGATACACAGGGTGATTATATTGATTGCTTCCTGAACAAATTAAAACTTTATCTGGTATTTGTTCTAAATTAAGCAACCCTTGTAATGCATATTGTATAAACTTCAAAGTCCAAGAACTTTTACCACATTTACTTGGACCGATAATCAAATATGACTGACCATAATTGGCCAATTGCACATCCGCCTCAGTGAAATACTTCTCGGCTGCTGCCATCATTGGTTCTATGGTGTGGTTTTTGTCCAGAATAACCCCAAGGAACTGACCAAGATTGATCATCAAACCAATAATGATATCTCTTTTTTAATTGAAGATGAACTCATTTAATGACTTTATCAGATGTGATAGATAAAAGATTTGGTGTATGTCTAAACTGTAGATTTTCAGTACTTATATAATGCGGTGAAAAAATTTGCGGTGAGAAATAAGACACTAATTGTTTCTTCAACTCATTACTTTGTAAAGTGCTCATTTTTGTTAGTCATGCAAACTCCTTTGGCTCTCAGCGTAGTATACGCATTCCTAGGGTCGCATATTTTCAGATATGTGAGGGAATAGAATTTATTAGCGATGCCGATGAACTCACTTATAAATTCCCCATCTGGAACATCACTACCTAAACCACCTAATATACCAGGGTTGAGTTCTGGGTGATATTGACCTTCTTCTTTTCCCGTAACATAATAACAACTATCGGTGTCTGAATACAATAATTGTGTATATTGGAATTGTTCCAAAAGGCGTTGTAAAATGGATCTAGCGTAACTAGTAATGTAAAGAGCTAAAATAATACAAGAATTTGTAGAATTAACAACATATTCATTCGCTGTATCCATTTTTACTCTAGCTATATTTTTATCCATGATAAAAAATCATTCATAGGTGAAAACACTGTAGTCATAAACTTTGCTGGGTCCTTTATAAAAACATATTTTGACTTTTGTCTATTTAATCCCAACTGCCCATATGAGCTGTTGAGTAATAATTTGCATACTCTAGTCTTGGCGGGATTTTCTTGAAATTTATCAGGGTCCAACTTGCACTTTTCCACTTGATAAAACTTTTCACAAAACGCCAATTTCTCTTGTTCATTTTTGAAATTATGTTTAGCTGACAAAACTTTAAGGGCAAAATTTTTGTCTATGAAAGAGCTGAATACACCCTCTGACGGTGATTCCGGTGACCACACAGACACGTGGTCATAAATGAGTGCTTCGTAAGCACACATTATTACATACCCTCTCTCTAAAGCCATGTTTAGACAGTTGACCGACCACGTACCAGACATTTTTCTTTGTTTTTTTGAACACGTGCAAACATACGACCCATCCGGGGGAGGTAGCGTTTCCCTACCTGATGCATATTTTTTTGCGCATTTGTAACACAAGGCGTAAACTGAAAATTGATCAATTTTCATGGGGAGGCACGGTAAAAGGAGATCTTGCGGTGGTAATATGTCAACCTGCAAAACTCCTGCCTCGAATGGCAAGTGTTTACCGTAATAATTTGTCAAAAAATCAAGCTGTTCTTGCGTTAATACCCTGGGTGACTTGATAGGCATGGGAAACTTTTTCATGGTGGCTGGATATTGACTACATATATCAACAGCATTTATGGTTCGTAATGGGTCATAATCTAATGGTAAATTCTCTTCAAAAAGGTTTCCATTTGGGTTAGTACTAAAAAAACATTTGAATAGCTCTGTCCTGCCTCCGTAATAAGCCGATCTCATATCCAACGGTTCTCTAACTTTTGAAGTGTTAAATATCTTACTAAACGTTAAGCTATCTCTTCTCAGTCTGTGCACATCACACTCCCACCAAATTTCCACACGTACGCCTAACTGCTTCTGAATCATATCTATCCGTTTCATGGTATTTTCATAATTATCTTTGTGAGATAGGTGAGATTGTCTCAGTTTAGTGTGTCTGGCTGGGAAACACTGCTTACAGCTGTGTACCGCGCAACCAAAAAGTTCACGAAAGAAGTCAATTTTTGTTTTACTTTCATCTTCATAGACTACACAATCAATCTTAAAATTTCTATATACATTAGAATCCTGATCATAACAAGTTACAACTTTCTCTCCCTCCTGAGATCTAGAATATTGAATATATTTATTTCCAAAATATTTGGCCAATGCTACTATACTTTTCAAACCCCATTTACTCTGATTATCACCAGTATTAAAACTATTGCGTGGTGGCGTGTGGACTATATTGGATGTATCAACGTGTTGACTTTTCCAAATAAAATTTGCCAAACTGCTAAGACTTTTAGAATTGAGATGAGGTATTATATTGAAGGTATAATAAATTTCCTTTGTAAATTTAACAAAAGCTTCTTCCAAAACCATAGTATCAGATTTTATATACTCGTAACATTCTTTCTTTATATCAAACTGCGCGTGTTTGTTTTGGTCATACCATTCCATAAATGATTTTCTTTCATCGCTTTTCATACTTTCAACATCATAAAACTCTGGTGATGGAAGCACTTCATACGTGGCGTGTAGATTGTGTTCTGTAACAATGCCATGTGGAAAATTCCCTTTACGCGCAGAACAATTAAATGCTTTACCGACTTGAGCTAAACTCATGGGGAAATATTTCAATGAACACAAAAAACTAATTTGATTGTTGAGGCGCATATAAAATATACATCTAGCATTAGAAAGTAATAGTTTTGGGATTTGCCCATTCTTTATAAAAAGGGATAAAATTTCACACAAATCAAAACTCCCATGTGCAATTACGGTTAGGTTAACGTGTCTCTTATAATCCATCAAAAAATAGTAAAACTCGGATATGGCATTTAAGCCGTAAAAAAACCTGGTACATGACAAACATGAGTCACAAGCCCGATCTTGTAAAATACACTCATTGCACCTTTTAAGGCAATACACTGCATAAGTTGCATGAACTTTTCGAAATACTTTTTCCGTTTCACCTGTTTTTTCACCCCATTGACTCTGCTTCGATTCAATAATAGGTTTCTGGAAGGTTTCGGTATCATAAAATATGATTTGAAATTTTCTTCCTGGGTACTTGTGTTCATACGGTATTGGTTTCTGGAAAAAACATTCAAACTGGTGTGTCCTAAAAGTATTCTTTACAGATACATTCATTCCACAATAACTACATTTGGTGAAACCGCAATTATCATGATTTTGACCAAGTGTAATTTTTTTATTGCATTTACTACAAAAATGTACACACTGACACACGGTTAATGGTTCGCATGATGACGGCTTATTCAAATCGGTGATATCAGTTTTATTCAACCCGGTGTCGCTGTCTGAGTCATCAGTATCTCCATATACTTTAGTGATAGAAATATTTGACTTGTGTGGAAAGATGTTAACCAAATGATTTTCATAGCACACTTTGCTATAAAATGACCTATTACACTTGGAACATATAATAGTTTTTTTACCTTTGTCTATAGGACATATTTCTGGGGCGAAACATATGGGACATGTCAACTTTGAACATTTGCATGGAGTGTCCTTATTAAAAATTATTCTATTGCAGCAATCCGTAACTCTATAGCAATTTGCCAATGTACTTATTGATTTGATTAATACCACATGTTGTTCTTTCTCATCATATAACAAATCGATGCATGCATTTTTTTTATTTGCATGACTTTGAAATATCAATTCCACCCCCCTTCCCTTATGGACCAAACCCTGCAACTGTATTTGACATGTTTGTATACAGGTGGGAACTTGTTAATTGCATTTAATAATATGTGAATATTTCCATACAAATCTTTGCATTGCATATCATATTTATAACAAGACCTGGCGAATTGTACAAATTTAATAACATCATTTTCTAGTAATTTAAAATGTCCAATTTTATTTTTCCTTTTGTACCTTCTAAATAAATTTCTCTTCTTACTTATGGATGCTAATATATTTTGACGACCCATAAACATACAAATAGGTAAGCATTGATCTGGTAAAGATGGTAAATTTGGGGGGTTGTAAAGAGCTTTTTTGTGATACGCTATTCTGCTTTGTACATCAGGTAAAAATTTAGTCAATGAGTCGAAACCTTTTGCAACGAAATCTTTACGTTCAACAGTTGTGATATTCACAGAAAAACCATTCAAAAGATTGTCTTCTTCTATACCGGCAGACTGGAAAATCATTTCAACTCTATTTAAAATCGAAGCAATAGAAATATTTTGAAGGTGCGTAATTTTTGATAGTATATATCCTCTGTCAAAACTTTTTGACATAACTTTTATTCCAACAAAAATTCTTTTTTTTTCTTCAATTTCTTTATCCGAAAAATAATAATCGAACACTTTTTCAATGCATTTGGCTAAAATATACTCTAAAAAAGTAATAGGGTCAGTAACTTTGTCTTCTAAATTTGGTACAAACTTTACATTGTATACATAATAATTAGTATAAAACTTTCCATTTTTTTCTAACCACGGTTCTTCGATTTTAAACAGTTTCTTCCATCCAGGTTCCGTTACATCAATTTCTCGAATATTATCTTTAATAAATTCATAGTGTTTATTTAAACTCACATCATCAGCTTCATCATATTGAATTTTTTCTTCATCAATTTCCTCATCAGATGAAAAATCTGCAACACGCTGCTGCGTATCCTCGGGGGGAGGGCTGTCAACAAGCTGATAAGTGTGTTGTTGCTCCATGACAAATGAAAACTTTTGGGTGTTTCTAGGCCTTTATATCTCACACACCCAGTTTACTACTTGTCATAAAATTTTATTACAAGTGATAAAAATAAAATGTCAGATTAATCACCGTATAATAAAAATTTATTGTATTGCAATAACTTTTTATATTCATATTTATTTAACAAAGGGTAAAGTATAAAAGGTGCAGGTAAAACACTTTTCCTTTCACACTTTGACAAATCAAATCTATATATACATCCCGACACAACTACTGCAGCTAAAAAGGTGTGAAGCACACAAGAAGGACATCTTAAAACTGACCAAGGTTAGACAACAGATTTCTTCCTTTTATTAGGTGCGATATAGCAGATGTTTTCCAGGCTAGATGGGCAGAAGTAGAGATATCGAGGTGGAGCTTATGACATTAAGTGAAGATGTATTTGTGCACAGTCAAATAAGTAGCATTGAATATCAAAACCTTTTCAAAAACGGTAACGTTCATAAAGAAAAGTTTAAGTTACGGAATGTTCCAGAATCTATATCAACCTGTAGATTAGCCTCCAAAATAAGAGACGTTTGTCACATATTACCCAATTCGCTCAAATTGGATGTCTTATTAAGAACGCATGTTAGGCGAATTAAAATTAAAAATTTATTAAAAGTGTGCAAACACAAGGATAAGGTAATTAGAGTAAAAGTTTTATATCACATAGAAAAAAGGAATGAAAACAATAATACACGGTTGGCATTCATTTCCTTTTGGTTGAAAGACATGAACTTTTATCTCAACATAAGAAATCCACTTTTTGTATTCACTTGGTTAAGTGACGAATATGACGACAATTACATGTCAGATGACAACATGTCATCAACATCAACAGGTATTGATACTGCATAACTATTTCAGATATGGGTCAGTGTATACAGAGAATACGTAATGAAGAAGACCTAAGACAGGAAATAAGGAAAAAGATATTGAAGGAGAAGACACAGTTTTATGCAGTATCAGTGCTTTTCTTCCCGAGGGGGATAGGTGTGCCCCGTAAGGACATTTCAAGATATTTTAGTGATAAGATTAAAAATTTATCTAATGTAATAAAAGATGCTAGAAATGAAACTTTTTGCAGTGAAAAAGATGCACTTAAATATAAAAAATATATGGATAATGGGGATATGAGTGATTTGTTACACAAATATTACATTACATACGAATTTAAGCTAGTTAAAGTAAACGTTACACCTGCATATTGAAGTACTTCTTTTCATAGGCATGGCCAAAAATGGGAAAATATTGAGAGAACTGAAAAGATATGTGAAAATACATCATGAAAACGATGGACGATATGAGGGAATGTTGATTGCAATAGATTGGGAAGACTTTAAAGATAAAGATATAATTGATAGAAATATAATTTTTGAAAAATATCTCAAGACTAAGACAATAAAATTCAACACAAAGTCGGCAGCTATTAATTTTGCCAGTAGACGCTTAGCCGACAAAACAGACAAAAATATAAACATGTTTTTAATTTTAACAAAATTTGAATTAAAAAGTGTAGATATAATCGACATAAAGGAATGTGAAGAATATTCGTATATGGTTGAAGAAAATCTATAATGGCTTTTCAGATGCTGTTTGAGAAAAAAAGAAGATTTATGAACAATTTTGTAATTAGAAAACACTACACACATTCAAAATGGAAAGCAACAGTATATAAAACAAGTTGTGCTGACCGTGGCAAAATGGATGGATAAAGAAATACAGAGAATTGATAATTAGGCTCATATTCGCACATTTACTTATTTGCACTATTTTACTTTTTATGCACTATATTTGTTTACCACGCAAAATATCAAAATATATTTCCTGCACTATATTATTTATCCATGGAGAATATTTAATTGGGAAAGTGTATTGTAAGTTATTGGTATGTTTATGTGGAATGTTTAGGTTAAAAAGTCAAATATGTTATTATTAGGTGTATTAATATAATATTAGGCTCATTCAACTCGCCGTAATTTTCTGATCATGATTATATATACATTTGCATAGTTTACTTGCAATTTACAAAAGTCAAATCTTGTAATTATTTACGTACCGCGTAATTATCTAGGCCAGCGTCCTAATAGAGAAATGGTGCCCTGCGTGCAACTAGCATTTACTTTACAAAGCCCTTCGCATAGGTATAATTGTCATAACCCTGTTTACAACTATTTATATTTACTTAATAATTATAATACCTTGCTCAATCGAATATATTATAAACTCTGCTCAATTACAATACCCATTTACCTCAAATAAGTCCCAATTTGCTAGATTATTCAACATACGTTTCCAGGAAGTGATTATTATTATCATGTTGAATATACCTTATTCTATTTACGTCATTAGGAACATTTACACTACTATTTACAGTTTTCAAACCCTATTTTATTAGTTCCAATGTGCGTCAATGTTTTCTGACAAATTGAAGCAAATTAGTAAATCGGCCGAGTTTGCCGACTTCGCGCCTCTCAAGATTAATAGTTTTTCTATTAGCCCAATTTGTACTTGGTATTTCTTTACCATAATTATTTGAATGTATGCACGCGCAGTATAAGGCAACTGTTTCGGCTAGATGTGTTTATTTGTTGCATTTATGTCTTATTTGTGTATTTGTATTGGGAAATTACTGTAGCTGTTTTTCTATACATGATTTCCGTGTCTTAGCTACTTTGGAAGTTTTTACTTGAGTCTGCGGACCCCAAGCTACTGAACGAAAATAAGCTAGCGATAGAAACTTCGATTAGGAAGCTCGCTAGGCTTTGCGCTTTTGTAACACGCTGTATCTGATCTAAAATAAAGTACCTGAAACAATTCGAACCCCTTTTCAACACACAACTACGAAATAAACTCAACTTGGCTGTCGACAAGTGGACGTTCGGCTACAACGGGAAATCAACCACTCTAAAGGCCGTTTCTCACTACGGTCTTGAAGCAGCCGGATTCGGTGGTAGAAGACGCTGACTTCGGTGGCTTCATCACATGGCGCAGCGAGCAGGGTGATTGCATGACATTGTGCTATCACCAAGCCGGAACAAACATTGTGCGGCAGTTGGCAGAACTTCAAAAGTCCTGCTGAACATCAATTTGGCCTTGGCTGAGCGTTGGCTGTTGATTTGCAGACAGCATTGTGCCAAAGTCACGGCACTCCTGTCTACATCCTGGGAACGGTTCTACGCTCACGCGCGGAGGACACTGGAGTTCTGACAGACCTGTCAGGATTTCAGGCAGCTTTCACCAGTGTTCTGGCAAGGTGCTAGACGCTGGGCGGCACCGGCATTTGACAAGGAGTCATTGTCGGACGGTGGTCAAACTTTCGCTGGACGCTCCTGGACATCTGGACGCCAGTAACCGCTCGCACGTCCTTCCTATGCCAAGGGAGGGTGACCTGACGGAGACAGGATCGCCACAGAGCCACGCTAGTCAAAGGGCTGTTTTTTGGGCATTCGCGGAGGTCCCTCGCTCCACTGGGTAAGAGTGGACTCATACCTCGGAAGTGCAAAAGTAGGGGTATCAGTGTACAAAGGGCTGTAGCTGACAGAGGGCTGTAGCTGACAGAGAGTGGATTTGAAAACCAAGTATTAGGATACTTGGTAGCGTGTAGGGGCTTTGCGGAGCTCCCATCAAATATACACGCTGTGCCTGCTCGGTACCATCAGATCAGACAGCACAAAAGTGCCAGAATTCTGCATTGCACAGGCGCAATTGCAGAGCAGTGTACAGAAACACTGCCCAGAATCAGAAAGTGCACCAGAGTGCACAGAAACGTGTCACAGGCGACACGGCAAGCACAGCACTGCGCACAGCGGCACAGGAGCCGCTCAGGAAAGCAAGTGGCCGGCGTGGTCACGGGGCACACAGGCGTGCCAGAAAGAGCGCCAGAGCGCTCAGGAAAAGTGTGTACGGACCCTCTTTGGGCGCACACTGTTGGGCAAATAAATTGTTTATTGTCCAGGTGGATTTGACCGGTGTGTTGAAGTCAAAGCGTGTAAACAATCACGTCAGGGGCTTTAGGAACACACCTGGTGCCAGTGCAGTAAAGGTCAACGCGTGAGAACACATCAGGGGCCTGTAGGACTGCATTGGTATTGTGCGTGGCACAACAAATCCGTGGTGCACAGAGCACTACAGAAAGACGCAGAAAAGCGTCACAGGCGTCACAGGAGACGCACTATAAGGAGAAACAGTGAAGGAAAAATCATCAGCAAAAATGGTTTCACCAACGGGTCACATCAGAAAGACCCTGGGGCCGGCAAAGCACAGGGTGGACAACAGATTGGCAAGAGAATATGCCAAATATGATCAAGAGTTATTTGCGGGAGCAACAAAGGAAGAAAAGAGAACAGAAATGAGAAGAGTGATTGCATCTGTCAAACAGGAGGGTGCAAAATTGGACAGTGCAATGACGGCTGTGAAAACTCAATTTGACGCATGGAGGGATGTCGTCAAGGACATTGACGAACCCGACCAGATGGAACAAGAACAGAAGATGTACCAAGACTCATATGAGGAATATGCAAACATGTCAGACTTGGTGACACAGAAAATTGCAGCCATGAACGTGTACATCGAAGAGTTACAAGACATGATCCAGCAACTAAGCGGAAGTACCATGTATGAAGTTAACACAGCATTCATACAGCAGATGGCTGCACAAATGGCTCTGACAGCTCAGGGAGCTGCTCCGGGGGCCAGTTCAACCAATGCAACCACAGCAAAGAGCGTCAAATTACAGAAACTGGAAGTAGAACAGTTTACTGGGGAAATTGTCAAATTTCGATCATGGTGGCAAATGTTCGAATCCCACATCCATAATCGGACAGATTTGGAGGACATTTCCAAGTTCTCATATTTAAGGAGCTTGCTGAAAGGCTCAGCATTTGGTATGATCAGTGGATTGAGTGTGACCGCAGAGAACTATGCACCCGCAATTGCAATGCTCAAGAAGAGATATGACCAGCCAGTTGTGGTCAGAAACACGCTGATGAGTAATATCATGAAAGTGCGACAGGCCAGAAATACCTGTCAGGATATGAGAATTTTGTTTGATGCAATTGAAAGGCTGCTCCAGCAGTTGGAGTCACTGGGTGAATCAGTGGAACATACAATGCTGTTGAGCCAGCTGCAACAGAAAGTACCACCCGAGGTTCTCAGAGAAATCCAGAAGGAACAGGGAACTGAGGAAGCCTTGACGGTGGAAAAGTTCAGAAAGCTGTTTGGCCAGCAGCTAGCGCTCAGTGAGGCTGTACAGCACGCACAGCAAACTGAGGCACCAGTGCAGCAATCGCGCCAAGGATTTGGGAATAATCCCCGCGCACAGCAATTCAATAATCGATTCCAAGGCAATGGGAATCGATTCAGAGGGCCAGAGAACCCAAGGACCAGCACAGGGAGCATGTCTGTGATCCAGAATGGTCAGAGTGCACCACAGGCTGGAATTATGAATCCTGGGAGACCGTGTGTGTTCTGCAATGACACACAGCAATTACACTTTAATGATAAGTGTCCAAAGTTCAAAACTGCCAGAGAAAGGAGAGTGATTTTGTCAAAGGCAGAGCGATGCCTGAGATGCCTGCAGAAAGGGCATTACATGAATCAATGTCAATTTACGAGAAGTTGCTTCTATTGCAAGTCCAATAGGCACCACACTGCGGTGTGCCCAGAGAAATTTGGAGACAATAGCAATGGAAATGCTGGACGGCAAATTCTAGCATTCAAAACAAATGGTCAACAGAGTGGCCAGCAATCAGCAAACAATGGCAGAAAGTCTGTGCCGATGGCAGGTCGACCAGCACAGAGCCAACAGAGAAAGGCCACAGTGAATTGTGTCACTGTGGAAGAAGCTGGACCAGAAGTGGTAGAGACAGAAACCATATCCAGCACAGTGGTGACAGAACCAAATACAAAGCAACAGAATACGTCAGTGAACCTGTCAGTAAACAGGAATATGTCAATGCTGATGACAGCCAGAACCGTGATTGAGGCTTCAGAAATGGATACAGAGATGGAGCCTGAACAGCCACCACTACAGATTCAAGCGTTCTTGGACACAGGATCCCAGGGAACGTACATGTCAGAGAAAGTGGCCAAGAAACTCAATCTGAAGAGTACAGGTGAACACCACATCCAGGTGTACACTTTCGGAAATGAAAAGCCGCACTATAAAGTGGTACAGCAAGTGGAATTCAGAATGCGGCTCAGAAATGGCCAGAAAGTTGATATGGTGGCTGATGTGGTCCCGACGTTGACCACAGAACAAGTCAAAGTGCCTGTGTCAGAACAGGACGAAAAGTACCTGCAGAAGTACTTCCCGGATGAGAGTTACTTTGCAGACAGAATTCCCAAGGAAAAAGGGACAGAGTGCAAGTTCAAGCCAGACATTATAGTGGGCTTGAATTATTTCTGGGACTTGATGTCCAGAAACACCAGCGCCACCAGACTTCCGTCAGGATTGTATGTCATTCCATCAGAATTGGGATTGCTGATGGGAGGTGGGCAGCTGACGAGCAACAGAAATCAATGGACCACGGATGGCGCATATCCAGTGGTGGTCAACACAATTGTGCATCAAATTCAGAGAGAAAAGTGGTACGAGGAAGCACCGTTGTCAATTGCTCCTGTACCAAATGTCAAAGACATGGACAGACTGGATACCATTGGCATAATGGACCAGCCAGACCTCGTCGAGGACGATGAGGCCATCAAGCAATTCAATGAGAGTGTACAGAGAAACCCAGATGGACGGTACTCTGTAAAGTTCATGTACAAACCGAATTTGCATGAACTCCCAGATAACAAAGCAATGGCGTTCAAGAGGTTCAGGTACCTCACCAACAGGCTCAAGAGAGACCCAGAATTACTGGAGAAAATTCAGGCAATCATGAAAGCACAAGAGGAGCAAGGAGTAATTGAGAAAGTCCAAGAGGATATTATGGATGGCAGAAAGTTCCATATATTGCCTCATCAACCAGTGATAACGCCAGAGAAAACTACCACAAAGGTCAGAGAGGTATATGATGCCTCAGCAAAACCGCCAGGCATGCCAAGCTTGAATGAGTGCATGTACCGCGGTCCAGTTATACTACCACAGCTGGTAGGGATGCTGATGCGATTCCGGTTGCATGGAATCGCCCTGGTCGCAGACATAGAGAAAGCGTTTCTGCAGATTAGTCTGCAGGACAGTGACAGAGATGTGACAAGATTTCTGTGGTACAAAGATCCCACGAAACCATCCATGGAGGACAACATTCAGATTTACAGATTTGCCAGAGTACCATTTGGTATAATCTGCAGCCCAGCGCTGCTGGCGCTGACAGTCAGATACCACCTGAATCAAGCTGGCACAGAAAATGCAAAATTGATCGATGAAAATCTGTATGTGGATAATTTGATCCTCAGTGTGGACACAGAGCAGAAAGCAATTGAATTGTACCAGGAATCCAAAGTGCTGTTCACAGAGGCACAGATGAATCTAAGAGAATGGAACAGCAACAACAAGAGCTTTACTTGGCAATTGGCAGAGTCAGATGTGGCCAAGGAAATTGTCACAACAGTCCTAGGAATGAAATGGGACATAGAAAGCGACCAGATGTGGCTAAAAACGCCAAAGACAGTTCAGCAATCACAATTATCAGAAACTGACCAGAAAATCAAACTTCCCACGAAAAGGACAGTCGCAAAGGTGACTGCGGGATGTTTTGATCCAATGGGACTCGTCAGTCCTGTCCTACTGCCAGCAAAGAGATTTTTGCAGACGTTATGGCATTCAGGACCAAGTGCCAAAGAATGGGATACTCCCCTGTCTGAGGAACAGACAGCAGTTTGGCAGCAATTGGAGACAGAATTGCTCAAGGTTGGACAGATCAAGTTCAACAGAAATCTGAATTATCAGAGTGGTGCAGATGCACAACTGCACATCTTCGTCGATGCCTCAGCAATGGCATACAGCGCAGCGGCATACATATGCCAGAAAACAGAAAATGACAGCGGCACATCAAGCCTGCTGTACTCCAGATTGAGACTCGCTCCAAAGAAACCAGAAGTGACAATTCCACGGCTGGAATTGTTAGCAATGTTGATCAGCAGCAGAATGTCAAAGTTTATTCACAAAGAGCTCAAGGACGTCAAATTCAGTCAAACAGTTGTATGGTCAGATTCAACCTGTTGTCTGAAGTGGCTAACAACAGCGAAGCCACTGGCATGTTTTGTCAAGAACAGATTGGATGAAATCAAGAAAATTCAGAGCGAGACAGAGAACATGCACATCAGACACATCGCAGGACTGGAGAACCCAGCTGACATGGCCACAAGAGGCATGAATATGTCAGAGTTGGAAGGCAGTAACCTGTGGTGGAAGGGGCCAGAATGGCTAATGACTGGAGAGTGGCCAGAGCCGAAAGTGGAGCCAGTTACGCCAGAAGTAATGGCAGAAATCAAGAAAGAAGAGCTCAAGTTCCCAAAAGCCAGTCCAATTTACCTGGGCGCCACACAGCAAATGGTCAGTGACCCAGATGCCAGTAATGTGCAAGTTGATGAAAGCAAGCAAAGCAACCCATTGGGAATTGAGATTCAGAGATTCTCATCATTGACAAAGTTACTGGATGCAACGGTATACGTAATGAGATTTGTGCGACAGATGCACAAAAAGCGCAACAGAAATGACAGTCAGAATGGATTGTCAGAAATCATGGAAAGTATCTGTGGTACAATAAAACCACAGGGAATTATCAGTATTGAAGAGAGAGAGATTGCGTTGAAATATTGGATCAAAGTGACGCAACAAAATCATTACAAAAGAGTGGCAGAGATTCTGGCAACAGGCCATAGCAAAGGCAGCCAGGATGGCAAGAAAGCAGCTGCAGACCAGCAGTTGATCAAATGGCTCAATGTGCAAATGCATCAGGATGGAATCCTGAAGTGCCACGGCAGGATGGAGCATACAGACCCACAGGAGGTTACAGTGCCACTCATACTGTTGCCAGCAACGGCTACAGTGACTCAGCTGATCGTCAGAGACCAGCATGAGAAGTTGATGCACGCAGGAGTGCAACACACATTAGCAGCGATTAGACGAAAGTACTGGATTACACAGGGCAGACGGGTGATCTATAATGTGACCAGAACCTGCTCAACCTGTAAGAAATTGGGAGCGAAGCCGTACCAGCTTCCGCCAATGCCAGATTTACCAGAAACCAGAGTTCAGAGAGCCAGACCGTTCCAGTACACGGGCTTGGATTATTTGGGACCAGTTTGGTATAAAGTGGACAAAGATCACAGGAAAATGTGGATCTGTTTGTTCACATGTATGGTGACACGTGCAGTTCACCTGGAAAGTGTGCTGGACATGACAGCACAGGAATTCCTGAATGCAGTCAGGAGATTCATCGCCAGGCGTGGAAAGCCTGAGGCAGTGATTTCAGACAATGCGACGCAATTCAAATTGACAGAGAAAGTGCTCAGCACAAGCACTGACAAGGCCATCAATACTGGAAAGGAATGGTCAGAAATGGTCAAAAGTGGAGCAGTACAGACTTACTGCTCACAGCAACAAATCCAGTGGAACATGACTACTCCTATGGCACCATGGCAGGGAGGTGTCTATGAGAGAATGGTGGGCATCACCAAGAAACATTTCAAAGCAGCTGTGGGGCACAGAATGTTAACCCTGCAAGAATTGTTGACACTTCTGCCAGAAGTCGAGGCAGTGATCAACAGCAGGCCAATCTCTTATATCTATGGTGATGTAAAAAGTCTCAGAGTGCTGACGCCAAAAGACTTCCTGACAGGGGAAGGTCAGATTGGAGCACCACAGTTTGATGCAGACAAAGATGGAGAATTTGTACCCAGAATGGATAACGCAGCGAAACTGCAGAAATATTGGGAGACAACCCAGCAAACTTTGAATAAGTTCTGGGACTTGTGGCATCAAGAGTACATTCCGAGCTTGAGGGAAAGAACTCAGGTGACGCACAAACATGGCAGATTAACAGCGACTCAAGAACCCAAAGTGAATGAAGTTGTGCTGATTTATGAAGAGAACATGCCCAGAGGTGCATGGAGGATGGGTCGCATCGAGCAGTTAGAGCCCAGCAAAGATGGACAGATTCGCTCAGCAAAAGTCAGAACTGCCAACAGAAATGTGGTCAGCAGACCACTCAATCAATTGTATCCGCTGGAAATCAATTCAAAGACAATGGATATCCCAGAGACAGCAGTGACAGTCAAGGTGGATTTACTGGACCCAGCAATTGTCCAGAAACATGTCAGAAATCAGAGCTCGAACAGAGACTCTGTACCAAACCCTGCTCAGAGGAACTTAGCATGAGATAGAGTCCTGAGGAGTGCAACAGGGAAAGCCACAGCAACCACCAGCAGTCTGGTGATTGGAATGCTGTGCATGGTGTTGATGCTGACAGGCATGTCAGAGTCAGAAACGCTGAGAGAAGCCGGCAAAGCTTACAGCGAAGTATTTTCCAGAACATACGTTCTAGAAACCTCGACAGTAAGGCCACCATCATTGGCAGCGCATCACGGATTGCCGCCTTTGCCTTCAGAATGGCCACCAAAATCTGTCAGAGAAATGCAGACTTATGAGAGATTCAAGGATGCAATTAAGGATCATCCTGTGGAACAAGTGATCAGTTCACAAAGCCAGAAGTATCAGATTTGCACCAGTGGAAGGCATGGACATGCGCTTACAGTTCCTGAAGAAGTGCAGTGCCATATCCCACCAAGGAATTTTGTCAAGGCAATGAAAGTTACACTTTATGCACAGAGACAGATTCCACAGAAAGAGAAAGCATACAGATGCTACATCAGAATCAAAGAAATCATCACACACACCAGTTTCTGGGGAGCGAAAGGCATTACAGGCAATTTTGAGAAATACCAGCAAGTTGGCGTGGTAGCCTGTAACTATGCAAGAATTCACAAGATGTTCAGAGGAACACCTTTAGTGGAAATGGAGCCCAGAGTGTGGACAACCAATCAAACCTTGAATGTGGAATATTCATGGTGTTGTCATGACAAAGAAAATGTCGTCAGTAACTTCTACATGGAAGAAGGAACTGTAGCTTCACTCGATGGAAAGACTGTAATCAGCGACTTGCAAGATTTCAGTCAGTGCAGAGCCATGATGGGACATTGCAGAGACCACAACTATGGAATCACAGTGTGGGACACGGAGAACTTCAAGCATCAATGTGCATATGAGAGAATTGGCAGATTCAAGTCAGAGATATCTGGCCAGACAATTATTGTATCGAAATTGCAAGCAGCATACTCCCACAGCAACAAGACAAAGAGACCAATTGGTTCAGAATGTGTTCCAGGAGACACATACTACACCGATCAAGGAGGTGTATTCATCCAGTTTGACAGAAGAGAAGATGTGCCTGTAGAATGGGCAATGCCAGGAAAGATAGTGGAGGCGAGAGAGTCAACAATCAGTGGAACATTGTATGCCAGATTGGACGACAGAAACTCCAAGTTTCAGTTCCTGCAACATGTGGTCAGAGAGATGACTCAGGCACAATTTGCGATTGTATGGCATCAGTTATGTCAACTTCGCAAAAACCAGCTGGACATGTTGACTCAGCTTTTCCGCATCGATCCAACATTGGGAATTCGAGCCATGCTGGGAAGACAGGATGTTCATGCAGAATGGGCTGGAGAAGCAATTATGTTTTGGGAATGCAAGGAAGTGCAGCCATACATAATTTATCAAACAGGAAAAGTGGGAGAGACATGCTACAAATACACACCAATGAGATTGGACAAAGACGGGCCCTTGTGGTTCAAGAGCCCAGGCAGCAGAGACTTGGTAGAGAAATCACCAGAAGAGGACTGCAGCCACACCACACCGCACCTGTACAGAAATGAACATGGACAGTGGAAGTCTGCACATGGAATGGTGCATGTCACAGAGACGCCAATCGAAATGACATGGAAAGGACAGTGGCAGGCCTTCACGTTTGACGCGCCTCACCTGTTCACCAACATTGTCAACAGAGCGACCAATTTCATGGATGTCAGAGGCCAGATTCAGAGACTACAGAATTTGGAACATGTGCAGAACCAGTTGATCGATTACACAGCAGATATGTCATTGGATCCCAGAGTGATCAGAAATTCAATAGAAGGCATTGGAGCTGGAATTGGACAGACAGCAGCAGGAATCGGCAAAGCATATGGTCACTATATATCTGGAGTGTCAAAAGGGTATACCAACTTTATGGGAGGAATGTTGAAAGGACCCTTTCAAGTGATCATCAACACAATCGCAATGCTGCTGGGAATCATAATCCTAATAGCTGGAATTGTAGCTGCAGGATACCTGTGGTACAATTCGAGAATTGCCACAGGAAAGCCAGTGATTCCACCATGCGTATACACATGCATATGGAAATGCATAGTGTGTCCATTCAAGTGCATATGGCTATGCTTCAGAGCCATCAAATACACTATCAAGAAATCAACTCAGAAAGAGACCAATTACCCACAGAGGAAAGTGCGCAAGACAGAGTTGAGACCAGCAATCAAAAGGAGGGCCAGATCCAACTCAACACAGTCTGTCAGATTTGCCAGGAGAACAGAAACAGAAGACAGAATGGCAAAGTCACTATCAGCATACGTTCAGCCAGATGAAAGTTCAGCTGATGAAGGACAAGTCAGAGCCAGGAACAGAGACAGTGTTCACATGCCTGATATCCGCAAATTCACTGCACGCGAACGCGCAGGAAGCGATACGGGCAACTACCTGCTTCATCATCAGGCTAGGTCGGCGTTGGCATCACCAGCAACCGGACCTATGACTTCACGCACGCCCACAACTTCGCGCACGACCACGTTCACCACCGAGGCGACTGTGGAAACGCCACTCATCACTTTGGCGCCTACCACCACCAGCATGTGACGTTGCTGCAACAACGGGGTGCAGCAACTCTTCCGCCCGGAGTGTGCTGACCGTGGCAAAATGGATGGATAAAGAAATACAGAGAATTGATAATTAGGCTCATATTCGCACATTTACTTATTTGCACTATTTTACTTTTTATGCACTATATTTGTTTACCACGCAAAATATCAAAATATATTTCCTGCACTATATTATTTATCCATGGAGAATATTTAATTGGGAAAGTGTATTGTAAGTTATTGGTATGTTTATGTGGAATTTTTAGGTTAAAAAGTCAAATATGTTATTATTAGGTGTATTAATATAATATTAGGCTCATTCAACTCGCCGTAATTTTCTGATCATGATTATATATACATTTGCATAGTTTACTTGCAATTTACAAAAGTCAAATCTTGTAATTATTTACGTACCGCGTAATTATCTAGGCCAGCGTCCTAATAGAGAAATGGTGCCCTGCGTGCAACTAGCATTTACTTTACAAAGCCCTTCGCATAGGTATAATTGTCATAACCCTGTTTACAACTATTTATATTTACTTAATAATTATAATACCTTGCTCAATCGAATATATTATAAACTCTGCTCAATTACAATACCCATTTACCTCAAATAAGTCCCAATTTGCTAGATTATTCAACATACGTTTCCAGGAAGTGATTATTATTATCATGTTGAATATACCTTATTCTATTTACGTCATTAGGAACATTTACACTACTATTTACAGTTTTCAAACCCTATTTTATTAGTTCCAATGTGCGTCAATGTTTTCTGACAAATTGAAGCAAATTAGTAAATCGGCCGAGTTTGCCGACTTCGCGCCTCTCAAGATTAATAGTTTTTCTATTAGCCCAATTTGTACTTGGTATTTCTTTACCATAATTATTTGAATGTATGCACGCGCAGTATAAGGCAACTGTTTCGGCTAGATGTGTTTATTTGTTGCATTTATGTCTTATTTGTGTATTTGTATTGGGAAATTACTGTAGCTGTTTTTCTATACATGATTTCCGTGTCTTAGCTACTTTGGAAGTTTTTACTTGAGTCTGCGGACCCCAAGCTACTGAATGAAAATAAGCTAGCGATAGAAACTTCGATTAGGAAGCTCGCTAGGCTTTGCGCTTTTGTAACACGCTGTATCTGATCTAAAATAAAGTACCTGAAACAATTCGAACCCCTTTTCAACACACAACTACGAAATAAACTCAACTTGGCTGTCGACAAGTGGACGTTCGGCTACAACGGGAAATCAACCACTCTAAAGGCCGTTTCTCACTACGGTCTTGAAGCAGCCGGATTCGGTGGTAGAAGACGCTGACTTCGGTGGCTTCATCACACAAGTTTCTACAAATTCCCATTGACACATGAAGACTTTCTGGATAATATGAAATTATTTGATGACAAAAATACAAGAAGAATTGATTTCGAAAACAAAGTCAGAGGAGATACACAAGTTTTAGAATTGCTAAGTTCATTAGCATGTAAACGATTAATACCACTAATTATATTAGAAATTTTTGCTAAATACATGGGTAGTTCAGTCACTCTAGATAAATTTGTGCATCCTTTACACGACAATAAGACATATCATTTTATCGTACTTCATCAAGTATCACTAGGTTTCAGTAAAAACTTCAACCCTGGTGATTGCATGATTAGTTTATGGTTGAATGGTATGAATTTGTGTAATTACGCCTCGGGTAAAATAGAGAGGATTAGAATAAACGGTATAAAAGTAATTGGTTATTCTTGATTACAGGAAAATGGATGATACAAGGAGACTTAGACGAACAGAAAAAATAATGAAAATGTATATTGATGTTTACACATTACCATTGGAATATAAGGAAATGGATACTGTAGAATTTAGAGAGAAAATAGATAAATTTGATAAGTATGTTAAGAAGTACAAATATAACTGTTGCATACCTCGCTATACACCCGTGACGGATATATTAAACAGTTTAGGTAAAACACATATCATACCATTCAACTTGAGCTTGATTTATAATTTGATGGATAGTAGTGGTTACACAGACAACCCTATTACAGTTACAAACTATATACGTAGTGACTTGGCATATAAAAGACCCGAATTCCGAGGTCCCATATTACGTATAGATCGATTTCTGAGTAAACATATATATAAGAATTGCATTTATATCACATTATTACAACAAACAACTAATAAAACAATTTTTTCAAATAACTACAAATACACATTATGGATAAATGATGTGAATATGAATCATTACTACAAAAGAGAGCCATATATAAGAAATTATTTGAGTAGATATCCAAATCAGGAATTCGACCCATATAAAGATGGCATTGAGTCAAGTACAATAGAACAAGATGGGAAAACTCAAATACTTGGCAATTACTTATTTGACCGTTAAATGACGCAGATGGGTGAGTTGATGAAGTTTGAATTGATTACGACCAATGCTAAAATACCAATGAAATGTACACCTAAAGCTGCTGGTTTCGACATCGCAAGTTCCGAAGAATACTTCATTCCCCCTAAAGAAAGGTTGATTGTCAAGACTGATTTAAAAGTACAATTTCTGGATGGATGCTATGGAAGGCTAGCTTCTCGCAGTGGGCTCTCTATGTTTCACGGTATAGAAGTTGGTGGCGGAGTGATAGATCCAGATTACAATGGTGAAATAAAAGTGATTTTATATAACCATTCCAATAATTGGTATCACGTATGTAAAGGGGACAGAATCGCACAACTAATATGCGAACGCTTCTCCAATGCTCTATGTCACAATGTTGATATATCTTGTTGCAATCACGGAGATCGCTCTGTGGGGTTCGGTTCTTCCAGATATAATTAAAATGAAATATACAAACTGAAAAAAATCGGTGGTACCTCGTTTCTGAAAAAAACGCAAAATCGGGTACTCTTTCTCTGGTACCCACTACTTATGTTAAGCGGTGGGCTCGCCCCAAGCGAGGGGCCAGGCCCGCGCGCCATTTCAAATGCTGTCTGGCTTGTCTCACATTTTCACTATCTTGCCAGTTTAGCTCGCTTTTCATCGGAAGAGCGAGCGGGCAAGAATTGAACTTTCACAATTGGAAATGTTGGGTAAAAATCGGAGATTAGAGCCGACCGATTGGCGCCAAGCTAGTCGCCATCGGTCTGGCCCTTAAAAGCCGATCTCACAGCTAAAATCGGCAGTGTTTGCAACCTCGTCAACTTCACACAAATCTCTTCCTAGGATCTAAATAAGCGCCGTTGTCACCTTTATTAAGTTGCTTATTTTGGTGCTAAGTTTTAACTCTTGGTGCTTTAAAGTCACCTTAGTGCTTTATTCACACCTGCACTATTTAAGGTGCTTTGTTCACAACCGCGCCACTTAATTATCGCCTTTTGTCGTAATTAAGTGCCTTCTTTAAATTGCCTTATTTCTTCGGTAATTTGAGCTTTATTTACATTACATTTAAGTAATTAATTTAGTTGTAAATTAATTCGTTTATTTACGTATATTTTGTATATTTTATTTACATTTATTTCTTTGTATTTAATTGTCTAAATAAAAACGTTCGTCAAAACCTTTTGGAAACAATCTAAATTTGCTTCACACTAACTCATGTCAATTCACTTCAACTCAACTAATCACATTGATAAAATAGCGGAACGTCAACTAAGAGACGACGCTTCACGTCAACCTCATATGTTCACATTCGTCCTCTTCCTCGGTTAGGAATAGGAGCTTGTTCACAAGTCAACTCAACAAGTTCCGTATTATTTTACAGCTTAAACAGTAAAATATAAACACTGAAAAAGTGCCATTATTAGGGAACTTCATACCACTACAGTATTTGTTGCAGTCTGAAATGTTTCATAAAAGGCAGTAAAATGTGAAATAATGCATGAAAATGACAAATAAATTGATCTAAATGTGAAAACGTTGGTGTTTTCTTATACTCAACAGTGAGAGCTCTTTCTAAAAAAATTTTTTACACTTACACTTTTTTTACACTTTCCTAGGTATTTTTAAAATACCTTACACTTTTAGTATCCATACTCAAAATTTGGAAAGTGTATTTACACTTACACTTCACTTTCCAAAAATACTGGTATTTAAACAACTCTGGTTCCCATCGCCATACCAGAGTTGTACAAATACCGGTATTTTTGGAAAACGTAAGCGTAAACGTAAATACCTTTTCTCAATTTTAAGTATTGATACTAAAAGCGTAAAATACTTTGAAAGTACCCAGGTAAACGTAAAAAAAACGTAAACGTAAAAATATTTTGAAGCACTCCCATCATCAGGAGAATGTGAAACAAAGTCACCTATTTTTACAGTTTGATGAACATGATGAATAATGTGAAGTACTTATTCATTGTCAAGTACACGGTGAGTGCAATCTAATACACCCAGCGCATAAGGTTCCTGCACGGGCAACTTTTGTGCATTTATAATTGCGATTTGTGATGATGATGTGCTAGGTGGGGCTGATTTTTGCATCAAAATATAGCCAGTACATTTCATTACCAAAGTATGGAAATTCCAGCCTTCCAACTTTATTGTACCTCCTAGCGTTATCATAGAAGTGAACCTTTATTCCTGGCGCATGGATTTTTGTCTACGCCAATTTCATTTTGGGGACTCTATACGGGATGGGGGTAGGATAAAGCTAGGGTGCATTTTATACGTTGGTAGAGAAATGTTTTGGCTATCTTTTTCGACCAATATCAGCACCCTAGCGCATTGTCATAATGAATCGCAATACAAAAACACACCAAAAGTCGCCGCGCACAAACTTTATGCATAGGGTTTTGAAAATATTTCAAATAAATAACAGCTTTTCTATTTTCCATAAGATTTTTACGTTTTCCCTAGTACCCGGGTATTTTGGCCAGGAAAACGTAACAAAACGTAATGGTATTTTTGGAAAACGTAAACGTAAACGTAAGTATAAATACCCGAATAACCAGGTATTTCGGGTAAACGTAAATACGTTTTTCCAACTCTGCGCCATACCTTTGCGATAAATTAAACTAAGCAGATTTTATAATCTGCACTAGTGATGGAATGACGACATGGCGCTGGCTCCCTTAAATGGCGCCAAAGGGTGCAAGCGCCATGGTGCCATTGGCGCTTGGCGCCCATTTCTGTGGCCTGTTTCGAATTTGTGTTGGCAGAAAGCATGTTGATGTTAGTATTTTATTGCCTATATGTTTTAATAAATGACACTCAACAGACTTAGAATGTGACAACTGAACCTATGCAACATGTGATAAACTCGGCAGGCATGACAGGAGTCAATACCGTATTTCCTTGAATTACCCCCCGGGGGTTTATTTTTTCAGAGTGAAAATTTTGAGAGAAAAACGTGAAAAATGCAACAATAACCACCATTTATAAGTTTTTACAGCCTTATATAAGGATGCACATGATATAAACGATGTTCTAACATAACTCAGTAGGTAGGTAAGTGTTTTGAACGTCTGTTATGCATTTCCTGAACCACAAATTCATAGTGCCCATTTTGAGGGGGTATTTCAAGGAAATACGGTAGTCTGACGAACAGTGTGAACGGGGCAGGCCTGTTACGCACATTTGCCCGTTTATTTCACTTGACACTTTTTCAAGTGATTTTCAGATATGAGTAAAGTGAAAAAAAGTTGCGCAGTGACATTAGTGAACTTTTTTCACTTCACTCATAAAGTCGGCGGACATTTCACCCTACAAAATCGGAGAGTTAGAATTCACTCGTGGATAGAGCGAACAACAAAACTTGTGTCACACGCAGACGCTAGAAATTGAAAAAGAAGATCATATTAAAAGAAAAATGGACGTTTCGCTGCGTCCGTGCGTGCCACCCCCTAGTTATCTACATTTTCAACGTCGCTGGTAAAGAATTTGACCGTTCAAACTACCGTTTTACCGTTGAAACTACCGTTTTGGTTTTTATTTTTCATTCGTTGGACCCGTTCCAACAGAAGAGAACTTGGCAGCCGGCCAAAATTTCGAAATCTGCTATTAATATGAATAAAATAGGCTCATTTGATGAAGCCACCGAAGTCAGCGTCTTCTACCACCGAATCCAGCAGCTCCAAGACCGTAGTGAGAAACGGCCTTTAGAGTGGTTGTCTTCCCGTTGTTGCCGAACGTCCACTTGTCGACAGCCAAGTTGAGTTTATTTCGTAGGTGTGTGTTGAAAAAGGGGGTTCGAATTGTTTCAGGTACTTTATTTCGATCAGATACAGCGTGTTACAAAAGCGCAAAGCCTAGCGAGCTTCCTAATCGAAGTTTCTATCGCTAGCTTATTTTCGTTCAGTAGCTTGGGGTCCGCAGACTGAAGTAAAAACTCTCGAAGTAGCTAAGACACGGAAATCACGTATAGAAAAACAGCTACAGTAATTTCCTAATACAAATGCACAAATAAGACATGAATGCAACAAATAAACACATCTAGCCGAAACAGTTGCCTTATACCGCGTGTGCATACATTCAAACAATTATGGTAAAGAAATACCAAGTACAAATTGGGCTAATAGAAAAAACTATTAATCTTGAGAGGCGCGAAGTCGGCAAACTCGGCCGATTTACTAATTTGCTTCAATTTGTCAGAAAACATTGACGCACATTGGAACTAATAAAATAGGGTTTGAAAACTGTAAATAGTAGTGTAAATGTTCCTAATGACGTAAATAGAATAAGGTATATTCAACATGATAATAATAATCACTTCCTGGAAACGTATGTTGAATAATCTAGCAAATTGGGACTTATTTGAGGTAAATGGGTATTGTAATTGAGCAGAGTTTATAATATATTCGATTGAGCAAGGTATTATAATTATTAAGTAAATATAAATAGTTGTGAACAGGGTTGTGACAATTATACCTATGCGAAGGGCTTTGTAAAGTAAATGCTAGTTGCACGCAGGGCACCATTTCTCTATTAGGACGCTGGCCTAGATAATTACGCAGCACGTAAATATTTACAAGATTTGACTTTTGTAAACTGCAAGTAAACTATGCAAATGTATGTATAATCATGATCAGAAAATTACGGCGAGTTGAATGAGCCTAATTTTATATTAATACACCTAATAATAACATATTTGACCTTTTAACCTAAACATTCCACATAAACCTATCAATAACTTATAGAACACTTTCCTAATCGAATATTCTCCATGGGTAAATAATATAGTGCAGGAAATACAATTTGCGTGGTAAATTAATATAGTGCATAAATTGTAAATTAGTGCAAATAAGTAAATGTGCAAATATGAGCCTAATTATCAATTCTCTGTATTTCTTTATCCATCCATTTTGCCACGGTCAGCACACTCCGGGCGGAAGAGTTGCTGCACCCCGTTGTTGCAGCAACGTCACATGCTGGTGGTGGTGGGCGCCAAAGTGATGAGTGGCGTTTCCACAGTCGCCTCGGTGGTGAACGTGGTCGTGCGCGAAGTCGTGGGTGTGCGTGAAGTTGCAGGTCCGGTTGTTGGTGATGCCAACGCCGACCTAGCCTGATGATGAAGCAGGTAGTTGCCCGTGTCGCTTCCTGCGCGTTCGCGTGAGGTGAATTTGCGGATATCGGGCATGTGAACACTGTCTCTGTTCCTGGCTCTGACTTGTCCTTCATCAGCTGAACTTTCATCTGGTTGAACGTATGCTGATAGTGACTTTGCCATTCTGTCCTCTGTTTCTGCTCTCCTGGCAAATCTGACGGACTGTGTTGAGTTGGATCTGGCTCTCCTCTTGATTGCTGGTCTCAACTCTGTCTTGCGCACTTTTCTTTGTGAATATTTGGTCTCTTTCTGAGTTGATTTCTTGATAGTGTATCTGATGGCTCTGAAGCATAGCCATATGCATTTGAATGGACACACTATGCATTTCCATATGCATGTGTATACACACGGTGGAATCACTGGTTTCCCTGTGGCAATCCTCCAATTGTACCACAGGTATCCTGCAGCTACAATTCCGGCTATCAGGATTGTGATCCCCAGCAGCATTGCGATTGTGTTGATGATCACTTGAAAGGGTCCTTTCAGCATTCCTCCCATAAAGTTGGTGTACCCTTTTGATACTCCAGATATATAATGACCATATGCTTTGCCGATTCCTGCTGCTGTCTGTCCAATTCCAGCTCCAATGCCTTCTATTGAATTTCTGATCACTCTGGGATCCAATGACATATCTGCTGTGTAATCGATCAACTGGTTCTGCACATGCTCCAAATTCTGTAGTCTCTGAATCTGGCCTCTGACATCCATGAAATTGGTCGCTCTGTTGACAATGTTGGTGAACAGGTGAGGCGCATCAAACGTGAAGGCCTGCCATTGTCCTTTCCATGTCATTTCAATTGGAGTCTCTGTGACATGCACCATTCCATGTGCGGACTTCCACTGTCCATGTTCATTTCTGTACAGGTGCGGTGTGGTGTGGCTGCAATCCTCTTCTGGTGATTTCTCCACCAAGTCTCTGCTGCCTGGGCTCTTGAACCACAAGGGCCCGTCTTTGTCCAATCTCATTGGTGTGTACTTGTAACATGTCTCTCCCACTTTTCCTGTCTGATAAATTATGTATGGCTGCACTTCCTTGCATTCCCAAAACATAATTGCTTCTCCAGCCCATTCTGCATGAACATCCTGTCTTCCCAGCATGGCTCGAATCCCCAGTGTTGGATCGATGCGGAAAAGCTGAGTCAACATGTCCAGCTGGTTCTTGCGAAGTTGACATAGCTGATGCCATACAATCGCAAATTGTGCCTGAGTCATCTCTCTGACTACATGTTGCAGGAATTGAAACTTGGAGTTTCTGTCGTCCAATCTGGCATACAATGTTCCACTGATTGTCGACTCTCTTGCCTCCACTATCTTTCCTGGCATTGCCCATTCTACAGGCACATCTTCTCTTCTGTCAAACTGGATGAATACACCTCCTTGATCGGTGTAGTATGTGTCTCCCGGAACACATTCTGAACCAATTGGCCTCTTTGTCTTGTTGCTGTGGGAGTATGCTGCTTGCAACTTTGATACAATAATTGTCTGGCCAGATATTTCTGATTTGAATCTGCCAATTCTCTCATATGCACATTGATGCTTGAAATTCTCCGTATCCCACACTGTGATTCCATAATTGTGGTCTCTGCAATGTCCCATCATGGCTCTGCACTGGCTGAAATCTTGCAAGTCGCTGATTACAGTCTTTCCATCAAGTGAAGCCACGGTTCCTTCTTCCATGTAGAAGTTACTGACGACATTTTCTTTGTCATGACAACACCATGAATATTCCACATTCAAGGTTTGATTGGTTGTCCACACTCTGGGTTCCATTTCTACCAAAGGTGTTCCTCTGAACATCTTGTGAATTCTTGCATAGTTACAGGCTACCACGCCAACTTGCTGGTATTTCTCAAAATTGCCTGTAATGCCTTTCGCTCCCCAGAAACTGGTGTGTGTGATGATTTCTTTGATTCTGATGTAGCATCTGTATGCTTTCTCTTTCTGTGGAATCTGTCTCTGTGCGTAAAGTGTAACTTTCATTGCCTTGACAAAATTCCTTGGTGGGATATGGCACTGCACTTCTTCAGGAACTGTAAGCGCATGTCCATGCCTTCCACTGGTGCAAATCTGATACTTCTGGCTTTGTGAACTGATCACCTGTTCCACAGGATGATCCTTGATTGCGTCTTTGAATCTCTCATAAGTCTGCATCTCTCTGACAGACTTTGGCGGCCATTCTGAAGGCAAAGGCGGCAATCCATGATGCGCTGCCAATGATGGTGGCCTTACTGTCGAGGTTTCTAGAACGTATGTTCTGGAAAATACTTCGCTGTAAGCTTTGCCGGCTTCTCTCAGCGTTGCTGACTCTGACATGCCTGTCAACATCAACACCATGCACAGCATTCCAATCACTAGACTGCTGGTGGTTGCTGTGGTTTTCCCTGTTGCACTCCTCAGGACTCTATCTGACGCTGAGTTCCTCTGAGTAGGGTTTGGTACAGAGTCTCTGTTCGAGCTCTGATTTCTGACATGTTTCTGGACAATTGCTGGGTCCAGTAAATCCACTTTGACTGTCACTGCTGTCTCTGGGATATCCATTGTCTTTGAATTGATTTCCAGCGGATACAATTGATTGAGTGGTCTGCTGACCACATTTCTGTTGGCAGTTCTGACTTTTGCTGAGCGAATCTGTCCATCTTTGCTGGATTCTAACTGCTTGATGCGACCCATCCTCCATGCACCTCTGGGCATGTTCTCTTCATAAATCAGCACAACTTCATTCACTTTGGGTTCTTGAGTCGCTGTCAATCTGCCATGTTTGTGCGTCACCTGAGTTCTTTCCCTCAAGCTCGGAATGTACTCTTGATGCCATAAGTCCCAGAACTTATCCAAAGTTTGCTGGGTTGTCTCCCAATATTTCTGCAGTTTCGCTGCGTTATCCATTCTGGGCACAAATTCTCCATCTTTGTCTGCATCAAACTGTGGTGCTCCAATCTGACCTTCCCCTGTCAGGAAGTCTTTTGGCGTCAGCACTCTGAGACTTTTTACATCACCATAGATATAAGAGATTGGCCTGCTGTTGATCACTGCCTCGACTTCTGGCAGAAGTGTCAACAATTCTTGCAGGGTTAACATTCTGTGCCCCACAGCTGCCTTGAAATGTTTCTTGGTGATGCCCACCATTCTTTCATAGACTCCTCCCTGCCATGGTGCCATAGGAGTAGTCATGTTCCACTGGATTTGTTGCTGTGAGCAGTATGTCTGTACTGCTCCATTTTTGACCATTTCTGACCATTCTTTTCCAATATTAATGGCCTTGTCAGTGCTTGTGCTGAGCACTTTCTCTGTCAATTTGAATTGTGTCGCATTGTCTGAAATCACTGCCTCAGGCTTTCCGCGCCTGGCGATGAATCTCCTGACTGCATTCAGGAATTCCTGTGCTGTAATGTCCAGCACACTTTCCAGGTGAACTGCACGTGTCACCATACATGTGAACAAACAGATCCACATTTTCCTGTGATCTTTGTCCACTTTATACCAAACTGGTCCCAAATAATCCAAGCCCGTGTACTGGAACGGTCTGGCTCTCTGAACTCTGGTTTCTGGTAAATCTGGCATTGGTGGAAGCTGGTACGGCTTCGCTCCCAATTTCTTACAGGTTGAGCAGGTTCTGGTCACATTGTAGATCACCCGTCTGCCCTGTGTAATCCAGTACTTTTGTCTAATCGCTGCTAATGTGTGTTGCACTCCTGCGTGCATTAACTTCTCATGCTGGTCTCTGACGATCAGCTGAGTCACTGTAGCCGTTGCTGGCAACAGTATGAGTGGCACTGTGACCTCCTGTGGGTCTGTATGCTCCATTCTGCCGTGGCACTTCAAGATTCCATCCTGATGCATTTGCACATTGAGCCATTTGATCAACTGCTGGTCTGCAGCTGTTTTCTTGCCATTCTGGCTGCCTTTGCTGTGGCTTGTTGCCAGAATCTCTGCCACTCCTTTGTAATGATTCTGTTGCGTTACTTTGATCCAATATCTTAACGCAATCTCTCTCTCTTCAATACTGATAATTCCCTGTGGTTTTATTGTACCACAGATACTTTCCATGATTTCTGACAATCCATTCTGACTGTCATTTCTGCTGCGCTTTTTGTGCATTTGTCGCACAAATCTCATCACGTATACTGTTGAATCCAGTAACTTTGTCAGTGACGAGAATCTCTGAATCTCAATTCCCAATGGGTTGCTTTGCTTGCTTTCATCAGCTTGCACATTGCTGGCATCTGGGTCACTAACCACTTGCTGTGTGGCGCCCAGGTAAATTGGACTGGCTTTTGGGAACTTGAGCTCTTCTTTCTTGATTTCTGCCATTACTTCTGGCGTAACTGGCTCCACTTTTGGCTCTGGCCACTCTCCAGTCATTAGCCATTCTGGCCCCTTCCACCACAGGTTACTGCCTTCCAACTCTGACATATTCATGCCTCTTGTGGCCATGTCAGCTGGGTTCTCCAATCCTGCGATGTGTCTGATGTGCATGTTCTCTGTCTCACTCTGAATTTTCCTGATTTCATCCAATCTGTTCTTGACAAAACATGCCAGTGGCTTTGCTGTTGTTAGCCACTTCAGACAACAGGTTGAATCTGACCATACAACTGTTTGACTGAATTTGACGTCCTTGAGCTCTTTGTGAATAAACTTTGACATTCTGCTGCCAATCAACATTGCTAACAATTCCAGCCGTGGAATTGTCACTTCTGGTTTCTTTGGAGCGAGTCTCAATCTGGAGTACAGCAGGCTTGACGTGCCGCTGTCATTTTCTGTTTTCTGGCATATGTATGCCGCTGCGCTGTATGCCATTGCTGAGGCATCGACGAAGATGTGCAGTTGTGCATCTGCACCACTCTGATAATTCAGATTTCTGTTGAACTTGATCTGTCCAACCTTGAGCAATTCTGTCTCCAATTGCTGCCAAACTGCTGTCTGTTCCTCAGACAGGGGAGTATCCCATTCTTTGGCACTTGGTCCTGAATGCCATAACGTCTGCAAAAATCTCTTTGCTGGCAGTAGGACAGGACTGACGAGTCCCATTGGATCAAAACATCCCGCAGTCACCTTCGCAACTGTCCTTTTCGTGGGAAGTTTGATTTTCTGGTCAGTTTCTGATAATTGTGATTGCTGGACTGTCTTTGGCGTTTTCAGCCACATCTGGTCGCTTTCTGTGTCCCATTTCATTCCTAGGACTGTTGTAACAATTTCCTTGGCCACATCTGACTCTGCCAATTGCCAAGTAAAGCTCTTATTGTTGCTGTTCCATTCTCTCAGATTCATCTGTGCCTCTGTGAACAACACTTTGGATTCCTGGTACAATTTGATTGCTTTCTGCTCTGTGTCCACACTGAGGATCAAATTATCCACATACAGATTTTCATCGATCAATTTTGCATTTTCTGTGCCAGCTTGATTCAGGTGGTATCTGACTGTCAGCGCCAGCAGCGCTGGACTGCAGATTATACCAAATGGCACTCTGGCAAATCTGTAAATCTGAATATTGTCCTCCATAGATGGTTTCGTGGGATCCTTGTACCACAGAAATCTTGTCACATCTCTGTCACTGTCCTGCAGACTAATCTGCAGAAACGCTTTTTCTATGTCTGCGACCAGTGCAATTCCATGCAATCGGAATCGCATCAGCATCCCTACCAGCTGTGGTAGTATAACTGGACCGCGGTACATGCACTCATTCAAGCTTGGCATGCCTGGCGGTTTTGCTGAGGCATCATATACCTCTCTGACCTTTGTGGTAGTTTTCTCTGGCGTTATCACTGGTTGATGAGGCAATATATGGAACTTTCTGCCATCCATAATATCCTCTTGAACTTTCTCAATCACTCCTTGCTCCTCTTGCGTTTTCATGATTGTCTGAATTTTCTCCAGTAATTCTGGGTCTCTCTTGAGCCTGTTGGTGAGGTACCTGAACCTCTTGAACGCCATTGCTTTGTTATCTGGGAGTTCATGCAAATTTGGTTTGTACATGAACTTTACAGAGTACCGTCCATCTGGGTTTCTCTGTACACTCTCATTGAATTGCTTGATGGCCTCATCGTCCTCGACGAGGTCTGGCTGGTCCATTATGCCAATGGTATCCAGTCTATCCATGTCTTTGACATTTGGTACAGGAGCAATTGACAACGGTGCTTCCTCGTACCACTTTTCTCTCTGAATTTGATGCACAATTGTGTTGACCACCACCGGATATGCGCCATCCGTGGTCCATTGATTTCTGTTGCTCGTCAGCTGCCCACCTCCCATCAGCAATCCCAATTCTGATGGAATGACATACAATCCTGACGGAAGTCTGGTGGTGCTGGTGTTTCTGGACATCAAGTCCCAGAAATAATTCAAGCCCACTATAATGTCTGGCTTGAACTTGCACTCTGTCCCTTTTTCCTTGGGAATTCTGTCTGCAAAGTAACTCTCATCCGGGAAGTACTTCTGCAGGTACCTTTCGTCCTGTTCTGACACAGGCACTTTGACTTGTTCTGTGGTCAACGTCGGGACCACATCAGCCACCATATCAACTTTCTGGCCATTTCTGAGCCACATTCTGAATTCCACTTGCTGTACTACTTTATAGTGCGGCTTTTCATTTCCGAATGTGTACACCTGGATGTGGTGTTCACCTGTACTCTTCAAATTGAGTTTCTTGGCCACTTTCTCTGACATGTACGTTCCCTGGGATCCTGTGTCCAGGAACGCTTGAATCTGTAGTGGTGGCTTTTCAGGCTCCATCTCTGTATCCATTTCTGAAGCCTCAATCACGGTTCTGGCTGTCATCAACATTGACATATTCTTGTTTACTGACAGGTTCACTGACGTATTTTGTTGCTTTGTATTTGGTTCTGTAACCACTGTGCTGGATATGGTTTCTGTCTCTACCATTTCTGGTCCAGCTTCTTCCACAGTGACACAATTCACTGTAGCCTTTCTCTGTTGGCTCTGTGCTGGTCGACCGGCCGTCGGCACAGACTTTCTGCCATTGTTTGCTGATTGCTGGCCATTCTGTTGACCATTCGCTCTGAACGCTGGAATTTGCCGTCCAGCGTTTCCATTGCCATTGTCACCAAATTTCTCTGGGCACACCGCAGTGTGGTGCCTATTGGACTTGCAATAGAAGCAACTTCTCGTAAATTGACATTGATTCATGTAATGCCCTTTCTGCAGGCATCTCAGGCATCGCTCTGCCTTTGACAAAATCACTCTCCTCTCTCTGGCAGTTTTGAACTTTGGACACTTATCGTTAAAGTGTAATTGCTGTGTGTCATTGCAGAACACACACGGCCTCCCAGGATTCATGAATCCAGCCTGTGGTGCACTCTGTCCATTCTGGATCACAGACATGCTCCCTGTGCTGGTCCTTGGGTTCTCTGGCCCTCTGAATCGGTTCCCATTGCCTTGAAACCGATTATTGAATTGCTGTGCGCGGGGATTATTCCCAAACCCTTGGCGCGATTGCTGAACTGGTGCCTCAGTTTGCTGTGCGTGCTGTACAGCCTCACTGAGCGCTAGCTGCTGGCCAAACAGCTTTCTGAATTTTTCCACCGTCAAGGCTTCCTCAGTTCCCTGTTCCTTCTGGATTTCTCTGAGAACCTCGGGTGGCACTTTCTGTTGCAGCTGGCTCAACAGCATTGGATGTTCCACTGATTCACCCAGTGACTCCAACTGCTGGAGCAGCCTTTCAATTGCATCAAACAAAATTCTCATATCCTGACAGGTATTCCTGGCCTGTCGCAGCTTCATAATATTACTCATCAGCGTGTTTCTGACCACAACTGGCTGGTCATATCTCTTCTTGAGCATTGCAATTGCGGGTGCATAATTCTCTGCGGTCACACTCAATCCACTGATCATGCCAAATGCTGAACCTTTCAGCAAGCTCCTCAAGTATGAGAACTTGGAAATGTCCTCCAAATCTGTCCGATTGTGAATGTGGGATTCGAACATTTGCCACCATGATTGAAATTTGACAATTTCCCCAGTAAACTGTTCCACTTCCAGTTTTTGCAATTTGACGCTCTTTGCTGTGGTTACATTGGTTGAACTGGCCCCCGGAGCAGCTCCCTGAGCTGTCAGAGCCATCTGGGCAGCCATCTGCTGTATGAATGCTGTATTGACTTCATACATAGTATTTCCGCTCTGTTGCTGGATCATGTCTTGCAACTCTTCGATGTATACATTCATGGCTGCAATTTTCTGTGTCACCAAATCTGACATGTTTGCATACTCCTCATATGAGTCTTGGTATATCTTCTGTTCTTGTTCCAACTGGTCGGGTTCGTCAATGTCCTTGACGATGTCCCTCCATGCGTCAAATTGAGTTCTCACTGCAGTCATTGCACTTTCCAATTTTGCACCCTCCTGTTTGATAGTTGCAATCACTCTTCTCATCTCTGTTCTCTTATCTTCCTTTGATGCTTCCGCAAATAGCTCCAGGTCATACTTGGCAAATTCTCTTGCCAATCTACTTTCCACCCTGTGCTTTGCTGGCCCCAGGGTCTTTCTGATGTGACCTGTTGGCGAAACCATTTTTGCTGATGAATTTTTCCTTCACTGTTTCTCTTTATAGTGCGTCTCCTGTGACGTTTGGGACGCTTCTCTGCGTCTTTCTGTGCAGTGCTCTGTGCACCACGGATTTGTTGTGCCACGCACAATACCAATGCAGTCCTACAGGCCCCTGACGTTTTCTCACGCGTTGACCTTTACTGCACTGGCACCAGGTGTGTTCCTAAAGCCCCTGACGTGATTGTTTACACGCGTTGACTTCAACACACCGGTCAAATCCACTTGGACAATAAACAATTTATTTGCCCAGCAGTGTGCGCCCAAGGAGGGTCCGTACACACTCTTTCTGAGCGCTCTGGCGCTCTTTCTGGCATGCCTGTGTGCCTTGTGACCACGCCGGCCACTTGCTTTCCTGAGCGGCTCCTGTGCCGCTGTGCGCAGTGCTGCGCTTGCCGTGTCGCCCGTGACACGTTTCTGTGCACTCTGGTGCACTTTCTGATTCTGGGCAGTGTTTCTTTACACTGCTCTGCAATTGCGCCTGTGCAATGCAGTTTTCTGGCACTTTTGTGCTGTCTGATCTGATGGTACCGAGCAGGCACAGCGTGTATATTTGATGGGAGCTCCGCAAAGCCCCTACACGCTACCAAGTATCCTAATACTTGGTTTTCAAATCCACTCTCTGTCAGCTACAGCCCTCTGTCAGCTACAGCCCTTTGTACACTGATACCCCTACTTTTGCACTTCCGAGGTATGAGTCCACTCTTACCCAGTGGAGCGAGGGACCTCCGCGAATGCCCAAAAAACAGCCCTTTGACTAGCGTGGCTCTGTGGCGATCCTGTCTCCGTCAGGTCACCCTCCCTCGGCATAGGAAGGACGTGCGAGCGGTCACTGGCGTCCGGATGTCCAGGAGCGTCCAGCAAAAGTTTGACCACCGTCCGACAATGACTCCTTGTCAAATGCCGGTGCCACCCAGCGTCTAGCACCTTGCCAGAACACTGGTGAAAGCTGCCTGAAATCCTGACAGGCTTGTCAGAACTCCAGTGTCCTCCGCGCGTGAGCGTAGAACCGCTCCCAGGATGTAGACAGGAGTGCCGTGACTTTGGCACAATGCTGTCTGCAAATCAACAGCCAACGCTCAGCCAAGGCCAATTGATGTTCAGCAGGACTTTTGAAGTTCTGCCAACTGCCGCACAATGTCCGTTCCGGCTTGGTGATAGCACAATGTCATGCAATCACCCTGCTCGCTGCGCCATTTGATGAAGCCACCGAAGTCAGCGTCTTCTACCACCGAATCCAGCAGCTCCAAGACCGTAGTGAGAAACGGCCTTTAGAGTGGTTGTCTTCCCGTTGTTGCCGAACGTCCACTTGTCGACAGCCAAGTTGAGTTTATTTCGTAGGTGTGTGTTGAAAAAGGGGGTTCGAATTGTTTCAGGTACTTTATTTCGATCAGATACAGCGTGTTACAAAAGCGCAAAGCCTAGCGAGCTTCCTAATCGAAGTTTCTATCGCTAGCTTATTTTCGTTCAGTAGCTTGGGGTCCGCAGACTGAAGTAAAAACTCTCAAAGTAGCTAAGACACGGAAATCACGTATAGAAAAACAGCTACAGTAATTTCCTAATACAAATGCACAAATAAGACATGAATGCAACAAATAAACACATCTAGCCGAAACAGTTGCCTTATACCGCGCGTGCATACATTCAAACAATTATGGTAAAGAAATACCAAGTACAAATTGGGCTAATAGAAAAAACTATTAATCTTGAGAGGCGCGAAGTCGGCAAACTCGGCCGATTTACTAATTTGCTTCAATTTGTCAGAAAACATTGACGCACATTGGAACTAATAAAATAGGGTTTGAAAACTGTAAATAGTAGTGTAAATGTTCCTAATGACGTAAATAGAATAAGGTATATTCAACATGATAATAATAATCACTTCCTGGAAACGTATGTTGAATAATCTAGCAAATTGGGACTTATTTGAGGTAAATGGGTATTGTAATTGAGCAGAGTTTATAATATATTCGATTGAGCAAGGTATTATAATTATTAAGTAAATATAAATAGTTGTGAACAGGGTTGTGACAATTATACCTATGCGAAGGGCTTTGTAAAGTAAATGCTAGTTGCACGCAGGGCACCATTTCTCTATTAGGACGCTGGCCTAGATAATTACGCAGCACGTAAATATTTACAAGATTTGACTTTTGTAAACTGCAAGTAAACTATGCAAATGTATGTATAATCATGATCAGAAAATTACGGCGAGTTGAATGAGCCTAATTTTATATTAATACACCTAATAATAACATATTTGACCTTTTAACCTAAACATTCCACATAAACCTATCAATAACTTATAGAACACTTTCCTAATCGAATATTCTCCATGGGTAAATAATATAGTGCAGGAAATACAATTTGCGTGGTAAATTAATATAGTGCATAAATTGTAAATTAGTGCAAATAAGTAAATGTGCAAATATGAGCCTAATTATCAATTCTCTGTATTTCTTTATCCATCCATTTTGCCACGGTCAGCACAGCTCACAATAGCTATATAACCATGTATATATACAAAAATAGCGATTATGAAGGTGGAAATTGGCAAAGCGAAGCAAATTTTTACTATTTTTAGCTAACTTTCAGTTTTCACTCTCATTTGTATAATACGCAACTGGTAACTGGGATAAGGGCCAAGTTTTCATACATGACCCAATCTATTCCAATCGTTAAAATATTGCGTCACAATACCTAATGCCGTCATGCACTCTCCACTGGAGAGATTAACGCAAATGTTTGTAGGGCGATATGTCTGCCGACTTTATCTGAAAATCACTTGAAAATGTGTCAAGTGAAAAAAAACAGTGAAAAATTGCCATTTTTCACTGTTTTTCACTTGACACATTTTCAAGTGATTTTCAGATATGAGTGAAGTGCAAAAAGTTCACTAATGTCATTGCGCAGCGTTTTTCACTTCACTCATATCTGAAAATCACTTGGAAAAGTGTCAAGTGAAACAAACGGGCAAATGTGCGTCACGGGCAAATGTGTGTCACGGGCAGATGTGCGTATCAGTGCACCCCCGTGTGAACGAGCGCCACCCGGATTAACCCTCTGCGCGTAGGGGTGTACAAATAGAAAATTGACAATAGATTAAGTTTAATCGAACGGAGAAAATTTAAATATAGTACTTATATTAAATAAATATTGGATAAGTTTTTTCATTTATTATAACGTAAACATCTATATTATTATTTTTATTGACAGCAATTTCAAGAGTCACCGAATGACCTAAATACGTAGTGATGTACATTTTTGATTGTTTTGTACACATACGTATTTTTCAGGGGCGAATTTGTCCGCAGTGTCACAGTAATATCTCTTACAATTCAAACTTTATATCACTATGTGTCTTTCAAATTAATTTTATTCCAACATTAAAAAATCTTAATTGGAGAACACAAAATTGAATTGAATTCCGTTAACTGAATTGAATCAAAAGATAAAAATTTTCATTCCAGATGTACGCTATTTTCACCTATATTTGGGACAACTGATTCCTTTCATGTCTGCGAAGTTTACCATCGCTGGGGGGAAAAAGGGTCACTTTGAGAATATGGTATGCATCGATGGGGCGGAGTTCGGCACCGCTTTTGAAGTGATTATCTGCGCCCCGTCATGGGTTAATGCGGTATAATCCGCCTGCGGCATCAGTTTTGCTCGCACCACTTATGAAAATAGCCGAATGACAGATAAATGCATCCGTAATATCCGCAAATGTAGGTAAATCTTATGCTGGGGCCGGATAGACTAATTATAACTTGATTTGCGTTTTCAGCTTGGCAAGTGTGAAATAAAAAACCATCAGTGAAAATTTTAGTTTTTTTATTTGCTACCTAATTACAATGAAAACGTATGATAAAAAATTACCTGTGACATCAATTTTTGTTGATACCGTTAAAGTTTTTGCCGTTTCAGGATCGCCTCCGTTAACTTTTCCAACTGATTTTACATTGAAATTTTATTGGAAAATCAAAAACTTTGGAAACTGTGAACAGTGTATGCTGAGATTTGGACATTATTCAGTGATGGATTAGGACTGGATCAACTTTTACATAATCATTTTCAAAGTGAAATTTTATGCTTCAATAAATTCCAGCTTATATAGCCCGGCTGAAACCTCACTGATCATCCTGGATGCTCCAACGCGAAACGATGCGGAAATGGCAAAAACTTATGCACCAGACCAATTTATGATATAGTTCATGTCTGACCCACCGGTGTGTTCCCAACTCGTCATAATCCATGTTGTCATGTTCTGAGTGGCAAAGCGCCGAATCGTTATGGAAATGAATTGACACATAAATATACTCGGCGGACATCCCACTTAGTATGGAAACCTACCATAGTCCATTTGAATAATGAACAAAAAATTATACAGTTCTTCCATCATAATATTGCGTTTTTACTATGGAAAAATTAATTACGAAATTTTTCTCAAGATTTGATTCATTAAGTTATGGTATGATTCTGCGAAAAAGTATGCTCTCCATTCTATTCATTTCATTTCACTGTACTCTGTATGGCATGCGCCATGCGTTTAATGACGAGCTATGACGAGTATGACAATAAAAGTCTATGACGAGTCGGCACTCTGACGGTTTGGGCGTAAACCGACCCACCCAGCTAAATTCACAATCTTAATAGATGTTCTTTGTCTGGGTCCTGGGCAAATGAACATGCAATGGCTGCACTAATCTCCTGTGCAAACAAAAGTGGTCATTGGTCAGCCACAATTACCATATTTCTAAAGTGACCCTTTTTCCACCCAACCGTTTACCATATTTCTTCTGATAGAACAGTGCCGTTCTATTTTTTTGTAAACTTTTTTACCTAGTGCTCTTTTGGAGGTGCCTTTCATTTGAGGCTGCTCTTATATTTTTTCATATGTTGTCTTATCATATATTTATAGGTTTTGCACACGTTGATATTCCACATATTGAGCATCTGCATATTCGTTCATGTGTCAAAAAGTTCACAAGAATGTCCACAACAGTCCACAAAATCAAAAAAATAAGCATGTCCACTCCACAGCATTAAGCATCAACAAAATGTCAAAAAACAACAATTTACACTGTATACTCGGCGTACGTGATACTCTGCCCTCGCACTGATTTATGTCTCGTGTTGGAAGCGTGGCAATGATTATTAAATCATGCGATTTCTGTAAAAATATGAGAAAATATGTGAATATGTTAATGAATAACATTATAACAACAATCAATTTTGTCATCTTTTTATGAAACTCGGACGCGTTAACCATCGTTGGCACACTTCCAGCGGGAACCACGCGTGCAGTGTGTAAACCGGAGTATACGATAAAATACTTCAATGGATGTGCACTGTATGTTAGGCTGCGGAATTGATTTAAACTGCAACTATACTTGAACATGCACCTCAAGTAGTGATGTAAAAAGCGCCAGACTTTTGGCGCCAAGCGCCAAAAGCGCCATGGCGCTTTTCCGGAACTAGCGCCAAGCGCCAATGGCGCCACAGCAAAATGGCGCCAAGCGCCAAAAGCGTCGTGGCGCTTTTCTGGACCTTAGCGCCAAGCGCCAAAATGATATTGCCTTTAATGATACAGGTGAGACAAAGTACTATTTTCTTCACTTTCAATAACTTGTATTGCCTACAATAACACAAAAGTGGTCAAATAATGGAAATCAATAAGTTTTCTTGCTCAACACACAATTGTATCTAAGACTGGTTCAAATAGATAGCAAATTGCCTCTCTGAAGTGGTAGAAGCTGAAAGATTGTCTGGGGGTTGGGGGTTGCAGAGTTTCGATCTATTGGATTTTTCTGTTGGGTCTATTGGATAAGTGCAAACTGTGAGATAACAGGGTAAAAATAGCTAAATTACATATCTGAGTAAAATACCTATGTAAAATAAGTACACACATGGCCAAAAATTGCTGAAAATAGGCAATGCGGCACATGAACACCGCGGCGCAATAATCACTCACTGGCGCTTTTTTGGCGCTTTAAAAAATGGTAGCGCCAAGCGCCAATGGCGCCACTGGAAAGTAGCGCCAAGCGCCAAAAGCGCCATGGCGCTTTTCGGAAACACGGCGCCAAGCGCCAATGGCGCCACAGCATTTTAGCGCCAAGCGCCAAAAGCACCGTGGCGCTTTCACATCACTAACCTCAAGCCTTCAACGTATCTGAACCACTTACCCATTCCAAAACACCTCATATTAAATTTCAACCAAAAATCACTTTCAAGAGAAAATGGGTTCATACGGAGATGCCTAGTAGTGCCCAATATCACTGGGCACTGGCTTAAGGGACTAGTGATGGAAAAAGCGCCAGGACTTTGGCGCCAAGCGCCAAAAGCGCCATGGCGCTTTTCCGAACCCCAGCGCCAAGCGCCAATGGCGCCAGAGCGAAATGGCGCCAAGCGCCAAAAGCGCCATGGCGCTTTTCTAGACCACGGCGCCAAGCGCCAATGGCGCCAGAGGATATTGGCGCCAAGCGCCAATAGCGCCAGCGCCAAAAATTTTTTGCTTCTCATATATGCGGCCATGCTGATGCACTGCTATTAATTTGTTTTTGGCGCAAGATACATGTCAACTGCAGTCACTTTTGTTCTTGTTGTCTTAATATTTTGGAGCTGGGTGTTTGGGCTAAGTATTGCACACCATCTGTAAAAAGTGCTACGATTTTTAAGGTGTTTTTAAAAATTACTTTTGGAATTTAGTTATTTTTTCCCACAAAATAATTTTCAAATTTTCAAATGATGCTTTCAATTTTTTTTGGAATACTTTCAATATTTCAACTAGGATATTGCAGTTTCAAGTTTTGCTAGTCACTTTTGAACACAGGATTTTGAGGTTTCAAATTTTGGATTGCCATTGTTGGAATGGCTTCAGAAAGTGATTCCACATCCTGTAAAATCAAGTGTCAAATGTCAAGAAGTAAATGTGATGTAAAGTGTCAATCAAAATAAAAAATAAAAAATTTTGATTCAACTTTTGACATTTTGCATGACACTTAACAAAGTTGTAGTTATGAAATATTGGATGATGTTTTTTACTCAACTTGACACTTTACAGGGTCCTCCTTTGACTCTGCTCAAACAAAACTGCAAGGAACGAGCACAGTATAGTGATTGAGCTAAAACCTATGTGAAGAGTGTTACACCAGTCCAATTAATAGTCACATAAAGCCTTACATAATTCGGATTAGATGGGACAAATGTTGAATACCCATGCAATCACAAGAAAATTGTTTAAAAAGTAATCAAGAATAGGGTATGTTGATCCGGGAATACACTGACAGTAGCACGTATAAATACTCGTGTAAATTATACTTAACAAGTCTTTCTGCATAAAAATAATGATGAATTTTGAGTACTTCTTGGCGCTTTTTTAAAACACTAGCGCCAAGCGCCAATGGCGCCACGGCGTCATAGCGCCAAGCGCCAAAAGCGCCATGGCGCTTTTCCAAACCCCAGCGCCAAGCGCCAATGGCGCCACAGCAAAAAGGCGCCAAGCGCCAAAAGCGCCATGGCGCTTTTTGCTTTGGCGCTAGCGCCAGGCGCCAGCGCCAGGCGCCAGCGCCATGGCGCTTTTCCATCACTATAAGGGACCCTCCACACTGTCAGTGGACACTGGCATGCTAAGTACACCACCTTGTCTCCAAAACCACACCAAAACTTGACAGCAGCAAAATCTTATTTCTTCATCAAATCATCACATTCTTTTTGCAAAAACCATGTCAGCTCATCAGAAACATGTTTATCGAGAGCCTGATTAACTGACTCATGTAAATACATATTAAAATACTATACATACCGTTGACCTCGAATAAATCCCCCTTGATTTAACCCCCCCCCCCCTCAAAATGTATCAATCACAAGTAACGATGGCAAAAAAAAATCGAAAATTCAAAACATTTTCGAATTTTCTATGTTTTTTGGTTTTTCTATGTCCAAAAACTTTGAAATGTATAATGTGAAATGTCTTCCAAGTGTCAAAAGTTATGATAATGCCCTGGAAAATGGCTAACATCCCTGGTTCCCTGGTAAAAACTGGTTCCCATCCCAATTCAAAGCTTGCTCAGGAGCCGACGAACAACGTTCAAATCCAAAAGTGCTGAACCTTGTTGCTAATAAAGTTGCAGCGTTGGAAGAAAATATTGCGGTATGCGCAGCGCAATGTACAAAGCAGAGTTGCGAAAGTGTATTTACACTTACCCGAAATACCCGGGTAAATGGGTATTTATATTTACCCTTACACTTACACTTTCATAAAATACCCATACACTTTTTTTACACTTTCCTGGACAAAATACCCGGATACAGAAAGTGTATTTTTTTCTTTCAGATGGCCCTGTCTTCAGCATTTGAGGAAGCATAAAACAGGGTCATGTTCAAAAAATAACTGCACAGTGCACACATGCAGTTATGCATTGAATGTAGAAAATATGGCAAATGACCAAACGTGTACCTTTGATCAGTACTCATGGTATTCTACAGTTTCATCATACTTTGTAAACAGGACAAGATCAATTTCACCTGCTGGACACTGGCTTTTGCATTGACATTATTGTTGTATGTCATTCTTGTATTTAAACAGTGTGTACTAAATAGTTTAATCAGTAAAATATCAACACTGAAAACGTGCCATTATTACACAACTTCATACCACTTAATTTGTTACAGTCTGGAATGTTTCATACGGCTGCTCATACAGCAGTAAAATGTGATGCATGAAAATGATAAATAAATTGATCTAAAGGTGAAAACAGTGGTGTTTTCTGATGCTCAACAGTGAGAGCTCTTTCTAAAAAAAATTTTACACTTACACTTTTTTTTACACTTTCCTAGGTATTTTAAAAATACCTTTCGCGTTCAGTATCCATACTCAAAATTTGGAAAGTGTATTTACACTTACACTTACACTTATACCTGTCTTTGGCTACCTGTATTTTAACAACTCGGGTACAAAGCTGGTATGAAGTGTATGTGTACGAGTATGCGTAGTGTTACTTGTCAGCAAGCTTTGAATTGGGATGGGAACCAGTTTTCATTTTGGAACCATGAAAACTAGTCGTGTGGCGCCATTGTATTTTTGCAGTAATTTAATTGTGTGAACTACCAGTAAATTCAACATTCCATTCTGTAGTTCAGAGTGGGTAATTATTGGTTCAATATAAATATTACAAAACAACAACATGGATACCGTAAATCCTGGAATAAGTTCCCCCCTCGAAAAACTTCCCCCTCTTGCGAGCACGAGGAAAAAATTACTGCCCCCTCGAATAACCCCCCCTATGATGCAGATGCAGAGATGCGTATGCAACAATACAAATCCAAAATAATGTTCTACCTATAGTGTCGACATACGTACTTATTTATGTATTTGAATCATTCCGATGTGGATGAACACTAATCTTCGTTGTATGGTTGAAATATCTACCGTAAATGCTCCAATAAGGCGACGGTCGGTTTATTGTTTTCAGCACATTTTTGGGGGTCGCATTGCCAACACACACACTAGTTTACCAACATGAAATGCTCGACCATTTTAGTAAACTGTTTTGACAAGACAGTATGAAGCACCGTACAACTCTGTACAGTGTTTCGTACTGTTTCGTCAAAACAGTTTACCAAAATGGTCTAGCATTTCATGTTGGTAAACTAGTGTGTGTGGGGCAATTATTGGAGGGGTCGCTTTATTGGAGGGGGTCGCATTGTATTTTTCGACACCTCAACAACTCAACTGTTCATTTAACTTGTATGAGCATGGCATCGTAAAGCATCCGCATTAAAAGGTATGCATCCGCGTTTAAGCATATGATCCACTTCAGCAGCCTGTGAATTGGCTTATTGGAGTTTATTGGCTATTATTGGCTTATTGGATGATGTTTTTTTTAAATATTTTTCTTTGGGGGTCGGGTTATTGGAGGGGGTCGCATTATTGGAGAGGGTCGCTTTATACTCACACAACGTGCCAAAAGGGGGTCGTACTATTGGAAAGGTCACTTTATTGGAGGGGGGGTCGTCCTAATAGAGCATTTACGGTATTATGAATACTCAATAAATGGAGCGATGAAGTTTATTTAACCTGTTCATATTTACAACAAATCAATTAGAAACTTTTCTGGATATTCTGATGAAAAAATTACCCCCCCCCCCCCCCTCGAATAACGCCCCCCCTCGATTAACTCACCCCTCGAAAAACTCCCCCCTCGATTAACCCCCCCCTGAACATTTCTGATGAAAGAACTCCCCAGGGACTTATTCAAGGATTACAGTATTACAAAGCTCATCACATAATATTTGATAAGTAATTTTTTATCGGTGGTGCACAAAACAACAGAACTGTTCTGTCATTCAGACATGGCATCACAACAAATTTGGGAGGAGATTTTTATGGTATGCTGGTATATGAATTTTCATGTTTTCAATTTCATAATCAATTTCACTATCCAAATATATACAATTGACATCAGATTCAGGATACTTATGCCAATGAATGTATCCATGAAGCCAGCAGCACCAGCCAGAAGTGATGCCCAATTATGCTTGTAAGTTTCCAGTATCTGAAAAAATTCTAATATATCTATACAGGGGTGGGCATCTTCAGTTACCGCTGGGAAAATGCGATAGATTGAGCTACGGTTGAGCTATCAGGATGAAATTTTAACACAATGGAGTAGACTCCATAGGACACCTATTCTGAAGTTTGCAACCCAAACGGCCACATTTTGGGTGAATTGTGGAACACACGGTTTTTAGTGTAATTTTGTGACTTGGCGTCACCCATAGGATAAATCGAGGGTGGCATTTGAGGGGGGGGGGGGTCATCGGTCGTTGGTGTCGTCCCATTCTGTCGTACATCGGCCGATTTTGATGCCCTTTGAGTATGTTGTGGTCGGGGCTACTACCAAATTCTTTTTTTACTCGAATAGTCCCCCAGTCCCGAGATAAGGGGGGTGAAGTCACAAAATTACACTAAAAACTGTGTGTTCCACAACTCCTCCAAACTGTGCAAACTTCAGCATAGGTGTCCTATGGAGTCTACTCTATTGTGTTAAAATTTCATTGTGATAGCTCAACTGTAGCTCAAGCTATCGCGTTTTTCCAGCGGTAACTGAAGATGCCCACCCCTGTATATTATAATAATCTAATAATTCTAATAATCTATATAGATTGTGTTTACTGAAGGCTAAGAGTTTCCAAGTGGGATACAATATTTTTGGGACCTGAGTGGTTACTGGTTAGATACATTGGATAGATCACCAAAAGGAGAAATACATAATTAGATAAAAGCTTTCACAGCAGAAAATGGGTGTGTGGTGTGTCAGGAAGGGAGGCTGGAGCTGGATGTGCATGAAGCACACTCTTCCACACACTCCCACCAGCATCACAAACTTCTGGTAAAGTGTTTTGTACACATTAGAAGAAAGATGGTAGCATGGTGGAAGTAGCATTGTGGAGCATCAGCATGACGTCACTTCATCATGCTTAACCATGCATCCTTAACTGTGCATACACCCTTTTTTGCTGTGCTTGGAGTTTATGTCCATGGTGTGGAGCCTAGCAGAAATAGCTTTGATTGTCACCCTTAAAACCAAACTGCACAGATGAACTAACCATTCGTTGAAGATAAGGACCTTTTCTGATCACAATATTTCTATATGTTTGATCAGTATTAATTTCACTTTCAGTTACTGAATAGTCAGCTCGCCACATGAAACACGGATTGCCCTGGAGAAAAGTGAAATGATTTACAAAGGTATTTTTCTATAATTTTGTGTTGTAAAATTCCCTGCATAAAATAAATTCAATTCAAGTGTTATTCACCTTTTTTGACAAGTTCAGGAAGTCTAAAGCTGATCCAGGGCAGCAGGGAGGTTTGCCACATTTATCACAACTTGTGTACAGTATGCTGCCACATTCAACATCTGTTATGAAACTCTCTTGCCTGAGTATTTCATCAATGTGGCCACACAAGCTAGTTTTCAATGTTCCTTTTTGAAAACTTGTAAATCAGCATTGAACGCATTGAGTTTTCTAGAATGAGTCGTTTTTACTCTCCATCAACTGTAGGTGATGGGCACCTCATTCTAGAAAACTCAAATGCATTCAATGCAGATCTACAAGTTTTCAAAATTTTGGTTGAAAACTAGCTTGTGTGGCACCAATAACGTATTATTGGAATGTGCAGTGTGACAATTTATTTATATCATATATTGGCACCTAAGACAAATTGGAGAAAATGCTGAGAAAAATGACAACTCACTCATAATCAATTAAAACATTTGTATCATTATTCCAGTCAGTCATTGATAGGCCAGTGCTACCAAGAATTCGGTATGGATCTCCTGCCTGCACAGTTTAATTTTTTTTGCAAATGGAATAAACTTTTTTCTGTAATGTTGGATGAATTATGAACTAGACATACCCAAAATTGTAGTAACTTTGATTGCAGTTCCACATCAAGGGGCATCTCAAGAGAACTATGGATTGTATTTCTTCCTGCAGAATGAGCAAACATTAGTTTGAAAATAATTCAATTACTGTATTTCCTCGAAATATCCCACTCCACCCTAAATTGAGTGTTAAGAGAATATAGATGCAGTTTGCATTCTGTGTAATACAGAACACATGTTGAAACATTAATTAAGGCAGTTAGAACAGGGTTTATACCATCTACATACTTATATAAGTCTACAGATGTTACTACATGTCAGTTATCGTTGCATTTTTCTACCTCAGCATACATTAACAACAATTTATTTGTACTGGGAGTTCCAAAAATTTCTGGTGAAATAATAACCCCCCTCAAAATACTCCCCTCTTGTTTAACCCCCCCCCCTCTCAGTTTCCACTATGAAAAAATAAACCCCCTGGGGGTATTTCATGGAAATACAGTAAGTATTAGGCGGTGTTTACACGGATTCTTTGTGACGACAAAAATTGTGATTTTGTCAACCATGTTTTTGGGTGAAAACCAATGAGTATAGAGATCGGACGCCTCAATTGATCATTATTTGATCGACCCCATTGCATGGAACAATATTTAATTTTTATAGATTATGCAATAATGCACAACAGATAATGTATTTTTCATGTTGTCGTAGCTTTGTCGGAGGGTTTGTTCTACGCGGCCTCGCTAGCGAGACCGCGTAGAACAAACCCTCCAACAAAGCTACGACAACATGAAAAAAGTGTGATCTAGTGTGCGTGATTAGGGAAATTATGGAATTTGATGTATGCCCCAGGCAGTGAAGCTGGCACAATCACGATCAATTGAGGTATCACACATGTAATATATTTCACGTTGATTGCACAAGAACAGTTATAAAAATTTCGTTTTTTGTCGTCACAGCAAATCCGTGTAAACGCCACCTTATGAATTGTAGGATACCACTAGACTTGCATAAAATGCTAATTAAGATTAATGTTTGTTTCGACATAAAATTTTTTTGCACCCCTTATACTCTCAAAAAGTTAGTTGGTATATGATGGTTGACTTTAGTTGGGATGATGATATTGCAATCACCATTTTATGCTTTCAGCAATTTGATTCAATTCTTTTTGCATTTTAGGATCAGCTTAAAGGTTTTTTTTACATGGTATTTTCTATTGAAGATGCTGTTTACTGGATGGCACATTTGATCTTTTTTTACAGGATACTTATGTTGGAGATGATTCTGTATATTGCTATTGGTATTAATGGTGAAAATAAGAATATGCTAATGAATTCATCAATTTCTAAAAAGTTTAACATGACAACATGCCAGGTCTTGGTGGTATCATGCTATTATCCCACAAAGCACATAATAATCCAGTGACTACTTGAACAGATTGGAATGCATCAATACATGGTCTGGTCCACCCATCCACTCCCTCAACTGTACATCTTGATTTCTCCAATACCTTCCAAAGAGTATCTTCACCCTGTACAACCATGTAAATCTTTTTTTTATTTTTTTATTAAAATGGTAGTGAATGAAACTAACTGTCTCAATGTTACTATGGGTACATAACAGCAATGAAGCTGTATTGAATTCAGACTCTACAGGGTGCTCAACAGCCACTTGACTGGCATAC
>OZ038460.1:2290457-2402561 GCA_964036195.1 Sphaerolaimus hirsutus | reverse complement strand
AAGCGCACTTCCCGATGCTGACGCAGTGAAGACACTTCACAAACATTGTGCAGCATCGTTGACGCACATCTGTGATGTGAAGTGTCTTCACGTTCAACTTCGTGAAGCGCTGGGAAGCGCCGACCAGCTTCTTGAAGCGTCGGGAAGTGTTGCCGTGAAGACGCTTCAAGACGCTTCACGACGCATCAACCCCCCATTTTTTGCTGTGACCAGTCACATCCATTCAGCTGCACAGGTTTATGTGCAGTCAAACTGAGGGAGAAAGGACGCCTCAAAAGATCTGATATACCGTATTTCCTCGAAATACCCCCCCCCCCTTGAAATACCCCCCCTTCGTTTGACCCCCCCCCCCCCCCTCTCGAGACCACTATGAAACAATCACCCCCCCCCTCGAAATACCCCCCCCAAAATTGAGTGTAAAGGGAACGTACATGACAATAACTGTAGTTTGTGTTCAGTGTACTGCAGAACACACGTTAAAACAATGTCGGTGTCACGTTAGAACAGTGTACATACCATCTACATACTAATATTAGTCTACAGAACCTTATAAATGGCGGTTTTTGTTGCATTTTTCGACGTCTGCGTACGTTTCAGACGACAATTTCGTACTTGGTTTTCAAAAATTTTCTTGTGAATAACCCCCCCCCCTCGAAATACCCCCCCCCCCCCTCGTTTAACCCCCCCCCCCCCCCCTCTCGGGACCACTATGAAACAATCACCCCCCGGGGGGTATTTCGAGGAAATACGGTAGCCAGAAAAATTGAAATGTAAAAAGTTTAGCTGTCAGAAATCAGAATTTCTAATGGTCAACAACTATTCTTTGGAAACTGGAAACAGCAAGTGGAAAATAGAAAGTTGACTATGGGGCATCATAACTTTCATAAGCACTATTTAATATTTGCAAAATTGCAATGGAGTTGTGGAATTACAGAGTGTAACTCATGAGTTTTGATGAAATCCGTCCTCAGCACCTCAGTTTTTCTGCACATCTTGATGCAACATGGGTGAATTGTAGCTAGTATTTCAATTCACACACATACCATATAAATATAAGCTTAAGTATACTCGGCGTACATGATACTCTGCCCTTGCACTGATTTATGTCTCGTGTTGGAAGCGTGCCAATGTTTATCAAATCATGCGATTTCCGTAAAAAGATGGAAAAAATTCATCGATGTGAATATGTTAATGAATTACATTATAACAAAAATCAATTTTGTCATATTGTTTATGAATCTCGCACCCATGCACCATCGTTGGCACTCTTCCAGCAGGAACCACGCGTGCAAGGTGTAAAGTAACCGGAGTATGCCTTTAGGCCGCGTTTACACGGATTTTTTTGTGACGACTCGACAACATTAAAAAATCCAATAAGTTGAATAAAAAGATTCCATATTCATGAGAAGAAGTGGTCAACTATACATTCTCCTTAGGCGAATATGCATGTCAAATTGCAGAATCGTGCTTGCAGCTCAAGCGTTAAAGACGTTGTCGAGTCATCACAAAAAATCCGTGTAAACGCAGCCTTAACAAACTCTACATCTCCTGACTATGGCAGCATCACATGTTCTGTTGACTATGGTTGAAAGATTATAAGTTTTTATTGGGCTTATGATAGATGTAGAGTTGCTGGTTTTTCCAAACTACTTTGTTTTGCTATGGCTCAAACCAATTTTATATTAGAAAGTAAAAACAGATTGGCCTTGCTAGACAACTGACCCTACTGAGACTTTCTATGTATGCATAATACAATGTACATAAAACAATAAAAATTAGAAGGAATGTTAACATACAGAATGACCACTTTACACCCATTGAACTGCCCTGAGCAGCCTCACAATTTGTTTTATCAGACTCTTTAATTTGTATTGTTTCAATTGTTCCATCCTGGATTTTATCATCAGTAACTTTGATACAGGAATTCTGAACTGGAATGTCAGTATGCTGCTGCTTGTGTGCATCTGCAACTAATCCCAGTGGAACAACTGCATTTATTGCTCTGGCTGTCTGTTATTTTGGCATGGATTAATGTATCTTTTGGGATTTAAGGACATCCAATGTTAAAGGATATTTTTCATTAAAACATCAGAGGTTAAATGAAAATATGTTAAAGGTTGACTATTCCATAAATGTAAAGTGTAACTTACACCTGGAGTTTTTCTGTGTATCACCATTGAACGCAATGTATGTTTTGCAAGTATGTCCAGTGTAGCAGTTGCAGGAATTTCAGATTCTGATATGAAAATATATTTCTTTAGGAAAAAACCCCATCATTTTTACCTTTATTTTCTGTCAATATTTTGTACAAGTTCCCCATATGTAATTGCTGTTTCAGGAGCTTTTAGGTTATGTACACTATACCATAATCCCCTCTAGATCATCCAGAACTCCAAAAAATGGTATAGTCTAGTCTACTCACCTTACACTTTACAATGAAATTTACCATCCAAAAAAAGTAAAAAAGATTTGATTTTTCTCTCATCACATCATATTGCTTTTACTTTGGCAGAGTTCCCATTTTTTGCTGTGCATCATGTGCTTCTGTGGCTCAACTTTTTTTAATTTCAATTTGCTTTCAATTGCCTCATCTTTATCACTATAGAACAGTAGAATTGCCTTTATCACTATAGAACGACAGAATATCAGCTAGAATCCCACTAGTGGGACCACTAAAAACAGCCTCTAGTTAACATGCCAAAATGTAACGGTAAACTCGGCAGACATAAAACAACTCAGTGATTCGGCCCTAGGTTACCAATGACGTAGGTTTTTTAATTTGAACTTGAATGGACGGATTCCATTCGGTTCACGATACATTTGATTCAATCAGACTTTTTATGCTAGAACAATATGAGTTTGATAGTCATATCGTTATAGAAAGTCAGTTTGTAAGGCCTTAGGTCGGATCTTTTTGTTGCAACCCAGACAAATTCCTCTGAAAAAATACGTATGAATTTTGGCACACGTCCAAATTCTTAGCGTTTCGTACAAAAAGGATTAAAGACGCACGAATTCTGTTGACGTCACCGATAATGGCTGTGTAATGCAATTAAGTCAACTCGCCATTAGCGACCATTTGCGGTTGCTTAATTGGATTCCGCTGCCATTATCGGTGATGCGAACAGAAATCATGCATCTTTAAACTTGTTTGTATGAGACACAAAGAACTTGGACGTGTGCCAAGTTTAAGTATTCATACTCGTACAATAGGTAATCCCGTAGAACAATGACTTCCAAAAAGTCAGCCGAGTTTAATACCGTATATCCTTGAATAAGACCCCCCTTGAATAACACCCCCCTGTTGACAGGTGAGGAAAAAATAATCCCCCCCCCCTTGAATAACTCCCCCCTCTTGAATAAGTCCCCCCTCTGGGTAAAACAATCGATGAGCAACACACGAAAATGAAACCGTAACAAACAGAAAAATAAAGCTATGTCTGGGCTGATTCATCGAATGCAAATGGGGTTTGGTGTGTGAAACGAAAAATACAAAAGAATGTTAGCCTACTGGTCATTTTCTGCATTAGATGTGTTGACGGAATGCATACAAACAATGAATAAAGTGAAAGTTTTCCTGGAAGTTCTGAGGAAAAAATAACTCCTTGAATAGTACCCCCCCCCCCTTGAATAACTCCCCCCCAACAAAAAAACCCTCTGACAAAATAATAATGACCCTGGGGTCTTATTCAAGGATATACGGTATATACAAAAGGCAAGCTGAAATAATTACGCACACACACATCTGAAGTGCATGAACACAGCAAAAAATGGGTCTGTGGGATAGCCGGGTTGACATAGCATGAATCAGCATCAGTGAATACCTATATTTACTTATGCATGAAACAGCTTCCAGATACACTTAATTCAATGAACATACTTAATGAAAGTGGAATTGAATTGACTCTCACACACTCTATCATGACAATAAAAGTTCAAGATGCACACTTCACAAATTATGTTGTATGCTTGGCATGGTTTGTGATACAATATGAAGATTTTGGATTGGGATGCTAATTGCTAGTTAGCTTTCTTAATGCTGATGACATGTGTTTGCCTGAAGTCACTCCATGATGTAATGCCAAATCTCAAACTCAACTGAATGAGCATGGCAGTGACTAGTGCAACATACCCTAATGGCAGAAATGGTACAAATTGAAGTTATTCATTAAGTTGAAAGATGCATCTAACATACTAACAAATAACCAATTGAAAAAAGTAGGTAAATAATTTGTTACTTTTGAATAAGTGGCCACTCTGATAATATGTTGGGAAGAAGGTCTTCCTGAAAGAAAATATTGTCAACATAGGGATGATAGTATTATGGGCTAAATATGTCACACATAGTTACTGTCATTGTTTTATTATTTTTCTCTATAAAAAAACTTGAACTGCTTGAGAGCAGTCACACTGGATTATGACACATACTTATATGCATCATTGGAGCATATTTACAATAATTGATCCATTTCATCAATTGCAATAATTATCTTAGCAGACAAAAAAGCCAACCATTAGAGATTTGTGATCCTTCTGATGACTTGGATGCTGTTCTCCATTTTCCAAACCATTGCTTCAGTTTTGCATAGAACACTAATGAAATTTCAAAGATTCCTGAAATAATTTGTTCAGCAGAAAAGTTAAAATTTAATTTTAATGAGTACACACACACACACACACCTGGAATGGCAAGGCCAAATGCTAGACCAACACCACCTATTGATAGTGCAATCATATCAAATGGCTGCAAAATGCAGTCTGAATAAACTCCAAATTAAGTTCAACAGACTAATTTAAATTTTCAAAAAAATGAAAGCTTTGCATTAGAATGCAGTTTAGTGGGGGATTCCCTCAGAGGGAAGCATGCTGTTACATTCATTTTTCAATGTAGTTCCCCAAAATCAAGTAGAGGGGGTATTTCAATGGGGATTATAATTTCACCAGAATTACTTATTCATTGTTGAAACATGCAGATGTAGAAAAATGAAACAATAACCAACATGTATAAGCATACAGATATCTGTCTTTACTAACATAACTTAGTTGTTTGTTTGAATGTCATTGTTTTTAATGTATGTTCCACATTACACTGATCTCAAACTGCAGTTTTTTGTAATTATTTACTTTTTACAATCATTTATGTTGGGGGTATTTGTTCTTTGGTGGGGGGGAGTATTTATTCATAAGCTCACTCAGATGTGGGGGTATTTCAAGTGCGATATTTTGAGGAAATAGAGCAGATATTTTTCAGGACAGTGCCATCATACTACTGTATTTGCTTGGATAATTCCACTGGAGAATTATTATTTCATCAGACTGTTTTTGAGGGGGAACTATTTGAAGGGGGAATTATTATTTCTTCAACATTTTCAAGCATGTTTATATCGAGTTATTTCACAAAATATTCTTTATTAATCCAATAACATGTCATGTTTGTTAAGATAGGGCACAATAAATTGATCAAAGCTTTTAAGGGGGTGGGGATTATTCAAAGAGGGAATTATAGTTTCCTCACTTATCTTTCAGGGGGGATCATTTGAGTCAGGAATTATCCAAGGGGGAACTATTCAAGCAAATATTTTACTTGGGCTTCATGCAACTAGTGGTTCCTGATGTCACAGAAAAATCAACATAATGTCATATTGCTTAGCATCACATTATACGACTGTTGAGAATGACCATTATTAGAACTCACATTTGTTGAATATACATCCTCAATAGATAGAACCCTTTCATTAAAAATGAAATAGTGTATTGTAACATATCCTGGTTTTGCCATAGGATGATCATCTAGGATCTGCTTGGAACAAACAGTTTGAAAATATATAATTAATGAGAATGAATAAATACACAAAGGATCATTATTAAAAGAAAAAAGCAATTTTACAACAAAGTTTAAGGCCTTTATTTTTGATTTTTGTATCCTTTTTTATTCATGGTAGTCAAAGTGTGATATAATTCTAAAACTTTCACTGCTTGAATAATATGATTTCAGCTTTTTGTCTCAATTTATTATGTAAAATTAAACTTTACTTCACATCAAACATTACAGAACTGACTGCTGTGTTCTGGACAGTTATGTCAATTTTGTTGCATGGTGTTTGGGCTATATTCCTCTGCCACCATTTCATATAAAATTGCCTATCCTCATCAGAAATAAGATTATATAACTTTTTAGTCACTTCATCTGTTTGTGTTCCAGGTCTATCATCTGCATGCTTCATTGGGTTTTTATATTCCCAGTCATGGTTATCAACATCTGCCAATGTGAAATTGTGAGATACTGCTGTTTGAACCAATTTAGTGATGCAAAATTTGAAAAGTGAGCAACATATTGTTTTTTTATAATGGGTTAAAAATATTGTTTTGCACTTTGATAGATGAACTAGTGGTTGTGCACCAAATTTGTATCATTTATTAATATTTTTGTCTAATGAAAAGTCAGGCTACCATACATCAAACTATAGTATTTCTTCTAATAGAAGAGCACCATTCTATTTTTTGTCAACTTTTTTACCTGTCATTCTATTAAGCTGGAATTACAGCTCAGCGGCGTTTGCTGTGGTATGATGACGACGTAAAATTGATTACATCAAAATAGACAAAGGTACAGCATTGAAATTTCAGAATTAGATAGTTCTAGTAATTGTGTGTAATTGTGTTGACCGTGGCAAAATGGATGGATAAAGAAATACAGAGATTTGATATTTAGGTTCTTTTTCGCTCATTTTTATATTTACACAATTTATCTATTTCATGCACTATATAAATTACCACGCAAGGTATAGTATATTATTTATTACCTGCACTATATTATTCATCCATGGAGAATATTTGATTAAGAAAGTGTCTTATGAGTTATTGATAGGTTTATGTGGAATATTTAAGTTAAAAGGTCAAATATGTTATTATTAAGTTTATGAACATAAAATTAGGAGTATTCGATTTGCCATAATTTTCTGATTATTATTATATATACACATGTTTAGTTTACTTGCAATTCAGGAAACTCAAGTCCTATAAATATTTACGGTACATTACTTCACATAACTTCTTTGAATGAGCGTCCTAATAGAGAAACGGTGCCCTGTGTGACTAGAACGTATTTACTTGCAAGCCCTTTGCATAGGCATAATTATTATAGCTTCGCAATGCTTTATATATTTACGTTACTTTGACATTTATAGTGAATACCCTGCTCGAATTATATCAAATACACTATATTAACCTTGCTCAATTAAGATACCTATTTACCTCAAATAAGTCCCAATTTGCCAATTATCAAATATACTTTTTCAGGAAGTGATTATTATGTCAATTATACCCTGCTCTATTTACGTCATTAGGAACATTTACATCGCTATTTACGATTTCCAACTCTATCATATTAGTTTCCAAAGTGCGTCAATGTTTTCTGACAAATTGAAACAGATTGGTAAATCGGCCGAGTTTGCCGACTTCGCGCCTGGCAAGATTAATGGTTTTTCTATTTGCCCAATTTGTACCTAGTATTTCTTTACCATAGTTATTTGAATGTATGTATGTGCAGTATAAGCCAACTGTTTCGGCTAAATGTGTCTTATTAGCACATTTGTGTCTTATTTGTGCATTTGTATTTAGGAATTATTGTAGCTATGTTTTTATACATAATTTCCGTGTCTCGGCAACTTTTGGAGTTTTTACTTCAGTCTTAGACTTTAGTCAGTCTTATGACCCAAGTCCCAACCCAGAAAATAAGCTAGCAATAGAAACTTCAACTAGGGAGCTCGCTAACTTTGCGCTTTTGTAATCAAGCTGTATCTGATCAAAATAAAGTACCTGAAACAATTCGAAAAACCCTTTTAAACACGTTTGGCTACAACGAGAAAATCCAACTACTCTAGAGGCCGTCACTCACTACGGTCTTGGAGTTACCAGAATTGGTGGTAGAAGACGCTGACTTTGGTGGCTTCATCACAGTAATGTCCCAAAAAAATTTTTATCAAATAATCATAATTTTAAGTAGTTATTAATTTAACGTTTGGTGACATAAAATGTGTAAATTCTGACATAAAATCAATAACTTATTAAAAAAAATTTTTTTCTTAGGACATTACACACAATTACTAGAACTATCAAATTCTGAAATTTCAACACTGTACCTATGTCTATTTTGATGTAATCAATTTTATGACGTCATCATTTCACGTCAAACGCCGCTGAGCTGTAATTCCAGCTTTAGAGGTGCTGTTCTATTGGAGGATGCCATTCTTTTTTTCACCAAATTTTTCACACTTCCTCATTTCAAAATAGCTTTATTTTTAATGAAGCTTGAGCAATATGTTAATATCAGAGCATCAATTTCAGATACAACACCTATTTGAATGCTTTGCATGTTATCACTACCCTTTTTTTATTCATTTTTGTATTTTGGCACACTCCCAACATAATTCCTACATGTCGTTCTATTGGAGGTGCCATTCAATTGGAGGCTGCCATTCTATTGTTTTTGTGAGTGCAAAATTTTGCCAAAACTGCCATTCTATTGGAGGTGCCATTCTATTAGTGGTATGCCATTCTATTAGAAGAAATACGGTACTCAGTTAGCCAGCTGTCAGTTAGTCAATTAGTTCATTCCATGGTCTGATCAAAAACATACCTGTGACACTTAATAGCTCATGACCAAAATTCTTTGTATCCTCACGATTACTAATTAGATAAGCAAATGGTAGTGATCCATCAAGAGGCTGCGTAACAGACAAATTCAGACACTGTCTGGGGAAAATAAATATGATAATACTTATGTGTACCTGCATATCCACTTATTTTGAGTTTGACATTGAAATGTTGAATTGTTTGGGTATACACACTATATGCATGTTAGTGCTGCCATGATATGTATGTAACAAATATTCCATTTTGTTGTTGTAGTTGCACTGTACTTGTATTCAAATGATTCAGACTAGATGCAAAGTTAACTAGAGGTGTACACAGTAAATTTTAGCATCACTCCCTTATTACCCATTCCCAGTACAAACATGTGTGCCTTGATATCTCCAGTCATTGTAAACTAAATTGACCTAAATGCAATAATGATTCCAAGTTACCATGATTACCTCAAATAATCACCCCTCCCACAAAACACCCCCCATCTGGAATGAGGTATGTCATGTATGCTATATACATGTGCTGTATTTCCAGTCCAGTTTATGTCCAGTTTGAATCACAGCTGTACATAGACTAGTTTGTGTAGCAATGTAGGTTTATATGCACAGATATATCCTGTTTGGTCACACTTACTACCATTTATGTGTCTGTGAAACCAAATTCTTTACTATCATCCTTTTCAAAAATTTCTGGTGAAATAATACACCCCCATCAAATAAGCCCCCCTTAATTGACCCCTCAAAATTTACTGAAAAAATAATAAACCCCCATGGGGGTAATTTGAGGTAATACAGTAACCATACTTGACAATAAAATGCTCTCACCTTTTGCATGTGAATCCCACCAGGTGAAAATTTTGCCCACATAGTTGCATTACAACAAAATTCTGAAAAAAAATCAAAATATTTGGCCATTAATTTTGTAATTCAAACAAAAAAACCTGAGTTTTCAGCCCAGAACTGCTCCATGGCAGTACTTGATCCACCACCTGGCATGCAGAACATACAACCAAACCATGCTTTTTGCAGTATTGCTCTTTGTAAGTGTCTGTGTTGAATGATATCAATATCTCTGATGCAAAAAAATACACTATCATTAAAAAACATTCTCTCCAGACCTTCATCAAGTTTCCCAGTAATACACACTTTCACACATACTAACAGACGTTTTATACAAACATCAATTATTTTTTATTCATATATGCAAACATCATTTCATATAAACATCCAACACAAAACTTCAACATATGGTGGCGACACCACTAGGGTGTCAATTTTCCGTTTCCATTTTCCATTTCCGCTTTTCCACAGGAAAATTTTTTACGTTTCCATTTTCTGTTTTCCGGCAGCTGAAAATTTTTTACCTTTCCGTTATCCGTTTTCCGGCAGCTGAAAATTTTTTACATTTCCATTTTCCGTTTTCCGGCAGCCGAAAATTTTTTACCTTTCCGTTTCCATTTTTCCAGGCCATTTTTCCATTTTCTGGCTCGATTTTCAGTTTTCTGGCATTTTTCCATTATTTTTCCAATCTGTGTTTATCTTTTTTCACTATGGTGTTTTTAACTACCAGGTTCTTGTGTCATTCATAATTTTTATCTGTATCCAAATCTGTAAAAAAACACAAAGTAATTTTGGACACATACTTTGCAGTCTGCTGAGTATACTTTTTACTGTTCAGATACATCAAAGTTCACTTTTGCTAAATTCTTATTGTTGTTGTAGTGTACTTTTGCTACCTTTTGATGATTTTTTGTTGGTTCAGTTAAGCTTGAACTACAAGTGAAGTTACTGGCATGATTTATAGTTGCAGAATGTACAGCTACCACAATCAAAGCCAAACAGGCAAACTTGCATGCAGGTTTTCCTTCTGCAAATTTGTCCATTTCCGTGCAAATCTCACTTTATTTTTTCCGTTTCTGTGAAAATTTCGCTTTTCGTTTTCCGGCATTTCATTTTTCCGTTTTCCAATGATAATTTTTTTTACCTTTCCGTTTTCCATTTTCCCTGAGTGAAATTTTTTTACCTTTCTGTTTTCCGTTTTCCGGCCAATAATTTTTTTTTACCTTTCCATTTTCCGTAAAGTTAAAAAAATTTGACCTTTCTGTTTTCCGTTTTCCGTGAAAAAAATTTTTTGACACCCTAGACACCACCCTTTGTGACACGTGCCATGTGCATGCATTAATGTTTTGCCATATTGCATGTCATGTCAGGTGCAGCGGGCACTCAATTCAAGCATGGCATTGTATTGTCTCATGACATGATCACCCTAACTCTAACACTCTATTTGACTATGGTACTCAATCCAAGCATGGGACTCAAAACAAGCCAATAACATATGGATAAAACCTATCCTTTCTATTTCAAATGCTATTTTTACAAGACATTAAGAACAGAAACCAACATTCTATGATATCTCAACTATGGTAACCAATGAATAAAAAAGTAAATATGAAGGCTGTGCTTCTAAAAGTACAATCTACAAAAAATCGATTTTGAGATAATGAAATAATCACAGATTAAATGTTTGGAGTATGCAATTCCCACACATGAGTATTGGGTATGGGTATTTTGAGTATGGTTTGTGTTGACCGTGGTGGCAAATTCTGTGTTTTCTGACAAATTGAAACAGATTAGTAACTCGCCCAAGTTTGCCGACTTAGTGCCTCTCAAGATTAATTGTTTCTTTCTCACCCAATTTGTATGCTGTATTTCTTTACCAGACTTATTTGAATGTATATGCGCGCTGCGTAAGCCAACTGTTTGGGCTAAATGTATCTTATTTGTGCATTGTATTTAGGAAATTATTGTAGCCAGGTTTTCTATACAAATTTCATGTTTCTGCAACTTTGGAAGTTTTTACTTCAGTCTTATGACCCAAGCAATTGACCCAAAAGAGTTAGTGATAGAAACTTTGACTAGGAAGCTTGCTAACTTTGGGCTTTTGTACTTTATGCTGTATCTGATAACAATAAAGTACCTGAAATAACTTTGAAAACCCCTTTCAACACACAACAATGAAATAAACACAATTGGCTGCCGGCAAGTGAACGTTCGGCTACAGGGAAAATCCAACCACTCTAAAGACCGTTGCTCAATACTGTCTTGGAGTTGCCGGAATTGGTGGCAGAGGTAGCTAACTTCGGTGGCTTCATCACATGGGTACTTGGGGTATATTGTTGGTTATTGTTATGCATGGTATAGTCTTTGGGTGACACTTGTGTTACTAGCTATATAAAATTTAGTGAATTGCCTCCATTGTAGATCAGTACTTTTAATGGTACAATTTGTAAAGCACATGAAGATTGGTAACTTTAAAAGCACAAAATCAGACAGATGTAGATTGGTACTTTTACCCATAATAAAAAAGCACAAAATGTGTTTTTGCTCTGAAAAGTGCTGATCTGACATCGGTACTTTGAGAAGCACAAAAAATAATTTGTAGATCGGTACCTTTATTAAAAGTACAATTTTGAAAAAAGTGTGAAGATCAGTACTTTTAAAGATACAAAAGCTGAAAAAGCTTGTAGATCAGTAATTTGTAAATTGCATTAACTGTATCTTTAACCCATATCTCAAAATTTAATTTCACACCCCCGTATTATATATATTTTTGAAGAGAGTTTTTATGGGGACCACTTATTAGAAAAATTTGTAGATCGGTACTTTTAGAAGCACACCCTTATGCTAACAATTTTCATAAAAGCCAAAGTGTACCTTTCACGAAAGTAGATGTAACTGCCATGGTACTCTTCTGCAGTGCAACCATTGAGTTTGTCATTTGTCAACAAATCATACTTTTCAGGTGGCATCAACCAATCACTGTATGGCATGGCAACATTATGGGTGACAGTGAGGCCTGTATACAAATGATACATGCATGACAAAAAAATGATTTTTATGAAAGCTGTAAATTGTGACCTTACCTCCAGAAATGAAACTGCCATTGAATTTCTCTAAACTTGATCCACTCACCCTCAGCAAAGCCTGGATGGTATTTTATAGGGTGCCAAAAAATTTGTTTTAGGGAAAATGGAAATGGAAATATTTTGCACTTGCTGGAAACTGGAAACACAACAAAAATTCAGGGAACAGAAAACGAAAAACAAGATGGAAAACAGGAAATGTACAGCTGAAATTTGCACAGAAATGGAGAAAAAATTGCTGGAGTTTTGCCTGAAACCGGAAAAAATTTGCTGGAAATTGTAACAATTGCTGAAATTTTTATGTAAAATAGGAAAAATTTCACATAATTGAAAACCTGCATGCATTTTACTGGTTTGGCTGTAACAGAAAACAGATAGTTGAGCTGGAAAAAGAGAGAATAAGGCAGAAAAACAAAAAAAAATTAGTGGCTGGAAAACGGAATGGAAAACGGAAAAAATTTGCCTACGGAAAATGGTGGAAATGGTAAACGGAACGTGGAAATTTGACACCCTAGTATTTAGCACCAAAAGTAAAATTGTTTTTTGTTGTATGTGCAAGTAGAGTGGCAAAATATTGTTTTATGGAAAACAAAAAGGGTAAAAAAATTCAGCTGCTGGAAAATGGAAAATATAAAAATTTTGCTCTGGAAAGTGGAAACAAAAACCTACATTTGTGCTAGCACCTACATTTAAGTGTGAAAAATCACTCCCAAATTCAATGTACTTAGTCATTTACATTCCTGACCATTTGCATGTCTGATTTTATTTGTTGATGTCACATAATTTTTACATAATATAGTCAGCATTGATGTTTTTTTGGAGAAATTACCAAATTACCATCCCATGGCACCAATACCATGGCCATTGTTTTTACATCCACAAAAGACATACCTATCCATACATTAGATTTCCTCGAAATACCCTGCCTCCTCAAAATGGCCACTATGCATTAATAACCTACCCTCGAATTACCAGAGTTGTTAAAAGGTACGTACATTTACTCAAAAAATACGCGTACGCGCGTACGCGGTAAATACATTTACATATACTTTTCCAAAAAATACCGTACGCACGTGTACGCGTACACTTTCAAAGCGTACGCGTACGGAAAATGTATTTATGAAAGTTCAATGTGGGACATATTTATAAAATAACTACACTGCTATGTATTTACAGAAGTGGTTCCATTGAATATTTTAGATATGTGGGGGTAGTGCCTTTAAAAATTTCAAAATTCGCAACCAAGTCGAAATGGTTGTGGAGACAATGGATGTGGTAAACGAGTCGGGAGAACGATGATTTTTATCTCCTAGAAAAAAGAGACCTTGAAAACTATATAATCTGTCATTTGCTTATAGAAAAACATATGTTGTGATGTACACGTATGAAAAAGTGCCCACTTTTACACATTCTATGAAGAAAAGTAGTCGTTTCTACACTCACAAAAAAGTACCCACATTTACGCGTACGTACGAGTAAAAAAAAAGTAATTTACGTTTTCTATACTTTGTGGTGAGTAAAAAAAATACCTTACCTTTACATATACTTTTAAAAAAGTTCAGTAATTCTAACAACTCTGCGAAATACCCCCATCTGGAATGATGTAAATTGATTTACATCATGTAAATATGCATTGTATTTGTATGATATTTTGCTGCCAGTTCTATCGCAGCTTCACTTTACTAGTTTGTGTAGCGATGTACGTTGATATGTCCAAATTCATCAGATTTGGACACATTTATTACCAGTTTTCAGTACTTAAATGACTATTATTTGCTATGAACTTCACGAAAATTTATGATGAATAATAACCGCACCCCATAAAAATACCCTTGTTTCCACTATGAAACCATCATCCCATGGGGTATTTTGAGGAAATATGGTAGTCATACTTATATTTACTGATCTGACTAAAATTTAGTGATCTCCATATTCACCCATATGCAGATCAATGTAATATTATGAGGAAAAATTCTGATTGAATATGGTAGATTTCTTGTCAAGTGTGCAATCAGTTGACTATACCATACATTTGTTTTCAAAAGTTTCCAGTTAAAAACTACATGTTTCATTGACTGAAGAACTCATTGCAAACATCACAAATTGTAGATATTTACTTCAGGAGCCACTCCCATACCCTGTAAAATACCATGCAATGTGTAAAGAGTTCTGTGATAAGCCCTGTAAATTGTCAAATATAATTTGTTTTATTTGTTATTGGATGTCAGACTTTTTATGACATTTCCCATGACTTTTGACAGTGTGTATCACACTGTTTTACATGGTATGGGAGTGATAAGTCCTGTAAATATTTAGAATTCAGACAGTCTTAATGCACCAATCAAATCCCTACAAATATCTATCAGATAAGTCTGATAAATTGTTACAACAAAAATTTGTCTTTAGCAACTCTAGCAATTTTTGGTTAGAAATAATTTTTGATGCACTCATTTTTCAAACACAGTCACCATGAAACCGATTTTGGTGTTATTGTGGCACTGTACACCATAAGCCCAGAGTTGGTATTGGATATTTATGTTTACACCGACATATGCACCATGGCACTTTTCATGGTGTGGGGTAGTGATGTGAAAGCGCCATGGCGCTGGCGCCTGGCGCTAGCGCCAAAGCAAAAAGCGCCATGGCGCTTTTGGCGCTTGGCGCTCAAATGCTGTGGCGCCGTGTTTCCGAAAAGCGCCATGGCGCTTTTGGCGCTTGGCGCTACTTTCCAGTGGCGCCATTGGCGCTTGGCGCTACCATTTTTTAAAGCGCCAAAAAAGCGCCAGAGAATGATAATTGCGCCGCTGTGTTCATGTGCCTTATTGCCTATTTTCAGCAAATTTTGGCCATGTATGTAATTATTTTACATAGATATTTTACTCAGATACGGTATTTCCTTGAAATCCCGCCCCCCCTCTCGAAATACCCCCCCCCCTCAAAATGGACACTATGAAATAATTACCCATCCCCTAGAAATACCCCCCCCCCCAAATTGAGTGTACAGAGAACATACATGACAAAACTTCAGTTTGTGATTCGGGCAATGCAAAACACACGTTTCAAACAATGAATTGTTACGTTAGAACAGTGTTACACACTTAAATAAGTCAATACACTCTTATATATAGTGGTTATTGTTGTATTTTTCTACGTCTGCGTACGACAATTTAGTACTGGAATTTCAAAAAATTTCTGGCGAAATAATAAGCCCCCCTCGAAATACCTCCCCTCGTTTAACCCCGCTCAAAATTCTCACTCTGAAACAATCATCCCCGGGGGGGGGGGGGGGGGGTATTTCGAGGAAATACAGTATGTAATATAGCTATTTTTACCCTGTTATCTCACAGTTTGCACTTTAAATCTTGAAATATCCAATAGATTGAAACGCTGCAACCCCCAACCCAGACAATCTTTCAGCTTCTACCACTTCAGAGAGGCAATTTGCTATCTATTTGAACCAGTCTTAGTTACACTTGTGTGTTGAGCAAGAAAACTTATTGATTTCCATTATTTGACCATTTTTGTCTTTTTGGAGGCAATACAAGTTATTGAAACTGAAGAAAATAGTACTTTGTCTCACCTGTATCATTAAAGGCAATATCATTTTGGCGCTGGCGCCATTGGCGCTTGGCGCCATGGCTCCCTGGCGCCTTTGGCGCTTGGCGCTAAGGTCCAGAAAAGCGCCATGGCGATTTTCGCGCTTGGCGCCACTTTGCTGTGGCGCCATTGGCGCTTGGCGCTGGTTCCGGAAAAGCGCCATGGCGCTTTTGGCGCTTGGCGCCAAAAGTCTGGCGCTTTTTACATCACTAGTGTGGGGACAGTGCCATGGCACTTTTCTTAGTGATGCACCAATGTAAGAATACTCCACTTAAATTTATTGACAAAATGTTAGATAATTCTCACATTTATGCAACAATTTATTGGCACACATTTTTTGTATCATCTCTTTGTGATGTTCAATTGCACCTACAAAATACCTGTGACCACAGCTTCTGTGCTCTTCTGCTATGGAATGAGCTGACTGGACGAGTAGCGAATACACGCTGATGGAAAGCCTCCCCGATATATGTTCCTGGCCTGAACTCTTCACTTTTGGTATATTGAACAAGTTTTTGCCATTTTTTCTTATCAAATGCATGAATTGGTGCGAATACAGTGCCTGGTATTTAAATGTATGTCAAAGATGTGAACATGAAATTGCAGAAAAAAATAAAAATAAAATGCATGGGAACACACTAAGATGTAACTGCTGAACATATCCCTCCAACTCACTGCCAAGATAGATAAATGTTGATTTGTAAAACTCAGTGAAATTTACATATAAAAATACACCATTGTCTGGCCCAGTTTTTAATAGATTCTTTTTTGATTGAAAATCAACCACAATCCCTGAAAGTATAGGAATATATGTGGTCTCTATTATTAACAGTAATCATTTATAATGCATATCAATGGCCTAAGGATTTGAGGTATGTATTTACATGATTATTTTTTCACTGATTGTTTTCACAGGGTTATACTCACCTTGCAAACACATTTCATCACATAAAAATTCAATTGAAAATAGCTGCAGTTGATGAAAATTTATTACCTGTTGTTGATTTAAGTGCATGGTCCATTTGAATGTACAAGGTGTTTCACTTAAGTCACTGTGTTTAATAAAAGTTATCTACTAGAATAGAGTACACATTATTTGTAAGCCAATAATTCAAATGACCACTCAGATTCATGCTGGAATGCATACTTCCATCAACATGCATCAGTTTACCTATCATGTTAAAATAAGGCTCGAAACTCGACAATTTTGATACTTAAGTTTTGATACTCGAGTCACAGCCACCAAATTTTTCCAGTGAGTCAGAGAGTCGAGTTGGTTGAGTCAGTGAAATTGAGTCTCGAGTCAGGCAAAAATCTTGAGTCTTGAGTCAAGTTGGATGTGTTACCTTTTGGTATGATCCTTGCAGAAATTTTAGATACTGGTTTCTCTACCAATGTTTTCACACACACACACACACACACACACACATACACTTAATGAAGTCTAAATGCCAACAGTTCATTTTTATATCAAGATAAAGCAAAAATATAACTTTTTGTCAAACATGTTAACTTTACTGATGTTGCCACAAATAAAGTTGCAAAAAATAAAATAATATATTGAAAAATGCCATCCCAAAACCAGCCAGCAAATGTAAAGCCAATTTCAGGCAGATAATGAGGGCAACTTCCCTTGTTAGAAACAAGTATTTTTTGATTTTCACAAAGAAGGAAGGCACACTTATCATATGAAGATTGTCAGCTAAAATACAACAAGGGATTTATTCTGTATTTTTGAATGGAAGTGTTTGTTTACAGAGTTTGGTGAATGGTGTAGGCTAGCTCACCCATACCAAAATTTTACCTAGACAAGTGGATTCATGGAGAGTATAGCGATTTTTAACCTTCCCGATTGGTAAGCTCTCGATGGGTAAGCCAAAGTATGTCGATGGGTAAGCCAATGTATCTCGATTGGTAAGCCGCATGCAAATTTTATTTTTCATTCGATGGGTAAGCCAAAGTATTTCGGTTTTTAACACTACTGTCTCGATTGGTAAGCCGCGTACGTACATACTAATACATCAATGAATTACTGGTGTGTAGAAAACATCAAATACATCAATGAATTACTGAGGTATGTACATGAGGCGATTATGTCTGGGCACCTTTATCAAATGTGCAAACTGCTACCTAAAAATGAGTATTTATGCACAAATATAATATAAAAATGTAATGTAATGTAGTGAAGTATGCAGATAAATATATTGATCAAAAAGTATGAATAGTACTGTAAAAATGTGGTGTAAAATACCAAATGACATGCAAAGTGTCAAAAGTCATGTAAAATGCACTGGAAATGGCAAACCAAAGTCATGCAGTCACTAATCTAGCTCAATTGAAACATTGTGCTGAAGGTGCTGGTGCAGTGCATCAACACCACTCTAAAATCTAAAACGCGGCATCTCATTACATCTGCTCCATACGTATTTATGTATTGGCTTTATTATCTGCATACCAGGGGTAAAATCGAGACACTTTTTTAAGCCCTGTGTGGCTTTTTTATTGATACGCTTTGGCTTACCCATCGACATACTTTGGCTTACCCATCGAGAGCTTACCAATTGGGAAGGTTAAAAATCGCTATACTCTCGAATGGTGTAGGCTAGCTCACCCATACCAAAATTTTACCTAGACAAGTGGATTCATGGAGATGGGCATGTCATTTGGTATTTTACACCACATTTTTACAGTACTATTCATACTTTTTGATCAATATATTTATCTGCATACTTCACTACATTACATTACATTTTTATATTATATTTGTGCGTAAATACTCATTTTTAGGTAGCAGTTTGCACATTTGATAAAGGTGCCCAGACATAATCGCCTCATGAACATACCTCAGTAATTCATTGATGTATTTGATGTTTTCTACACACCAGTAATTCATTGATGTATTAGTATGTACATACGCGGCTTACCAATTGAGACAGTAGGGTTAAAAACCGAAATACTTTGGCTTACCCATCGAATGAAAAATAAAATTTGCATGCGGCTTACCAATCGAGATACGCTTTGGGTTACCCATCGACATACTTTGGCTTACCAATCGAGAGCTTACCAATCGGGAAGGATAAAAATCGGGGATTCCCTCGATTCATGCATTACACTAGTCCCATCATAGGCACCACAACATGGTGGAACGTCAAATTGGAATTCAATTTCACCCTGCAGTCAAAGAGTCGAGTCGAGTTCGAGCCCTATGTCAAAATGTATTGTGGCTGTATTTAATTATAAATGTGACTTCAAAAAGTAAATAGCTATTCCACTGTGCATCTTAATTGAAACACAAAGCACTTCATATATTGACAGCATGGTTGTAACAGTTCACCATCGATGATGCAGCTTGGTATAAGTGTGCATAAATCAGTTAAGAGATATAAGTATAGCTTCCATGGGAAATTGGGATCTGATGTATCAATAGCAGCTTCATCTGTATATTTACAGGGAATGTTCACTCATGACAAATCTCAGTTTACCCATATTATTATATTATAGTTTACTTCGCTATTCTAGTAGTTATACTTTGAGATATTGAGATGCGACCTTTAACTTTACAAACTGCATTTCTTCAAAATACCCCCATGAATTAACCCACCTATAGAAATACCCCCTCAAAATACCCCCCTCAAAATACCCCCTCAAAATACTCCCTGGAGTCTGAGCAAGTTGTTGACAAATAAACCCCCTCAAAATACTCCCCCATCATGAATAAGGTATACTCAACAAACCTCAAAGTATGGGCCTAAGATTTAATGTCACTTTCACAAAAAAAATATTTGAAAGAGGAAAAGACAGAGTCACCTACAAGCAACGTATGTTTTTTCCTGAAACAATTTTTTCATTTTTGTTTGGAATAATTCTTATTTTGTTATTATTCTCCAGTTGTGGGAGGTGTAAAATGCTCAAATTTTTGGAAAGTGTAGCCAACACCCCCCCCCCCTACTATATTACATTGTGTGGGCAGCAGTGACCCACTACAGTGTGGGTCGAGAAACATTTAAAAAATTTGACACACTTTTTGTTTGCATCCACACCCACAAGTTCAGCACTGACATTTGCCATTTACATCAAGCTCAGCGCCTGATGTGGTGAATTCAGATTAATGTTTATGTGAATGTTAACTCTACAATACTGTGAAGCAAATATTTCTGTTCATCACTACATAATAGAAAATGCTCCCCACCCAACCCCATCCTGCCCCAAAGGGTGGCAGACAAAAATGGTTGACCCTCACATAGATGGCACTTTAGGGTTAACCCTCCATTAGAGGACACTGTAAATTAAGTTTTCAAGTGTCTATATCACTTTATAAAAAGTGACTTTATATGGGGATATTATGTTAGTATTTAGTGGGTGGGGAGCATTTTCTATTATGTAATATGTAGTGATGAACAGAAATATTTGCTTCACAGTCAGGGTTGGTTTTATAAAAATAATTTGTATACAACTTGTACAAAAATGTATTTTATTTTAATTTTATTCTTGTTTCATTTTATTTTATTTTATTCCAAAATGTTAATAAAATAATAAAATGGAACCATTTTACAAAAATTTTACAAAAATTTTACAAAATTTTTACAAAAAATCAAATCTTGCATGCAAGACCAACAAAATGTTATCATTAGACCTAAACATAAAAAATGATCAAGTGAAATTTTTTTCATTACTTTGCAAAACGTTACATGCAGAAGGTATTGTTAGCTAGTTAAAAGTGTAAGGTTACAATTATTGATAACAATGGTTTGCATTTTTGGTACAACAACTACTGAAGTGTGCAGGGTGTAAAATGTCATGCAAAGTGTCAATCATAGGCAGCGCAAGGTCCTAATTTGTGCTTGTGACATTCACATTGGCCAAAATTTCACCTTGTGACACCTTTTTATTGGAACCCTTATGTGAAGTTGGCAGCCAGTGAAAAATTTCAAAATCACTATAAATATAAGTACAATTGGCCAAAAATAGGTATATAACCATGTAAATAGATGAAAATAGTGATTATATCGGTGAAAATTGGCAAAACGGAGCAAATTTTAGTGATTTTGAGCTAATTTTAAGATTTCATTCTCATTTGTACAATACATGCTTGTGAATGTCACAATGTGCCTACACACACTAGTTTTCACCGTGACTTCGTGTGAAAACTGAAATTTTTTCAAATGCAAATTAAAAATCACGGTTGAATGATTTGATTTTATTTAAATTTGAGTTTAAATAAATGATAGTTAAACTTTGAAAATTTGAAAACTAATACACAAAGCATACAAAATGAGTAGGCTGGTTGTTGCCATGTCGCCATTTCAGTTTTCACATCTGTCACGGTGAAAACTAGTGTGTGTACGGCCAATGAGACAGTGAAATTTCCGCTTGTGACACCAGAAATTCCGCTTGTGACATTCACAAGCGCACAAGCACTTACGCCGCCTATGGTGTCAATTGTGAAGACAAATGTAAAGTAAAGTGTCAAATGTCATGTCAAATGTCAAGCAAAGCATCAATTGTCATTATAAATGCCATGCAAAGTGTAAATTGTTTATTCAAATCATCAAATATTTCTGTATCCAAATTTTATGTTTTTGTGTCCAAATCATTTTGTATCAAAATCTGATGTTCGCATATGATTTAGATACATAAACAACAACAATATTTGGATAGAAAACATAAAATTTGGATACAATGTGCTTAACACTTGACACTTCAACTAATATTTGTCATGACAATTCACACTTTACTTTACATTTGTCATGACAATTGATACTTTCCATGACATTATACATGACATTTAACACTTCACAGGCTTAGTACAGCACCCACTTCCCAAAATAGAGTGGTAGAAACTCAAGCAACACAATACAAAATTTACAAAAATATGAATTTTTATACAGTTTTACAAAAAATTTACAAAAATTCGAATTTTTATACAATTTTTATTTTATTTTGAAATTTTCCATTTTATTTTATTTTATTCTTAAATTTTCCATTTTTTTATATTTTATTTTTATTATTTTATGAGATTTTGCCAACCCTGTTCACAGTATTGTAGAGTTAACATTCACATTCAAAATTAATCTGAATTCACCATATCAGGTGCTGAACTTGATGTGAATCGCATGACAAATTTCAATGCTGAACTTGATGCAGACAAATACTGTGTCAAATTTTTTTGTCAAATGTTTGATAACCCATACTGTAGTGGGTCACTGCTGCCCACCTAATCTTGTATAGTAGGGGGAGGTGTTTGCTACACCTACACAAAATATGAGCATTCTATGCCTCCCACAGCTGGAGTTATGGCATCTGCAGTTTGGGGCACCATTTGGGGCTGAACTTGTGGTAGACAGCAAAAATTGCACAATCTTGTTATGCATGTTCAGTGAACAACACTAAAGTGAGTCGCCAAAGCCCCTGACGGTGGTGCATGTTAGAGGAGGATTTGCGCTACATTCCCAAAAAATTCCATACTTCAATAGCCTCCACAGCTGGAGATATGGCATGCATAAAAAATAAATAATTTTGTGCTGAACCTGATGTTGCGACTGTCTATATTCCATTTGATGACATTTTTACCAGTTTTCAGTATGTTAAAGCCTATTCTTTACTACAACCCTTCACTAAAATTTCTAATGAAGTATAAACAGCACCCTCAAATAAGCCCCCCCCCCCTTGTATTACCCCCTGCCCCCTCAAAATTTGCTGGTGAAATAATAAACCCCCTTAGGCCTGAGAGTATTCTGAGGAAATACAGCATTTCTATAATATTGCTGGTGTTGGTTGTATGTTAGACATACAGAGAAAGTAGGGAACATCAGGATCATATTATACACATTTGCATTTTCAAAGCATCTCAAAAATCTAAGTTACCCATCTTTCAGAAAAAAGTGTGTCCCTCTCAGATACTGTGGTGTCCAGACATGCCTTAAAAAGCTACAACAACAACAATACTATATTACTTTTTTGAAAAAGATAGAAACTGCACTAACTAGCAACGCGGTGCCATTCATTGAGAATAGAATTAGATTTTTGCATGAATTTAAGGTTACTACCCCAATGGAAGTGCGATCGGTAGGCAGAATTTGCAAAATCTTTCATCGGGAGTGTTATTCGTAGGCCTACCCATTGGTCAAGTAATTTTGTAAATAAATTGATATCATCTTTCCATAGGGCTTCTCTGAACTGAAATAGACATTTTGGTGATGGAAAAATAGGCTGTAAAACAGTCATCAAGTTTGGTACACTTACTGCTGCAGCATCGTCCAATATGAATTGGGGCATTTCTGGGCACAGTGATGGATCATTGTTTTCCAGACTTTGTATGCATTGCATTGTCTCATTAGAAAATTCATTGACTGCAGCATTTGAAATATTTAATTTGAGCATTTCAAATATAGAATTTTTCATAAGATAGGAAGCACTCACATGCATGCTTTATGTTACGCATATAATGTCTATTTGTATATTTATTATTGTTTCTTATGCCAGATAAGAACCAAGCATTGAACCAGGCGGGGCCATATCCCAACTTTTCTGCTTCAAGTACTGCAGACATTAAAACTCTGTATCATGCCATGTTAAGGTAGGTGTTCACATCTAGGATGCTGAATATGCACCTAGGGTTTGGAATTTAAAACATTTTCAGGTTTGAGAATTGTCAGTTACTAACTATTTAGGTATTTAAATAACCTGGTATTGGCTCAACCAAACCGCTGCTATGCACTTCAGATCACTTGCATTGTATTAAAAAAAATGTTGGCAAAAAAGTGCCAGTAGCAAAAAAATCTGTCTACAAAAGAATAACTGCACATGTACAGTTATGCAATGGAAATAATAACATGTGTGAAATCTGTTAATTTGCATAAATGTGACATAAATAAATATTTGATTGTTGTGAAATTTTGAGACTTGTGAAATGGATTTTGATGAGAACATCACTGCCATTGACGGTATAAAATTATTTATTATCTAGAAGTTGAAATGATGTTCTTTTCGAATGCTCAACAGTGTGAGCACTCTGCTATTGCTGTTTTACACTTTACTTGGTATTTACCCACTATGGGAGACGTCAAAATGGAAATAAATCCAACTGACCTTGACCAAAAAACCATATACACAAATTTGGATCTGCCACACACTGGGTGTTTGTGTTAAAGTGATCAACAAGTGATTTCTGTAAAAAGTCATGGTAGATGTAAATAATGTCATCAACAAGGTGTCATATGAGATAACTATACCCATGCCAGTGGATGCATTTTGTGGGTGAGAAGCTTCTGTCTGTCTGTGAAAATCAAACATTCATCATTCCCATCACTCATGATGCTGATGACAATTGGCAGCCCTAAATGGGTAGAGTGAATTGCATCATTTATGTTATATGGGTTGGTTGAATAGTGATATTGAATAGTCAAACCAAGATTATTATACTGAGAATGAGCTTTATGGTACTATATCACAGATAAGAATGTCAGGTGTTATGAATGTGCATGTATAATTTTACATCTCTAGCTTCACTGACCATTGAACTATTTGTCTCAAAAATAAGTAGGTTTGTCAGTAACTATTCACAATACAAACAACCAAATTTGCAGTGATGAGCAATGTAATTTAAAAAATTTAACATTAGATTTATTGCCTTGACCATTGGCACCGTGGCACATTGGCCTGTTCAGATATCATGAACATAACTCACTCTCGACTTAAATGGTGAGATCCCTAGATGAATAAAACCTACACTATGAGACCTACACTAAGTACATATCATTTGTAATATATGTGAATAAATAAGCAGAATAATACAATTCATGAGGAGTGACTACAAAAAAATTAACCAGATAAATACTACTGAGATTAATTCACTGGTTGCAAAAAATATATACTGAATGTAGTTAAGAAACAGAGAAAGTCAAATTCACTTTCTAAACTAACCCTTTTTCAAATCAGAAGTAAATGATGTCTCAGTAAGCCTTTTATATGATATTTGCTTGATGTATTCCATCTCAAGGAGGTTTGTAGTATCAACATATAAAAGGATGCATGTCACTATCAGCAATGCTATCCAGCAAACAACAGATAACCATTGCCATTTCTCATTGTACTTGCTCTTAATCATTTGAATAAAGATCTCACAAAGTTGCATGATGGAGAATCTGATAAATTTTAGAAATGATTTCAATCTACCATTATTGAGGCAGTATTGTTTGTGTGGAGAGAACATACCCAAATGTAAAACCCATTATTCCCCCAGTCAGCTCAACAAGCTGCAATGTTTGGAATGCTGGGTAGACTGTCAATGTGTACTGACTCTTTGCATAAATCCATGGTCTTCTAAAAGTAATAAAAATGTTACAAAATAGGAAAAATTGTAGCTTTGGATTTTTAGTCATATTGTTTTTACATTTTAAGCAGAATGATTGCAAAACACTATTAAAAAAATCCAAATTTCTACCACAGATTTATTTATTTATGAGAAGAATGCTTCAAATACTCTCAAAATAAAAATAATGCCCCAAAATGGGTGCCCCGAAATGCCTGGCACTTTTCACATCACTAAACTGAATGAAATGTAATTATCCAACAAGTACAATAAAGTAAAAAAATGTAACACTAACTCAATGGCAAATGGAAGTGGCTTTACATCATACATCCAAAAATCATAGAACACTGGTTTTTGTTTACATGCTTCCTTGAAGTTGGGTGTAGTCTAAATGGTTTAAAGCTATATCAGCTGGGACATTTTATAAGACACATACAATTTATATAACCTGTACAATGTTAAACAGAAAATTATGGAAAAAAATTTTGCTCTACATTTCTGAACAAATATATGTATAAAAATATATTGAAAAATCCTGACTATTTTAAAATTTTATTTACTTCTCAGTAGTCAGCAGTAAGATTGAAGTTCAATTCATTAAAAATTGATATGCACTACATTGCACTACATTTGATACAAAAATGTCCACAAAATTGAAAATAATGTGAGTGATATGCCCAACAAAACTATAAAAAAAGAAAATATGACAGGTTGTCAAGAAACTTTCCAATAGTAATATTTATCTATCTATACTGAGGCAATTTTTTTGCCTAATGTCCTTTGAACCCCTCCCACAAATCATCCAGCTATCAACTGATCTGCAGCAATTTTTTTAGAAACTTCCTGCGAATTCACTAGAACTCTTAATTGTTGTTGGGCATTAAGCCTGGATAGCTTGGATAGTGATGAAAATTGGTAGTTGGAATGGCATCAAAATTAGGGTGTCAACAAAAACTTTTTTATGGAATAGGAAATGGAAAGGGAAAGTTGACACCCTAATCAAAATCTGACATTGTACAGGGAAATGTACAATGTACAGCAAGAGTCTGGTGAGCCCCCAGCCAAGATTTTCTTTATGGGTGGATAGTTTCAACAATACTGCATGGAAAGGTATTACCACATCAAAATTTTCTTGGCATATTCCGGGTGTTCCACTAGCTGTTTTATTTTGAATGTGATAACTTCTATAGTGAATTACTCCAGTTGTCACTGGCTGCTCAACAGTACATCCAAACTTCAGGAATGTAGGTCCCCAAAATGATGCTGCATATGTTTTCTGCATGTACAAAAGAAAACAATGTTAAAGAATTTCAACTTTGCAAGAAGTAATTTGCAAGTATTAAACCTCAACAGGTATACCACTGAAGAAGTCATCAGTTTTTATGGGTTGTATGTTAACATTCCCCAGCCACCATAAATGTGGACGCATCAATGCTAAATCATTGTATCCATTGTATCTGTATCCATTTTAATTTACTTTGATGCTGTTTCATAAATCTACAAATTTGACAACTCACCTGTATTGTATATCACTCATATGATAGTCAGTGTGCATCGTCCCATCAAAATACATCATATCACCATGATTGTAGTACATAATGCATCATGAATTTGCAGACCAGATTGCTTGATTTTATTTTATTAATGTTTTAGCAATTCTTTCTTCATACACTGTAATTTATGAATGCTCAGCATTTTCATTTTATTATGACGACAAAATCATGCAAAAAGAAACAAAAACATGTGCTAAAATATTTAAAACAGGCAATTTGGTTTGCAAAATTTACAGTGTATTTTTCACCCACACTGGTTCAGCCTGTGAATATTTACCAAAATAAAATGAGCTGCAAAACAGAACAAATGAAGGAGTGCTTCTAAAAGTACTGATCTACAAATTTTTCAAATAATAGGACCATTTTCGAGGTCCCCATAAAAATGTGCTTCAAAAATATTGTATAATATGTGGGGGTGCGAAATTCCATTTTGAGATATGGGGGGTCAAAAAATGCAAAAAAAAACAACAGCAAAACACAGTTAATGTACAAGCTATTCCGATCTACAAGCTTTTTCCGCTTTTGTACCTTCAAAGTGTGGATCTACACATTTTTTTCACAATTGCACTTTTAAAGGTACTGATCTGCACATAACTTTTTGTGCTTCTAAAAGTACCATGTCAGATCGGCACTTTTCGGAGCAAGAACTCATTTTGTGCTTTTTATTATGGGTAAAGGTACAAATCTACATCTATCTGATTTTGTGCTTTTAAAGGTACCGGTCTCCATGCGCTTCCCAAATTGTACCATAAAAGTACTGATCTAAACTGGTGGCACATATAAATGAGAAACCAGGTACCTCGTTTTTCACAACAACGTCACAGGGAAACGTGCAGCCCAATATGGCTGCCATTTTTTCTGGGGGTGCCCACAACATTTGTCTACATATATGCCAAGTGGCACCCCATGGCACCCCCCTGTTCTTCTGCTACAGATTGATGAAGTTTTTTTGCCAATTTTTTCCCACAAAATATAAATGAGAATTTTCAAAAAACCAAACAAAATATAGCTGCGGTAAAGTGTGCAGCAATTTTTTGGTGTGCTGACAACACAAGGGATGATTACACTTGTGTTGGTGCTTTTTCAAAAAATAAAAATTCCTTGTGGCTTGCCAAAAGCCATATTTTGACCGGCTGGTCATTTGTGGGTATATTTTGACCCCCATTCCACTACCCCCAATTAAAAATGGCCCCAATATGCAGACATGTGCTATGAAGCCATCTCAACAACTATTTTGAACTTTGTCTTAATCCAAATTGTGATTGTAATTGAAAAACCATGATTTTCAACTTTCTGGACATGACATAGTTTTTTGTCTGGCCCATTAAAACTAGATACATAGCACATTGCCCATTGGCCCCAATAGATTTTTTACATATAATTAGTGCCCACATTAAATGGGCACAATTATTTTGTGATTTGTGCTGTGACATGTGGCGTCGGACACGTTGTCACGCAAGTGCCCTCTTTACACAGGGCCATTTTTATCATTTGCTCTAAAAAATACATGAGCGCCAAAACAGGGACCAGGAGCAGCCATATGTTGCCCCTGACACTGAACAAGCCAATTCTGGCCCCCATGTGCTCCATGAATAGCTTGGGATAGTGGATTGTCCACTTTCTAAAACCTATGTTTTTCTCAAAAAAAATGTTTCAGTTTAATCAACAACGCCATCATTGTGTGGGGGTTCTAGGGACTCTGAGGGGGTAAAAAAGTTGTACATACTTCGAATCTACCAATGTTAAAAAAACTTTTTGGTCTCAAATGTCCAGAAAAAAAATTACTGAAAATTTAAATTTCATTGGGAACAAAAACTTGTATGGAATTCTCATTTATATTTTCCAGAAAGAATGTGAAAAAATTTTTTTCCTGCACCATAGGTGGCCTGAGGGAGGTGCCCCCTAGGGTATATATAGTAAATACTTGGGGGCACCCTCACACAAGATGAAAGCCTAACAGCTTGCACGTGGGATTTGTAAAATACAATTAAGTGATTTTCTCATTTATATTTTCCACCAGTTTACAATATGGAGCCAATTCACTAAATTTTATATAGCTAATTACACATGTGTCACCCAAAGACTATAACATGCATACCAATAACCAACAATATACCCCTAATACCCACACTCAAAATACCCATACCCAATACATGTGTGGGAATTGCATACCCCAAACTTTGAATTGTGATTATTCCAAAATCAATTTTTTTGTAGATTGGTACTTTTAGAAGCACACCCTTGAAATACTTGCTTACAACCCGGTCATGCTGACTTACCATTTGGTAAAAACTACTTTTTCCAATGTTAGAGTCATCCCATGTGATGTAAGAATTTCCAGTGTTTGGTTTACCTTGCAGAAATGTGAATAAATTGTACCTGGAACAATATATTTATTCAATTATATAATAACATATAAAAAAGACAAAGATACCTGCCAATTGAACTAACCTCCCAAGGGGCATTCTTTCATGGTGATATGCAATTGCAATCCAGAGTGACCTGAGTACCAAATCAAATTTCCCTTGAGGTCCAGACCTATCTCCATGTTCTGCCCAAAAAGCCCTCAGAACATAAGTTTTGAATGTGGGGTTTGGCATCATTTGGCCTAAAAGTAAGTAGTTTTATCTGAATTTTTATGAAAATGTGAGAACAATAATGGAATAAAGCAAATAATGAATGAAGGTAATACCAATTTTTTATATGCAGATCCAAAATTTAAAAAAATATATCATTTTTTCAAGTTCAGCTGCTTCAATTCTTGACTTCAATTGATGCGTCCAATTCTTAAATTTGACGAGTCTAAATCTTTGAGTTAGCCCAGGAAATATAATCTGAGGCTACTCCGCACATTTTTCATCATTTTCCATACATTTTTGAACCCACGTGCCTCTATAATTTTTGGGAAAATGCAAAAAAATTATAAGAAGTCAACAATTTCACTATGTTTTGAGCTAAAAGTTAACAAAGTCCACATTGTGCAGCCTTTTTTGTTGGGATAAGATAGCAGGAAACATGTGAAGTCCACTATAGACACAGATTTCTGAAAGTCAACAAGTTCATAAATTGCCAAAAAGACAGATACATCGGGGCTGGGAACAAAAATGCTAGAAGTTAACTGCTAGTTGTGCTCACATGCTAGAAGTTAACAAATTCATTCTCCTCCAAAAAGAATTTTTGCACTGTCGGTCCAACTGTTCCAACTTTTGGACACCCGATTTTCCCATCTACATTGGGAGCAGGGACTGAAAATTTGACACTATACTGCAGCACAGACCATGAACTGGAAATGAAACTTAAAATATGATTTACTCAAAATTGCATTTTGTGGACTTGTAGACTGTTAGAATTAAATGCCTCAATTATATATATATATATATATATATATTATATATATATATATATATATATATATATAGGTATATATATATATATACAGATTAATAATAAAAAAGTGCCAGAAACAAAATCATGCTGTAGTGCCCCCAGAAAAATGGTGCTGCAGTAAAAGAGCACCAAGCACCAAAGGGCACTATGGAGCAGTACCCTTTGAGGCCCTAAAATAGCAAGCACTGCGATAAAACATGAGGAAAGGTGTAGATAAATATGCAATAGTTTGTTGATTACAGTGAAAAGTGTGTGCTGTATAGTCTTTACAAGTGATGGATGACACCATTCTGCTAGCAACATTTTCTAAAGGTTACTGCCCCAAGGCCATGATGTCACGGGTGATTTCGCTGTTGACTCAATTCTCTTGAAAATTTCCATGTAACTTTTCTTCTGGCACCATTCAAAAATTTTCTGAAATCATTGGCACATTTGTAGTGAAATGGCACTATCTTTGGTGTCCTAAGCAAGCTTTGTCCTTGTCAGTTGACTCATGCTGCTTTTTTTGCAGTGTTTTTCCACCCACTTAGTCACAGTTATAATACCAACTTACCATTATCATTCTCCATTGTCATTGGGAATGGATGTTCCCCAGATGAAAGTGTTTCATTTGTCATTATTTTATAGCCCATTCCATTCCATTCTGCAATAAGTATTTTGAGATGATGCAGTTTCCTAACTGAATGAATTATATTCAATAAATAGTAAAAATTTAACTTTACTTTGCCATAAACCCTAAATCACAAAAAAATCCTAAATCCACAAAATCCCTAATACAGCTGTAAAATGTATTTGGCATTTGAAATAAACATACTCTGGATATGCAGATGGTGAGATGGTGGATATTCCACAAGGCCAAATTCCTTCTCAATTATTTCCATTTTTCTGCCTTCACTGTCACCATTGAAGTGCTCTTCAAAGTGTTTGACTATCTGCAACACATTTATTGTCATTGGGAAATGAAAATAAATTTACAGTGCAAATGGTATCTCCTTGTATGCTCATTTTCCCAATTGAATTTATCATAAATATTTGATAAAATCAATGTTTAAGTAGGCATTAGGGTTAGGACCTGACCTGAGTTAGTACCTGACCTAAGCTCTATACCTAAACTAAAACCCAACTACAACCAAATAATGGCCAGTCTTGAGAGGGGGTTTTAGATCAGACCTGACTCAACATTGCAATGCAATATTTTGTGCAAAATGGGCAAAAAATAACAATGTTTGGGTTTGCACAAAGTTTGTGATGGCAATACAGAAAGGTATGTCCCCCACCATTTACAGCTAAGTGTGACCTTAATCAACCTTTGTTCCTGATGCTTTGTTGATAAAGGCTATTTGCCCATTTCATTTGCTGCTATTTATATCACCCTGCTTGAAGCCATTTGGGAATCCAGTTTTGCAGAGTTTTTGAGTTTTTGAAATTATAAGTGTTGAATTTCCACATTTGTATTTGCATTTGGATACACAGGTGATACATAGATCATGACATAGGAATGCATGCTATTAAAAATACACAAACATTTAATAATTTTTTGAACCCAAAACCTGACCCCAAGAAATGGACTCAATATTAGACCATGAAACTTTTCAGAACTGGTACCGATACATCACCTAAAATTGTATTTATGGAGGAAAAACTTTATAACAAAACCTGCAGATTTTAAATTCCCAAACTTAGTGGTTATTAATTTTTGTGCTAATTCTGTCATACTATCAAATCATACTTTTTCACATCTGACTGCTTGTGCTCGTTAAAAATCAGTAAACTCAATGACCTGGACAAGTTCAGCTTCACGGCTAAGCAACATTGAGAGTAGATGTTCATCTGGTGATCTACCATTTCTATTGTAGTCTGCCAAAGCATTTACTTCATCCATGCTTAGGTTGAGTGCTGGCTGCATGAGTGAAAGCTTTCCAAATATTGTGATCAAATGTCAAAAAAATGCAGGAGTAACCATTGAAAGATCACATATGTATGGGATGTCAAAGTAGTGTGCATGTCAAGTGTAAAGTTACCATGCTAAATACTTGAGGTACTGTCTGCTATTACTTGTCAATGTCAGAAAAGCTAAGTTCAAACCATTCTATTCTTAATCATTTTTAAAACAGGGGATGCTATTTAAGGTTATGGTGAAGCAACGTAAAGTTGAAATCCAGGTTAAGTGTGCATTGTAATAAATACACTTAGCCAATATACCCAGAATCCTTCTGGCATGCACCTTCAGGCCACACAATGATACATGCATTTTTGAAACTGCCACCCCCTCCCCCAAAAAGTATTTTTGATAACATACCATGAAATGATCATCACCAACAAACATGTACTTTGGATGTCTTTCTTTGGGGCCTGTGTACTTCACCAACATGCAGAGAATGACATCAAATGGTTGCACATATCCAATATCAGTCTGAAAAAATGTTAAATGCCATAAAGTGTCAAAACATGCATCCAAAAAGGTATAAGTAAACATTCAATTCAGGAGAAAACATTACAGCACTAACATTCAAACTTGTGACATTTTTAACATTGTACAGGATCTGGTAGGTGCAGACAATGCCGAAAATTATCACACACAGATGTAGCAAAATTTCAGCAATTTTGCCTGTGCAACCATTTCCAGCTGGTAATTCTGTAATCCTTGAATAGGCAGTCCTGAAATGTGTGTATTGCTATACTCAGCAGACCGCAAAGTAAAAAGACCGGCAGACCGCAAAAAAGGAAAAAGGCAGAGTGGAGTACAACCAACATTTGTTTCATGCCTTAAATAATTTTTACAGACAATTTTTTTTTCTAAATGGCGACATCATGATGGTCTGATGTTCACAAAAATGCATAGCATGTGGTCTGCAGAATTTACCATATACTGAGCCAAAATGTATGAACATATTTCACAATCAGATGGTTTTTATATTATATACCATATTTGCTTGAATAGTTCCCTCTTGAATAATTCCCCCCTCGAATAATCCCCCCTGTAAGACGAGTGAGGAAATAATAATCCCCCCCCCCCCCCTTAAAGATATTTCATCAATAGCTGTGCCAAATTTTAACAAAAATGGCACGTTTTTGTGTTAAAAATGCACATTTTGTGAAATGACGTGATAGAAAGATGCTTGAACATTTTGATGAAAGAATAATTCCCCCCTCGAATAATTCCCCCCCTCGAATAGTTCCCCCCTCAAAAAAGTTGGCAAAATAATCATCCCCCAGGAGGATTATTCAAGTAAATACAGTATGTAATATAGGGTAGGAGTGTTTGGCATGCAACATGGAAACAGGCCATATGCACAGTGCACATGGAGTGGAGCCACTTCCATGATTCCACAAGCTTCATGAGATTTTAATGAAGTGTCTTCACATGCTTCACCTGTTATCGCTGATGCTTCACACATTTAAAAATTTGTGGAAAAAACCTCACAGTAACATTATGCAGACAATGTGCCCATACACAGTAGTTTTCGATCAAAACTTTTAGACCTCAGAAAAATCAGTTTTGAACACATGTGAGTTTTCTACAACAAGTCATTTTTATATCCATCAACTGTAGTGACAGACACCTAATTCTAGAAAACTCAAATGTGTTCAAAGCTAACTTGAGAGATTTTCAAAATTTCGGTTGAAATGTAGTGTGTGCACACAATGAAAATAATGGGACCCAAAAATTACCAGCTTACCATACATTTGCGATTTTCTTGATTACAAGTTCCATATTTGTTTTGTAAATTACACTCACATCAACTTTGACATTTAAATTTTCTGATAAAAACCAAATCCATTGTTTGTATCAGCACTTGACAGAATAAAATATAGTCATAGATTGAAACAGATGGATAGAAAAGGGTTTTATCACAATGTTTACCTGTGTACTGACTGGACTGGATGCTTAACATGGATCATTACCATAATTTGATGAATAAAAATCAGTACACCTTATGTCAAATTATTCCATGATAAAAACAACATAAACAATGAAAAATACACATAAATTTTGATTCAATATTCAGATGGGATATGGTAGATGTCAATGGAAAGTGCACAGTCAGTAGACTACACCACCGTGTTTTGATCACCATGGTAGCCTGATCCCTTGACAGTTTAAATCATAAGAATCATTAAGACAATCCCATTTGTGGCCCACTGATGCACAAATCAAACTGAATTCTACCATGTCTAATCTGAATAAAAATTGTATTTTCTAATAACATTCCATTTCTCCCACTATGGGTGAATTTTTCATCAGACTTTATTCATCAAAATACAGTAACACTGTTTGTATCAAGTGTTCAGTCCGATCAGTAAATGCATTTGAAAGCCTCCAATCGCTGTTATATAGCTATGAATCCTCTCTGGATTTATGCTCAGTAAAATCAGATATTCAGATTAAGTGACTCCCAGAGCAGTTCTAATTACTGTCCGCAGTGTAAAGCCATGTACCAAGTGTCACGTCAAGTGAAAAATGTCATAGAAGTTTGACAATAGAATAGAATGCAAAGTGTAAGGCAGAGTGCCAATTGGTATGTAAAGTTCTATTTTTTAGGTTTATTCTTGTAAAAAATGCAGAATATTTATTTATTTTGTACATTCATTTGATAGTCGAGCCATAAGACACAATCATAGAAACAGTTTTCTTAAAATACAACATTTCCATTGCAAAAAAAACTGTCGGAAAACAGACAAAATGGAGGACAAATCCGTCAAACGGAGGAAAAATGCAACATGACAGTAGGCAATTTTTCAGTTGACAAAATGGCAAAAGCAGCGACTTTGTGAAAGGGCAACGTCGTAAACACAACTCAAAATTCAAGTGTCAATTCTGTAAGTGGACAAGTTGCAATAAAGTGTAAAGTGAAGCTGTGGTATGAAGTCGTGACTTTACTTGCGAGTATTTCCGTATTTCTACCGTATTTCTTCTAATAGAAAAGCGCCGTTCCATTTTTCGTCAACTTTTTCAACTGCTATTCTATTGAAAGTGCCTTTCTATTCAAGGTATACCACATTCTATACCAAAAAATACGGTGTAACTTCACTTTTTACCACTTTTCTTGTCACTTGTCCGCTTGAAGAATTGGCTCCAGAAGTGCGCAAAAAATGCAAAATTTCTAACTTTTCCAAAAAATCACATCGTAAAATTGTTATATAAAAATGTGAATAGAAGGCTCACAACAGTCGAATCATGAATAGACAGCTAATTAATAAAAATCACACCCGCAGCAAAACGCGTATTTTAGCAATTAATGATAAACGTACAGCCAACTGTATGCAAAAAAACTAAAATTAATTTTTTGATTATGATGGTTTCATAATTTATACATACAAATTTTAAAAATATGAGCTGTCAAATTCAAGTGAAAGATATAGACACCAAAAATGCATAGAGAGACATTGCTCAAAAATATGGCGAACACAAACTTCAAAAGCGTCAGATAAAAATCATGACAAAAACGACAACGAAAATCCACTTTTCTACACCATGTTACCGTATATTTTTGAATAGGTAAGCGCCCGCTCAATTAAGAGTCACGTCTGGGGGCAGTCCCAAGCCCTGTAAAGTGTAAAGTAAAGTGTCAAATGTAATGTCAAATGCAAAGTAAAGTGTCAATCAAAACAAAAAAGAAAATATTTTATTACTGAACTTTGCATGACAATTGACACTTTACTTTGCATTTGACTTTACATTTGACATATTACTTTGCATTTGACTTTACATTTGACACTTTACTTTACACTTTACAGGGCTTGGGATTGCCACCTGGAATCAAATTTTTTTAAATAAATTTACTTACCGTATTTCCTCGAAATACACCCCGGGGGGTGATTGTTTCATAGTGGTCCCGAGAGGGGGGGGGGTTAAACGAGGGGGGGGTATTTCGAGGGGGGGTTATTATTTCACAAGAAAATTTTTGAAAACCAAGTACGAAATTGTCGTCTGAAACGTACGCAGACGTCGTAAAATGCAACAAAAACCGCCATTTATAAGGTTCTGTAGACTAATATTAGTATGTAGATGGTATGTACACTGTTCTGACGTGACACCGACATTGTTTTAACGTGTGTTCTGCAGTACACAGAACACAAACTACAGTTATTGTCATGTACGTTCCCTTTACACTCAATTTGGGGGGGTATTTCGAGGGGGGGGTGATTGTTTCATAGTGGTCCCGAGAGGGGGGGGGTCAAACGAGGGGGGGGGGTATTTCGAGGGGGGGGGGGTATTTCGAGGAAATACGGTATGTGTTTATTTGCAGGTCAAATTGGCAAATATGTTGTTGGAGAATATTATGATACATAATAAAAGGCCGCTTGAATATATCCCTATCAAAACCGTCCATTGAAATAACAACCCCCGGGGATTTTTTCAAAAATACACGGTAAACTAGAACATTCTACCAAAAAAAACGCAACAAAAAACGGCACACAACCACACCCACTTAAACCGCAACAAAAAAAACAATTCAAGGCCAAGTTTCCTTCATAAAAACCTTCAAACACTCAACAATATTGGCCAAATAATATTTACAGTCGTCGCTTTGAAAAAGTCTGTCCAAAAATTCAGACCTGTGCAATTGATCGAAAACAAAAACCAATTTGCAGACCGATTTGTCAGTTAAATGCGGTTTGATAACGTTTATCAGCTTGGATTCCAGCTCGCCCATGATGTTCTGCGGGGACGTGTTCGACTTTTTTGGTGTCAAGTAAATGGAAAAGCGAAAAGGTATAGTCCAGCGAGGGAACACCCTACAGTCACAACTACCTTGAGTCCTATACTATACCCTTAGAACACCCTTGAAGTCTGGGTTGTTTACATTAGGTACACTTGCTCACGCTGTCGGCAAAAACGTACCAAAAACCCAACGTCCCCAATAACAGTTTACCGCCACTTTATTACCGGGAATTAATTCCGATAAGTTACCGCTAAATGCCAAAACTACTAGCAAAAAAACGTTACTTTTCACTAGGGTTCAAACGGGATCCCGATCCCGGATCCCGAGAAATTTCGGGATTTTGTGGTCCCGATCCCGATCCCGAAACCTCAATCCCGATCCCGAAATCTCAAAATAACAATCAAAATAACAATCCCGATACCGAAAAGTCAATCCCGTTTGAAACCTACTTTTCACATCCGTTCTTTACTTTCCAATCACAAACCTGCAAAAATCCCTTTTCATATGTAAATTCCACCTCATGAAATGAAATAACAGTCATCAAAATGGCGCAAAGTTTCTGCTCGGCCACGGCGAGGACTCGGTGTTGTTCGACGGAAAAACGATCGTTTTTCGACAACAATGCCACTTTTACACTCAATTTTATTATGTGTTTCACTACCTGCGGTTTGGGGGGATATTTCGAGGCTTTAAGAGGCTGTGATAAAAATTTGATTGGAACATCTACATTTTGTATGTAGGTATTATTTTTGCCGCTAGTGATGTAAAGAGCGATATAATTTTTTGTGCAACACATCCTATGCACAAAATCCAAAAATTTGGAATTTTATAAACCGAAAATTGAACCGGAGAAAGCAAATTCCGGTGAGCAAATCAACAAGATATGGTTCGCAGCAGTTTTTCAACCGTAATGTTTTTTTTAAAAGGTGCGCTCTTTAAAAAATCAAACTAAGCAACCATGCACAATGATTGATACAACAGTAAATATATTCGCTATTCACGGCACGCCCCTACCGACTTTAAATCGAAATAGGGATTTCCAATTAGGGTTCAAACGGGATCCCGATCCCGATCCCGGATCCCGTGAAATTCCGGGATTTACCAGTCCCGATCCCGATCCCGATCCCGAAACCCCAATCCCGATCCCGATCCCGAAATCTCAAAAATACCAATCCCGATCCCGATCCCGATCCCGATCCCGAGAAACTCCCAAGTCCGGGATCCCGATCCCGGAAAAATTAGTGGAAATTATAAGAAGTGAAATAATGACGTTTTTGCATGCAAAAAAGTGGATGCAAACCCCCAGCGTAAATTTTATGCCACTTTTCTGGCATCCAACAGTGTTTTGAGACCTTTATGAACAACTGTGAATGCCAGAAAAATGGTCCAAAATCTCTATCCCTAGAACCCAATCCCGATCCCGGAAAAATGCCTATCCCAATCCCGATCCCGATCCCGTGACCCCAATCCCGGCCAATCCCGATCCCGATCCCGATCCCGAAATCTCAAAAAACCAATCCCGATCCCGATCCCGAAACCCCAATCCCGATCCCGATCCCGATCCCGAAATCTCAAAAAGTGAATCCCGATCCCGATCCCGATCCCGAAACGTCAATCCCGTTTGAACCCTATTTCCAATATTATAACCTTCACCAATGTCGATTGAAAACAGAGTTACTTACCTACAGAAAAACCGTCTGCGCAACCAAATTTTAAAAAAACTCACTTTCTCAGCCACCTTCTTATCATAATGTCGCAAAAGCACCTCGTACAGATTATCTAAAGCCCCATTAGCACTATCACTCAACAATTTTTTGCTCAAATTTCTCGAACCGGCCATTTTTCCGAAGACTTTTTTCTGGCACCTCAAAGACACCGCGGTGGCGGAAAATTTTCCGTGTTTTTCCGGCGGAGAATTGCAGTTTGATTTTTCCGGCTCCATTGACGCCGACCGACTGCTGCCTGAAATTTATTCAAGTTTAAGGGGGTGTATTTTGTATTTACAACGAATCCTCGAAATAACCCCCCCTTTAAAAATGTTTAGAGCAGGTGAATTTGAAAAACTACAGGTATATCCAGACATGACAGAACCCTGACTGTGCTTATTCATTCAGAATGAATTCATTTAATGGCTTTATAGGCATGGCGTACACCACCAAAATTTGGGGAACTCATAAATCTGCTTTGAACACACTTGAGTTTACCACAAGTCTGTCAACTACTGTTGATGGAGATCTAAAATATTATGGTCTACCTAGTCAAATGCTTTCAAAGCAGATTCCCAAGTTTCGATGGTGTATTTTCATGAGTATGTATTTACAACAAAGTGTTCATGAACTTTCATAAAATTAAAATTAAAAGAAACGTATCCGCTACCCCAACAATATATTTTACTAGTCGTTTGACATTGTTCATGACGTTTTACATGACTTTTGACACTTTGCATTGTTTTGACATTTTTCGAGGCATTTTACAGGGTCTGAAAGTGCGAGCTGAAATGCCTGAAGCGATTACTGTAGAAGATTATGTAATAAAATATGTAATAACGCGTAGACGTGACGCCAATTTAATCAATCAACATCTCACTGAACAAATAAATCCTATGGGGACACTATGACACAAGTACCGCTTTTGCCGACATACCCCCGAGGGGGTCCAGTAAAGTGTCAAATTTCATGTTAAATGTCAATCAAAATAAAACGGATATTACCCAAAATTTAACATTATGAATGACATTTAATATATTGGTAAAAAACACATTTTAGTTTACTTCACACGTTACAGGGTGCGGGACTGCAACCAGGGGTCTTACATACTCACTCCGTCAGCAAAATTTTAGGGGGTAAATTCGACGGGGGAGTTATTATACGTTAGGTTTCATGAAAGTCCATGACAAACTTGTTGCACATATTAGTATGTGAAGAAGTTCCGCGCTATGACGCTATGTCCAGGTTAGTGATGTAAAAGCGCCATTGCGCTGGCGCCAAAGCAAAAAGCGCCACGGTGCTTGGCACTATTTTGCTGTGGCGCCATTGGCGCTTGGCACTATACATATGAAAATTGGTGATATTTTTGGCCGGCGCCAGGAACAAAATGCCTGGCGCTCGGCGCTGGTGGTCGGAAAAGCGCCATTGCGCTTTTGGCGCCAAAGTTCTGGCGCTTTTACATCACTAAAACCGGTCCAGACACAAACGCCGAACCAGTGATGTTAAAAGAGCCAGCACTTTTTGGCCCCAAGCGCCATGGCAGTTTTCCGACCCTCGTGGTAATAGCAAAATAGCGCCAAGTACAATAGCGCTTTTTACTTTTATGCTAGCGCCAAGCGCCAGAGCCATGGCGCTTTCACACAATATTTTTCGGACACCTGACAAACGACTTGACAAAATTTGCAATTGTCTCCAGGTAACTGACCGCTGCTATCGTTGACCATTATTTCAACTGAAATCCGCGCGTAGATAGTTTATATACGCACTCTTGGGGACAAATCAATTTGTAAACATAAAACGACGTTAGGATTTGCGGGCGATTTCTTTCCGCACTTTCGACGGCTTGATAAAGTGAATATAATATTTAGTAGGGCAGAAATGATCGGCTGAAAAGAAATTAAATGTAAAATAAATACACTAGTTGACAACCAAAATTTCCGAAACTGATAAACCTATTTTGAACATAATTGAGTTTCCCATATAGAGAATAATTTCTGATCTCGGTCAGCGTCAGTTGACGGACGTTTCATTCCGGTGAACTCAAATGTGTTGGAAACAGATTTATCGACCCTGGAAATTTCGGTTGTCAACTCGTGTGCGTAGGGCCAATCGTGAAAAATGTAAATACAGTCCAGTAAAATAAAACATCATACAACACAATACAAATCCAAAAAAAACCCTTGAAAATGTAAATAAATACTCATGTATTTTAAGAGAACGAATGCAAACGTTCAGATAAAATGTCACCTTTGTGAAGGTAAGAACAGAATTGAAATGAAAAGATAGATAGAACACTTTAAAGTTGACATCAGTGTCACAACTGTTTGTCTTTCATTCAAACCAATGTTTGTTTACCCGAGTTTTCGCGGGTTTATCGCGATAAAAACTTATAAAAGACACATTGGCGCACTAGTTTACTGCCAGTAAACTATATATGTTGTTAACTCATAAATCAACTCGAATGGCATTCATGTTTACTGGAATTAGGTGTTCGTCAACTAGTTGACGGAGAGTAAAAATAACTCGTACCAGCAAACTGAAATGCGTTTAAGGCTGATCAGTGAGTGTAAAATACTATTTTTTCAATTTCATCAGTACACTAGTGTTGTAGCAACATTGTGGCTAGCGTTGAAAAAAATATCTGAGAGATTTATATTTAAAAATATAAGAAAATAAAAAAATATAAGATTTAATCATATTTTCTCCAGGGTTTTCCAGCGAGATTTAATTATATTTATTTCTATGCGAAGAAAATATAATTAAATCTCTCATTTATATTTTTTATATTTTTTTATATTTTCTCTTCATTTTTTTCAAAGAGATTTGATAATATTTTACTTTTAGAGAGATTTTCTGAGATTATATTGAATTCTATTTTCTGAAATACACCCATTTTTGGAACGCTAATTGTCGCTCTACCCACTACTTTACACTACGGCCGAAATTTGGAAAGTCATAAATCTGTTTTAAACACATTTGAGTTTATCAGGGGTCAATTCCGCAAGTTGAGAAGTAGAAGAAAACAAACAATTTAGAAAGAACAAGTAACAATTTAAATGAGAACTAAAAAATTTATGCATGAAACTTGCGGAGTTGGCACCAAAATGAATTATTTTCGATCGCCGTGAGTAGTGATCGAAAAGCGCCATGGCGCTAGCGCCAAAGCAAAAAGCGCCATGCATGGCGCTTCTGGCGCTTGGCGCTATTTTTCTGTGGCGCCAGGAACAAAAAGCCTGGCGCTGGCGCCAAAGCAAAAAGCGCCGTGCATGGCGCTTCTGGTGCTTGGTGCGGGGGTTTGGAAAAGCGCCATGGCGCTTCTGGCGCTTGGCGCTATTTTTCTGTGGCGCCAGGAACAAAAAGCCTGGCGCTGGCGCCAAAGCAAAAAGCGCCGTGCATGGCGCTTCTGGTGCTTGGTGCGGGGGTTTGGAAAAGCGCCATGGCGCTTCTGGCGCTTGGCGCTATTTTTCAGTGGCGCCATTGGCGCTTGGCGCTGAGCTTCGGAAAAGTGCCACGGCGCTTTTGGCGCTTGGCGCCAAAGTCCTGGCGCTTTTTCCATCACTAGCCGTGAGTTAGCGAAAACTAAGCTGATTTAGCAGTCTCAGATATTTCCACTGTAAATTAGCGCGTGATGCGGATGGAATTTTTGAGAAACATGTCAAAATGTATAAAATGTGATGTGAAATGCAGAAAGTTTCAACAAAAAAAGGAAAATGTGGACGTCGTTGTGTTGAACTTGACTGGTCTACAGGTAAATAAAAGGTTTCCTGTATACTGTATTTCCTCGAAATACCCCCACCCCCTTGCATTAACCCCCCCCCCCTCGAAATACCCCCCGTCTGGAATTATGTACATCATGTATGCAATGTTCATGATGTATATATTGGTCGCAGTTTGCATCGCAGCTACACATATACTAGTTTGTGTAGTGATGGACGTTGATATGTCCAAATATACCCCACTTGGACACGTTGATTACCGGTTTTGGGTATATAAAAGCGTACTATTTACTATGAATTTCGTGAAAAGTTCTGGCGAAATAATACCCCCCCTCGAAATACCCCCTTCAAAATTTCCACTCTGAAAAAATAAACCCCCTGGGGGTATTTCGAGGAAATACGGTATTACATATATTTTAAGATCACTTAAAAAGCTACTTGTCACTACATTTGACAGTGAGTACTTGACTTGACACCTGCCAATTTCCATAACACTTGTCCACTGTCTTGTTGCGCACTCCTAAAATGTCAAACAAAATTTGTCAAAATTCAAGTAAAATGTCCGGCAATTAATAAAACACTTGAAAGAGATAGGCATTTTGCATAAATCTTGACAAATTTTTCTGATATTTTATACCTTAACTGACATTTTACATGGTGCGCTTTGCATCTCAGTTCGACGCATTAAAAAAAAACATTACCTACATAATTACATGCCGAAATTGGCCACAGAATGGCACTTTAAAACATCGTACAGGGACAGCAACCTTTCAGAAGATTCACAGAGAGAAAAAAAGAATTTGGTTCCTATGGTGCATGTAAAATGGCAACAAAGCACCAATGGCAATTGTGCCATACGAAAAACGCCATGGCCCTTGGCGCTGGCGCCATTTCGCAGACACGGAAAATTACTCGGTGTTTCTTATGTGTGAATTAAAATAACTGTTTAAAACGAACTTTAGTTGACCACCAAACTCAGTTGTCCCGTGGTCAACTAATTTGTAGCCATGTTGTCAATGGGCCCCCGCATACTGGATGTCAACTGAATTCGTGTCAACTAAATGTCAACTGAATTTAACTGATACTGTGATTTCAACTTATCTATCTGTTAATTTTACATCATGACACTTCATTTTCATTGTTCCTGTAAAGTGTGATGCTTTTTACAAACTTCTTGTTTTATTCAATTGACACTGAGTTGACGCGAATTTGCGATGTCAACTAGTGTGTGTGGGCCCATTGACGCCTGGCGCCAGCTCCTTTTTCGTCACTAATAAGAACACTTTTACAAGTACATTTTGACCATGTAAAATAAATATTTATAAAATGTAGAGAAATCCTCATACACTCAAACAAAATCGTCCATCTCTAAAACTAATACAACCACTTTCACCCCGAAAACACAGGTGAAATGAATGCGAATTTTCGTGTGAAAATTACTTGTGGAAATGGTGACAAATCAAGGTCGCAGGTAAATACATAAATACATACAGAAATGTGTACACGCAGTTCAGGCGGAAAATTTTACTTTTTCTTTACTTTTTCATCCTATAGGAGATTTTTATTTTACACATAAATTTACTCAGCACACTGGTATAGTCGGCGGACATCACACTTAGTATGAAAACCTACCATAACCCATCTGAATAATGAACCGAAAATTATACATTTTTTTCATCATAACATTTCATTTATACTATGGAATAATAAATTACGAAATTTGTCACAATATTTTATTCATCAAATTATGGTAGGTTTTCATACTAGGTGTGCACACCGTTTTACTATGTTCATACCGAGTATACACCTTAGCACACTGGTACACCACCGAAACTTTGAGAACTGATAAATCCGTTTTGAATGCATTTGAGTTCACTAGAATGAAGAGTCTGTCAATTTCTGTTGACGACGATCAAAAATCATTCATCCAGGTCAACTCAAATGTGTTCGAAACAGATTTATGAGTTTCTTAAATTCCGATGGTGTACTGGTGTGCGTGATCACATTGCTCATGTAAACGTTCAAAGCAGATAAGAGACTTCTAATTTTCCATTCGGTTGAAGTGTGCAGCGAGCAGACAAGCAATAAAATGGCGCTGTTGGCATAGCGCCAAAAACGTTTTGGTTATTTTGGAACCACAAACTTGAAATTTAAAACAAAAAAAATATTTTCCAGCCATGACGAAAAACGCTCCGTTAGCGAGTTACCCATTTCCAGAAATGTGAGTGAAATTGCGGTTTCGCTGTGAAGAACATAACATTTCGTCAACACAAATGGTGCCTGTTTTCTATGAAAATAGCTCAAAATATACCATTATTTTTACCAACAAACATTTTATGATTACGTCAAGTCGAGTGCAATAAATACTTTAATGGCGAACCACACCGAACTTTTTGAGTTATGCGTTCGAACGTTTTTTGGCCGCGGAAGCGGAACTAATATTTCTAAAAATTCATATTTTCGGATGAAAAATCAGATTCCCCAAAAAAAAGTTTGAGCAATTCACACGTAGGCCTAACTTTTTTCCTTGTGCAGATTCCGCTTGGTGTAGATTTTATATTTCCGCATTTTAGCTAGGCTTCCAAAAAAAAAACGTTTTTTCCATTTTCCGTTCCGTTTTCCGGCAACTTTTTTTTCCTTTTCCGTTTTTCCGGCTCATTTTCTGTTTTCCGGCGAAATTTTCAGTTTGTCCGCCTTTTTTACTTTTTCCGCCTCAATCTCCAGTTTTTCCGCCTTTTTTCCATTTTCCGCCTCAATTTTCCATTTTTCCGCCTCAGTTTACTTTTTTCTGGCTCAACTTTCTGTTTTCTGATCAGCCAAACCGGTAAAAATTCATGCAGATTGGCAATGATGTAAATTTTTTCGGTTTCCAGCAAAATTACTGCAAATTTTTTCCACTTCCAGCAAAATTTCAGCAAATTTTATCTGTTTTCCGGCAAAATTTCAGCAAGTTTTTCCATTTCCGTGCAAATTTGATTTTTCCGTTTCCGTTTTTCCGGCCTCTTTTTCCGTTTTCTGGCTGCTGAAATTTATTTTCGTTTCCATTTCCGTTTTCCGCCAAGTGCAAATTTTTTTCCGTTTTCCGTTCCGTTTTCCGGCCGCTGAAAAAATTTATCCGTTTCCGTTTTCCATAAAAAAAAATTTTTGACACCCTAGGTGGCTATACACATCAGTTGCCAACTGAAACTTTCAAAGCTTAAAATCAGTTTGTTAGCACTTGAGGCAACCATAATGTGCCTACACTCACTAGTTTTCACCGTGACTTCGTGTGAAAACTGAAATTTTTTCAAATGCAAATTAATGAACACGGTTGAATGATTTAATTTCAATTAAATTTGAATTTAAATTAATGAAAGTTAAAGTATGAAAATTTGAAAACTAGAACACATATAGCATACGTTAAGAGTAGGCTGAATGTCGCCATGTGGCCATTTCAGTTTTCACACGTGTCACGGTGAAAACTAGTGTGTGTAGGGCCAATGCATCATTCTTGACTTCCGTCAAAAGCAGTTGACAGACTCGTCAACCCGGTGAACTGCAATTGTTCAAAGCAGATTTATCAGTTTCTGACATTCCGGCCGTGAACAAGTGTGCGCGGGATCAATACGAGTTTATAGGTCATGCTCTGAATAACTCGAAATTCACTGAAAATATATCAGTATATATATATGATAAGATATTTCGAAATCGCCCAACACATTGTGTGTCCACAACACCGTGTCACAGATAATTCAATTTTCAGCTTTTTTTCAGAAATCTTCACTGAGTCATATCATTTCGATAACACTATTTGGCATCAAGAAAAAATCGAGCAAAAAAAACAGAAAAGTTAAATAAGCAAGCAGACGGAGCACCAGAAAATACAAAAAGCACATTGTAATCAATTTAAAAACACATGTTCATGTTTATACCAAAACAAGAAAAGTGACATGTTCTCTTTCCTTAGCAAAATCATTTGTCATAAGACTTTTTGCTACATTAAGCGGAATTTTTCAGACAACAGATGTAGTTTACAGACAAAATATCCCATTTCAAGTTCTTAGTCATAAGAAACGCGTTACGTCAGAAAATTTCTGAAACTTAACGAAAATCCAATTTCTAGACTTTTGAGTTTACCAGAATGAATAATATCCAACAGTGTTTAGTTGACAAGTGTCGTCCTTCAGGTAAACTCAAGTGCGTGCAAATCTGATTAATCAGTTGACGAAATTTAAGCCGTAAAACAGTATATTTGTGGTGCCAATATGAAACTTCAAGACAAAACCAATTATAAACAAAACACGTACTAAGTCCGAATCAGCAGAAAAGAAGTGAAAAAATTGCAACGACACCGGTGCCAATTCCACTAGTAGATAAGTGACAAGAAAAGTGGTATACTCGGCAGACATGATACTTTACAAATAGATATGATTTATGTCTTCGGCTGGCAGACGGCCAACCGAAAACTTATGAACCGACTCCCAACAAAAAATAAGATTTGCGCGTACGCTGACTGTTTCGGGTATGAGGTCATGATGCAGTGTTTCCTCCGGAAAATAGTACGGCGTAATGTCATCCGAGTATATTTTAAGTGAGGTGAAGTGAACAAAGTTACCGTACCGCACCATGCACCGCAAAATTGAAGATTTACCGTACCGTTTACCGCAAAATAGAAAATTTGTCATACCGAACGGTTTACCGCAAAGCTGTATCGTCTTCCACCCTAGGGCTGGGTTTAATTATATAACTTTTCGATATACCGCTGTTTGATATATTTTTCTGATACTCGATATCACCAGCGATTTTCGATATCTGATAGGTATTCGATATGAAAAAATGGTCAATATGCAATATTCGATATTTTTTCAAAATTTTCGATATCGCTATTCGATATGAAGTTGGATAAGGTATATTTATCGTCCCAATCCTAGGCAGGTAAATCTCTAATTGTAAAAACCTACCACTTATAAGTTCACTTGTCACTTCACTTATAATACCACTGACAACTTTTCGCACAACTTACCACTTTTCATGTCACTTGTGTTTGTGTGCTTTGACTCTATTGATACTAAATGAGCCAAAAAAAAACTACTTTTGGCACTACACAAAAGACATGAGGAAAATGCAACGTGATAGAATGTGATTGTATAACAGACTCTATGATTTCACAAGTAAATAAAAGTAAAAATAATTCAGGGTCCAGTCTCGCAACCAGGAAACTATATGTAAGATATAAAATGTTATGAAAAAGTTGTCAAGTGTCATCTAATGTGTTAAACAACTTGGAAAGCGCAACAGCAAATTTTTCCGGAAATTGTGGATACATTTCACTTATTATAATACCGTATTTCCTCGTAAATACCCCCTTGAAATAACCCCCCTCCTCAAAATAACCCCAGGTGTTTTCGAGCTGAGGAAAAAATACCCCCTCGAAATACACCGTCTGGCATACGTAAAATCATGTATGCAAGGTACTTGATATATTCAATAGGGGCCACTTTGCATCGCAGCTACACATAACCTAGTTTACCGTTGACACGTCCTTATATATCCCGTTAAGTCATGTTTATTACGAGTGATGGGTATGTATAGTCCTATTTTTCTACGATACTGTATGAAAATTTCTGGCGAATTAATAAACCCACCTCAAATAAGCCCCCCCCCCCTCGAAATACACCCTTAAAATTTCCACTCTGAAAAAAAATCCTGGGGGTATTTCGAGAAAATAAGGTACTTAAAAATTGTCTGCATACTCATTTGTATCACATTTTCTAGGGTGCGCAACTGACCGAAACCTAACACTAAAGTATGAACGAACTTTCACAAATCTACTTCCGTACTACCGTACCTAAACAGTAACACCTTACACTTATTTCCAAAAATAATTGTTTCTAAATAAAGTAAATATTTACAACAAAACTCATTTATATGATATCAAATATTTTAAAAATGGCGCCACATTAAATGGTAATGTTTGGCACTTTTCCACCACTATACTAATTAATTACCAAAATCATATACCTGATTCATCCAGGGACCACTCCCAGACTGTAAATGTAAAATGTCATGCATGTGTCAAAAGTCACGCAAAATGTCAAATGACCAGCAGAAAAGATAATTTGGCATTTTACATGACTTTTTACAGGGTCTGGGGTGGCTGCAGGACCACGAAACTTGCAGTCACAGAAATCAGAATAATAACGGACAAAAAAGTCGAGTAAATAGCGATTTAAAAAGCAAATGCAATAGCCGGGGCCAATTTGACAAGTCATAAGTAAGGTGGTGAGTCAAGTAATAAATAAGTGGCAGGTCAAGTGACAAGTAAACATACTGACAAGATTTACGCATATGCTTGTCACTCGTACTACACTTGGCTCTACACTTGTTTTCAACCGAAATTTTGAAAACGCATAAATAATCTATGAGCGCAGTTGAGTTTACTAGAATCAGGTGTCTGTCAACTGCTGCCGATGGGGATTCAAAATAACTAATTCCGGTAAGCCCAAAAGCGTTCGATGCTAATTGATAAGTTTTCTACATTTTAAAAGAAAACTAGTGTGCGTACTCATATCAGTTCACTTAACCTACCACGTGTAACCTCCTAATGCGAAATTTACTGAACTTATCCATGAACTATGAAATTCGCCCCACATCAAAATTCCCGCAAAAAATTCAATCATAAAACCTCGTATCCGAAGGAGAATTTGAAAAATGCAACACAACCATGCAAAAATCACATTTTCTCGCCCTGTCAGGGACAAAATTGCCGCAATTTGGGCAAGCGACGGTCCCTTGGGGGGTCAATACTTCTTTTACCCTTCCAATATTCCTTGCTGTATTCCTGGTCAAATCCCGGAAAGCCCTGGACGCTAAGGGACCAATTTTGTCGCTCAAATGATTCGATCTGGGATTCGATTGGTCCGGCTTTTGATTTTGCATTTGATATTGCACGTGAGAATTCGTCGGCTCGGTAGAGATTTGGTTAGCGCTCGCGTGCGCGCACGGGTTCGGACCCGTCGTAACGGGCGCCTGCGTTTTTGCACTTTTTATTTTTCGCCTGAAATGCATAAATGAACGCTAAAAAATGAAAGTAGGTTCAATTGTAAATCAATAATAGCATTAGGCGGCGTTTACACGGATTTCATGGCTACGACACATCTTTTTTTTAAAGTTCCATAAATCTAGTAAAAAGTTCCAAATTCATGAGTAAAAATGGTTGAGTATATATCATACTTAGGTCTACATGTGTGTGTAATTTCAGTTCAATTGGCTTAGTCATTAAATAGTTATGGACCGTTTAATTTTTTTTATTCCGCTGGCCTTTCCGACAGCTTTCCGACAAATCTGAAAAAAACTCAATTTTCACGCTGCGACAGTGTGACGATCACAGATTGTCGTCACTCACAGCATGCGACAAATCATCAAAGTTGTTGATAACTGTCAAAAGCTGTGAACGTGTTTTTTATGTGACGACAATGTGTATGTGTTTTTAAATGCCATAATAGCTCATTAAAATTATAGATAGTGTGTAATGATGAAAAAGCGCCAGAAAAAAAAGACAAAAAAGCGCAACAGAAACAATGTCGCCAGGCACCAACAATAAAACATAGTTGTTAAACTGGACAGACAGATCGACTTACAATGGATGTTACCATATTTTGATGAATAAGGTCACATGAAAAACTGCACCAAATTCACATAAAGTAATAACAATTTGATAATTAAGTTTTTGTTCATTTATTCAGGTGGGACATGGTAGATTTCATTGTAAGGTGTAATAACGCTGGAGTATAATACTTTATTTACTTTTACTCGATAAATACGTATACTCGAATACAGAGTAAATATGTTTACGTTTCCTCTGAAAAAAGTTCCTGTACTCGCTTTTACGTATACTTTTTCAAAGTACTCGAGTACAGGAAACGTATTTCAGATGGTCTTTTATGGTGATTTTTTGAAGGCATAGAAGGGGAAAAAAGAGAATATGCAAAAATAGTGCAAAATAGTTGAAAATGGATATATAAGCACATATATAGCCACAAAGCGCTTCAAATAGGAAAAAAAGTTATAAAAAATTGGTGGTTTTGAGCAAAAATTGGGGTGGATTTTCTCAAAAAACTCACATTTACGTTTTCCAGGGGAAAAAGTACGTTTACTCATGAGTAAAAGTAAAAAAAACTTTTACTTTACGTATTCTGTACTCAGGGTGTGAGTAAAAAAAAAACTTTACATTTATGTATACTTTGAAAAAAGTTCTGAAAAAAGTTCTGAAAAAAGTTTGGTACTTTGACCAACTCTGCAATAAAAGTCATGATTTCAGCATGTAAATCATCATCAATTATAGAAGTGCAGTGTGAAGAAGCCATTTTCAGTGGCAAGTATTTGAAGTGGGAATTACATACAGCTATCATGTATCCCAGAGGCAAAATTTTGGGCTACTATCCCATAACCCCCCCCCCCTCCCCAATCGGCCAGCTATATATCTATCTATCTGGGCCGATTTTTGAGAAATGTTGCCAAATTTTTGCTAAAAATTGGTGATTTTTGTACCTTTTTATAGTTTAAAAATCGCTATTTCATGTGTTTCATTGCCTTTTTTCAGCTAATTGTGTACTTGTGTTGGTTTAAAATGGCTAAAAGTAGGTATATAACCATGTTTATAGCCAAAAACCACGTCTGCCAAAAAGGTGTGAAAATTAGCAATTTTGAGTGAAAATTGGGGCAAAAAAGGCAAATGGGGTTGTAGCCAAAATTTTTGTCTTGGGATAGATAGATAGCTGAGCAGCCTCCGGTATAGATAGATAGCTTGCCGATTTGGGGGGGCAGCCCCCCACCCCAGCCCCCTCCCCCTAGGAGACCCGTGCACCCACACAAAACTGGCAATTGTTTACTATGATCCTTCACAAAAACTTGTGGTGAAATAATTAGGGGTCAAAACGATATATCGTATAGAATATTGAATATCGGATATTGACCATTGTTTTATATTGAATATTGAATATTGATATCGAGGTTCCATATCATATCGATATTGAATATTGAGTTTCAGAAAAAATATCAAATATCGATATCGAAAAGTCATATAGTTTGATTGAACCCTAATGCTCAACCATCAAAATCAGTAGAGAATTCATGGAAATCAGAGTTGTTAAAAGTACTGAATTTTTTCAAAGTAAATGTTAACATAAAGTATTTTTTTTTTACTCACAGGTGAGTACAGAAAACATTAAGTACTGTATTTCTTCAGATAGAACGGCATACCTCCAATAGAACGGCATCTCCAATAGAACGGCAGGTTTTGGCACATTTTTGCTCTCACGATAACAATAGAACGGTAGCCTCCAATTGATCGGCACCTCCAATAGAATGGCATTTAGGACTGATGTTGGGAGTGTGCCAAAACACAACAATGAATCAAAAAATAGATTTTGATAACATGCAAAGCATTGATATTAAAATATTGCTCAAGCTTCATTAAAAATAAGGCTCATGTTCACATGAGAAATGTGTCAAAAAGTTGATGAATAAATAGAATGGCAGCCTCCGTTAGAACGGCACCTCTAATAGAATGGAAGGTAAAAAAGTTGGTGAAAAAAATCCTGGCGTTCTTCTATTAGAAGAAATACGGTATTCATTTTTTACTTTTACTCATGCATAAATGTGACTAAATTACTTTTGTAACTGGAAAATGTATAAGTGGGTATTTTTGTGAAATTTTGCCCAAAGTTTTGCTCAAATTTACTAATTGTCAAACTTTTTCACCATCAAATTCACTATTTAATGTGTTTATGCCAATTTTTGTGCTATTTTGGATATTTTATCCCTAGATTTAGCTTCGAAAACCCGACAAAAAGCCTGAAATACATTTTCTGTACTTGCATACTTTTGCGAGTAAGTGAGTACCGGTATTTTTTCTGGAGGAAATGTAGAAATATTAACGCAGTACTTGAGTATCTGTATTTATTGAGTAAACGTAAATACATTTTAACAACTATGATGGAGAAATGCAGTTTCAAATGTGCAGCTACTAAGAAACATGATAATTTCTTTGGAACCTACCCGGGTGCAGTGACATTCAGTGCGAGCACCAGCCTTCAGTGCTGGTGCCATTTTTTGGGAATGGCACTGTTGCCTGTGCAGTGTGCTCTTTTTGGCTAGTGCCCCAAGGACTTGTTTTTTTGCCAAGGTGTCTTTTCTAAGCAGGGTTGGTTTTATGAAAATTCATTTTACTAAAATTGTATACAAATTGTATAAAAATTGTATATTACTTTAATTTTATTCATGTTTCATTTTATTTTATTTTATTCCAAAATGTCATTAATACAATAAAATGAACCATTTTACAATTTTCTACAAAAATTGTAAAATATTTTTACAAAAAAAAATCAGAATCTGCATGCAAGGCCAGAAAAAAGTTATTATTTGACCTAAACATGGAAGGTTATAAATTTTTTTCATTACTTTGCAAAAGTTACATGCAGTTGGTATTGTTAGCTAGCTGCAAATGTAAAGTTACAATTATTGATAACATTTGTTTGCATTTTCAGTACAAGGACTACTGGAGTGTGCTGAGCACATTTGTAAAATGTCATGCAAAGTGTCACTTGTCATGACAAATGTGAAGTAAAGTGTCAATTGTCATGCAAAGTGTCAAATGTCAAGCAAAGTGTCAATTGTCATGACAAATGTGATGCAAAGTGTCAATTATGTATCCAAATCTTATGTTTTTGTATCCAAAGCTTGTGTTTTGTGTACAAATCTTATGTTGTTGTTTCCAAATCATTTTTGTATCAAAATCAACATGTCCACATAGGATTTGGATACAAAACATAAGATTTGGATATAATTTGCTTGACAATTGACACTGTACTTTACATTTGACATGATAAATACAGTCAACTTTTACTTTTGATATTTTACATTTTTACACAATTTTACAAATATTTTACAAAAATTTGAATTTTTATACAATTTTTATTTTTATTTTGAAAATTTCCATTTTATTCTATTCTTAAATTTTCTATTTTATTTTTATTTTCCTCCAAGATTATGCCAATTTGTGGTCCGGTGCCATATTTCCCAGTGCCTTTAACATCACTAATTATAGAATGATCAAAACTTTTCATTTTTCAAAAACTTGGTCGAATCAGCATGAGGAAGCTTGGCATCACTAAACTGATGCCAAAATTGAATTCTGCATGTCCTCCTGATCATTTTAAGTGTAGAATGGTCTAAATCAGTTGGAAAATGATCAAGATATGAAGCATCAAAAATTTTGTCGGAGTCATGCAAATTAGCCTCGCTAGCGAGGCGTTCCGACAAATTTTTTACAACTTCCCATTTTTTTACAAATGCGTTCAAAAAGTGTCGTCACAAGCTGTGAACGTGCTTTGCTTGTGACGACATTCCTAAGCTTCCATCACCCAGTGGCATGAGAAGTCACTGCAAAGTACACGCAATTCATAGCACATTTGAAGAAATATTTTGTGCCAACAATACCACAGGTTTTTTAGAGCAAAATAGGGCATTTTTTAGCTTTGTTTCTAAATTTATCCTTGTCGGAGTTATCGAGGCTGATTTTTGTCGGAGTTATCGAGGCCGATTTGTCGTCACACACACAAAATTTGCCATTTTCATCGAAAAAAGGTCTGTGACGACACAATTTTGTTGTCGTCGCACGAAATCCGTGTAAACACGGCCTTATTTTCTTCTAGAATCCGCAAGAATACCGAGAATTTTTGTCGTGATTCTGACCATGTAACTGATTCCAAAAACACACACAACGAAAACGTAATTTCGCTTCAGAAAGTCGGACTGTTTGAAATTAGCTGTTATCTTAACTTGAACTGGAAATCATTATCTAGTAACGAAAAGTTACTCGTTAAAAAAAACTAGCTATAACCCTGTGATTTCCGTGCGCCTGACTAGCAAAATCGCCCAGCACCCCCTGAGTGTTTTGCACGGCTGTAGAAAAATCCGCCTCTGACCAGTAGTGGGGGTGCCCTTCAGATGGTTCAATATTCATTCGTTTGTTCCCTCTGGGACCAATTCCTCAAGTGGACAAGTGACAGGGGAAGTGCTAAGTGACATGTGAGAAGTAAAGTGACAATTGAACTGGAAAGTGTACAAGCGTACTCCGCGAAATGCATGCTTTACATTTTCTATAGGAAACAGTCCATCGTGACATCATCACCGATAAATTTGGCATCATTCCAAAAATATAACTGTCGGAAACTCAGATATTGAAAAGCCATGCTTCAGATGTATTGTCCATGCTTTATGTATAAGTTGTATCAGAAAATGGATCTTGAAATGTCTACTGGTGGCAATCGCAAGCCCTGTAATGTGTAAAGTAAAATTTCAAATGTAAAGTCAAAGGCAAATGTCAAATGTAAAGTAAAGTGTCAAATGTAAAGTGTCAATTGTGTATCCAAATCTTATGTCGAAAAATAAATTTTGGATACAAAAACATAAGATTTGAATACTACAAAATAAGATTTGGATACACAATTGATACTACTTTACATTTGACTTTACATTTTACACTTTGCATGCCAATTGGCATTTGACTTTAGATTTAAATTTGACACTTTACTTTACACTTTGCAGGGCTTGGGACCGCAAATGGAGGCGAGGGGTAATCGTCGTGCAAATAGATATTCACCGAAAATTATCTAAAAACACATCAAAATAAGCAAGCCTAAATATTCATCCGACAATGCCACTTTTCAATTTACTCGACACTTACCACTTTTAGTGTCACTTTTCACTTAGAGAATTGGCACCTGGGCGGCCTTTGCGGAACTTGATCGCGATCTTGCGGCGGCAAATTCAAGTTTATCAATGACAAGTCGTTGTTTGCATCGGAAACTCGAGATTGAGTGCTCGCGTGCGGTAACTGGTGGGCGATTTCTACAGGCTGCGGTGGGAGGGGCTGAAAAGTTTTGAAGTTGTCCATAGACATGGCTGGAATTTTTAACAACTTTTTTTGACAAAAATAACGTTTAAGAATGACGTTTGCGCACTTGCAGAACCAACAACGTTGGGGCGTGGAACCAAAATTGTCAGTGTGTTAAATTATATCTTTAGGTAGTAATATACTGATTTTGCGCCAGTTTTCACCGATTTTTGACTATTTTGGACGTTTTCTACATTCTACACATTGAAAAAGCCTACATAGCAAAATTGACGACCCGCGAGCCTCCCATAAGTTTGCATTTATCCCTCCGGAGTAGCTATTTGTTATCTCCCGGTGAGGGTCAACATCCCGTAGACCCTGCCTACCGTAATCCACAGAAAATACACCCACCCACCGGCTTATAATAATCCCCATGTACATCAGCGTGAACATTTCTCTGGTGCACTTCGGGAACGCTGGCCGCGCTAAATTCCGGCTCGAAATTTATCGGTCGCCATTCATCGGTCGGTTTGAATCCGAATCCCGATTCGCTATTCACTTGCGTACCGGATGTCGATTTTGCGGTAGACGATGATAATTGCGCGGTTTCGGTAGCCGATTGGTTCATGTCCAAATCGTCCAATAGATCGAAAGTTACGGTAGAATCGACTGCGTATTGGAAAAAAGCGGGTGAAGAATGGACGGGATGGGAAACGGTACGGTTTGTCGGTAAACGGTATGGGAAAAAAATCAAAAAAGAGAAAAATTACGGTACTAAACGGTGCGGTTAAGTGCGGTAAACGTTCAAATATGCTGAAAAACGGTGAACTAAAATTTTCACAATTAGAGGTCCCTGCAACTTACCTCCCCCGTCACCCAAAACTCTCAACGATCGAATAACGGCGTCCACATTTCCAATAGTTTTCCTGCGGCACTCGTAAATGTGCCGCCAGTGGAAACCATTTTTGCAAACTTGTTCGTGCACTTGCTGCATCAGTTTGCACTCGGCGCGCGCCACAACGCAGTCTAAGGCGATCTGCGAAACATAGATAACACTTTTTAGGGTTATTTTTAGGTTGCACTTATTTACCTGGCAAACAGGGACGTACGCAGAATTTTTGAGCGGGGGGGGGCGGATTGTATACGGAGCCCGGCGAACGGGGGGGGGCGGCGCCCCCCCCCCTAAAATTTGGCCCTATACTAAAGGAATGGAGCCATGGCGCTGGCGCCATTTGTAGGCGCCAGCGCCATGGCAGTATTGGCGTTGGCGCTGGCGCCAACGTATACTATATAGGTATCTATTAAGACCTATATATAGCTACTATGAACACGTTGGGCACTTTTATAATGCTGTTTGGACTCCTGAAATGATACATTAAACAACGGGGTGAGGTTTGCGCGCTTGCGCACAAAATACAAAATACCTACAAAATCGCTTTACAAAAGTGTCATTCCTGGCAAATTTTTTGACCGGCCCGGCCGCCCCCCCCCCCCGCCCACCCCTGCGTACGTCCTTGCTGGCAAAGTGTCAAATAAAGACTAAAATTGAACTCGGTGTGTGAAACATCAGTTTCACTCGAGGTGTTTATTGTGCCTCGATTTTTGAATTTTTTGGGGAAAACTGGTACATCAGCTTTGAACGCGGAATTTTTGAAATGTTGTAAACTCGGTAAAAAATTTCCTAACACCAACCTCGAATAAAAAATCGCCATCACAATTGTCGACAAAATTCTCGTCCAAAATAAGTCGATCTGGTTGATTGACATCGGTATTATCGATATCAGATCCAGATACAAATTCAAATTCCAAATTTGACTCAGACGCATCGGTTTTTGACGCCAAATCGACACAGGTATCCATTTTATAGCCCATTACCAATAAAATGCGCCAATAATTTGAGACGTAAATCGAGTGGAGTTTTTGCAGCGTGGGTGAGGACACCTAAAAAAGGATATTTGTGGTTGGATTATTGCCAATGGCCTACAATGACGCCACATATATTGTATGTCAACTGGATTCGGTGTCAACTAGATTTTAGTTCAAGTGAAAAAATTTCAAGTGCACGATTAGATCAGCTGACATCCAGTGCGTGTTGTGCCAATGTTTCAATAAATATGTTTCCTATTGTCTGATATAAATGTTTGTGTTGACTCATTACCATGTCTGGGAGGTTTTGCAAAAAGCGGTCGCTAAAAGTTTTTTTCTCGTCCGCGAACCCCCCGAAATTATCCGCGAACCCCCTGCCCCAATAGCCAACCCCAAAAAACCTTTTTGCAGCTATCCATCTCTCTGGATAAGCGAAAATTTACAACCAACCCAAACATACAAGACACCCCCCCAAAAAATCACCAAAAACAAACTTCCAAAGGGCTCATTTCATGGGCTCTCCAGGGCTGCGCCCACAAACGCATAGCGATAATTTCCAACTGTTCAAAAGTGAACGCTGCATTGTCTCCGCAAGTCTCCGAATTGTCGTTTTGTATAAATGCCGACTGCAAAACGGGGAGAAAAACTCCCGGGTGGGAGAACTTTTGCCTCTGGGGAATGGGGGATTTTATTTGATTTGATGGTGCTACGCACACTCGATGTCAACTGGTTTTCATGTCAATTCAGATTTTAGTTGACGGGTCGTAGGACAATTTTCAATTGCACACGTGGCAATGTGGAAAAACAATTAATATTGGTATGTGCATTTCAACATCTTTCTGCGACACGTGAACGAAAATCTGAATTGAAGGAAACCAGTCGGCCCAGTTGACAGCCATGTCATTTCATGTCAACTAGTGTGTGTAAGACTAGTAATTCAGCGAAATGTATCATATCCCATCTGAATAAAGTACCAAAAAGTTCTTAATTTTTAACCTAACCGTTGAAAAACGCATCTACAGTGTGCGCAGAAATTCCAGTGCGTATTGGCACCGACACAAGTACCACTGTTACTCCGCGCACTCGCGCCAGCCTACATCTTAAAACTGCACGCGAATTTTGGCCCGGCCGCTCGCCCCGTTTTCCCTATACAAACTTGTGATTTTTACAAACATTTCGAGGCCCACCACGCGCTTAAAAATGGGAATTGTGGGTCGAGCGTACGCACAGAGGGCTGGAATGATGTGCGTTCTCTGTCGAATGTAAGAAATCGTACAAATTTAACTGTCGTTATTGAGCTCACACACAAAAAAGGCGAGCCTGACAGAACGTTCGTGATTTTTGGGGTTAGCGCTAGTGGGCATTTACACCAAAGTGGGCGGAGCTTGCGCCGACCGCCGCATGCAAAGCAAAATATCTGCGCGCACTGTACACAAAAACGCCGGCCAAAAAAGAAAAAACCCAAACACAAGGAGCTAACCCCCCCCCCCTAAAAAATGAAGACACCCCCAAACAAACATGTGGCACCCTTGAAACCAAATCGAAAGCGTCCCTCAAAACGGCATTCAAAGCCCTGTGCCTCTCATCGCTTCCCAAATTTGTCGGCGCCGATAAAGTGCCCAAATACTTTTGGTACAGATCGAACAACCTGCTGCGGGGCGACCGAAAGTTTTGGGACATTTGGGACTTTTTCTGCTTTTTTTTTTGGGGGTGGGGATTGACTGCGTTGTTTTTGGGGGCGGGTGAAAAAGGGATAAAATGAACTTTGTCAAGTGATTTTTTTACCAGAATTGACAGTGAAGTATTTGCAGGTAATTTGGAACTTAACTTGGCACTTAACATTATGAGGGAATGACTATTTGGCAATACCTTACCTGTAAAATTTTAAGAGAAGTGTCAAATGTCATGTAAAATGTATATTAAACGAAAAAACGAATATTTTTTTATGGAACAAATGGCATTTTGGACGACATTTGAAATTTTACACGACGCTTTACACGGTGTGAGACTATTTGACAATCTGACCTTTTTCATGGCATTCTACAGGGTGTGAAGCTGATTTCAGATTGAAACAGACAAAAATACATACCACCCAAGAGTAAATTAATAAACTCAATATCCACAATATAAATATTAATTTGCTTATTTGTGAAATATTTGCATTTGTGAACATATAAATAAACCTGCTTTTGTCACAAATTGGAACTGGGCACTTGGTATAAAAATTTTGAAGGTAATGGCACTTGGTCTATTCTAGGGAAAAACATGAACCCAATGGTTGAGAAAAACAGACTAATTTTCAAATGTTTTCTAATAGATTTCATTAGCGATGAAGCCACATTTAACTATTTATGATTTGCAAATGGAATCACTTTCAGGAATCACTAAATATCCAAATATGTTCCAAAATAGTTGGGACACACTGCAGAAACACACGCAAAAAGCACACTAATTGCCAATATGACTATTGATACAAAAGCACCTATCAGTAGTGGATGAAAAATATGTATAGCCGGGAACACCCTAATTATGGTGGAATACTAATTATAAAGGCAAAATTAATTTGGCAAAATTCCCAAAATTCTAGCAAAATAATTATTGTAGCTACGCGCAATCAGAGAAATGGTGCAATGTGAAAGTCAGGTGGCAAGTGACAAGAAAAAAAAGAAGAAAAAATTAAATTAAAAAAAATGTCAAAAGCATTTTGTCAATAATTGACAATAGTTTTAACTACACTTGACAGTTAACATTAAATTTGTTATGCCACTGGACAATGCCCTGGACCTGACTTCCACTGACATTTTCATCTAAACAGTCTAAACGAAAAATGTATACATTTCACTGACAAAAATAAAACCAGTGTACCACAAATATTCAGCTTATAGCTCCAACTTGACATGACTGCACACTGACACATGACTAGGGTTGGCACTTGATTTTTTTAACTGATTTTTTTTGAAATCTGATTTTTTTTATCAAAGGGTGGAAACTGATTTTAATTTTAAAAAATCAAAAGTCAAAATTTCTGGTAGACTTGCACTAGGTATTTTGCATTTTTTTGCGCGCAAGCGCGCAATTTCTCATACATGTTACCATGTGTGGTGTTTTCAAGGGTTTTGGGGCATTTTTAGTGTAAAATCTTCCATTTATTCATGTTACCGTGCAATTAATAGCCATGATATGCTAGTGTAGTATATAATATCTAACCAATGTGCTCCCACATACTTCTACAGTGTGTAACATCACTGTCAATGTATTAGCCTTCTCTTACAACCTTATTTAAGCACTATTCCATGCTGAACTTCACTTGAAGTCACGAACGTTCGACAAAAGGCGATATATTTATGTGATAAGTCGATGTAAAATGGATATTTTTGACAGGAATCACTGCTTATAATGCTATCCCATGACTCCACAGTCATAATATGACCACAATAGACATAACAATACATTATCTGACACTTAACATGCACATATTTTTTTCTCTATACACCCATTTTTGGCGATTTTAAAAAAAATCTGATTTTAATTTTAAAAAATCAATTTTTTTATTAAAAAAAGATTATTTTTTTTAAATCAAAGCGTTTGAAAAAAAATGATTTTTTTCCAACCCTACACATGACTACGATGAAATCTACCATATTCCATCGGAATTAAACTTAAATTTTAAATTTAAAAATTAAATTTTTTATCGCGTCACATTACATAGTCCTCACACATTGAACTAACAGCCGTGCTTAACTTTACGCGTGATTTTTATTCCTCAAAATACGGTAGCGTAGTGAGTATAGAGTGCGGTCCTATCGGTGTAAAGTAATACAAAATATGTAAAAATCACAAGTGCCTAGTGTACAAAACTTTCAAACAACCATACAGTAGATTATTGTACTTAACACCTAAAAATAAATAAAAATACCTACAATAAATGAAAATAAAATACAAAACACGAAAATAAGAAAAATGTGTTTGCACAAGAATTTGGCAATAATTCAATCCAAAATAAATTCATGCAACAAAAATTATAGGAAAGACAGTCAAAGCAGATGTAATAAATACAATGTAATAAATACATATAAAATCAATAGAATTTTGATATTAGCTACAAAAATCTGCATAAATGAAAAAAGCTCAAGTATTCGACACGAAATGACTGGATGATAAATTTGATAAACTCGAGCGACTTACTGCTTTTCAATTTGCGACCAGTTAGGTAGGAATTGTTACGTTTATAATTCGAATTTCAGCATACAGGCTACATTCGTTTCGTAATAATTATAATTTATTACGATCTTTTCGAGTGACATTAAACAATGTTACATTTCTTTGGATCAGTGCCAACTTTCAGCTGCACATTTCACACCGCTCGCATAAAGAATTCTTGCACATTGTATCTGACAAAATTTCGCAAACTGATAAAACTGCATTCAGCGGTGAATCAGTCACGACCTCGTTCTGGTAAACTCAAATTCGCCCAAAGCTGATTTATCAGTTGCCAAAATTTCGGCCGTCAACTAGGTAAACGTAAACGCGCAGCCATAAGTCACTCGATTTTAGTACCCTATACCAGGTTCTGCGTTGAAGTAAGTGCGCAAGTAAAATTTCACCTGTCCTCAACCAACTTTCATTAAAATCGTCAATTTCTGCCCTTTCAATTTCAAGCCCTTAAAATCGCCAATTCACGCACTTCACTGACAACGGTCACCTATATGCAGGAAAAAGTTAAATGTACCTATTTTAGGCGCCCTACACAACAATCGAATTAGCGGCCCAGTGCACACTAGTTGACAAGGACACCAACTGTCATCTGGTCCTGATCCCAATTCAAAGCTTGCTCACGAGCCGAGGAACGACGTTCAAATGCAAAAGTGTTGAATCATGTTACAAATGAAGCTGTAATTTTGACAAAAAAAACGGTGCAACTAAAATGTGCAGTGTATTTACAAGGTCGGCACGATGTATACGCGTATACAATAATACGCAGTGTTACTCGCCAGCAAGCTTTGAATTGGGACCGGGACCAGTTGACATTCGGTGCCCTAGTCAACTAGGTAGGGCGTGTACAACCTGCCCCACTCACATCACACAGCAATCAGTGGCAGCGGCATTCGTATCCACCACCTTGGGCATGCCCGTCGCGGGGTCCACCTGCCAGCCGGGGGGCAGGTCCCCGATTAATTCGGCTGGGGGCTGGCCGCACAGTTGCAATTGTCCCATTAGCAGCATTTGCCGCTCGCAGCGGGCGGATCGGACCGACTGGGGGTTTTTTTTGGGGGGGGGGGTGGTTTTTGATGGGACGATTTGACACGGGACGATTTTATACGGACATTTCGACTCGAGGGACGCTTCCATACGTGCCAAACTGGAGACGGGACCGATATGGCACAATGCAAATATTTATATGCTTTGAAAATACCACGTACCAATGTACTGCATTAAAAATCAGACCGTCCCAAAATACGGAAAACATCGGATTTTGCAGCCTCGATCCAGGTTCACACATCCCGATCGGGTAATTTCTAAGTGCAGATTTGTCATTTTTAGCTGCTGGGTTTGCAAAATCATATTCAAAAAATCTTGTTCAACTCAATTAACTTTTGAAAACCCGGTATGCCAGACCCAGTCGATTTCTTCAGTCGACAAACCCCCACAAAAAAATCCCATTTTAAAAAACTCGCCCAAACCTCACATCTGTATCATCATCCTTCTCCACTTCATACTCCTTGCAAATAGTCTCCATAATCTGCAACATTCTCCCATATCTTTCCTTGTCTCCCTGTTCCAAAGTGTGTTCGTTTTTCTCTATCCAAGCGGGGAGTTGTTGCGACATTTCTTTCACGCTGGGATACATGACCTGAGGGTTCAAATGATTATTACGGTATCGGTATTGGTGAGACACATTCCGGTATCGATATCGACAAATATCGATACTATCTGGTATCAATATCGACAAAATGTTGATATCTTCAGGTCATAGGTAGGAAAGGGGGGTTGGGGTGGGGGGGGGGGGGGGTTGACCCAAATTGCCCAGCTATCTATCTATTCCGGTGGGCTCTCAGCTATCTATCTATCCCGGAGGCATAATTTTGGGCTACTATCCCAATACCCTCCCCCAATCGGCCAGCTATCTATCTATCTGGAGCAATTTTTGCAAAACTATACCCCAATTTTGGCCGCTCAGCTATCTATCTAACCCCCCGGAGGGCCGAAATCTAGAAGACCCCTGCTTAAGGTACCGGTAGCGAGAAAATATCGACACTTTCCAGTATAGGTATCGATAAGTGTTGCTTTCGGTATTGACAAAAAAATCTACTTTCCGGTATCGGTATCCGCAAAATATCGAGATTTTCCGGTATCGGTATCAACAACCAGTGTCAGTATCGATATCAGAAAATTAAGATATCAGCATCGGTATCAAAAAATAAAGATCTCAGCATCGGTATCAGTATCGAAAATTGCAGTCCGGTTGGAAGGGCACCTCTTTGGACATAAGCGAAGTCATCAAGCCGTGCATGAAGGGCATCAAGTCGGTCTCGAAGCCGGCCGAATGCAGTTCGTTCATGGAACGGGAAAACTCTTGTGAGTCGCTCGCTGAGGCTACCTGCAAATGGTTAGGTTGGGTTAGGAATGGTATGTGTTTTAACGAGTTTTTTAAAAGGTCTTTTTTAAAACACAGGCATCGAAACCGTTTTTAAACAACATACGCAAAAAAAATTATGCACAATGTATTTTGGCATTTTTAGCATTCAGCATATAATTATTACAAATAAAAAAAATTGTAGCATTCAGAATCGATAATGACCAGAATCACAGCCATATTGGTAATTGTAACGAAAAATCAGGTTTCTTTACAAATGTGCATATTTTTCAGTTTTGTTAAAGTTTTGTTTGTTTCAGTTTAGTTTTTAAATACCATTTCCACAATGATAAAACAAGCCAATCATTTCACATTTTATGCACACGGTTTAAATGCGAAAAATCCTATACAGAATGGCCAAAACAAACAGTCAGCAGCAACAAATATTCCCGCAGACCTTGCCAGCTTTCTCGCTCAAATCGTGCAAATCGTGAAGCAATCTTTCAGGGTTCAAAACTGGCTCCTCGCCAGCAAAAACATTTTCCGCCGCTGCGGAATTTGGCTGCGTTTCAGAAACTGCCGATGGTGCTGCGCTTTGCGCCTCCGGATTCTGAATTGTGTTGATTTTCTCAAAATAAACGACATGTCATAGTCATGTTTGATACAAAGGATTGCAGCGTCGTCTAGAGCGTTTTTATATCGAATTTAGGTAAGTAAATTTTGAGACGATATCGTTCATTGGAAAGGGCTAGCCGCAGCTTTTTCGTTTAAAAAAAACGGAAGCATCGAAAACATCGAAGCACTTCACCTATAAAAATAGCTTTTACCCAACACACAATAGTTAGCGGCCGAAATTAGTAAACATAACCTATTCGACGTTTTGCACAATGGTGGAGAAAGTATTCCAAAATAATCACAAATCAACCAATATAATCCAACAAACAGAACAAACGGTTTTCACGGCAGCTTCCTGGATCTGTGCCAACTGGCTGAGCATGTTGTGAAAATCCCTGGCCGCTTTCTGTGCCATTTCTTGCGTCATGAATGCATTCGGATCGATTTCTGACGGGTCCAATGAAACGCTCTGCATGTTGAAAGTTTTAAAGAGCGATTTTTCGGAATCAAAATATAGTCAATTCAACTAAATTCTGAATAATGTGAACTGAAAAAAAATTTGAGGTTGCAGTTTGGAAATATCTCAGTTGAAATAGACTTAATGGAGAATATTATTATGCAAAATGTCATTTAAATCATGAATATAATCATATTTTTATATTAAATATCAAAAGGTCCGATTTGCTGATTAGATAGTTTTTATGAGAAAAAGTTATGCAAAACGCAATCACGTGTAAGGATCACAAATTCCTTCCCGATCACTTCCCGAACACAAGACAAAAATAGTTGGCACTGTTCCAACTTACTTTTTCCTTTTTTGCACCATCAGAAGCACCTGGTTCATCGCGAAAATCAGCTAACGCACTGTCTAATAACTCTGAAAGCTCTTTGTCACCCTGTTCAACCGATTTTTCGGTTGTCGATTGCTGTTTTTCGCCATCAGATTTTTGGTCCGACATTTTTCTCGTTTTTATTTTATTTTTTGAAACTTGTTTTGGATACAACCTTATAATTTGCTGGAGTGGGACTTTTCGGGTTTTTCGGGATTTGGATAGCCAGAAGTTTACCGCGCAAAGATTCTTAGCTGATTTCGATGGAGTGATTCCCGCTTGGAGCCTAAATTGTTCCAAGCACGTGAATATTTAGATTTATACATTCTTCACAGACGTATCTATTTCAAAATTTTCAATAAAAGATAAAAACTTTTACCGGTGTTTTTGGCCCGGTGCGAAATCGCCCGAGAAATGGCTGACTCGGAAGTGCGTGCTGAGCCCCCGGCAGCTGAAATTGTTCGTTTTTACATATAAAAGTTTATATAAAAACCCTATTTCCATGCGACGATTTTTTGGTTGTCAGTATTTTCAAGTCCTTGGCGCTGTGCCAATTTTCATCAAAACGAAATACTTCAATATTGCTTTTTCAGGTCGCCGAGCCGGAAAGTGTGTCGAAAGAAATCGAACCTAAGAAAGAATCCCCTCCAAAAGAACTGGAAAGTGAGCAAAAATCGGATACATCTGATGTGCAAGATGCGCAGCCCCAAACCACGGATGTGCAAAATGTGATTTCTGAAGAGCCGGGCGATGTTAACGATGAGAATGAGGTGTGTTTTGGGGGATTTTTAGTTGCTAGGGAATTTTTGTATTGTTTGGAAATTGTTGGATTAAAAGATAAAGTTTTGCCAGCAAGCGGCCTTTTGAACATCAAATAGAAAATCCCATTGGAGAAAATTGGCCAACAAATAGTGCACGCCAGGGGTCTCCTAGGGGGGGGGGGCTGCCCCCCCCCAAATCGGCCAGCTATCTAAATATTTATCCCGGAGGCCGCTCAGCTATCTATCTATCCCGAGGCAAATTTTTTGGCTACTACCCCCAAAGACCCCCCCCCCCCCACCAAATCGCTCAGCTATCTATCTATCTGGAGTGGTTTTTGAGAACTTTTGCCCCAATTTTCGCTCAAAATCACTTATTTTTTGCACCTTTTTTTAGTTTTTCACCTTCAAAATCGTGATTTCCGGCTATATGCATGGTTATATACCTATTTTTTGCCATTTAAAATCTACTTTTGGCTACTTTTAACTGATTATAAGCGATTTTTTTCCCCTTTCTGCCTTCTTAACCTTGAAAAAGCCTATATATTGTGCCCCCGAAATTTACACCTTAAGAGCGTGTTGAAGCACATGGCTTGATTTTATAAACACATTTTACTAATCAGGGACGTATCCAGGATTTTTGAGCGGGGGGGGCTGCTTGTTTACGGAACCCGGCGAGCGGGGGGGGGCTCAGCCCCCCCCCTAAAATTTTCCCTATATAGGGACGGAAAGGCGTTTTGGCGCTGGCGCCATACAAAGGCGCCACGCTATGGCGCTATTGGCGTTGGCGCCAGCGCCAGGAACCGCTTTATATGTATGTAAATATGCATACATATGCAGCGAAAGTTGCAAAAATAAATTCATTTCCAAGGATATTGGTTTACATGGAGCGATCCGTTGAAAATACTATGCATGGGGAAGAAATTGCGCGCTTGCGCGCAAAATTTTTAAGAAACACCGAAAAATATATAGTAAAAGTTGCATTTTCCGGGACTTTATAGGTCTCACCCCGGGAAGGGGGGGGGCTGCAGCCCCCCCCGCCCCCCCCCCCCTGGATACGTCCTTGTTACTAATGTAAATCATGACTTACATATATCAATGAAATGGAAGGGCTTCAAATCAGGAAAACAGTGCTGTGAAATTTGCGCGTTTCAAAATATCAAAACACCGCGTTAATTGTCATCAATCAATTGGCATATTTAATGTCAATCTGAGTAAAATTTACCGCATTTTCTGCAGTAAATGAGTGCGGTAAGCGGTACGGTATGGTAAATTTTGGAAAATGTGGTACGCGGTACGGTACGGTAAATTTCTAAAAGTGCGGTAAATGGTACGGTACGGTAAATTTCCCAAAAATGTGGTACGGTACAGTAAATTCTGCCACCCTACCGCCAGCACCCCCAAGCCCCCCCCCCAGCCCCTCCCCCCCAGAAAAATTTTCAGCTATCTACCCCTTGTGCACGCTGCACAAATAGTACTAAGAAGTAAGGGTAATAGTATACAAATCCTGATAACATCAAACTTTATCACAACATAAGCAAACAATTTGACCAAACTTTATTATGACTAGGGTTGGCCGATGTTTTTTTTAAACGTTTTTTTTTAAAAAAAAACGTTTTTTTTTTAAAAAAAACATGACGTCCGAAATGTTTTTTTTTTAAAAAAAACATCGGCCGAAATTTTTAGTACTAAGCACTAGGTATTTTGCAAAATTTTTGCGCGCAAGCGCGCAATTTCACACACAAATTGACATTGGTGGTTGTTTTCATTGGTTTTGTTGCATTTTTAGTATCAAAACATCCATTTCTATGTGCTACCATGGGTGAATAAGCCGACATATGTTGCTGTAATATATAATATTGAGGTAATGTGCTTCCATGTACCTCCACAGTGTGTAACTTCACTCCCAAAGTAACAACCTCCTTTTATAACCTTGTTTGATCACCATTCCGTGCCAAACTTTACCTGAAGTCACGAACATTCGACTATAAGGCGATATACGAACGATATGTCGACGAAAAATGGATATTTTTGACACAAATCACCACTTATAATGCTATCCCATGGCTCCACAGCCATTATATGGTCATATTTAACATCACAGAGTATTGCCAGTGTCTGATATACCTATATATGTTGACACTAGGTCATATCTGGGAGCTTTTAAAAAAAAACGTTTTTTTTTAAAAAAAAAACGTTGTTTTTTTAAAAAAAACATCGAGTTAAAAAAAAACGTTTTTTTTCCAACCCTAATTATGACATAACAAAAACAACAATAACCCCACATTATAACACATGTACTCCCCCCAGAAACCCAGCGCGACCCCCTTGACGAGCATCAGCACCCCCGCACCCCCCGAAGCTCAAGCCACGCCCACCCCAAACCCCCCGACAACGCAAATGTCGGGCAAATCGGGCACGCAGGCACCTCCCAGTATACCGCCAGAGCTGCTAGTAAAGCACCCCCTGCAGTATAGATGGGTGCTGTGGTATTGTAAACATGACAGGACTAGGGCTTGGGAGGATTGCTTGAAGGAAGTCACTGCGTTTGATACGGTGGGTTCGAGGGCGGGGTTTATTAGTGTCGTTTTTCATGTTTATAGGCGCCTACGTCGGTTGGAATGAAATGCGCAACCGAAAGTTGGCACTTATCCAAATAACGTGACGTTTTATTTCGCTCATAGCCCGGAACGTAAATATAAAATAAATTTTGAAAGGAATGGAATCGGTCTTTGCAATTTAAATTTGTGACTGAAGTATTCTTATCGATTTACCTACCTGGTTCAAAATTTGAATGCAGTAAATCACTGGTTTAAAAAAAAAGATGTAAAAAAAAGATGAAAGAATGTCAAATATAAAAAAAGCAAATAAGTAAGTGGGTAAAAAAATAAATAAGAGGTGTCTGGCGTTTTTCTCTCGACTTTTTTAAAATAAAAAAAAACACGTTGTTTTTTAAAAAAGCGTGTCAAAAAGTTATTTCCATCCCTCATAAACACACCCTCAATTCACCCTAAACACAACCTAAACCTGCCTAAATAGGTTGAGGATTTCTGGGCGCTGTACAACCACATCCAACTGGCGTCTGGTCTCAGTTGGAATTCGGACTATTACCTGTTCAAAGAAGGAATCAAACCAATGTGGGAGGATGAACACAATGTCAATGGAGGCAGGTGGCTGGTCAGGGTAGGTTCCGGGCAGGTTCGGAACAGGTTTTTGGAGGTTTGGGAGAGGTTTTTAAAAGGTCTGGGATGGGTTTTTGGAGGTTTGGAATAAGTTTTGGGAGAGGTTTTTAAAGGTTTGGAGAGGTTTTTCGAGGTTCGGGATAAGGTTCAAACGGGATCTCGATCCCGAATCACAAAAAAATCCGCGATTCGGCTGTCCCGATCAAGACTCAATCCCGAAATCTAAAAAACCCTTCCCTCAAATTTTAAAATCGCAATCGCGATCCTGTGACCAATATTCCGATCACGGAAAAATTAGTGGGAATAATAAAAATACAAAAATAAACTTTGCACTGAAGCGCCCAACATTTAAAAAAACGGGGTTTTTTCAAAAGCTCCTAGCCCCAAGCTTTTTTCAAAAGCTCCCAAAAGTACACCCATATAAGTTTATATCAAACTTCAACTTTTTAAAAAAAAGTTTTAAAAAATGGCCCTTAGGTGGACAAGAACCGTCGACTGGACCTGCTGGACCAGTACTGGCTGGAGCTACTGATGGGCATGCTGGGCGAGCAGTTCGACGAGCTGGGCAGGCACATCTGCGGCGCCGTGGTCAACGTCCGCTCCAAGGGCGACAAGGTGTCCCTCTGGACCACCGACGCAACCAGCGACGAGGCCAACAAAAGGATCGGGTCCGTGGGCAGGGGACAGGGGCATTGGAGATTTGGACATGGTGGCTAGTAAATCACCCCTACACAGGGATAGGTAGCGGGAAATTGAGGGGGGTTCGCAGGGGTTTAAATAGAATACAATAAGGGGTTATAAAATACAATATAGGTTAAATAAAAGAAAAGAAAAATCGCTAAAAGTAGGTGAAAAATATCTTCAAAGATAAATAGGTATGTAACTACATAAATATATGTATAGCTGAAAATAGGCAATTATGATCATTGATAAGTGGTTTTGAAGGTCAACATGGGCAAAAAGGTAGAAAATTAGGGTGTTTTACTGAAATTTATCAAAAATTGCTCTTGATAAATAAATAGCTGGAGCTTTTTTGTGGGGGGTAATAAGTGGAGTCCTCAATCGAATAGATTTTCGGCATCCAGAACGCTGCGGACTAAACCTTTAACTAAAAAATTAACGGAGTAAAATATAAAAAAGTTTAAAATAAAAAAACGAAAATAAAATGTAATTTTTCAAACTAAAAAATTTATTCCCAGCACGATTCTGAAGTCGAAGCTGCATCTGACCGAGCCGATCGTATACGAAATACACAAGGAAACATCGGTGAAACAGAGTTCATCCATACGGCCAAAGTTGACCATGTGACTATGAATGTCGGCATTTTTCTCCCATTTGAGAGCTGGCGCCAATTTTGAAAGTCGACAAGTGACAGAAAAGTGCTAAGTGGTAAGTAAAAAAATATTACTTAGGCAAGCGTTACGAACTTATAAGTGAAAAGTATATTTCTTTTTGATTTTGACTTGTCGCTGAATGGCTCTGCACACACTGCATAGTTGGCGAGGACATCGAGTGTCGTCTGGTTCCCATCCCAATTCAAAGCTTGCTCGGGACTCACACCACGCATTATTGTATACGCATATTCTTCGTGCCGGCCTTGTACGTTGTACGTACCGCTATTTTCCCAATACTACACCTTCATTGCAACATGATTCAACACTTTTGAACGTTGTTTGTCGGATCGTGAGATATCTTTCAATTGGGATGGGAACGGGTGAAACTCAGTGCATGTAAGCTCCCAGTGCATGTAATCTCCCGGTGCATGTAAACCCCGGGTACATGTAAGCTCTCAATGCATGTTAAGTCTGTGCGTCTATGTACCCTATGCGCTGTGCGTCGCGGCCGTGGCTGCAAAGATCATTGCCGTATCCGGTCCCCACGTTTTGCAGCACGGCTACACAAAGGATTTGTGCACGAATCGCCAATGACTGTATCGTCAGTTATGTGTTTTAGAAATTCAGTGCAGCCAATGTTCTCAAAGTTCAAAATACCAAAATTCAAAATAAAATAAAATATCAAAAATTGTAACATTGTGATATCTCTATTATTGCCTCACCCCTACTAAAAAGAGTCACATTTGACAGTAAAATTTGAAAAAATTGAAAAAGCCGCAATTCATTCAATAAGCATAGATGCACAGAGTTTACATGCACTGGGAGTTTACATGCACTGGGAACCAGTTGACATTTTGTGTCCTTGTCATCTAGTATATGCAGGGCCATATTTCACCCCTCACTTGTCCATTTTCGAAATTGCGCCCCTCCCATTTTCGTTTGCTTCATTAATATACTATTCCGATGTTTGATGTGATTGATTTCGATTGATTTTTTTTTGCGTCGCTAGTTCGTTTGATTCGGTCTGGTCAATTATTTGTTCGTGTAGAATTTTTGCGTAATTTTTGGTCCGTTTTGATGCCTGGTTCCGAAGGCTGCATAATTCGAGAGGTATTCTTTGTTAAGACACATTTTACTGGATACATCTTGGCCAATTCCCCGAGTGACAGGTGACAAGAAAATTGATAAATAATGTTTAAGAACCTACGCACTAGTCGACAAGGGGGGTGCACTTAGGGTTGGCCGATGTTTTTTTTAAACGTTTTTTTTTTTTTTAAACGTTGTTTTTTTTTTAAAAAAACATGACGTCCGAAATGTTTTTTTTTTTAAAAAAACATCGGCCGAAATTTTTAGTACTAAGCACTAGGTATTTTGCAAAAATTTTGCGCGCAAGCGCGCAATTTCACACAAAAATTGACATTGGTGGTTGTTTTCATTGGTTTTGTTGCATTTTTAGTATCAAAACATCCATTTCTATGTGCTACCATGGGTGAATAAGCCGACATATGTTGCTGTAATATATAATATTGAGGTAATGTGCTTCCATGTACCTCCACAGTGTGTAACTTCACTCCCAAAGTAACAACCTCCTTTTATAACCTTGTTTGATCACCATTCCGTGCCAAACTTTACCTGAAGTCACGAACATTCGACTATAAGGCGATATACGAACGATATGTCGACGAAAAATGGATATTTTTGACACAAATCACCACTTATAATGCTATCCCATGGCTCCACAGCCATTATATGGTCATATTTAACATCACAGAGTATTGCCAGTGTCTGATATACCTATATATGTTGACACTAGGTCATATCTGGGAGCTTTTAAAAAAAACATCGAGTTAAAAAAAAACGTTTTTTTTCCAACCCTAGGTGCACTGATACGCACATCTGCCCGATACGCACATTTGCCCGTTTTTTTCACTTGACACTTTCAAGTGATTTTCAGATATGAGTTAAATGAAAAAAGTTGCGCAATGACATTAGTGAACTTTTTTCACTTCACTCATATCTGAAAATCACTTGGAAAAGTGTCAAGTGAAAAAAACGGGCAAATGTGCGTATCGGGCAGTTGGCGTATCAGGCATGCCCCGATAAGGGCACCAATATCAACTGGTTCTCATGGAAATTCGAAGCTATTGGACGAGTAATACTACGTATTATTGTTTATTTATTTCACGCCGGCATTGAACATGCTGCAATAATTTTTCAACACTACATCTTGATTAACAACATAACAACACAACAACACTTTTGAACGTCGTTCGTGGGCTCGTGAGCAAGCTTTGAATTGGGATGGGAACCAGTTGACATTTTGTGTCCTTGTCAACTAGTGTGTGTACATAGGTTTGACAAGTAGTTTTATATGAAAATACATACCACCAAGTCTTACTGACAACTTTTATTGTCTTTTTTCGCGGAATTTGCATTTGAAAAAATCTGCTATTAAATAGAATGCACTAAATGTTTTCATTTATTTGGAAGTGAGCGAATACTGGCGTTTCATTTAAGCGTTAAATGCTGCCTCATTTCGTTATATCATACTGTTTTCTACTGGTTTCAGAAGGCAGAAAAGTACCTTTTCGATATGTTAGTGACTTTTAGGCGTTTTGAACAAATGAATTTTTGGAATGTTTTGTAAAATTTGACTGGATAACTCCTGCATAGTGACACACTAGTTGACGATGAAATTGCTGTCAACTGGACCGACTGGTTTCCATTCACATTTTACCGTATTACCTCTAATGTAAGGTATACTTTATATTGTTTTCGTCGGATTTTTCGAGCCAAAAGTTATGCCTTATATTAGAGGGTACCTTATATTAGAGGGTCCCTTCAATTATTTTCACCAATTATTGAACAACGTTACAATTCATCTTTTGAAATTTGAATGTACGAAATGGGTGGTATTTACAGTATCACTACAAAATGGCAGAAGTTGACGAAGAGTTATCGCAGTGCCCTTCGGCACCATTTTCATCATTTTCCGCCATGTTTGGCGACTGTTTTTATGATTTTGCGCGTTTTGGCACGCGGCCAGCTGTGGCTTATATTAGAGGTATGCCTTATATTAGAGGGTACCTTATATTTATCTTGTCGCGTTCAAAATAGCCAAAAGTTATACCTTATAGGAGGTAATACGGTAGTTGACAGGCGGTTCGAATGTTTGTCCATTTCGAATGTTCTCCATTCCGTTTTTTACTTATGCCCGGGCGGAATGTCGTTTTGGACGGTTTTATTTACGACAAGACTGAAAACCTACTGAAATTTGGATCGGTTTGGACGATTTTTAATTCCGCCGCTCTTCTTAATTCCGACTTTGAATTCGGACCTTGCAAAAAAAAACGTCCGAACCGCCCTTGTCAATTTTGGGTGTGCGGTGCGCCAATATTAATAAAACCAGCGGCTAACAAAACTAGGTCGATTTATCTTCTCGAAAAGCTAGCCGTACGTGAGCTAGGGCAACGGCCAGTCAACTATGCTCAACTGAATTTCGCATTTTTATGCTTCAAAGTTGAGTACAAAATTGACCAGTCGACACACTGCTCGATATTTGAACATTATTTTGTAGATTCAATAATTATCTGTTTTTAGCGTCATTAGGTCACACCCGTGGGCACAGTGCTCATGCTCAATAAAATATGCACCAATTTTCATTGGTTCCAAACATATTGAGACAAAACCACTGGCTAACAAGTGGACCCCGGGTCGTATTTTTTGGGTAAATTGAAATAAAATAGTATTCCTACATTTGATATCTAGGTAGATGTAAGGATTTTCGTCTATCTAGTCGAATAGCTAGCCGTACGTGAGCTAGGGCATCGGCCAGTCAACTATGCTCAACTGAATTTCGCATTTTGTATGCTTAAAGTTGAGTACAAAATTGACCAGTCGACACACTGCTCGATATGTAGTATTTTTCAATAAATGTATTAGATACCTAGAGAATTGATATGTAGATTGGATAGATTTTTCTAGACATAGATATTTATCTATCTAGAAACATGAACTATTGAATGATTTCCCTGTCAAAATTCCGCGCTTTTATATCCAATTTTTCGCTGGCACCCCATTGTCTAATTGCGCTTGGAATTAAAAAACAAATACGGATTATCCCGCTGCGATATTGCATAATCAAAGGTGCTAGGCTGGCAGGATCCATGTGATTTTCGCATTTTTGCATGTGCATTTTTCGCTGTTATCATGGATTATGATCGGAGTGAGCGCGCTGGCGGGGAATAATCCGTGGAAATGTTTTTATCTGTCTTTATCGAGTTGACGGTGTCAGATTGGGCCCCCACACGCTAGTTGACTTCGACATCAAATGTCAACTGGTGCCGATCCCGATTCAAAGCTTGCTGACTAGTGGACGAACGACGTCCAAATGCAATCTTTGAATTGGGAATGAAACCAGTTGACATTTGGTGTCGATGTCAACTAGCGTGTGTGGGATCATTGTGCCCACGCAGACCAGTTGACATCGCGAATTCGTCCCAAATAAACGTCACCTAAATAGCACAAAAAATGTTACAGCATAAGTTGAAATCAGATAATTAACCGAGATTTAGTTGACACAAATTTTTATGTCAACTAGTGTGTGTGGGCCCAAAAATAACAATTCAGGTGACATGGAAACTCTTGCGTGATATAAAGTTTGTGGTTGGTTGAGTGAAAAGTGAATACTTAGGTAGATGGAGAAAGTTGCCACTTCGAGTTTACTATTTAACACTTTACTTCACATTTTCTTGTCATTTATCCACTTACACAATTGGCGCCAGGGTGCTCGTAAATCGAAATTTCCAAAATTACGTTACCGGCAGTTTACTTCCTATCGGGCAGCCCGAAAAATCGGGTGATTTCAATTTGACATTTCTCGGCAGGTTTTTTCCCAATTTCTCGTTCAATTTTGCGCCGCTGCTGATTTTTGCCCGCTGTATTTTTTCTCGAAAAATACTTAAGTTATTATTGTAGGCCTTATCCCAACGTTTTGTGCCTTTGTGCCATGCCGATTGCGTAATTAAAGTGACCATTTTTTATCTTTATTTCTGAGAGTTTTAAAAGTTGACTATACACTAGTGATGGAAAAGCGCCAGAAAAAAGGGCGCCAGGCGCCAATGGCGCCACAGAAAAAGGGCACCAAGCACCAAGGGCGCCACGGAAAGAGGGCGCCAAGCGCCAAGCACAGCAAAAAATTGGTGTGTGGATGCGCGGTGAAGCGTCGGGAAGTGTCTTCACACCAACACTTCCCGAACGCTTCACCAAGCATGCAAGCGCTTCCACACACATCACGAAAAAATGCCCGAAGGCACTTCACGCTTCTTAATATGGCGCTCACACGCAAATTTATACGCGGGGGAAGCGTGTGGAAGCGCCAGCGGCGTGAAGTGTCTTCCACATGTTTGAATGCGCGTGAAGCGCGTGGTGAAGCGTGTGGAAGACACTTCACCCAGAATCTCGTGATGTTGATGGAAGCGTGTGGAAGCGCGCCGCTTCACGCGCATCCAGCCCGCTTCCACACGCTTCACGGATCTATTTTTTGCTGTGAAGAGCGCCATTTGAAAAATAGAGCGCCAGGCGCCAGGCTGAATCATTGCAAACAATACCCTGCGTTGCTAAAAATATATCTGAATCACTATAGCGAACACATTCACTTCTTATTCAAGTTCTGTGGGATGTAATCAGTAAAAAACGAAGCTACCTATTTAGCAAAACTTTTTTGCACAAACTCATATTTATCCACAATGAAAATTGTCATTTGACAAAAAATGAATTCACTGAAATCTTTTGTCTTCTTGTTTTCTGTTTGCAAATGTTTGCTTGAAGTGAATGAAAACTGAATTGCAATATTTGAACCCGTTGATTTACGGGTTTGCAAGTCCAACGGTCCATTATTTTCAGCTTCTGATCCGTCAGACGCTTCTGATGAACCGTTGGACGAGATTTTCATCCACTCCATCCATTCGTCGATTTTTTCAAGCGAATTTCGAATATCCATGGACGCGCTTTTTATTTTTTTCATTTATCCATTTACCCTGCTGGCGCCATTTTGGCGCCGTTTTAGGCGAGGGCGCCAGGGGCGCCAAGCGCCATGGCGCGGCGCCCTCAAATGGCACCAGCGCCATGGCGCCATTCCATCACTACTATACACCAGTGACTTTTTACACGCTTCCACCCGTGGTTCACGTTGGAAACGTGCCAACGATATTAAACCCATGCGATTTTCAAAAAAGTTAAAAATTCATTGTGGTTATAACGATATACATAAATTTTTATACAACAAAGAATTTGTTCACCTTACAAAAACCCATGCCCTAATTATCATTGGCACGCTTCCAACTTTGAGACATTATAACTCAGTGCGAGTGTGTATCAAGATCACCGAGTATAAATAAATATTAGTGTAGTGTGTATGAAAATGTATTTTGATTTCGCTAAAAAAAATCCTGTGTATACTGATTAGCGTTCCAAAAAATGACTTATTTTCAGAAAATATAAAGTATAATCTTTTAAAATATCATCGAATGTGAAAGCTGAATAGTGTTTCATTTATTAATATCACAATAAGAATGCTCACTGATCAGCATAACATTTTATGCTGATCTAATAATATAAGGAACTATTTATTCAACATATACTCCAGTGACTCAACACCTTGCACACGTGGTTCACGCTGGAAGCTTGCCAATAGTATTTAACGCATGTGATTTTCAAAAAGTTGAGAAATTGATTATTGTTATGACGTTCTACATCAACGTGTTGACAGAGTTTATTTTTATTTTCTACAAAAGTTGCATGCCTTAATTATCATTGGCACGCTTCCAACGTGCGACAAGTGCGAGTGCAGAATATCAAGTCCGCCGGGTATGTATACTCAGATATTTTACGCGTACTCAACAAAATCATTTTGAATTATATGCAGCGCTAAAATCAGCAAATTTTTATTTTAAAAACAACAACCTGTATGAGGAGTTCACAATGTCAATGGAAATATTTCACAATTCAATATGCTGAATTATTTAATACTAATTCATGTACATATTTACATAAAATATGTAAGAAAATGAAGCACATCAATGAAGTGAGAAAAATTTGATAGTTTTCAATTCAATTAGTTTTATTATATGATTTACAGGGACAAAAGTATTTCACCTGATCAACAGATTTTTTTAATCACGATGGAAACCGATTTTTTATCAAAGGCAAAATTTCTGATAGACATGCACGATTTTGCATTTTTTGCACCCAAGTAGGTATACTCGCGGACATCACACGTAGTATGGAAACCTATCATAACTTATCTGAAAAACGAACCAAAAATGTTTTTACAGTTTTTCATCGTGGTATTTAGTTTTTACTATGGAATAATCATTTATTAAGTTTAACAAAATATTATTCATTAAATTATGTAGGATTATGCACATACGTTGCGGTCCGCCGAGTACCTATATGCAATTTCACTTGCACATTGGCAGTGAGGGTATAAAATCATTTTTTTAAATTTACTTTTTATCAAGGCATTTGAAAAATATTTTTCCAACCTTAGGAACACATCGGCCAGAATAAAAATACAAAACACAGGATTTATCATCACATTTAAGCATGGAAATTATAATTTGATGTAATACATTTATTTTACCAGATTTATTTAACATAGGCATTTTACATCATTTCCAGAGTTGTTAAAAGTACCGAACTTTTTTCAAAGTATACGTAAACGTGAAGTATTCAGTTTTTACTCAAGAAAATTTTTTTACTTTTACTCATGAGTAAACGTACTTTTCCCCTGCAGAAAACGTAAACGTGAGTACTTTTGAAAAATATCGCCAAAATTTTCAAGAAATGTCGCTCAAAATCACTTATCTTCATAACTTTGTCTATTTTACGCAATTTTCGACCATATATTTGATACTATACCCATTTTCGACTAGGTAGTTTCCCATATTTTTAGCACATGTTCTCCCTTTTTCCCTTCTATGCCTTTAAAAATCTATATAAAAGACTTTATCTATAATACGTTTTCTGTACTCGAGCACTTTCAAAAAGTATACGTAAAAGCGAGTACCAGAACTTTTTTCGGAGGAAACGTAAACGTATTTACTCTGTACTCGAGTATACCTACCGTATTACCTCGAATTATCCCCCCCTTGAATTAACCCCCCCCCCACTCGAATTAACCCCCCCTCAAAATGGGCTGGGGAAATAATAAACCCCCCCCCCCCTCGAAATACCCCCCCCTTCGGAATGATGTACGTCATGTACATAATAAATACGTCATGTACGCAATGTACATGATGTATTTTACTGTTAATTTGCATTGCAGCTACACATAGCGTAGTTTGTGTAGCTATCTACGTTTTTATGTCCAAATATATCCTGTTTGGACACATTTATTACCTATTTTGGGTACGCAAATGCCTACTATTTACTACGATCCTTATGAAAATCTCTGACGGAATAATAAAAAAAACCCTCGAATAAACCCCCCCCTCGAATTAACCCCCCCTCAAATTTTGCTGGCGAAATAATAAACCCCCATGGGGGTATTTCGAGGTAATACGGTATTTATCGAGTGAAAGTAAATACGTTTAAACAACTATGCATTTTTCCTGCATTACAAATAAATAGATGCAATCATAAAAGTCCAAAACGTCAAATGCTGTAACAAGGTGTTAGTGTAAAAATGCCAAAAAAGGACCTCTGAAGGCATGAATCCAGCTGCCTGAAAAACCTATATGTTAATTGAATTCTAGACTATGATACAAATAAACTCTGGTCACTTTACACCATGCATACCCAGTACACGTTGGCAGCATGCCAGTGATAATTAGCACAGGCAACTATTGTAAAAAATCATAAATGTAAACATCTATGTTTACGTTTTAACAACAAATACCTATTTTTTGTATTAGCTTACAGGAGTTGCATGAATTATCATTGGCACACTTCCAACATAAGCCATAGACAACTGCAAATGCATAGCATTAAGTCACCGGAGATGGATGGTATTATAATAGAAAAATGACACAAATAATGTCATAAATTTGTAAAGGACATATTTATTTCAAAGTTTAGTGGGAGAAACTTGTTCAAAAAGCAACATGATTTATGTACAGGGTGTGAATACTCAAAATTGAGCAAAGCAAGCATTTTATATGTTTTTTTGAGATTCAAAACAGAACATGTACATACAATATCTTCCTGTACATACAATAGTAAAATCGGGTGGGAACTGCCAGAAATCGAATAGAAATTTCAATCAAAATGTGCAAGGAATTCAACAATTTGGAATGCATTAGTGAATAGACAACACATAATGACGATGATTACAAAAGCAAAAGCAAATAAATATTTCCAATAAAAAATAACCAAAAGAATTGATGTGAAACCTGAAAAATACACCAGAAAGACATCGCGAAGTTGACAGTCATGCGTAAAGTTGAAATTAAGGCTAAAAAAAATTAAATTTAATGAAAAATTGATTGTGAATGAATGTCTTAACTTTTAATGTAGAAAATGGTATAATATTGTGAATTTTTTCGTGGTAATTTTTAGCCGTAATTTCAACTTGAATGAAATGTTCCAAGCTTTTTTAATTGTAGCAAGATGAAAGGGCGAAAATATGGGATGAATGTCTTGATATACAAAAATAGGTAAATAAATACGTTTTCACAAATTTGTCACTCCATAGCCAAATGTCGTTGCACACGCTATTTAACTTTTAATACAAACCGAAATGCGAGTATTTTACTCGTAAATAGACCTTGAACATATTTGAGCTTAATTTAGAGTTTGCTTTGTAATATCATGTTGTCAGAGATTGAAAAGAAAACTCAAAATTCAACTCAAATACGTTCCCAGCTGATTTATGAGCACTCGAATTTGAGTTTAATGGTGTTAATAAACTAGCATACGCAGTAAATACCAATTGGCTCAAAAACTTTTACACCCTTTCACCATGCAATCAAACTCAATGAAAAAACGAGGTCCAATCAGAGCGTAAGGTGCACTTAAGGCGCCAGAAATTCACATGAAATTGCGCCTTAATATGCGCCCTACATTCCAATCGAATAAAGATCCCGCTTCTCAATGTTCCAAAGCGGAATGCGCGTGATTATTCGACACCCTTATAATAGCCGCACTAGAATGGGATACACTGGCGCCTGATAAGGTGCCACTTGGCTGCGTGCCAACGGGGTGCCTAGGGGGGTGCCCATTTGAAGTGGCCGGACTTGAAGTTTGCGTTTGCACAGCGGGAATTGGTAGCGATTCATCGTCGGCACACCACGCTTCCGTGTAGCGAATGTCCACTTCTTGCAGCGAGGGCAGTTTGTCCTGGGTGTTTTTTCAAGTCGGTATTTATAGTGCCACGCACACTGGATGTCAACTGGTTTTTCGGTGTCAACTCGATTTAAGTTCAATGTAATATGTCGCGGGAAAATTTTCAACTGCGCACGCGGCATTGTCGAAAATTTGAATTGTGCATTTGACAATCGATTACCGTATTTCTCCGTGTAAAGCACCCCTCCGTGCACAACACCCGGGGTGTTATACAGCTTTATAGCACCCCGGGGTCTATACTAGGTTGCAAAAAAATCTGTGAAAATGTACCTAAATATGTAAGGACATTCGAAAGCACACTGGCCTTTTTACACTCGATATGTACCACAGCCCCGTTGACGTAACACCCGGGTGTTACACAAGTTTTCAAAAAAGGTTGCTGTAAAGCACCTCAATTTTGTATGACACCCGGGTGCTTTACACGGAGAAATACGGTAGTGGTGGAAAAGGCGCCACGACTATGGCGCCAAGCGCCAGGGCACTTTTCTGAACCCGAGCACCAACAAAATGGCGCGATGGCGCCAGCGCCAAGCGTATTGTTCCTTGCGCCAATGGTCGTGGCGTTTTGTTCTTTGGCGCTAGTGCCATGGCGCTTTTACATCACTACACCCGATGTTAACTGGACCGACTGGTGGTCATTAAGATTTTGGTGTTTAGGTTGTGAAGTGGAACCATGTTCAAATGCACTTGGCAATATTGATCTCTTTCGACATTGCCGCATCGAGTTGACACCGAAACCAGTTGACATCCAGTGTATGTCAGCAGTTGATGAAATTTTTCTCAGGCTTTGGTGGATGGATGTATTATACCTATTTATGGCTGAGTACCTAATACCGTATTTCTTCGAAATACCCCCACTGGGTTCATTGTTTCGCCGGCAAACTTTGAGGGAGTTTATTCGAGGGGGTGATTGTTTCGCTAGTTTCCCACGAAATTGCGCATACCGTATTTCCTCGAAATACCCCCTCTCGAAATAATCCCCCCCCCCCTCAAAATAGGCACTATGAATTTATTACCCCCCTCGAAATACCCCCCCCCCAATTCAGTGTATACAGAATGTAGCTGACAAAAGCTGCGTTCTGTGATCCGGGAAACGCAGAACACACGTTAAAACAATGACTATGTTATGTTAGAACAGGGTTTATGGTTATGCTGTTTACGTACTTTGATAAGTCTATATAGTCTTATAAATGGCGTTTTTTTGCATTTTTCGACGTCTGTGTACGTTACAAACGGCGATTTAGTACTCGATTTCGATAAATTTCTGGCGAAATAATAACCCCCCCTCGAAATACCCCCCCCCATGTTTAACCCCCCTCAAAATTTCCACTCTGAAAAAATAAACCAACGGGGGTAATTCGAGGAAATACGGTACTTAGATAAAGAAAAAATCAACAATGACAGTCCGTCGTCCGTGTCCTGATGTAAAACAGTGATTGTTTTTAAAACGTGTCCTCCATAAATAGCACGGATCACAAAAATGCAGTTTTTGTCATCTACATTCTCTGTTCACTCAATTCCGGTGGGGGTATCTCAGGGGGGTAATTCGAGGAAATACGGTTGTTATGGGTTACCCCAGCTGCCCCTTTCATACCGACCTTGAGTAGTTTGAATGTGGACGCGGACAGGCGGGTGCTGTTCAAGTTCAACTTTCGTAAACTGCGCATAGCTGAAATGCGAGAAAAATTCGATATGTTTATTATACATAAAAAGATGTGTGGCAAAATTACACGATCGGATCGAAAAAACAGATTTTAGAAAGAATTTGAGCGTATTTTGATGAATAGATTCAGGGGCCAAACCCTGTAAATTGTCAAATGTCATGCAAAGTGACATAAGAGTCAAATATTATTTTACTTTTTCCTGGTTATTTGACATTTTACATGAGTTTTGGCATCCATGACGTTTGACATTTTTCAGGCACTTGTGTTGAGAAAAAAAGTGATTTGCTTTTTATTTTGGAGGGAGGGGGGGGGGAAATTTCGCACACAAAAACCCTGGAAAACCCTTAAACACACCCACGAGTGACGCAATACCTTTATCAGTGACCGGTGTTTCGCACAAATTTAGCACCTGTAATTTGTGGAGATTTTCGGAAATCAACTGAACTCCTGCATCTCCGAATTGAGTCGACCACAAATTCAAATATCGCAGAGATGGCAAACGGATTAAATAGTCGGCACAATCTGAGAGTTTGTAAGAAAAGTTATAAATTAAAGTGTAAATTATTGAGTGCAAAACGTATTGTGTAACTAACCCCCCCCCCCAAAAAAAAAAAAACAACAACAAAAAACAACAACCACTGACCAGCTATCTATTTATCGCAGAGGCAAAATTTTCGCTACTATTCCCTGACCCCCCCCCCCCCTCAATCGTCCAGCTATCTGGAGCGATTTTTGAGAAATTTTACCCAAATTAGCGATTTTGAGCGTAAATTTGGGTAAAATTTAACAAAAATCCCTCCAGATAGCGAGGTAGCCGGACGATTAGGGGGGTTTATAGAATAGAGGCCCGCGTTGCCCTACACACACTAGTTGACAAGGACACAAATGTCAACTGGTCCCCATCCCAATTCAAAGCTTGCTCACGAGCCGACCAACGACGTTCGAATGCTAAAGTGTTGAATCATGTTGCAAATGATGCAGGGGTGTAAAAAAGTATTGCGGTAGTCCGCCATGCTTTGAATTGGGAACTAGTTGACATTTGGTGTTCTTGTCAACTAGTGTGCGTAGTATCAATGATCCCAGTCACAGGTATTACATATTTAGCATTTCACCCATCGATAATTTGGAACGTCAGAAAAATGAAGAACGCGCAAGTATTCTCGCGTAGGGCGCCTTAAGAGCGCCCTACATTCTTTCTAATTTGAACCCTACCCCTACCAACCTTGAGTCACGTTGGTGAAAGCCAATGATAACCATTCCAAATTCCCGAAGCTGCCGCTGCTCAAAAGCACTGCCAAATCTCCATCTGTGCTTTTTGAAGGGAGGGTTAATTTTCTAGGCCCGCCCCTTTGCTGTAACTCTCGCAGCGCCACCCTGCGGAAAAAATGTAAAAATTTCAATTTCATTTTTAATAAAAAAGTAAAAATAAGTCGGTCAATGGAAATTCAATGGAATCTAAAAACGCCAAATTAGAAAGACACCCACCTCCGATCACACAATTTCCCATAATGTCTTCTACCGGCGGCCGTACTTTGCAATGTAGCAACTACTTGCAATTTAGCCGCAGTAGCCGCACTTTCTCTATTATTGCCACCAGTAGAATTAGAAAGGTTAGACAAATCGTCGCCGTCGGACAAGAGGCGCTGCTTGCCGGACTTGTTGTAGGGCAACGAGTTGGATTGGGGGTGCGGGCTGCCAGTCACTACCTGAAATGTTCTGGTTTGCGGTAGATAGTACGGTACGGTAAATCTTTATTTTGAAGTAAATGCCGTACGGTGGATTTCGGAATTTTCGGTAGACGGCATTTACACTATGGCATATTTCTAAAATTGCGGGAAAATGGTACGGTACATTCTGCCACCCAACCTGTTTTAAAGTTTAGTAAAAGTTTTAGGAATTGGTACACTGTTTTAGGAAACACACTGTAATTTTCGTTTCGCGTCCCAACGCTCTTGCTTCCGCGCGCGGAGGTGATATCTCATAATTTTGTTATTCTATTTTTGGAATTCAGTGACAAATAGACAGAACCCATTACCGAAAACAAATATAAATTTGGAAACAATTCACCCCGCCCCCAAAGAAAAAAACCCAAAACTAAAATAACCTCCATTTCCAACATATGGCACAGAGCCAAAAGTGCCGGTTCACACTCGCGAAGTGCCAAAAGTTGCAATGGTCCCAACATTCCATTCAGAAATTCAATGAACCATTTTCGCTTGCAGCAACAGTTTAGGAGGCGGTCCAGCTGAATATTTGGGTGGCTTTGCGGACATAAATTTCGGGGTTTTTTAAATTTTTTATTCGGTAGGAGGTAAGTGACTGGGGGTTTCAGACATTTTGCGAATTATAGATTTGAGACAGTTTGATATAGTGCACAGTATCTGAATTGGCAGGATTTTATCTTACAATGAAACTACATACAAAAAACATTTCACAGGGAATTAGAAACTTGTCTGAAACTTGTAACTATACTGGGCAGTTGCACTATGTTTTATTGGTCCTGCAACTGTCAAAACAATCTCTGAATTTGTCAACCACGCAAAAAAATCGCTGAAAACACATTACGGTTGATTCCACCCATTTAACTTGTTGATAGGTAAAATATTATATACTAAATTTCCTTGTTCACCGGAATGGTAATTATCATTGACCGGTTAAAAAATGCGGTAAGCACGTTGGTAATTAAAAAATGCGGTAAGCACCCAATTACAGGTGTCAATTCTGCCAATTTATAAGTTGTATTTAAGTAATTTGAGACGTGAAAATACAAATGAAAGTTAAAAGACAAATTGTCAAAGTTGCAAGGTTAAAAGACAAATTGTCAAAGTTAAAAGGCAACGTTGTCGGCGAAAACAAAGATGAACCGTTCCATCGATTTCATTTTTTCAGGGGTTTTTATATTTTATTTTGTGTAATTTCATTTTTAACGTTTTCTTTGTCACTTCACTTGCCTTCTGAATTTCATTTGTGACATTTTACTTGGCACATCACTCGTTACTCGCCACTTATAAGTAACCTCTCACATCTCCACTTGCGATACCCCCCCACTTTACACCCCCCCCCAAATAACCCCCCAACCCACCATCAAAGCGAACAAACTGCCATCGTCCCTGCAACAGGCACCCCCGGGACAATACAAATCGAACCAGCCAGCCCTGCTGGGGCGCATGGCCAGCACGGCCTGGTGCACCTCGCAGCGGGGGTCCCCTGCTAGCAGCCCCACCACTGTGTGGAAGGTGCGCGAGAACACCTGGGGGGTGGGGGGGGGGGTAATTTAGTTGGAATTCTCCGATTCCTGCACACACTGGTTTAGTAATGAAACTTGAAAAGTTAAGTAAACTCGTAAATCAACCATGAATGCATTTGAGTTTACTGGAATGAGCTTTTTCTGTCAACTCTCGGCAAAACCTAGTTGACGGATACCTAAGTCCAGTAAACTTAAATACACTTGAAAGTTCATTTATGAGTTAAAAGAATTTTACATTACCAACATGGTCTGCACAGCCTATCGCCCAATTTACACCTTCCCAAATTTTTTTAAAAAATCCCAAAAATCCTAAATTTATCAACCTGAAACCTGACGGCTTTTTCGGGCCACGGCAGCGGCTGCAGCAACGCGGCCAAACTCGGCCGCCAATCGTCGAATTCCGCCGCGGCGGCGAAAACGAGGCAAAACGCTTCCAGAAGTGAATCGTCGATGGGGGGATTATTTGAGGGAGTGGGGGAGCAGCGAGACTGCGGTGGGGGGATTTTAAAGGTTGTTTTTTGAATAAAGTGTCATGTAAAGTGAGAAATGATGCCACCTAATTCCTCCTTCTAAAAGTCGATAACCCCAAAAGTCGATTGGGCTAAATACCTAAAAGTCCACATACCATTTTGAAAATCGATCACATTTTCAATTTCCAGATTTTTCTCCAGAGCATCAGCACCAAAAATCAAAAATCTAAGCGAACAAAAAAAACCAAAAATCCCCCCAAAAATCCTCACCTCCCTATCGCACTTATCCATTTGCCCGATAACGAGCATGGGTTGCTGACTTTGCCCGACGTCCGTTTCGAACATTGCGTGAATAGCGGCCAAACACGCGCCCGACAAATTGGGCAGTACCCGAGAATGGGGGCACACGCTTTGCTCGGTGTGCACGCGACTGACGAAGGTTCGAATTTGTCGATTTCCGTCGTTTCTCTGCCTGTACAGGGTGCCGATTAGGTCCTGGATGAAGAGACGCGTCGACGGGAACTTGCTGAAGTCCTGCGTTTTTGGGGAGTTTTTAAGGGATTTTGTAGGATTTTTTGTGTTGAGGGGATGACGGGAGTTTATTACTTTTTCATAGGGTGTTTTAAGGGATTTCTGGAGAGTTTTCAAAAACAGGCCAGCCATAATAGACTTTTTTACACAAGATATACGAAAACGAAAGCTTCCACACAAAATCCAAAATAAAAACACCATAAAATTCAACCAACCATGTTCTTCTTCAGTGTTTGCGCTGCGCACTCAATGAAAACTTCGTCCACCAAGCGAGATCGGGGCATTTCCAGGCAGATCTGAATGTTGCAGTTTTGTATTTGCATGTGCAAAAGAGAATTTGCAAAATAAATGGTATTATAAGAGAACCGCCGAAGGGTTTTCAGTAGAGGGTGGAAATGCATGTTTCTGCTCTTTTGAATAGCTAAATATTTTAATAAGGTAGGATGATTTGTTGAATTGGGGTTATAGTCGACCTGGGGCCGCTTCCAGATTCTGTAAATGGCAATTTTTATTTTGTTTGACATTTTACAGGGCATTTTACGGGGTCTGGGAGTCCCCTAAACACGATGTATTTACATAAAAAAATCACAACACCAGAAATTCCAATAAAAAACTCTGAGGGGAGGATTATTCAAGCGTATACGGTATTAAACCAACCTTGCTAAAATGGGGACATATTTCAGCAACCGCAGAAATTGTTTCCAACAGCGGAACAACTGCTATCACAACTGGCTCCAAAAGCGCCCTATTTAGGACGCCCGCGAAAATCTGTAAAAAAATCAATGAAATATAATGTGAGCGCACCTTCGGCTAGTATATTCAATTTTAGATACAACTAGTGATGGAAAGGTGCCAAAAACTTTTCAAGCGCCAAAAAACTGGTACACGCACCCTGTAAAATGTCACGTCAAATGTAAAATGATAAGAAAACGCAAAAGGAAATTACCTAGACATTAACATTTTACTGACATTTGACAGGTTTTCTTTAACATTTTGCACGATAATTTACAGGATGCGGCTCGCCCGTGAAAACGAAAACACAGCAAAGATCTTCACCGTGCTTTTTAAATTGAATTTCAGTTTGTTTTGAGTACTATTTGGCACGCTGCCAACGTGAACTGCGTCTGCGCAGTATAAAATTCAAGGCACCAGGATCCACGCCCAGAACTTGTAAAAAGTATATTTTATTTTATTTTTTACTGCACGTTTCACATGTATCACATTTTACCAGAACAGGTAAACTGTACACAACGCATTTTACATGATCTTTGACACTATACATTACATTTTACATTTTACAGGGACTGGGAGTGGTACCAGAGCAAAAAAATGTTGACAAACCTTCTCAATAACAGCGGTGACAATTTTCACCGGCTCCAAGCACAAAGCGTCATCGATTAAACGAGACCGCAAGCAACTATCGACCAAATACTGAAAATACGTTCGGAAAAATTTATAACGCGGAAAAAATTTGCGGAAATTTCGGAAACGAACGTTTATTTCCCGTAAAAGTGTGCAGACATCCTGCGGAGGATCTTCGGCTAGCTTCCGGAAACGAAACATGCGGCGCTGGGGGAATTTTTGATTGTTTTAATGGATTTAATGTTTTTAATGTTTTAATGGAAATGTTTTCAATGGAGATTATCATTACAAAATGGGTGATTTTCATAAATATAATTTTATGTCAGAAATCTAGAGGAATATAACCCCAGAAAATTTTCAAATAGGCAAAAATTGTGAAAAAATGTGAAAAAATATAAGCTTTTATATTTTCTTAGAAAAATATAGATCTCACAAATAAATATGCAAAATGGTCCATTCGTGTCATGCTACATCAAATTCATTCAAATTTTTCATGTGAAATGAAACCATGTTACATTTCAGTAACATGGATCATTGACAACATTGCATTGCGCATTTTACTCGGCGCGCGTAAAGGATAATGAGTTCCATTTTAGAAAATCGTATAAAGATAAGTCACTCAAATTAACCCCCCCCCCCTCAAAAAAGACCCCCCTCAAACAAACGCACCCTCCACATCAAACTATAATACCACTGATCTCTGCCATATCTATGGGCACTCTGCAAAGTGACAACCCCGTGCGTTTTAGTACACAATCGGACCAAGTGCCTATCGCCATGTTGCTTTTCGTCATGTGCAATTCGGCAAACGTCCGTTATGTTTGACAGGGTCAGGGGGGTGGCCAGGGGTCCCGACGGCTGTGTTTGGGGGGGGGGGGGTTAATTAAGTTTGATGTTTTTTTTGGTGTGAAGTTATTTATGAGTAAATTTGATTCGTCACTTTTCATCAGGTACATAAATACATGTATCTTAACTCGGTGGATATGCAACTTTGTGAATGAAACACTCCATCATGACGTCATCATTAATAAAACAACACGATTTACATGGCATTTTACAAGAGTTTTGACACCTTGCACGACATTAGACATTTTCCAGGGCATTTTATATTACTTTAGACACTTTGACGTGACGTTTAAACTTGTTACATGGCATTTTACAGGGTCTGAGACTGCCCCCAGTAGACTACACAACGGTTTCGTTTTTCCACTTTCTGTTTCTTATTTTCATTTATAATACTTTCATCAGCCTTTTCCCATTCAAATGATAGGCACTGTTTATTCATTAGGCACTGAAAATTGACACTGTTTATTCATTACGAACCTCAGTCTGTTATTTAATTATGTCAACAGGTCTATTTTAAAATTTTTATGAGGGGGCGTGGGCGCGAAAATCTGCAGATTTAGATCTACCGTATTTCTTCTAATAGAAGGGCGGGTCTCTAATAGAAGGGCGGTCTCCAATAGAAGGTACACAAAGCAGAGTTGTTAAAATACCGGTATTTTTGGAAGGCGTAAGCGTAAGCGTAAATACACTTTCCAAATTTTGAGTATGGATACTCAAAGCGTAAGGTATTTTTAAAATACCATGGAAAGCGTAAAAAGAAAGCGTAAGCGTAAATTTTTTTTTACAGAGTCTTTGTTCAGAGGATTCTTACAAAATCAAGCTCCCAGCGAAACTTTTTTTGACGCCCATTTGGTAGTCTACCCTTAGATTCATTCAATTCATCGGCAGAAACACTTAGTCATTGCCGCGGGCAGAGTTCACTAAGGCAGAGGCATTTCCGCTTTTTCCAGTGCATTTTTGCACACACGCAGTCACTTTTTTTGGTACGCAGTATTTTTGGTACTTTTTCAAACGCGTACATCCGTACTATGTGAAAAGCTTTTTTACGCTTTAAGTACCCGGGTAATTCGGCCGGGAAAGCGTAATAAAGCGTACGGGTATTTTATGAAAGCGTAAGTATAAATACCCATTTACCCGGGTATTTCGGGTAAGCGTAAATACGCTTTGGAAACTCTGACACAAAGTGCTGGAATTGTGCAAAATGCTCAAAAAAATAAAAAATATCGGCGGACGCTGTGATTTAATGGCTTTGGTCCATTTCACTGGTGCTAATTTAACATTATATGTTGATTGAACTCTTTGTATCGCCATTTTATGAACTTTCTGTGATGTAACACTTTGAAAAACCGTGGCAGAACTTGAAAAAGATTGGCTGAAAAGTGATCGAAAAAAATAGAAGGGCGCCCTTCTATTAGAAGAAATACGGTATCAGGGGCCGGATTCAATCAGACGTGTAAGGCGCCCAAATGGACCTGCAAATAACCCTACACTGTTACACGCCACAAAATTGTCACGCTCATCTGAAGACTGCTTCCACAATCAATTGCAGCATTTGGAAATACCGTATTTCTTCTAATAAAAGAGCGCCGTTCTATTTTATTCGTCAACTTTTTAACTTACCATTCGATTGGAAGTGCCGCTCTATTAGAGGATTCCTCTCTATTTTTTTCATCAATAGTTACACATATTTTTCATTTGAACATTGATATTTTTTATGAAACTTCCCCAACATTTTTATATCAGGTCATCAATAGAGCTACTATATCAACATTTTGAACACTTTCAACATTGTCACTGTCCATTGTTAAATTTTTTTGGATTTTGTCACCTCCAAAATTATTTCAACCTGCCGTTCTATTAGAGGTATGCGGTTCTATTAAAATGAAATGGTATAGACACATTCAAAAACCCCTTATGAAATTTAAACTCATGCATATTTTATTAACATTCGAAGGACTCTGCAACTTTAAATTTTGCGAAATCAGATCGTACCCAAAAATGTTTCAAAAAGTTCAACAAAAACAAAACAAAACAAACAGAAGCAAATGCAAATAGCATTTAAATTGATTGAAATATAAAACTGTTCAAATAAGCCCAGCCCCAGACGCAATCTGAGAACTTCGGACGAAAAGTGACATGAAAATGCGATTTTTGATTAAATATACAGGGTGCGGCAATTTAGACGCCCCCCCTAGATTTCGAATAACTTGTCACTGGGTAGTCGGATTAACGTCAAATTGTAGGTCAAGATAAACAATTTTCTAGGAAAGGATTCCTGAAATTATGACTGCGATAGCTCCACTCGTTCTCAAGTTATTCACGCAAACACCAAGAATTGTCACTTTACTATAATACCACCTCGTGGCAATACACATTGACAAAACAGAAGCTGCAGATGAAACCCAGATCGGTTGCAGTTGGCTATTGATATACTCGGATGACATTACGCAGTACATTTTTACGGAGGAAAAACTCCATCATGACGTCATCACTTTAGTCAATTCTGGCGTTTTGCGTTTCTTTGTCGCTGCACACACTAGTTAACTAACGGTAAACTAAGGATTTGGTAAACTCATTTGTCAACTTCTGAGCGCATCTGAGTTTACCGGAATGAGCTGTTCATCAACTACAGTTGACGGAGATCATAAATAACACGTTCCGGTAAACTCAGATTCACTCAGAATCTAAAAAATGAGTTTACCAGATTCTTAGTTTACCGTTAGTAAACTAGTGTGTGCAGCGCCATTACTTTTTTCTTTTTCTTTTTGCGAAATGTTGATCCATAAGTTTTCAGTTGGCCGTCAGCCAGCCGAAGACATAAATCATATGTATTTGTAGAGTATCATGTCTGCCGAGTATAAGAGTGGTGGTTACATTGAGTGATCATTTGTTGCATTTTGTGAGTCGGTGCACATCACTCCTTCATAATAAAATTTTTGCACCGGTTATTGTGCGTTTTGCTCAATGCCTATCGTCACGAGGTGTTGGTAGTGACGATTACGCGTTTGCATGAACACCTTGAGAACGAGTGGAGCTATCGCAGCCATATTTTCAGGGGTCCTTTCCTATTTAGTTGTTAATGTTGACCTAAAATTTGACGTTCATCCGGCTACCCAGTGACAAGTTATTCGGAATCTAGAGGGGGCGTCTAAATTGCCGCACCCTGTAGTCATTGACTGCATTAAAGTCGTAAACTAAATTTGCCAGTACAAAACCGACCACCGTTTTTCGTTGTATTATAGCATTTTTAGTTGACGGCTGAAGTTTCGGAAACTGGAAAAACTGTTTAAACAGATTTGAGTTTACGAGAATGAATCACTTTTCTGAATCAATCTCAGTCAGCTGCAGTTTACGGATCCCTCATTCCAGTAAACTCAAATGTGCTTAAGGCTGATTAAAAGCAGTTTCTGAAATTTCGCCCGTAAACTAGTGTGCTCCCTTATCGCATTATCGTTTTGATATCATTTTGATATTAAAGCATTCAAATTCGGTCACTATATATAGGTATATATAACATATATTTACATATATATTCAGATATATATAGGTATATAACATATATATTTGCAACCGCCCCCAAACAAAAACACGCATACAAAATATGAGATGCCCCCCACATTATAACCATGTGAAACACTGGATAGAATAGGTAGTTACTAAACAGAAAATGTGTCCGCTGACTGACTAGGCTACCTATGTTTTTCAATTTATAATAGTGATGGGAAAAGCGTTGGTAAAATACTAGTATTTTGAAAGAAATTAATGTGAGTATTTCCGAGTATTCTGAAAAACATTTCAATAAATCTTTGCAGTCTGGATAGAAATAAGTTTGACAAAAATGCATAGCGTGCGTTCCGCAGATCATTTATTCCAAATTATATAACAAATCGTAGAAAAAATCCACCCCTCCTATATCACTTCCCATCACTAGTTAGCAAAAATCGATTCGAGAGAGGGCAGTGCCTAGACACTTTCGCTCGCGCATACAAACCATATTTTTACAATTGCGCAGTGCACTACTAACTCATGCTGTGTGGTTTTTTTCATATAAACCAGCGTACACGGGTGTTGGCGGTACGTGAATCATCTAGTTGACCGACGGTCAACTAAAAAGGTGGTGTAATCTAATTTTAGTTGACGGGAAAGTACAGTTAGACGTAAATAGTTGACAAAACAAAACGAAATAAATACATACCTACCGTATTTCCTCGAAATACCCCCAGGGGGTTTATTTTTTCAGAGTGAGATTTTTGAGGGGGGGGGGGGGGGTTAAACGAGGGGTGGGTATTTCGAGGGGGGGGTTTATTATTTAGCCAGAAATTTTTTGAGATGCCAGTACTAAACTGCTGTCTGTAACGTACACAGACGTCGAAAAATGCAACAAAAACCGCCATGTATAAGACTCTATAGACTAATAGATGTATGTACGAAGATGGTATAAACCCTGTTCTAACATAACACAGTCATTGTTTTTAACATGTGTTCTATGTTTGTATATCGAGGAAATACGGTAAATACATTTGCGTGAACCAAAACGTGGTTCAAACCTTTTTGTGTTGACCATTTACTACTATCAGTTGACTGGCTGTCAGCTAGTGCACATAGCTGCATTTAATTACGTGACTTAAAATTAGAACCATATTTTCCATAAAACCACATCTCTTTTAATTTTTTAAAATGATATTTACCTTGAGGGCATCCAGTTACGTTTATGACATTTGATACTTGTGATTTCAGTCAGAGACAACAACAGTATTTTAAACAAAATAACTTCCTGTTTGCATTGCATTTTCAAAATACCCCGCCCCCCTGAGAACACATTTAGGGAAATTAAATAACTACTAATTTATATGGAAATTGATCATTATATGTATTCATTTGCATTTGTCAGGCATGTCAGGCACACCTGCCTTCCTAATTAAAATTTGAGACAGTGGTCAATTCCGGCACTGAAAAGTAAAAAAAACGTTTGAGAAGTGTGAACTTAAATGAGAAGTTAAAAGAGAAATGAAAAGTAAAAAGTTTACTTGACTTTTAGATGTTTACCTCTCATTTCACTTAATATCTCATTTCACTTCCCACTTTTCATTTCACTTCTCATTCCACTTCACACTTCTCAGGTGGTTTTTACTTCTCCACTTTGCTCAGAATTGGCCTCAGACCGTCACATCCCGTGTACCGCCCTTTACATTCGAACGAACCCCACGAATCAATCTACCGGCGACAATGGGACAGTAATCAGTTGAGACACAGACATGCGAAATGTCCACCGGGCGTTTTTTGCCATTGTTTTAATGGCGCAGCACACACTAGTTTACTAACGGTAAACTAAGAATTTGGTAAACTCATTTTTCAGCTTCTGAGCGCATCTGAGTTTACCGAAATGAGCTGTTCGTCAACTACAGTTAATGGAGATCACAAATAACACATTCCCGTAAACTCAGATACGCTCAGAAGCTAAAAAATGAGTTTACCAAATACTTAGTTTTCCGTTAGTAAACTAGTGTGTGCAGCGGCAATGTGCCTACACACACTAGTTTTCACCGTGACTTCGTGTGAAAACTGAAATTTTTCCAAATGCAAATTAACGAACACGGTTGAATGATTTAATTTAATTTAAATTTGAATGTTAATTAATGAAAGCTAAAATTAGAAAATTTGATAATTAAAACACATAGCATACAAAAAGAGTAGGCTGGATGTGGCCATGTGGCCATTTCAGTTTTCACATCAGTCACGGTGAAAACTAGTGTGTGTAGGGCCAAGCTGACGCTGATTCCAATTGTATGGTTGAGAAATAATAGACAGAAAAAGGAACAATAGAAACGAAAAAATCGAAAATGACCTAAATTTTAACAGTCATTTCGATTAAACACATAGAAAAAGAAACTCGTTAAATAGATAGTAACTACAAAGCAGCAGGTGAAAAAGGAATGACGGAAGGTCGCTGGCGCGGGCAGGCCTAATACGCACATCTGCCCGTTACGCACATTTGCCCGTTTTTTTCACTTGACACTTTTCCAAGTGATTTTCAGATATGAGTGAAGTGAAAAAAGTTCACTAATGTCATTGCGCAGCGTTTTTGATATCACTCATATCTGAAAATCACTTGGAAAATGTCAAGTGAAAAAACGGGCAAATGTGCGTAACGGGCAGATGTGCGTATCAGTGCACCCCCGCTGGCGCCAGAGAACGCCATGACATGAACACTTTTAACGTTGGCACCACGACCAATACTTTTTTCGCGGAATTTGTAAGGTCATAGATAGACCCCATTTTTACATCTTTCGAACTTCCATTCTGAAATTTATTTTTATAAATATAAAAATTTGAAATAAAAAAGCTTAAAATTGCCAAAAAGGTAATATGCAATCCATCATAAAGGAACATCGGCGGAGAAACATAATTCTAAGAAACAATATTAATGATAACTGAACTGAATTTATGTATCCTGAATGGTACTGCCAGCAGACAAAATCGTTGTACAAACTAGTTTACAAATTAAATTATATTGAACGCATTTGAGTTGACTGGACTGAGATATTTTTACTCTCCATCAACAGTATTTGACGAAGACTTAATTTCAGTACACTCAAATGCCATTCAAAGTAGAAAACTAGTGTGTACAGCGCCGATACAACAACAACACTACAACGAATTTTTTTAAATTAAAAATGATCCAAAAAGAACTCACATGGACAGATCTGAGTGACTCCGCTGTTAATCTGAGCACGTGGGATTCCCAGCGGCGTAGAAATGGCAATTTAGTTGTGATCGAGCGATTGTGTTCCACGCGACAAATTGGCACCGGGCCAGATTCCACTATCAATTTATATCTGTGATGGCGAAAATTCAGTTTGGGAAAAATTGCGGTAGTTTTTTTTTTTGGCATACTTATCTATGTTCAGTATGCTGATTTTTGAATGGGTAGCGATGGTATGAAAAATTCGAGTTTTTTTAGGGTGCCATAAAGCTGTTTTGGCGCTCGGCACTTTGTGACCCTTTTTTAATTTCATCATTATCAGCGAAATCTCTCTGGCGCATTTCATCATTAAACCAGTTGTGAACTGAGAAGTTTAAATAAACTAGAACTACAAGCTACCGTATTTCCTCGAAATACCCCCCGGGGGGTGATTGTTTCATAGTGGTCCCGAGAGGGGGGGGGTTAAACGAGGGGGGGGGGGTATTTCGAGGGGGGGGGGGTTATTATTTCACAAGAAAATTTTTGAAAACCAAATACGAAATTGTCGTCTGAAACGTACGCAGACGTCGAAAAATGCAACAAAAACTGCCATTTATAAGGTTATGTAGACTAATATTAGTATGTAGATGGTATGTACACTGTTCTAACGTGACACCGACATTGTTTTAACATGTGTTCTGCAGTACACAGAACACAAACTACAGTTATTGTCATGTACGTTCCCTTTACACTCAATTTGGGGGGGGGGTATTTCGAGGGGGGGGTGATTGTTTCATAGTGGTCCCGAGAGGGGGGGGGGGTCAAACGAGGGGGGGGGGTATTTCGAGGAAATACGGTATTCACTTACAATCAAACTTAACAAACCAAAACATCACCACAAGCACAAATTCTCTCAACAAAGATCCCTACAAAAAACCCTACCTTGCACTCATGCTGCCGCAAGACTCCGCCCCCATGGCACCAAACTGTGGACAACTGGGGCTTCTGTGGGCACTCCCGGACCCTGTAAAATGCCATGTAAAATGTCAAGTGTCATGCAATGTAAAAAGTCATGTAAAATGCCCTGAAAAATGGCAAACATATATTTGCCATTTCACAGGCCATTTTCCATGCCTTTCGACACTTTGCATGACATTTCACATTTGCCATGTCATTTCACAAGCTCCGGGAGGGGCACCTGTGCGCGGCCGTGATGCCGGGCATGGAGGTGGGGCTGAGCCCGCCCAGCGGGGAGGCGATGCTGGTGGTGCTCACGCGGTGCGTCACCACTGGCTGCTCGCTCGGGTGCGACGGGCTGTCCGAAAACGAGTGCCCGCTGGGGGTGGAGCTGTGGGGGGGGGTGTTTTTTTATTTAACATTTAAAATTATATTTTTGAAATCATTTATTTGGAACGGGGTTGGTGTTTGGCAGAGATTAGATGGACTATTCTGTATCAACTAGGTAAAATAAATATTCAGTCAGCATGATAAAAACACCAGGTGCCACTCCAAGACCCTGTAAAGTGTAAAAAATCCTGTAAAATGTCATGTGTAATAAAAAACACCATGTAAAATGTCATGTGTCATGTAAACAACCCTGTAAAGTGTCAAATGTCATGTAAAAGACCCTGTAATGTGTCATATGTATCCAAATATTATTTTATTGTATCCAAATCTTACTTTTTGACATATTTGGATACAAAAACATAAGATTTGGATATGATAAAATAAGATTTGGATGCACTGACAGTTTACAGGGCCTTTTACATGACACATGACATTTTACAGGGTTTTTTACATGACACATGACGTTTTACAGGGTATTTTACACTTTACAGGGTCTGGGATTGCCCCCGGTTGTACTGCATTTCAGTTGACAATAAAATTTATTCTAACCAGAACAAATGTTGTGACATATTGAAGACAAGGCTTATGTCCCAGTCCCAGTGGACAGACATTTCAATACTATCAAATGACATCAACAATAGTGAAAAAAAACTTCAAAGTTAAACTTAAATTGAGTAGTTTAACTTCGAAGATAATTGACCAACCTCTCAATCGAATCACTCACGCCGCAACTTTGTTTCAAATGTCGCTTTCCCACCGTTCTGCCGAGTACGAATTTTTTAACAGCAGATTTCATTTGGGTGCGACTGTCTGCAGATTGGCACGCTGCCACGGATAAATGGTGGTTGAGTTGATCGCAGGAAGTGGACAGACCCACTTTGTTGAGGTGCTCTGCATTTGGGGGGAGTGTGAGTGAAGTATGTTCAGTGGTGAAATATATATACCGTATATCTTCGACATACCCCCCTCGTTTAACCCCTCCTCAAAATTTCCACTATGAAAAATAAACCCCCTGGGGGATAATTGGAGGAAATACGGTATACTCCGCAGACCGCACGCTATGCATTGTTGTGGAGGATACAATCCATCATAACGTCATCGTCAATAAAATTGCTCCAAAAAACATTCGTTGCTTGTACGCGACTCCGCCTTTTCGAATTTTTTTTTTGTGTGAAAGTATGTGCTCGAGTAAGACATCCTCGCGCGTTGTCAATTAAGACATAGGTAAATAATTTTGGACGCATACTTTGTGTGGTCCGCCGAGTATACCTAATCGTGTTGTTTAGAGGATTGGAGGGTCAGTAAATTTTGTCCCCATTATTTTTATGCATTCATTTTCTGTGGTGTCACGTGTGTGATCCCCAATGGCCCCACGCAAACGATGTACATGTTTAGTTTGTGGCCAAAATTCGAAAACACATAGGTAAGTAGGCTTTTAGCGTTACCTATTTGAGTTTACCGGAGTCCGGAATGAGGGTCCATCAGCTACTGTTTTCGGAGATCGAAAATGTGTCATTCTAGTGAGCTCAAATGTGTTTAGAACATATTTACCTATCCGTTTCTGAAGTTTCAGCGGTAAACTGTAGAACTTAATCCAGAGTTTTCAACCAAAGCATCACCAAATGGAATGCCCCCCCCCCAAAGTATTTATCATCACATCCGAGTAAGTAAATACATAAAATAGACTAATAAACATTTGTCAACTGGTATACACTTTCCACAATGAAGCAACCTTTAATTACTCAAATGCGCTGTGCACTGGCCGGGGGAATTATTTATTTACATAACATTCTCTACTTCATTTATTAATATTACATTCAATCAGACCGTATTTAGAAAGGGTAAATAAATATGACTAATGAAATGGGTCGGGTGTGGAAATCTCTAATTAATATTTACAGAGATATTTTGATTAGTTTCCGACGGGAGGGAATGACGCTGTGCACTCTAGTACGCCGTCGAAATTTGGGGAACTCATAAATCCGTATTCAACAAATTTGAGTTGACCAGAATTATGTCTGTCAACTAGGTACTGTCGACGGCGATCAAAAATCAGAGTTGCGAAAACGTATTTACGTTTACCCGAAATACCCGGTTATTCGGGTATTTATACTTACGTTTACGTTTACGCTTTCCAAAAATACCGTTACGTTTTGTTACGTTTTCCTGGCACAATTACCCGGGTACCAGAGAAAACGTAAAAATATGCTACACAGAACCATATTGTTTGACAAATGTAGTGTATTATGATGAGTTCAACATGTTCTAATGTTGAAGAGTTTGAATTCCACAATTGGAGAACTCAAACACCAATTTGCAAGTGAAAAGTAAAAAGTTGAAGGAAAGTATTTTTGTGAGGGAGAACTGCAATGCGAATAAAAAGTCAAAACATTTTTAGTGTTTTCTCATGACTGACCAATTGTCTTTTAACTCGCCATTTCACTTAAAAATTTACTTTTCTTTAAATTTTTACTTGCCACTCAACTTGCCATTACTTCTCACTCATAATTTTTGTTAGTTCTCCTGTTACGGAATTGGCACCTTATGGCCCTACACCCAGTAGTTGACAAAGACGCAAAATGTCAACTCCAATCCCAATTCAATATCCCGATCCCATCATTCTAAATATATATAAAATACAGGTATTTAAGCAGAAAATGTTGATGGAGATCATATGAACATCCATAATGTTGTAAAAAACATTGTGTTTTTGTATTCTCTGATATCGTAAGCACTTAATGTAATTTTTACGTTTACGTTTTATTTTACGTTTTCCCTGGTATTTTAAAAATACCTTACGTTTTAGTATTTATACTTTTGATTTGGAAAAGGTATTTACGTTTACGTTTACGTTTTCCAAAAATACCAGTATTTGTACAACTCTGTCAAAAATCACTCATTCTGGTAAACTCAAATATGTTCAATACGCATTTATGAGTTTCCCAAATTCCGACGGTGTACTAGTGTGCGTGGCCACAATGTGTGCAATATTTATTTATTTATCTAGGCAAATAGAATGATGGAACCCCGTCGCACAATCCTTCGTAAATGAAGAAAGAAATGTGTTTAAAAAGGATTTTTTAATAAAATAGACGTACCTATATTGATCCGACTACTGAATTTTTTCCTTATTTTGTGGGAAAAGGTTTGGCTGGCACCGAACCAATTTTGGAACCACTTTTATTTTATTAATGCTGACGTCATGATGTAGTGTTTCTTTCTATAAAAATGCATAGCGTGGGTTCGCCGAGTATACCGTAAATCCAGTGAAATACCTGAATTACACGAGTTGACAGACTGCACCGTACAATGAACCAAGTTCAAGTATTCTGAGGATAAAATATCCCCCCTCGAATAACTCCCCCCCCAGAAATTCAGGCAGAAACACTTTCCTATTCACTTTACCCCCAAAACCCCCCAAAAAGCACCAACCATCACTGCCACTCAATTTATTCTCCACCCACCCATCCAATGGGCGCGGATTTCTAGCATAGAGACCCCCTTGGATTGGGGTGCTCTGGGCACTTGTATTGTCGAGGGATGCCTGTTTAGGGGGGGGGGGGTGTTTTCAAGGTAGAGGGGTGGGGTCAGTTGTAGTTTAAGTAGGTAAGTGACAGGAACGTGGTAAGTGGTGAGAAATTGACTGCGATAGTGACAGGTAAATTTCAACACGATTGACAAGTAGATACAAAAACACTTGTCACATATACCGCAGAGGTTCAGTATGGGGGGTGTTGGGGGAGGGGTAACACCCCCCAAACGTTAATGCTATCCAGCTATCCCCGGGGCCGCTCAGCTATCTATCTATACCAAGGCAAAATTTTCGGCTACTACCCCTTGAATAATTCCCTTTCGAATAGCCCCCCTCAAAAGTCCTGGGGAACTTTCGAATAGCCCCCCTCAAAAGTCCTTTCAAGTAAACATGGTGGTTTAATTGTCACTTGATTTACCACTTATCACTTTTCCTATCGTATGCAACTTCTCTTGTCACTTCGAAAAGAATTTAATGACCGAAAATTTACAAAAAGTTCTTCATCTGCACCCGGGGCCAGTCATGCACCCAGTAAACGGCCATGAAAATGTCAGAAAAATTTACCAAACGTCATCTAAAATATAAAATCTTTTCAAGCATTTTACCGCACATTTTACACGGCACTTGACAAACAATATCCCACACGTTAAATTTTTACATGATATTTTACAAGGTACGTGTTCTGTACTCAGGGGTGAGTAAAAATAAATACTTCACGTTTACATATACTTTGAAAAAAGTTAGATATACTCGGCAGACATGATACTACAAATAGATATGATTTATGTCTTCGGCTGGCAGACGGCCAACCGAAAACTTATGAACCGACTCCCCACAAAAAAGATTTGCGCGTACGCTGACTGTTTCGGGTATGACGTCTTGATGGAGTGTTTCCTCTGGAAAATAGTACGGCGTAATGTCATCCGAGTATACTTTTTACTGCTCTGACCCCCACGCACCTTCTTACTCAGGCCAACGCCGGCCGGCATAGAGCCCACATTATTCCAAGCCACGTCTCCGTTTAAAATCGGGCACGACCCCTTCTTCTTTCTCATTCCCAAACTTGGCACCGAGCCAGCCAACGTGGTGTTAACGTTGTTAACGTTGGTTACGTTCGAGCTGATGCTGGAACGGTTGCCGCTGCGCAGCATGTTGCCGCTGAATCGGAAACGCGCCTTGACGAATTTCGACGTTGATATCGGCGAGGGGGTTCGAGCGCAGATGGGGTCCTGGGGGGGGGGGGGGGGGGGGCGGGGGGTGCTATGTTTTGGTAAAGGGGTCAATTCCAAAAATGCTCACTAAAGTGGGCATGAAAAAGTAAGTTGCGAGTACCTAGTGGTGGTAAAATGCGCCGGGAAAATTGCTGAGGGCGCCAGAAAAAGTCGTAGCTGGTAAAAATTGGTATCAAAACGGTGTTAAGATGAAATGTTATAATTTAAGCATTTATTTATACCATTACAGGAACATTTACTATGTGGATTTATCGACTCCTTGGTGGAGATCATTTTGCAAAATTGTTTCTAATTGTTTCAGAAATGTCCTCTGCGGAGTACAAAAGTCACCAAAAGGTACAGTACATATTGTGAAAAGATATAATCACATTTCCGTCGTATTCAAATCGGACCACCTAAAAAATCCCAAAAAAATTGCCACAAAGCTTAGTTTCTCTTGGATAGTGTTCCAACACTAATAGAACGGATACCTCCAATAGAAGGGCACCTCTAAAAGAACGGCAGGTAAAAAGTTTACAAAAAAATAGAACGGCGCTCTTCGATTAGAAGAAATACCGTATATAGACAAAAAATTTCCAGTAAAAAAGAAAATGCGTGGAATAACAAAAAAAAATTACATGCGGCATGTTTCTAAAAATTTTACCAGGTACGAGTGCTGAAAAATTATTTACATTGTAAATAAGTAAAATCGGCTTTTGTAAAATAATACGGAACTTGTTGAAGTGACTTGTGAACTAGCTCCTATTCCTAACCGAGGAAGAGGACAAATGTGAACGTATGAAAGTTGACGTGAAGCGTCGTCTCTTAGTTGACGTTCCGTTATTTTATCAAAATGTGAATTAGTTGAGTTGAAGTGAATTGACGTGAGTTAGTGTGAAGCAAATTTAGATTGTTTACCAAAGGCTTTGACGAACGTTTTTATTTAGACAATTAAATACAAAGAAATATGTGTAAATAAAATATATATAAAATTATACGTAAACAAAGGAATTAATTTACAACTAAATTAATTACTTAAATAAAACGTAAAATAAGTTCTAATTACCGAAGAAATAAGGCAATTTATAGAAGGCACTTAATTACGACAAAAGGCGATAATTAAGTGGCGCGGTTGTGAGGAAAGCACCTTAAACAGCGCAGGTGTGAATAAAGCACTGAGGTGACTTAAAGCACCAAGAGTTAAACTTAGCACCAAAAACAAGCGACTTAATAAAGTGACAACGGCGCTTATTTAGATCCTAGGAAGAGATTCTTGTGAAGTTGACGAGGTTGCAAACACTGCCGATTCTAGCTGTGAAATTGGCTTTTAAGGGCCAGACCGATGGCGATTGACTTGGCGCCAATCGGTCGGCTCTAATCTCCGATTTTTACCCAACATTTCCAACTGTGAAAGTTCAATCCTTGCCCGCTCGCTTCTCCGATGAAAAGCGAGCTAAACTGACAAGATAGTGAAAATGTGAGACAAGCCAGACAGCATTTGAAATGGCGCGCGGGCCCGGCCCGCTTGGGGGCGAGCCCGCCGCTTAACATAAACATGACGGCGTATTTGCGTGCTGCTTGTCAAGGAAATGTGGCGGAATGTGAGCAATGACTAAGATCTAAATATGTGAGCGACATTGTAAACAACGTGCTTGAGATATTCAATGACGAATGTGAAGATGTTAAAAATGGAATGTGAATAAAAATGGAATCGTAATGAATTGAATTAATTAAATATAAAAGCGAACATAAGAACGTCAACTTAAATATTAAAGATTTTACATTTTACGATAATGTTACACCTATAGATTGGTTTCACGTGGGCGTAAAAATATACACCAAATACAAAAACATTTACCTATTTGCTGAATGGTTTTCACAACAAAACGCCTTTAATATACACAAATAACACATATACAAAATTCCTTCTCGGAATTTCGGAAACTAAGTTTAAAATTTTATTTTAAAATTTCGGAACCTCATAAATATTCGAAACTTGTAAGTAAAACACGGATATGCATATGTAAAATGCGCGTCAAAATATGTCATTTTCCAGCTAATAGCCACAACTCGCAGTTGAATTGTGAACAAGGATAGTAGGGTCATTGGCCCTACACACACTAGTTTTCACCGTGACTGATGTGAAAACTGAAATGGCGACATGGCGACATCCATCCTACTCATTTTGTATGCTTTATGTGTTTTAGTTTTCAAATTTTCAAAGTTTAACTATCATTTATTTAAACTCAAATTTAAATCAAATCAAATCATTCAACCGTGATTTTTAATTTGCATTTGAAAAAATTTCAGTTTTCACACGAAGTCACGGTGAAAACTAGTGTGTGTAGGCACATTGTTCCGGTTGGATATCATAAAACATCAATATTAGATACCGTTGGAAACTCACAAGGACGTAGCCAGGGGGGGGGCGGGGGGGGCGGCCGCCCCCCCCCCCTTCCCGGGCCGGACCAAAAAATGTGCCAGAAATGGCACTTTCAGACGACGATTTTGTCGACAGTTTGAAAAATTTTTGCGCGCAAGCGCGCATTCTCCCTTCACAACATATCTTTTTGGCTGACCAGTCTCCGCGGCCTAAAAGCCAGTGAAAATGGACTCAATTTCTGTCCATGTCGCTGTATCTGCCTGTAAAATACAGACGTATACTGTTGTTTTGGCGCCAATGCCAACGCCAGTGGCGCCATGGCGTGGCGCCATGGCGTGGCGCCTACGAATGGCGCCAGCGCCATGGCGCCATTCCCCTACAACAGGGGTAAAATTTTAGGGGGGGGGGGCGCCGCCCCCCCCCCCGTTCGCCGGGCTCCGTATACAATCCGCCCCCCCCCGCTCAAAAATCCTGGCTACGTCCCTGGAAACTCAGTGGGAACAAAATCTTCTCTGAACCCAAATGCCATTTACAAATAATTCAAGGAAATATTCTATGTGTGAGAAAATCCCAATAAAAGCTTGAAATGACACGTAAATTTACTAAAATGTAAAATTGTTTTTTAAAAGACCGGGAAAATATACATGTCTCTAGTTTTTCATTGACAAAGTACAATAAAATATCTTTAAACATTATTGGTTTGAACCTTTTTATTATTGATATAGAGTAAAATTACCCTATTTCACGTCGTCAGGTAATGAATAATTAGGTTTAAGTCCTTAGTGACTGAAGATATTTACATTCCACTTGTGTTTGGTAAAGTGACTCTTCAGATTGTAATTAATAAATGTGATTTATATGTTGGAGTAGTTATAAACTCATCATAGGTGTTATTTATAACACCAAATATCATACTGAATAGACTAATTGCAACACTTATATTACGTAAGCAGGTTTTGCAAAGTAGCTGTGTGAGCTCTCGCAGGGTAGCTTCACGCGTTTTATTGGGTTAACAGGGTACTTTTTACAGGGTACAGGGTTTAAAAGTACAGTATAATTGCAGACAAAGTATCAAGTGGGATAGGTATGCTGCCATTTGAAAAGCAGTTTGTCAAAATGCATTTTTGTGAGTTTGTGCAAAATGTTCTTTTTAGGTAGTTTTTCTGTCTGCAAGTTGAATTTTTCACAAAAATACAATTATGAAAGTGCTGTGAAGAATATGATGACTTACATAATATGGTTCTGTGCAAGTGACTGATAGATAATTGATGTTCATAAAAATGTATGTGTGATAGGGTATAATAATCTGTGAGACACCAGACTGAATGTCTGGAGAGAATCGTGCTAGTAATGAATATTTAGCAATGGAGGACATTTGCAAAAATGCATGTAATATTGTCTGGCCTTTGGCTGCATCTGAACTACTTTGGTTGGTGCAAGGCATCACTTTGGGTGTTGAAATAAAGAAGATGAAATGTGCACAGTGCACGGTTTGCTTCACCAAAATATTTATGGTCAAACAACAAAATTAAATAACCACGCAAGCCAAGTCGCAATTGCTTCACACTATTTTTGGGGGAGTGATTATTGATGTCCATAAAAATATACCGTATATCCTCGAATAAGACCCCCCCCTTGAATAACTCCCCCCTCAAAAACACTGACGAAAAAATAACTCCCCCCCCCTTGAATAACTCCCCACCCTTGAATTACTCCCCCCTCAAAATCTCTGATGAAAAAATAACTCCCCGGGGGACTTATTCGAGGATATACGGTAGATTTGTATTTTATGCATGAACTACTGTGAAACCGGTAAATCCAACTAGTTTCATAAAAAATGCAGTAATTTTATGTTCAAAGACAATGTTTCTTACTGTAAACCCTGTGTTTACATATTTTGATTTTATTTTTGAAACACTTAGATTAATGAGTCCGCTGTTAATTGCCATATTTTAATGATGTAAACACATCCCCATCTTGCATTCACTTTGTGGGTAGTAAAAATAGCTGATAAATATAAATACATGTTTCCAAAGTAATTTCCGCTGAGAAAAACATCAATAGTGCTAGCATGTGTTGAATTTGGTTTTTAAAGCATTGTTTTTTTAGTTCCATGCTGGTTGTAATTGTAACAAAATCGTAAAGTTTTATGAAAGGTTGACACAAAAATGAATTTTTTGAGCAAAATCAATGATTTATTTACTTTTTATTCTGTGGTTCCACTGTGATTATATGGTGACAGTAGACATGAAATATTAGGAAAAAGGTATTAAAACATAAAAAAGTGTCTCTGAAAGACCACCTAAAAGTTTCTTCTAAAAACCACCCTACCTTCACATCCAGTAGGGCACCCTTCTGCAACTGCAGGCATCCCTCAGTGTCCCCCCTGGCACTTCCACCCAACACATCCAGCTCAGTTGAGTCATTTTCCACATCACTGGCTGTCCTTGAACGCATCTGCTGTGCCACCCTATTGGACAGCTTTCTTTTTGCGGTGCCCTCCAGACCAATGTTTAGGGATAGGAAGGGTGCCTGCTGGGGGCTTCTGAAAGGGGTTGAAGGGGGGGGGGTGATTTTTGAGTGTTTGGTGGAAGTTTTGTAGTGTTGTTTTGGGAAGTTATGAGTTTTGTTGTGGTTTACTCTAAAAATATGAAATCATTTTTGGATATTCACTTCAAAATTCAATTGTTTGAATTAATTTTGGAGATAGTGAGCACCTGAAAAGAATGACAAATATATCTACATATAAAACAAAAATACAAACAATACAAAACCAGCACAGGATACTATTGTTCACAGCTTTTACACAGTTATTTACACAAGAATGTGCATATTTGCTTATTTACGTCAATTGAATATATTTGCATGACCTTTGGCTTCTAATGCTAAGTAAACATCACACTGCGTCATAGCATGTAATTGCCATATTAGCACATACATATTGAACTATCCCAAACCTCCATCACCCTACTCACTCTGCAGCCCTCCTTTCACCCTCCATTATGGCCCCTACACTTTCCCTAGCCCTTCTAGCCTCCACCAGTGAAACCTTGCCCATCCCTCCCCCTACAATCTGCATACTTTCAGGGTGAGTAGGGATCACAGCTGCAGATCTAGGGACCGGTGTTGTTGATGAGGCTGAACAGGAGGTTGTGGTACTGCATGAACTGCTTGAGGAGGCTGTCTGAGGTGAGAGATTAAGTTGAAGGTTTGGTTTTGGGTGATATCGGGGGGCTCGGCTTTGTGTGGTATGATAGCATTGGTGTGCATTTTCTGGAATGTTAAGAAAAGTATGAGAAAAGCAGGAGCTGCTATTTTATTGTAATATCTATCCCAAAATGTTGAGAAACCAAATTAATTCTAACAGCCAACACACCTAAATTTAAAAAATAACAACACTTTCACCCAAACACAACACCCACCTGTGCTAAAGGATGTGCACTGGGATCAACAAGGACAACATTGCAACAGCTGCCAGACATGCTAGTTGCACTGTTACTGGTTGTAGAATATGCAGAATCTGCTGATACAGCCCACACATCAGTTTCAGTTGTCGGGCGGGTACCCATCTTTCTGTAGGGCAAGTGGGGTTAAGTAGGGCTACCTACTTCAACCCTACTTTTTCTGGCAGGCTTTTTCTGAAGTGAATGTCTTTGAAAAGCCCTGTGTTATTGGAAAGTTTTTGTAGATGACGGTAGAGGGTCGGTAGATGCCTAAATCAGGCTAGATTTAGCACGTCCTTAGCTGTTGAAATGAACAATTGTTAATTATCTTTTGTGAATTAACAGGATTTGATAGGATTTTATTTTGTGTTAATTATTTTGTGGATATGAATAACTGAAGCTTCATGCCTGTGTTAGTTAGATGAATGTGTGTTCGGTCATTTTATAGATGTGTAAGATATACATATATGTACAGATGTATATAAATAGATTTATATGAAAACAGTAAAAATATTGGCAACAAGTAGAAACAACCAGCAAATTGAATATGCAACATGCAAAATATTTGTACACACATCGGGCTGCATACGTTACACATTACAGAGAAAGTTTCCATATTTTGATGAATAAAGTGAAGTCACAAAAATGTGCTATCAGGGGATTATTAGTTCGCCAGAATTTTCTTGAACTACCAGTATTTATTTGTTGTTTGTAACGTACGCAGACGTAGAAAAATGCATCAATAACAGCTATGTAAATAAGAGTCTATAGACATATATAAGTATTTATGAAGATGGTATAAACCCTGTTCTAACGTAACACAGTTGTAACGCATTTCTTCTGCATTGCCCGGATCGTAAACAGCAGCTTTTGTCATTTACGTTATCTATACACTCAATTTGGGGGGGGGGGGTATTTCGAGGGGGGGGGGGTTACTCATTCATAGTGGCAGTTTTGAGGGGGGGGGGGTATTTCGAGGAAATACGGTACTTATTTTACTTAGATAAAATATAAATATATATATTTACTGTTTTTTGCTCGATATTCTTCAGTAAATCAATATTCACACGTAAATTTCTACAGTGATTTGAAATGGAGCAATTTCATAACAAAATCTCGCACAATACACTAAATAAACCGAAAAGGGTAATCATATTCATCCAAAATTTAAAACAAAATTTAAAGCAAAATTTACAACATTTAGTATAAAATTCGTGACTCAATAATTACGCAACAAACGGGGTCAACGTACACAACAAAAAAATCACAAAAAAATGTGCAAAAAGCTTTTCACTGCTAAGGCAATTTTGACCACGTGAGGAGTGGGGATAAATGTTTTTCCTTGACAAAATGTTATCATCATTTTGAAGGTGACATATAAATAAATATATTACGCCAGGCTTCAGTCACTGTTTTTTATGTAACAAATGTCACTTTCAGGGGCCAACATCCTGAATTTTGTTATGTAGAAATGTCCATTTTTCGTTACGTCCTTGAATCGTTTCTTTATTTGCCCAAAATGTGAAAATATTAAAACCATGTCAAAAAAAACGCAAACAAATGTAAAAACGACGTAAACAATCGACCACAAATACACCTGTCAAACCCCATACGCAATAATATACAGAACTGTACATATTTACAACATACAAAAATGCCGGTATATTCCACCTGAAATAGGCACACAGTTTCAAGCAGCTCCAAGCACAGTGCATCATGTCCGTGTATGCAAAACATATGCTCATACATATGTATATCCATGTATATGACATTGTCCCAGATGCCCCCTCCCGCGGGGGGGGGGTACACGGTGGCCCAGGTAGCAGTTGAGACAGTAGAAGGGTAAAAAAAAACAATTTCGTAGGTGAAAAGTAGAAAGTTAAAGGGAAAAAAATTCATAATTTTTTAGTTTCTCACTTCTAAATTTACTTTCTATTTACTTTACATTTACCGTTACTTCTCATTACACTCCTAACTTCCCAATTTACTTCCCAAATTATGGATTTATCCAAAGTCTCTGTAAATTTATGTGGTACACCTAAACTTGAGTGACTTTTACTACACAATGATCCAGTATGAAACAGTCCAATAAATCCCATCCTTAATGTGCAATGCAATGGAAAGTTGGCACTGATCCAAATAAATGTGACATAGTTTAATTTCATACAAAAATATGGATATTATAAAATTATATGAAACAAATGGAATCCTTCCAATGAATTTTAATTTTTGTGAAAGGTGTAATATTTACAATGTTTCAACCACTAGATGATCCATTTCAAGCATATAAAAATTATTGGATGCAGTAAATTGAAAATGATCTGGGGATAAAGCAAGTGGTGTGTAAATCAAACCAGCAACTCTTTTCCAAGACATGTTCATTAGAATGGTACACAAAATCTCCACTCACAAGTAACCATTACAGATGCTAAAAACTGTCAACACTTGCCAATTTGAACCACACTGGACACTACAGGCAGCCTGTAGGCCACACTAACTGAAAACACACTAAGCACAGCACAGCACAACATATGTGGTACTTAGACACACACTTTACATAACTATGTATGCACATGAATACACACAGGGTGGTGCAGTTCATGTGTCACTATGCTTTTGTTATTAATTTTGTGAGGTAACATGGAATGTGAAGAGAATAAACTGTCAGGAAAAACACTAGTATTCAGGGAATGATTCAAATTGAAATTTGAAAAACTTCAGACATCTTGGAACCATGAATAGTGTTAAATGAATGAAAGTTAAAACAGAAAAACTGTATACTCTTAAATGTCAAAAATATTTTACCAATCGTGATTAGGTTCAGGTATCTTCCTTGTATTACCTTGAGTATTACCACTTCCTTGTTTTTAACTCCCCTATAAATAAATGTTTAAGTCTGGACAGCATGTATTTAAATAAAAATTCCAAAGGAATCCAGCATTTTGAGGCTGTGATCAAAATCAGGTTGTTGAAACTATTTAGGATGTAAACTTTTGATTTTCAGATTTCTGTGTTGGGTTACTGAATGCTAAATTATTCCATTTCCTATATTATTCTTTCAATTTCTAATTCTAATTTTTGTCTTTTCCAGCATTTTTATTGGTTTAAATAAAATTTGTCTTCCCTCTGCCTGTTGTAGTGGTTGTGTTTGATCCAATGAACTGCAGGTGCACATGCTAGTTTACAACTTCTGTAAACTCAAAATTGAGTGCTCATAAATTAGCTTTGAACACATGTGACTTGAATTTTGAGTTTAGCTTGTAATCTTCACTTGATGGAGATTACAAGGTAAACTTGAAATTAAACTCAAATGTGTTTAATGATTTGTGTGTCCTGAAATTTTATTTTACTGGTGTGAGTAAACTAGATGCACCAGCAATGCACTACTGTCTAACCTTATCAATGTTATTGTAGTTTTCCCTCATTGATCTTTGATTGTTCTTCTGAGCACATTTTCAAAAAAAAAACATTTTTAGGCATACCTACATTTTGGCATCCATCCAAACCTGAAAAAAGAACTGTAAATTGCAAATTGTAATAAACAACAAGATTCATTCTGTGCAAAAAAATATCATCCAAATTTGAAAATACCATACATACTCGAAAAATCCCCGTGGGGGATTATTTTTACATCAGATTTTTATTGGGGGGACTATGTGAGGGGGAATTTTTCAAGGGGGTTTATTATTTCATCAAAATTTTTAAGCATTTCATGAAATATGCTTTATTTACTAAATAACGTGCAATTTTTGTTCAAATTGCATGCAAAAACATCATTATATGCCTAAAGGGGGGATTATTCGAGGGGGGGGGGGGTATTTTTTCTACACTCATCTGACAGGGGTGAATTATTCAAGGGGGTTATTCAAAGCAGGGGAATCAATTATTTGAGTATATACAGTAGTATTTCATTTCCATTTTCCAATTCCACACACCGACTTTTGATGCCCTAGTCAAGACCAAGAATGAGACTGAAATCAGCTGTTAAGACAAAAAAAAACGAGACTGAAAACGAGACAAGATTGTAAAATCTGACATTTTGTCAAGACAAAAACCAACACCACTGGCTTATTTGTACAAAACCCAAAACAAAACATGGGCCACACTGCAAGCAGAGCCAAAACGGGGTGTATATGTGCTTGTGGGGGGCAGTCAAATTTATTGATTTTTATATTCACCCCGCCTCCAAGCAGTACAGGCCACCACAGCAGGGTACAGCATGCGCGCAGCACACCTTGTAGAGATGGCAGTTGATTTTAAAAAATGTTGTTGTTTTAAAATATGTATATGATATATTTTTCAAAATTAGGTGGTCAAATTCGATTTTTTTCAGCAAAAGCTACATTTTTAGAACTGATGCACTGATACATAAATGGTTTTTAATTTTTTCCTGTGCAAGCAAGCATGCATTTCACACACAAATTAAAATATGTTGTCATTTTCATTGGTTTTGATGCATTTTGTTGTCAAATTTTTCCATTTCTGCATTTGACATTGAAGT
>OZ038460.1:2233733-2290257 GCA_964036195.1 Sphaerolaimus hirsutus | reverse complement strand
TTTTCCATCTCTGCATTTGACATTGAAGTAGAAATTTGACATTGAAGTAGTAGCATAAGTCACCAGTGTTGATGACATCTCATGGTTTCACAGCCACACCATTATATTTATGTCTTAAATTGACAAAACAATATATTCAGTATATGCATACTTGGTGAACTTTACACTTAGTATGGTAACCTACCGTAACCCATCTGAATAATGAACCTATTTTTTTACAGTTTTTTATCATAATGTGCCTACACACACTAGTTTTCACCGTGACTTTGTGTGATAACTGAAATTTTTTTAAATGCGAATAAATGAACCCGGTTGAATGATTTAATTAAAATTAAATTTGAATTTAATTTAATAAAAGTTACAAATTGAATATTTGTAAACTAAAACACATATAGCATACAATAAGAGTAAGCTGAATGTCGCCATGTCGCTATTTCAGTTTTCACACATGTCACGGTGAAAACTAGTGTGTGTAGGGCCAATATTTCATTTTCACTATGGAAAAAATTCATTACAAAATTTATTACGGGAGTTTATTGATAAAATTATGGTAGGAATCTACACATACTTTGCAGTCCGCCAAGTATGTATACTGTGTTATTGTACTTTACCTGTTACTCGTTATTGTTGTACTATACTCCACCTTCAGGACATTTTGAAAAAAATTAAATGTATATATAAAAATGAATGTATATTTAAAAGTTTAAGACAATACATTTAAGACATTACATTAGACACTATATTTTAGACAAAAATCAAGCACTTTGAAAAAAAATTTTTCCACTCCTAACACTTAGCATTCATTTTGCACGTGGTGCACCGCGCAGCACAGAGAGTACAGTAAAGGTGGCGGCTACAGTAATACAACGAATGTGGAATTACGGTACTGGGGTTGGGAAATAATGTGCCTATTTTTGGAATGCAGCGGGCCTACTGAACGCATCCAAATTCGTTAAAATTTGACAAATAATAAGCTTTGACAAAAGATTACAAATTCCGTCGTTCGCTGGGTGAGCCGGCGTGCCGTGCAAATTCGAGTGTGCAAAAACAAATGTGCACATTCATGGGACATGTTAGCATGAAAACGCACATCAGATCAGAAAAAGCACGCACAAAATTGCGAAAACTGACTTGAAAGAATTTGAGTTTGCCGGAATGAGGGATCCATTAAGTAAATATAGTTGATGGCGATCGAAAACTATCCATTGTATTTAGTACTCCAGAGTTGTTGAAAGTACGGAACTTTTTCAAAAGTAAACGTAAACGTAAAGTATTTATTTTTTACTTTTACTCATGAGTAAATGTGAGTACCTAAATTACTTTTGTAACAGGAAAACGTAAAAGCAGGTATTTTTGATAAATTTTGCTTAAAATCACTAATTTTCGAACTTTTTACCATCAAATTCACTAGTTATGTGTTTTTGCTTATTTTTATGCTATTTCGGATATTTTGTACCTATTTTTAGCTTTTCTCTCCCTTTGTTACCTTTATGCCCTTTGTTCATCCCTTTGTTATGCATTGATAAAGCCTATAATAAAGCCTGTTTGAAATACGTTTTCTGTACTCCCGTACTTTCAAAATCTATGTGAGTAACTGAGTACCGGTATTTTTTTTCAGGAGGAAACGTAAACGTATTTACGCAGTACTCGAGTAATGTATTTATAGAGTAAACGTAAATACGTTGTAACACATATTTATGTAGTAAAATTTACTCAAATGTGTTCAAAACATAACTAAAATTTCAAAGACTCAACTTTGAACAACTTTGAACTCATTTGAGTTTACCAGAATGAGTTATTTTTATCCCGATACTATTTAGTTGACTGACAGCTCATTCCGGTAAACTCAAATGTGTTCACAGCCGATTTATAAGTCAACACGGAATATCGGTCCAAGCCTGTCCCATCGCAATTAGCATTGAAAAAAATCGTCAATTTTTGGAAAATATAATTAAATATTATCTCAGAAAATCTCTCAAGAATAAAATATAATTAAATCTCTCTCAAAAAAACCCTGAAATAATATCAATAAATATAAATATCAGAATTTGAGAGATTTTCTGATATTTTTAAAAATCTCAAAAAATCTCTCAAAAAGAAAATATAATTAAATCTCTCTGGAAGATCATGGGAAAAATACAAATCTCAGAGAATCTTATATTTTCTGAGATTTTCTGAGATTTTTTAATATAAATCTCCCAGAGATTTTTTCAATGCTAATCGCAATTTACACAGCCAACGATGGGTAAGTTCTCAAATAAAAAACACTTTCTGTGTTTTGAATTTTTCAAAAATGAATACCTGTGTTTTGAGTTTTTTTCATGAAAAAAACTTGAGTTCCCGTGTTTTATTTCAGTGTTTTTTGAAAAAACTCAAGTTTTCCTGTAAAAACTCAAGTTTTTTGGTAAAAACTCAAGTTTTTTAGTAAAAACTCAAGTTTTTTAGTAAAAACTCGAGTTTTTTGGTAAAAACTCATGTTTTCTAACAAAACGTTGCATTTTACAGCATTTTGATGTGAAAACAGGGGTTTTCTTATCATATATAGGTTTTGCTATAGGTTTTGCTGATATAGATGTTCCACATATTGAGGATCTGCATATTTGTTCATGTGTCAAAAAGTCCACAAAAATGTCCACTACAGTCCACAAAATCAAAAAAATAAGCATGTCCACTCCACAGCATAAGCATCAACAAAATGTCAAAAAAATTACAATTCACACTGTACAATAAAATACTTCAATGGATGTGCACTGTATGTTGTACTGTGTGATTAAACTGCAACTATACTTGAACATGCACATCGTTGAAGCCTTCAACGTATCTGAACTACTTACCATCCCAAAACACCTCATATTAAATTTCAACAAAAAATCACGTTCAAGAGAAAATGGGTTCATATGGAGATGCCTAGCGCCCAATATCCTGGGCACTGGCTTAAAGGACCCTCCACACTGTCAGTGGACACTGGCATGCTAAGTACACCGCCTTGTCTCCAAAACCACACCAAAACTTGACAGCAGCAAAACCTTTTTTTTCTTCATCAAATCATCACATTCTTTTGCAAAAACCATGTCAGCTCATCAGAAATATGTTTATTGAGAGCCTGATTAACTGACTCATGTAAATACATATAAAAATACTATACACACATACATTATGTATGTTCATACTTACATTGTTCAGTTCAAATCATGTGCCTGAAAAAAACTCAAAAAACATTGCCGTATTTTCTGTGTTTCCGTGTTTCCGTGTTCTCTGAAAAAAACCTCATTTGAGTTTCCGTGTTTTTCAAAATTGCTGAGTTTCCGTGTTAAACAAAAACACGGAAACTCATTGAGTTTCCGTATTTAATATGTGTGTTTTTGCCATCGTTGTACACAGCGCAGACACGTTCTTGCAAATTCAATTTTGCACGTGCAAATGCAAAACCAATGCAAAAATGCAAATGCACTTACAAACGCATGTCGAATGGCACAACATGGATAGAAAAATAATGGCAAATGGAATCATTTTACGTTGGTCAGACGGCTTAGCTAAGGCGCCACGTGAAGTGGGGGGGGGGCAAGAAAAAGTGGCGCCCTACACTTTAAAGTTGGCTTGCAAAAGGACACTTTTTAATGAAACAGCGACATATTAGCTTCGGGGGGAGGGGCAATAAATACTCGTTACCAGCAAAAGTGTTTTATATTCCCTATTTTTCGCGTGGAAAAGCCGAGCTGTTTGTGCGCGCGCTGAATTATTAAATAGGAAATAGATACGCTAAATTTTCAGTTTTTTACGTTTTTTGCTTTTTTGGACTTATTTTCGATTGAATATAAATAAAGTACGATAAATAAGTGTTGTTAAAAGAGAAAATTAAGAAAACTGAATGAACTGCAGAGTTGTTAAAATGCTGGTATTTTTGGAAAACGTAAGTTCAAAAGATTTTTTCCAGAAAAATTCGAAAAATTCGTGTTTTCCAGTATTTTTGTTGAAAAAACATACCGTATTTCCTCGAAATACCCCCAGGGAGTTTATTTTTTCAGAGTGGCTATTTTGAGTGGGGGTAATTCGTGGGGGGATTATTCCAACGGGGGGTTATTATTTCGTCAGTAATTTTCGTGAAATTAGTAGTTAACAATACGTTCAAACATGCTCATGGAGCGTCGTGAAGTTTCCGGAGGTAGTTTTTATATGTGAAATATGACAAGTAAACTTCACAGGTAACAATTCACAATAATGAAAATCTCGTCAATAAAGTGTACTTGTCATTGGAGACTTACCACTTTTCTGTCACTTATTCACTTGACGATTTGTCCCGATGTCAAATATTGTGTAATCTGAATTATGCTTTGCAAAACGTTTTCAATTCCCAGACCATGTAAAATGCCCTTTCAAAGTGTCAAAAGTCATGTTAAGTGCCCTGGAAAATGTCAAATGTCATGCAAAGTGTCTAAAGTCATGGAAAATTCTCTGAAAAATGGCAGATGCAACATAAATATTATAACAAAAAATAAAATAAAAAATTCAACCAATCAAAATAGGTAGGGGAGAAAATCCAGCGCGCTAGCCCGCCGTCAGTATTTTTAGCATTAAAAATAGTAAACATCATTATTGCAAATAACGTGAAAAATTAATTATCCTGATGTTATGAAAAAGTGAATTAGCGTTAATTAAAACACTCGGGTCACTTGTTCTCGAACGAATCCCCGGCGCCTAGGAGGACAAGGGTTATAATGGGCACACACACACTAGTTTATCAACATGAAATGCTCGACCATTTTGGTAAACTGTTTTGACGAAACAGTACGAAACACTGTACAGAGTTGTACGGTGCTTCGTACTGTTTTGTCAAAACAGTTTACCAAAATGGTCGAGCATTTCATGTTAGTAAACTAGTGTGTGTTGGCAATGTGAACGAACAGGCAAAGCCGTGAATATGGAGATCTCTGACCAGTTCGCAGAGTACCCTATTTCTTCTAATAAAATGGCATACCTCCAATAGAAGGGCACCTCCAATAGAACGGCAGGTTTGGACACTTTTTTACAGTCACGAAAAAAATTGAACGGAAGCCACCAATAGAACGGCAGGTAAAAAAGTTGGCGAAAAAATCGCACGGCGCTCTTCTATAAGAAGAAATACGGTAATTGAGAAGACATACGTGGTTGGCGAGACCGGCACGCCCGACAAATGCAAATGAATCCATATACCGTATTTCTTCGAATTACCTCGAGTAGTGATGGAATGGCGTCATGGCGCTTGGCGCCCTTTTTCGATGGCGCCCTTGGCGCCTGGCGCCCACATTCTGAAAAGCGCCATGGCGCCCTTGGCGCTTGGCGCCCTTTTTCCGTGGCGCCCTTGGCGACTGGCGCCCTGCTTTTAAAGGGCGCCAAAAAGGCGCCAGCAGGGTTTCAAGGTGAGTGCTGTATAAATGGAAAAAATATGATAAAGGCATTCATGAAAAATGGACGGAGTGGTGTGAGTGGGTATTAATCTTTTGTGCAACGGTTCATCAGATGTGTCTGACAGATCAGAAGACGAGAATGATGGAACGTTGAACTTGCAAAATCATAAATCAACAGATTCAAATCGTTGCAATTCCGTTTTTTGTCCATTTCGAGGAAACATTGATTGGAAAAGTCAATTTGAAGTGAATGGATCGTTGTCAAATGACAATATCCATTGTGTTTGAATTGTCATGTGAATTTTACTCGAATTTTTCTGTTGCTAGTGTTGTCTTTGTTCATTACACCCTGGAGAACGCAAATTAAGTAGTGAATGCATGTACTAGGGTGCTGTAGTAACGCTTTTAGCACACGCAGGGTGCTGTATGCACTTATTTATTCTGGCGCCTTTGGCGCCTGGCGCCCTATTTTTCAAATGGCGCCATGGCGCCATTCGCCTGGCGCCCTTTTTTCTGGCGCTTTTCCATCACCAACCTCGAGTGGAAATTTTGAGGAGGGGGGGGGGGGTTAAACGAGATGGGGGATATTTCGAGGGGGCGGTTATAAATTCATAGTGTCCATTTTGAGGAAGGTATTTCGAGGGGCGGGGATATTTCGGGAAAATACGGTAGGTTATGATCGATTACCATTCATCGCAACGTTTCCCGTACCGTTACATTTGTATACTCGGCGGACATCACACTTAGTATGGAAACCTACCATAACCCATCTGAATAAAGAACAAATTTTTTACAGTTTTTCATCATAATATTTCGTTTTTACTATGGAATATTTGGTTACGAAATTTATCACATGTTTTTATTCATAAAATTATGGTAGGATTCTGCGACATGCGCTCTTCAACACTTTTTTTACAAAACAAACTTTGTTGGAATTATATGGAAAACATTTACATGACTCTTTCTCGATTTTATTGATCCGAGTCATCAAATTTGTATGCAAATCGATCATTACCGTATTTCCTTGAATTACCCCATGGGGGTTTATTTTTCAGAGTGAAAATTTTGAGAGAAAAACGTGAAAAATGCAACAATAACCACCATTTATAAGTTTTTACAGCCTTATATAAGGATGCACATGGTGCGAAACTGCTGCGAACCATATCTCGTTGATTTGCTCCCCGGAATTTGCTTTCTCCGGTTCAATTTTCGGTTCATAAAATTCCAAATTTTTAGATTTTGTGCATAGGATGTGTTGCACAAAAAATTATATCGCTCTTTACATCACTAGCGGCAAAAATAATACCTACCGTATTTCCTCGAATTACCCCCCGGGGGTTTATTTTTTCAGAGTGAAAATTTTGAGAGAAAAACGTGAAAAATGCAACAATAACCACCATTTATAAGTTTTTACAGCCTTATATAAGGATGTAGATGGTATAGACGATGTTCTAACGTAACACAGTAAGTGTTTTGAACGTCTGTTATGCATTTCCCGGACCACAAATTCGTAGTGCCCATTTTGAGGGGGGGGGGCATTTCGAGTAAATACGGTATATGGATTCATTTGCATTTGCCGGGCGTGTCGGGCACGCCTGCCTTTCTAAATAAAGCAGGGGCCAATTCAAAGCATGTCAAGTGATGAAAAAACAGCTGAAAGTGAGAAGTGTGTAAACGATGGCAAACCTTTCTGGAAAAAGTGTTAAAATTTTGTGTGTTTTTCTAAAATGACTTTTCGAATTTTTTCCAAAATGTTGCGAAATTTTCAAAAAATTGCCACTAAATTATCGCATTTCCGAATTTCTCTGCTGGATTTTAAATACATCTTTACGTTTTGCGGCATTCCAAACTGTTGCCGTAGACACATTTTCGCATTTTCGCGATTTTTGGATTTAAATGTGAAATTGATGTTTGAATTCTATTATCCATATTTATGCATTTTACCGATGTGCATTTTCAGCCAAAATTACTGAGGAGAAAAACTCTAAAACGTTTTTAGGTGTTTTTCAAAAAGTGAAATAACAATTCGTAAACTACAAAAGAACAAGAACGTTTGCCATTTTCCAGGGAAGTTTACACGACTTCAGATCACTTTGCATGACACATGACATTTTCCAGGGTCTGAGACTGGCACCTGAAGGCTGACTAGACAATATTAATCATAATAAATGGCACAATGTTATAATTAACACTCAGCGCAATCTGCCGTATTGGCGGAACGTATTCGGAAGTTACAACGGAAAAATTTTCCGCGTCCGGACAGTTTTTTTTGGCGTGCTGAATCACGAATGCGGAAAACAGACATTCACTTTTGGCAGTCCCGCACCTTGTAAAGTGAGATGCCATGCAAATTTGTCAAATGCCTTCAAAAGTTCAGTGATGAAATCATGACTTTTTTCTTTTTATTGACATTTTTTTGCGTGATATTTCACGTTTTACATAGCACTTTACAGGGTGCGGGCTGTCACAGGACTAGTGATGGAAAAGCGCCATGGCGCTGGCGCCTGGCGCTAGCGCCAAAGCAAAAAGCGCCATGGCGCTTTTGGCGCTTGGCGCCTTTTTGTTGCGGCGCTATTGGCGCTTGGCGCTGTGGTTTGGAAAAGCGCTATGGCGCTTTTGGCGCTTGGCGCTATGACGCCGTGGCGCCATTGGCGCTTGGCGCTAGTGTTTTAAAAAGCGCCAAAAAAGCGCCAAGAAGTACTCAAAATTCATCATTATTTTATGCAGAACGACCTGTTAAGTATAATTTACATAAGTATTTATATGTGCTACTGTCAGTGTATTCCCGGATCAACATACCCTATTCTTGATTACTTTTTAAACAATTTCCTTGTGATTGCATGGGTATTCAACATTTGTCCCATTTAATCCGAATTATGTAAGGCTTTATGTGACTATTAATCGGACTGGTAACATATTATTTATGTGATTTTATTTTGATTGACATTTTACATCACATTTACTTCTTGACATTTGACACTTGATTTTACAGGGTGTGGAATCACTTTCTGAAGCCATTCCAACAATGGCAATCCAAAATTTGAAACCTCAAAATCCTGTGTTCAAAAGTGACTAGCAAAACTTGAAACTGCAATATCCTAATAGCAATATAGAAAGTATTCCAAAACAAATTGAAAACTTCATTTGAAAATTTGAAAATTATTTTTTGGGAAAAAACAACTAAATTCCAAAAGTAATTTTTAAAAACACCTAAAAAATCTTAGCACTTTTTACAGATGGTGTGCTATACTTAGCCCAAACACCCAGCTGCAAAATATCAAGACAACAAGTATAAAAGTGACTGCAGTTGACATGTATCTTGCGCCAAAAACAAATTAATAGCAGTGCATCAGCATCGCCGCATATATGAGAAGCGAAAAATTTTTGGCGCTGGCGCTATTGGCGCTTGGCGCCAATATCCTCTGGCGCCGTGGTCTAGAAAAGCGCCATGGCGCTTTTGGCGCTTGGCGCCATTTTGCTCTGGCGCCATTGGCGCTTGGCGCTGGGGTTCGGAAAAGCGCCATGGCGCTTTTGGCGCTTTGCGCCAAAGTCCTGGCGCTTTTTCCATCACTACACAGGACAATGTTTAAAGAGTAAAAAATTACCCTTCAAAGTTCCAATAATCAGTCTTTTTATACTAAAACTCACACGAGTTTTTCTAGAAGTAAAAGTACCATTGCGGCGACATCAACTAAACTACCTTCCCGATCAAGTCCGGCCCCCCATTTTTTATTTTACTTCTGACGTCCTATCTCCTGTTCCAGGACGCGCCAGAAGCTGAAACTTGGGGTAGATATTGGCGCACCCCCCTCTACTTCGCATGAATTGAAGGGGTCGCAACGACCCCCTACAGGGTGGGTCGCTGAGTGCAAAAAAAAAATTGCAGCTTTTTTAATGTCCCACACAGGTCCGGCCCCCACTGATTTCTTTCACTGCGGGTGCCGTACCTCCACCTGTGGGAGGGGTATAAATCTAAAATTTTGGGGATGTGTCGCCAACACCCCTCCCCTACTATACACTGGCCAGGCGGTCTTTGGCAACTCACCACAGTGTGGGGTGCAAAGTTTAAAATTTATGTAAATGTTACTGTCCCACACAAGTACAGCATCCAATTGAATTTCAAAAAATGGACACTTTTGTGTTGTTTTAACACTAATGTGGTTGACTATGTGAAATAAGCATGAAATATCCTCTGAAAAATATCTTATCCGACCTAAAACTGCCCACCACATGAACCCCTCCCCCCAAGTGGGTGACAAAAAATCACTTTTTACAACTTTTTCATCAGACACTCAAACTGCTGGTTTACAATGATTTATAGAGGAGGGTTAAAGGTTTCAAATTGTGTAAAAAAACCTTACCTCAAAAATGCCTTCATAAGAAAATTTGCTGGGGGTGAATTTCAAATCGCGAATTTTGCCTATTTTTGTTCCTGCAATGATGTCATTTTTACAATTTGAAATTCACCCCCAGCAAATTTTCTTATGAAGGCATTTTTGAGGTAAGATTTTTTACACAACTTGAGACCTTTAACCCTCCCCTATAAATTATTGTAAACCAGCCGTTCAAGTGTCTAATAAAAAAGTTGTAAAAAGTGATTTTTTTGTCACCCACTTGGGGGAAGGGGTTCATGTGGTGGCCAGTTTTAGGTCGGATAAGATATTTTTTAGAGGATATTTCATGCTTATTTCACATTGTCAACCACATTAGTGTTAAAACAACACAAAAGTGTCCATTTTTTGAAATTCAATTGGATGCTGGACTAGTGTGGGACAGTAACATTTTTATAAATTTTAAACTTTGCACCCCACACTGTGGTGAGTTGCCAAAAACCGCCTGGCCAGTGTATAGTAGGGGAGGGGTGTTGGCGACACATCCCCAAAAATTTTAGATCTATACCCCTCCCACAGCTGGAGATACGGACCCACAGTGTAAGAAATCAACCGGGGGCCGGACCTGTGCGGGACAGTGAAAACGCTGCAAATTTTTTTCAAATATATGGCGACCCCCTCTATAGTGAGTCGCCGCTGCCCCATTTATTCATGCGGGGTAGTGGGGGGTTGCGCCTATATACCACCCAAGTTTTAGTTTTCCACCCCTCCCGCAACCGGAGATATGGCCTGCGAAGTGAAAAAAAATAGGCGGCCGGACTTGATCAGGAAGGTGTTTACTTTCGGACGCGGTTATTCAACCTGTAAAGTTTATAATTTTACGGTTCAACTTCAGCATGGGCAGAAAAAGTCGGCCGGGTAACTCACCGGATTTCCGCGAAACATACCCAGAGGGTTTATTGGCCTCCCACACGCTAGTTGACATCGACACCAAATGTCAACTGATCCCGTTCCCAATTCAAAGATTGCGTTTGCACGGCGTTCGTCCACTCGTCAGCAAGCTCTGAATCTGGATCGGCACCAGTTGACATTTGGTGTCGATGTCAACTAGCGTGTGTGGGCTAGGGTTCAAACGATATGACTTTTCGATATCGATATTCGATATTTTTTCAAAATTTTCGATATCGATATTCAATATTCGATATTTTTTTCTGAAACTCGATATCGATATTCGATATTCAATATTGAAAAATGGTCGATATTCAATATTCGATATTTCGATATTTTCGATATTCGATATTGCGATATGCGTTTGGTATAGCAAGGCATATTTCAAGTGGCATATTGTATTTTCATGTGGTTGCACACATGTTTAATCATCTCTTTACTGAAATGTGAATGGTACAAGTGTTTTTCACAAGCTTTCCATCACTCACTGGTAGAAAATAGAAGAAAAACATGATGAATCAAAGTGTATCAGACAAATAACAATGGGTAGATATTATAGTTCATCCTTATAACCTAATTGCTTAAGGGTATGTTGCAAAAAAAAGTATATCAGCATTTTCTGGATTCAAATTTAGCACTCCAACAACAATGACATTATAAATACTGTACTTTTACTCATCAAATACAATACTATAAGCACATCAGATCAACCATAAACATCTCAAAATGAATCTGAAAAGTAAATTTGGCGACACAATACAGGTTCGATATATCGAAAAAATGGTCGATATTCGATATCGATATTTTTTCAAAATTTTCGATATCGATATTCGATATTCGAAATTTTTTCAAAATTTTCGATATTGATATTCGATATTCGATATGAAAAAATGGTCGATATCCGATATTCGATACGATATATCGTTTGAACCCTAGTGTGGGCCCATTATTCCGCCAGAAATTTATGAGGGAGTTAATTCAATAGAGGGTGGCTTATTCGAGGGGGGTTTATTTCGCCAGAAATTTTTGTGAACAAAATAGTAAAGAATACGCTTTTACATACCAAAACAGTCAAATAATGCCTTCGATAAGTCCCCCTGTTAGTCAAGTGAGAAAAAACTCTCCACACTGTGAGGGGTAGGAAATTTAAGTAAATTACCTATCTGAAGGGTGTGCTTCTAAAAGTACCGATCTACAAAAAAATCGATTTTGAGATAATCGCGATTGAAAGTTTGGAGCATGCAATACCCATACATGGGTATTGGGTATGGGAATTTTGGGTATGGGTATTTCGGCCATATTGTTGGGTATCCACATGCATGGGTATAATCATTGATTATACACATAACACTAGCTATATAAAATTTAGGGAATTGTATTTTTGTAGTACAGTACATTTTAAAGGAACAAATTGGTAATAGCGTGTAGATCGGTATTTTTTAAAGCACAAAATCAGAAAGCTGTAGATCGGTACTTTTACTGATAATAAAAAACCACAAAATGAGTTTTTGCGCAACCGGACACCGATCTGACATCGGTACTTTTAGAAGCACAAAAAAAATGTGCAGATCGGTACATTTAAAAGAACAATTTTGAAAAAAGTGTTTAGATCGGTACTTTTTAAGACACAAAAGCTGAAAAAGCTTGTAGATCGGTACTTTTAAAATTTCAAAAAATGTATTTTGCGATTTTTTTGCTTTTTTCGACCCCCCATATCTCAAAATTGAATTTCGCACCCCCCACATATTATATATATTTTTGAAGCGCATTTTTATGGGGACCCCAAAAATGGTCCTAACTCAAATTTGAAAAATTTGTAGATCGGTACTTTTAGAAGCACACCCTTCATCTGCACTTGGTGCTCTCTATGTACTATTGATTCAATTATATTTTTAACTTGAATTTGTATTTCAACTTACGATTCGTTGGACTAATTCAACTCCATTTACATAGCAAATTGAGCATGTATACTCGGATGACATTACGCCATACATTTTTCCGGAGGAAACACTCCATCATGACGTGATCACTTTCGTCCCCATCACGTCTTCCATAAGTTCTCGGCTGGCCGTCTGCCAGCCCAAGACATAACTCCTATCTGATTGTAGAGTACCGTGTCTGCCGAGTATATCTTATGCTAAATTCTGTCCAAAAAATAGCTCCCCCTTCGAACAAGTCCCCACTCAAAAAATTATGACAAAAAATAACTCCCCGGGGACTTATCAGAGGATATACGATATGTGTAGCGGCGATGCAAATTGGCAGCAATATACCGTATACATTGCAGACGATTCCAGGTATTCTTCCCTCCATGGACATCTTACCTTCGGAAGATATGATGTCCGCGCGGACATCATACCTTCGCGGTCATTATACCTTCAACATTTTTGACTTAAGAAGGTATAATGTCCGCGGTATAAACACTAGTAAAATGCATATATGTGGGACATTATAGCTCCGCCGATAAATGACCCGCATTTAGTAGCGTAATAGAGGCGTCTGTTACACTGCATAGGTCTATCGATTGATTGGAGCGCGCATATGTGCGCCTGTCTATGCTTTTGCAACGAATGAGTCCAGTTATGAGAACTGGCCATCTTGGATTTTTGAAGGGGTCAATGGCATGTGCGGAAAAATACGTCCGCCGCGTGAATTATCGAATTCGCGTGCAGACATATATAAATACAAAAACGTAAATATATAAACTTCACCACGAATTCTCTTCTCCACATGAGTAAATTTTCTGGGTGTTTTTCAAAATCGCATTTAACCACATAACATTCCAGCTTTTTAGCATATGTATAAATCCGGGAAAGTAATCTAACCTGACATTTTGAATGTTTGAACCCTGACATTTTGAATGTTCTATACCAAAATAAATATTCTAAAGACAATTTTCGTATTTACTTTCACTGTGATTTACTTATAGACTATGTAAAATATTACGGAACTTGTTGAAGTGACTTGTGAACTAGCTCCTATTCCTAACCAAGGAAGAGGACAAATGTGAACATATGAAAGTTGACGTGAAGCGTCGTCTCTTAGTTGACGTTCCGTTATTTTATCAAAATGTGATTAGTTGAGTTGAAGTGACTTGATGTGAGTTAGTGTGAAGCAAATTTAGATTACAAAAGGTTTGACAAACGTTTTTATTTAGACAATCAAATACAAATAAGTGTAAATAAATATATATAAAATTATACGTAAACAAAGGAATTAATTTACAACTAAATTAATTACTTAAATAAAATGTAAAAGAAGCTCTAATTACCGTAGAAAATAAGGCAATTTAAAGAAGGCACTTAATTACGACAAAAGGCGACAATTAAGTGGCGCGGTTGTGAATAAAGCACCTCAAACAGCGCAAGTGTGAATAAAGCACTGAGGTGACTTAAAGCACCAAGAGTTAAACTTAGCACCAAAAATAAGCGACTTAATAAAGTGACAAACGGCGCTTATTTAGATCCTAGGAAGAGATTCGTGTGAAGTTGACGAGGTTGCAAACACTGCCGATTTTAACTGTGAAATCGGCTTTTAAGGGCCAGACCGATGGCGATTGGTTTGGCGCCAATCGGTCGGCTCTAATCTCCGATCTTTACCCAACATTTCCAATTGTGAAAGTTCAATCCTTGCCCGCTCGCTTCTCCGATGAAAAGCGAGCTAAACTGACAAGATAGTGAAAATGTGAGACAAGCCAGACAGCATTTGAAATGGCGCGCGGGCTCGGCCCCCCGCATGGGGCGAGCCCGCCGCTTAACATAAACATGACGGCGTATTTGCGTGCTGCTTGTCAAGGAAATGTGGCGGAATGTGAGCAATGACTAAGATCTAAATATGTGAGCGATGTAAAGCGCACGTTGTAAACAACGTCGCTTGAGATATTAATTGACGAATGCGAAGATGTTAAAATTGGAATGTGAATAAAAATGACATCTTAATAAATTGAATTAATTAAATATAAAAGCAAACATAAGAACGTCAACTTAAATATTAAAGGTTTTTACATTTTACGATAATGTTACACACTCCCGAAACTAGAATAAAAATTAAATTTAATTTAATTTTATCTCAGCCAATCTCGGCAAATTGATGTGAAACAAAATCAAAATCAAACGCCTGTGATACTCTCATCACTCCTGTGGTAGTAGATCGTCGGCGTCTTCGACGCCGGCATTTTCCCGGCCCTCCTCATGATGCTCGTCCATGGGTTCGACGGCATCCTCCTCAGGCTGGCTGCCTTCCCCGTGCCCGGTCGTTTGGTTTTCTGGGGCCCCGGCCGGTCGACCCGGCCAGTTGGGGAGTTTCTCAGATTCCTCGACGAGTTGCTCGAGGGCTTGTCGTAGCGTGTCGGTCTCGTCGACGCTCGTCTTCGACGGCTCGGTGGGCTGCCATTGTTCCGTTGCTGCAAGCGGTTGGCTTGGTAGCAAGGGGACAGGGGAGGTTGTGAATGAGGTCGTACATTGTGAAGTGATTGAGTTGAATTGGTCAAATGGTACGGAGGGGGATCTAGATCTTGAACGTGATTTTCTTCCATCTCTCCGAGTTCTATGTCGGACTGTGAAGGTGTTTGTCTGAGGAAGGTCACGGATCTTTTTAGATCATTTAACTTTTGATTTGACCAGTTTTTTATTGATGTTATTGAATTTGTGAAAAGTTTGGGGTATAAAGGAAAATGTCTGGTGTGATGGTTGCTGCTCACCTGGGAGCCCTGCGACTCCAGCGAATCTCTTGAGTCGCTTTTGCAAGGGCTCGCGGTCAGGGAACGCGTTTTCCATTGTGACCTCCGTGGTGACAGGCTCGGTGACTGTGAGTCTGGCGTTTGATGACGAGCTCTGCGCTTGTGACTCGCAGGGGGGTGCAGGTTTTGTGACCCGGCGCGCACCCGTCTCCATTTCGATTTCTTCGGCGCGCTCGGTACTATAACCGACCGGGGGATCCGATCTAGGCTGTACCGTGCGTCCTGAAAGCCGTTTGAATGGAGAAACTCGCTTGAGGGGTGTGACAAACTTTGAATGTAACTGTGACGAACTTGACGATTGTGTGACGGTTTGACTTGACAAAGCGGGTTTGTTGAAGCCGCTTTTCGGTTTCTTCTGGCGGTTACGTCGCCGTCGCTTACCGATTTTTCCTTGCTGAACGGACGGGGGCCCTTGTTGTTTGGGCTTCTGTCCCTTCTGCCCTTTCTTCGAAAAAAACCCTTGATGTCTGGCAGCATACCCCTGCCAGTTACGAGCCGCCACTGCATGTAAACATAACCAATATACCCAATACAAGCAATTGTGATAATAATGAGTATGATGTTTACAGCTGTTTGAAGTGGCCCAGTAAGTAACGTGTCTAATGCTGACGCACCACCTGTGACACTACCGTGAATAATGTGACCCAATTCTTTTCCTACACCTTCAAAATATGCACCAACTCCTTGGCCGATGCCAGCAATATATGCTTGTGTAGGTAGAAATATGGCTAACTAATCATGCGTAAAAACGTAACGACAATTTTGCGCAGACACTCCGACGACTCGAGAACGACCATGTGCGACCGAATGACGACCCGCGGTGCACAGGGAAATCACAGTGAACGTGCGGTTCGCTGTGCACTGCAAATCCGCCAACGAAGCCGCAGCCCCAGGACGGTACGCCCGAATGGACACTACTGCGGCCATGAATTTATTAATTATTTTCTTTTCCGTTAATTGCATAATTATTTCTTGTGTGATGATAATTTTTCATTTCATGTTTCGTTAATTGAGCTAATTAGGTTACCCGCATTTTTTTAGTTAAGTTAATTAAGTGATTTCTTTCGTTTTTTTGAATTGCATTTCCCAATATGTACTTTCGAATGTTATGATTTTTAGGTTTTATCAAATTTACATTTTAATCAAAAGGGTGCAGTGTCTGGGAATGGGTTAGAAAGGCTTTAATGTTTCTAGCTAAGCTAAAAGGTGTTGACTCTGTTAAATGCTTAGCCGCCCCGATAGATAACATTCAGAAAATTCCCCGACCAAGTGCATTTTTATTTAGGACTAGGTAATGGATGGAAAAGTGGCAAACGGCAATTATTGTCGGCACGCAACTGCAAGGCACATGCAGAGCACAGTTTACAGTGAAGAGCACAGCAGTGCCAATTAATTATTCCCATCACCCAGGGTGATTGGTGAACTCACAAGTGCTAGTGTCTTGTGGCGTGTGTTCAGGCCCGAAGCTTCCAACCCTTACCCGGCAATGCAATAACCTTGAACAACCCCCGCAAATGAGCGTTCTTTCTGTGGCCTTGGTCGGGCGTGCTATAAAAATACTTTTCACCTAAAGGGGCGCAGGTTGATAACACGTGTCACACCACCTGCTCTCGACTGCACCGTAACCCCTGAATAAAAACCCAGTTTATGACACTCACCCGTGAGATAAATTGCATTTAATTACGTCATGGATAACCACAGTTACTTTACGCTTGATTTAAATTACGTTTGCACCCGTTTGTTTAATTAGTTAATTTTTCCCGCATTCAATTAAATTACCTGTGCCTTGTACGCTACGTTGACAGTTTTTGCAGTGATCATTGATTTCGCCTCATTAATTCGCTCATTACGGTTAATTGTTGTGTCTTTGATTTAGTATTCATTTCGTTTATGGTAGATTCTGGTGATTATAAAACGCGCTGATTTTACATTTTTTCACCCACTAGAGGCTATACGACTCACTTGAGCTATTGTGAAATTGACTCTGATTATATTGCTAAATAAAGTTCCCGTGAAACCAACTTGGTCCCCCTGAAGCATACTAACTGCTTGAATTTTAATTTGAATTTTATTAATTTCGGCTTTACTTTAATTACGGCTTATTAACAATTAATCGAAGTAAACCGCCGGCAGCAGTTACGAAAAGGGATTGGTAAGTTGCCGTGTCCGTCCTCAGGAACTGTCAGGACCCCAAGGGGTACTGGCGCCGTTCCTGATTTGCGTGTAAAATCCCCGTACCATAAAAACAATTATTTATTTAATTACGCACGCAATTAGAAGCGCAAAGGGACCGGAATTTACAATTCTCTGCCGCGGCAAAATTCGACGAGTGGCGTATTTTTGTGGTAAAAACGGAAACTAGTAAAATTAGTAAAAACGTAAAATATCTGACACTTGCACGGCTTTTGGATCGTTGGACTTGGTTGCAATATAATCGACTGAACGTGTGACTTGTTGTTCGAGTCGTTGCAAATTTTGAAAGTGATGATGTGCAGCCATGATACTGAATGCAATATCAGTCATGCTTACACCTGGTGACCCGGAAACATTTAGTGTGAATGGTTTCCACGAGCCAGCCCAAATTAATTCGATTGGGAGTTTTGTGACGTGTAAATTCGTTGGTCCGTTTTCGTTAGCCCATGAGTTATCATTTAATTGATAATATTTATGGTCTTTCATGAGACAATGATCTATTGGTGAATGTGTGATTAGATCATTGGTACCAGGAGCAACGAACATTATATGTGGGTGATTTGTGACTTTGACCGGCAGAAATTTATAACATGTATTGTTATATTCATGTTGAAAATAAATCATTTCTGCTGTGACAGGTTTACAATCCCAAAACATCAATATATCTCCATGCCATTCAGCATAGAGATTTTGACGTCCTAGCAACGCTCGCAAGCCAAGCGTGGGATTGAATGTGACAATTGCATGACTTATATCTAGCTGGGTCTGACGGATGTGACATAATTGTTGCCAGATGGATCCAAATTGTTTTTGTTCCAAATGTGCAATTTTGTCAACCTCATAGTGTTGACGGGCTGTGAGCAAGTGGAATACACCAACATCAAGATTTGGTGCGAGTTTGAAATGAAGAGGAGCTTTTTCGGTTTCAGGTTTTTTCAATTTCTTAAGTTGATATCGAAGAAATTGAATGAATGCCGAGCCCTGGTCAATATATTTCGCGTCTTTTGGCACACATTCTGCATTACTTGGAAATTTTTGTGATCTCCATGTGACCGAAAATGCAGCTTGCAATTTTTCCACTACGTAATGATTTTGTGAATATTGCGCATCAAATTGACCAATCTCTTGGAACGCACATTGTTTGTTAAACGCAGTGGCATTCCATAAAGAGACGCCATTGTCGCTGTCATAACAATAGCCGGCTTGTGGGTTGCAATGTGACAGATCTTGAATTTCGGAAACAATTTTCTTTCCATCAAGACTTGCAACTACACCTTCTTCTATGTGAAAGTTCATCACCGTGTTACTCAGATTGTGACAAAAGTAACAATAATCTATGTGAAGTGATTTGTTGGTGCTCCACAATGCATGACCAATTTTTACTAAAGGTTCGCCTTTCCAAGTTTTATTTTGGTAGGCGATCATGCAATCGTAGGTTGTGACTCTGTGATTTTTAATGATTTCTGGTGGCAACATAGATTTTCCGCCCACCAGACTCATATATGTGACTATAGTATGCTCTTGTTGAAAACATCTATAAATTGGTGTAGTTTGTGGTTCAACACGCAACGTCCATATGGATATCACAATATCCTCTATGGCCGTAACTTGAGGAAAATGACATGTTACTTTTTCCGGAAGTTGAATTGCGTGACCAGTGCGTGTTTTATGGCACAGATTGAAAGTTTTGTGATATTGATCTGTCCATGTGAGCGTGTTGGCTAATTTTGATTGTATTAGCAACGTGAGTGCCATTAAATGCGACACGTTTCCCCAGAACGAATATGTGCCAGTGTAGCGACATGTTCGACGTGGGTTTACGCGCCTTGCATCTTGTTGTGAAGATTGTGATTGTTGATGTGATTGATCTGTTTGTGAATCATCACCTTTATCAGGTGGAGGTTGTGATTTATCATCATCTTTCACCTCAGTGTCGATTTTATACTCAACACCGTCCTCTGTGTCGATTTCAAGAGGTTAGATGGGGATCTACATGTGCGACGGCCATTACTTGACAATACTGTGACTGCACGTATTTTGCCATCGCTCGACACGTGTATCTCGTGAACGCGGCCCATTTGCCACATGCCACGTGGCTGTTTATCATCAGTAATTAACACCACTTGGCCACGTTTGGGAGCTTCGTTGATAGTGCCTTTTTTCAAGCGTTGATTTTTTGCTCGATCTTTGAGTAGGTCAATGTATTGACGTGACCACTCATACCAAAGCACTTCACGATTGTGACGAATTTGGTCCCAAAGTAATGTGATGTCATCTCTGTCCTTTTCAGGCACAGAGTTGAGTGCAATTTCATCAATGCAATTGACGTCATTGACTCGTGGGGGTGTGAGTACATAGGATTTATCGATTTGTGAGGGTGTGAGGTTGAAAGATCCATCCGTCATTCTATCCCATTCTTCTTTTGGAATTTTTCGCATGGGTTCAATCGTGGTGGAATCGAGTTCCAACTCACGTTTTTCATCCATGTAACATGGTGGTGGGGTGCCCCAAAGAAAATGTATTGGGCGCAGTATCGCTGCACCAATGTCTGTGTTTGACAAGTATGACAATGGTCGCGTATTGACGGAGAATTCAACGTCAAGCATGACTGTGAGGAATTCATGCCATGTGAGACAACGTCGGCCGCATGCTTTTTTGAGCAAGCGTTTGACTAATCCAACCATGCGTTCGTACACGCCACCTTGCCAAGGACTGTTGGCTGTGATAAAATGCCATTTTACGTCAGGTAGCATTTTGACACAATTTTTGAACGCTGGGGCATTGTTGGACCAAATTGTGTCCGGCATGCCTCGACGTGAAATAAAACGATTTAGAGCCATAATTGTGTCGGCTGTCGAGACACTATTAGTTGACTCTAAATGAATGGCGCGTGTACTGAAGCATGTTAGCAACAAAATGTGTTGACTGTGACGGGTTCCGTTCTGTGAATAAACTAACGGTCCCATATAATCAATGCCAATATGTTGAAATGGCTTGATTTGTGATTGAGTTCGAGTAACAGGTAATGTGTGAAAATCAGGTAATGTGAATGGGCCTCCTTCCGCTTTGCGGCATGTGACACATTTGCGCAAAATTTTTGCAACTACCTGCTTGGCACTTGACAACCAGCAGTGTTCGCGTAAATCTGCTAATGTGTGAAGCATGCCACTGTGACCAGCAAGCTCATGAAAATGAGTAACCACGAGCGTTGTTAACCACCCAGTTTTTGGTAGGTAGTAAAACAATGAAGGGTTTCTGTGTTCTTTGTGAGACACACGCGTGACGCAATATAGTAAATTATTCCACGCGTCCCATTTGAGCATGTGATGCTTGCCAAGTTGCGCTTGTGAAATGCAACTGGCGCATTCTTCGGCTTGTGAAATGCGTAATACATGTCTAAATGCCTCGTTTAAATCAGCTTGTGTGATGGGTTTTGATAAATATTCGCTTTCGCGTTTTGCAGCTTTATGCATAGAGCGATTTAGCCAATATGTTTTCACACGAAGTAGATAAACGACTGTGCGCAACAATTTTGACAATGTTGAAAATCTTCAAATGTCGATTTTGAACGGATTTGAAGGGATGTGACGTTGTCGACTTTCGACAAACGGATTTTGAGGAGTGACATTTTGTGACAAATTGGGGTCCAAATTGATAGGCACTTGTTGTGCGAGAGCATTAGCTGGTTGTGAAGCAGGCTGTGAAGTTACTGCTCCAGCATATAAAGGTTGACTGATGTGAGTGTCGCCTTTCGCAAGCTCTTCGGTGACAGGTTGTGCTTGATATTGCAAAATGTCAACCATGGCTGATGTGAAGGGTTCAGCGAAAAATGTTGGTCCTGTAAACCACATTGTTTCTATCATAAGTTGATCAAAAGTGCATCCCCGTGACGCAATGTCAGCTGGATTGTCTTTTGTAGCGACTTTGCAAATTTGAATGCAATGCTTTGACATGAATGAATGGATTTTTGTGACCCGATTGTTAACAAAAGTAGCCAGCGGCTTTGAAGTATATAGCCAGCCGATGACAACTGTACTATCGGTCCATAGGAAATTGCTGTGAATTTTCCATCCACCTAGCTCAACGAGTTCATGATGTAAATAATCGATGAGCTGTGCACCAATTGTGACACCGAGCAATTCCCAGCGTGTGATTGTGAGGGGTTGACCTTGTTTTGACGGAAGTGGAGCCAATTTTGTGCAAGCTGTGAGAAAACCACTAAAATATCGGTCATCCTCATAGCCGTATTCATCGGGTGAGATCGCCTTTTGACGCAAGTAAGTGCTCACGGCGTATCCATCTTTAGAGGCATCACAAAACACATGTAATTCTAATGGACGTGTTTCGGCTTTGACGTCAATGCCAAAAGAGTGAAATGAGCGCGGGAATTTGATTTGACTTATAGACGAGAGATGTCTTTTCAAATCGTCCAATAAGTCATCCGCCTCTGGGTCTTCGATGAGTTCATCCCAGGTTGTGACATTGCACTTTTGAATTATTTGTGACACGCGAAATTTCAACCGAAATAACGCGGGTGCTGTGATGCCGATAGGGTCGTATGTTGAAGCCAGCAATTTGTTCAAATTGCGGCGTGTTGCTGTGACAATGAGCGTGAAATCTTTCTTGGGAGCTGGCACAGCAATGGTGTCTTCAATGTGATCGTAAACAAGACCCATTACTTTGATGTATTGTGACTGTTTCGGGTTGAGATCATCAGGTTTGATTTTCTCCGAAACCGTACGCGAATTTGTCATCCATTCGCGCATGTTGAAATTTGCTCTTGCAAAAACAGCTTTAATTAAGCGGTAGAGCTGTATTGCATATTTTTCATCATCTACGCTGATAACTAAATTATCAACGTAAATGCTGTTGAGCAACAGTTCCAGTTTCGATCGTTCATGTGTCTCTGCGGGATGCATGTGAGCTAATTCCGCTTCCAGGTGATATTTAATAACAGTCGACAAAATGGATGGACTGCATGTGAGACCAAATAGCACCCTTGTGAATTGCATCATTTGAATATTGTCTTCGTGAGTCGGAATAGTGTCATCACACAGCCAATAAAATTTTGTGAAAGCGCGTGATTTTGGGTGAAGAGCAATTTGTAAAAATGCTTTCTCTATGTCGGCTAATAACACTACTTTTCCGGCTCTGAAACGAAGCATTAATCCGAGCGCCAGTGGTGTGAGAACTGGGCCTCGAAATAAGCAATTGTTGAGACTTGGCTTGCCTGCAGAACCATCATACACTATTCGACATGTTGTTGATCTGCCAGGTGTGATGACAGGTTGGTGAGGTAAGATGTGTTCTTGCAAACCATCCTGTGAACCATAGACGGGTTCTATGACACCTTTGTGAAGTTGATCTGAGATGACTTTCGCATATGTAGCGAATAAATCGGGATCTTTTCGAAACCGTTTCAACAGTGACAGAAAGCGGCGAAATGCTTCTGAATTGTTGGTTGGCAATTCGTGAATTGTTGATTTGAATGGCCAATCTACGCTATAGCGCCCAGTTTCTGGATTAAGAGTAATTGATTCCAGAATTAACTGTTCAGCTATGTCATCATCATGTGATAATGGATCATCTGTGATACCTATTGACTCGAGACTGTGAAATTGAAATAATGTCTCTTGTCCAACAGCAACAGCTGATGATGCATGTGAACTACATGAAACCATGAATTGATGTGGTGAAATGTCAGGTGTTGTGACAAATGACTGTGATGACGCATTTCCGCCAAGCATCAATCCAAGTATCGATTCGACTATGATCAATCCAGATGGGAGTTCGATTTCTGTTGGTCGAATATCGAACTTCCAATAATAGTCTTGACCAATGACCACATCTGGTTGACATAATTTGTGACAAAACTCATCAGTCATTTCTGACAATTCAAGCGGTTCCGCGAATTGTTCTTGTGCATGTTCACCGTACACAATATAAATGACTGTTTTGTCATCTTGTGACAAAGGAGGTGGGCATGCATATGTTGCCAAATTATCGACTGCACGTAAAGTGAGTGGAATTTGTAACATATTGCCCTTATTGTCAACGTGTTTGTAAATAGGCATGACTGCCTCGATCAAAAATGTATTGTCTGTGACTGGCGTTTTTGTCGCAAACACGTTCATTTGAAGAACAACATCTCCTTTGTTTTCAAAGTTATACTCATTTGCCACGGATGCTTTAATGTATGAATATTCGCATCCAGTGTCAAAGAATATTAACAAAGGGTCTGTGACTCGATATAATTCAGCGTCTTTATTAACTAATGAAGCCTGGGCCACTTGCAAACAAACAATAGGTGCAAAATCGAACTCACATTCTTGTTCGGCCTGCTGCCTGGTAGCGGTGTTGGGGTTACCGTAACCCGCTTGTGCGCTCAGCACCTCCACCGTGGGCCTGTGACTGGGTTGAAGTGGCACCGACGATGACATTTGGTTCGGGTTGAGGTGTGGGTACACCTCGTACCGTTTCTGCTGGAAGCCGCGGATTTTGGCTTCGACGGTCTCCATATCTGTGCCGTCCTGGATGAGGTTGGCACGGAGCGTCGTCCACAGCTTGTTTTCGCTGTGATACTTGCGGGCTTCCTCCTGAGCTCTCGCCTGGAGCTCGTTAGCGGGCCTCGGCCATTCGCCCATGTCCAGCGGGCCGTCCATGTCCATTTGGTACAGCGTCTGCTGTCTCCACCGAAAATCGTTCTCGTCCGGGGGGATGACACACACGCTCATTGGTTCCGTGTGTGAAGGCGGATACGATGGCGGTGCATGTGATGAAGCTGCGCCCGTTGTGATTACCTGAGCGTTGACAAAATTAGCGCTCGTTGCTTTGACAAAGGCTTTATTTTGTGAATTGTTTACCTGACGCCTTGCGGGTGCCTGTCTGGTAGGACAGAACGCCCCGTGATGCTGGCCGATCTGGCGACAATAGTAGCAACTCAGTCTTTGAGTGCACTGTTCCGCTTGATGGCCTCTGCGCGTGCATCGTGTGCACACGTCGCCCAAAGCTTGCAACCGTTCGATGCGCTCTCTCGGTGTGACGTATTGAGGGCAATCGGTGGTGTAGTGCTCTTTGATGCCACAGAACAAGCACTCGAATTTCGGCTTGCGAAAATCAGCAGCAGGTTGTGAAAACTGCTTTTGACTAATCGCGCCGCTCGCGGGGGTTCTGGGAGGTTGAGTGGAATTTTTATTTTTTCTGTGTGGTTTACCAGCGTTAGCATTGGTACCAGCAAAAGCAACCGTATTGTGAATAGGTTTTTGTTTTGAAAAGGTATTTTGTGATTTATTTCCCTTTTTCTTTTGCTGTTGCCAACCACCTCCATTTTGTGGCTTTTTTAACGATGAACTTTGTGATTTCTGAACAACATTTGAAGATTGTGAACTTTGTTGTTCAGTTTTCATCGCATCTAAACGAGCACAAGCAATGGTAGTTAATGCATCAACAAACCTGACGACTGTGAGTTCTGTGTCGTCGGTTGCAGCAGTGCGCATCGAATTCCGGTGTTCTTCTGTGACGGCAAGAACAATATTATCGGGGAGATAACCACGAATTATTCTTAACACGGCACCAGAATCGACACTTTCACCCCTTTCTTTTAGTTGATTGCAAGTTGACAAAAGGGTTCGTGTGAAATTTGTGAGGGAGTCTCCTCTTGACGAAGGCTTTTCGAGTGAATACAATTTATCCCAAAGGGCTGCTTGTACCCGATGCGTTTCACCAAAGTTTGACTTTAACATGGTGACCGCTGTGATGTAATCTTGACCATCACCTTTTAATCCGGCCAGCAGTTCCGCTGCTGGACCGATAAGGCTGAGCTTAAGGTATGTATATTTCATACCATTTGACAAATTATCTCGGTCGTGAATTTGAGCTCGAAAAATTTCCCACCAAGCTGCCCATTCTAACGGATCGCCGTTATATTTAGCAAGCTCGATTTTAGGTAACTTTAACAAAGTTTCCGGTTGTGAAGGTTGAGAACTACTTCCCATGTTGACATTGTTATAAGGTGGTTGTGAAGGGGGTTGAGTAGTTAAATCAACAGTTGACTGACCTTTCAAGGAAAGTATCAACCTTTCCGCGGATTTGATTTGCGCTTGGGCGGTTGCCATCCTCGATTCCAGCTCATCCATGAGCATCATCGCGTTGTTCGAGCCCGAGTAGAGCGCGCGCTCCAGTTTTGCGTTGGCGCTCTTTATTTCCTTGGCCACTCCGTCTTGGTCTCTGTCCAAGCTTGTGATGTGATCTTGGACAATAGATGTGAACCTGTCCATAGCTGTAGACAGGTCCGAGCGTTTCAGCTCGGCTTGGGGAGACGGAAGCTTGAAGTAATTCTAATACTTCCTCCGCCGCGCGTAAGTTTACGGCGGCGGGTTGTGACTCGTCTTTGACGATTTTAGGAATCGGTTTGGTTGTGAATCGTAGCACACCGTTGCGCACTCCAGTCAATGCCCGGCTATGTTGAGTCAACGGATGAGTTGTGTCGGACTCATCTACGTTGCTCAAAGGCATAGCTGCGGCGGCTGGGGCGCCTCTTTGAACGCGTAGACGTTCTTCCATGGCAAATGTCGATCGATTTATTGCTTATTAGCAAAGTGGTAGCTAGCTGTGAACGAAATAAAATAATAAAATAAATATTTCGTTACTTGTGACTTGTACTTGTAAAATCGTAAGTAAATATGCACGCGCTACTAACGATTTTGCGTCCAAAACCGTGTTACCGTAACCCCGTGCGTGTGACTCAGGCTGTGAAACTCAATTTCCAATGAAATTTCGCGCGAGACGACTTAATTAGAGTGACCAATTATTTAATTAGTCACCCTGCTCGCTGCGCCATGTAAAATATTACGGAACTTGTTGAAGTGACTTGTGAACTAGCTCCTATTCCTAACCAAGGAAGAGGACAAATGTGAATGTATGAAAGTTGACGTGAAGCGTCGTCTCTTAGTTGACGTTCCGTTATTTTATCAAAATGTGATTAGTTGAGTTGAAGTGACTTGATGTGAGTTAGTGTGAAGCAAATTTAGATTACAAAAGGTTTGACGAACGTTTTTATTTAGACAATCAAATACAAGTAAATAAGTGTAAATAAATATATATAAAATTATACGTAAACAAAGGAATTAATTTACAACTAAATTAATTACTTAAATAAAACGTAAAAGAAGCTCTAATTACCGTAGAAAATAAGGCAATTTAAAGAAGGCACTTAATTACGACAAAAGGCGACAATTAAGTGGCGCGGTTGTGAATAAAGCACCTCAAACAGCGCAAGTGTGAATAAAGCACTGAGGTGACTTAAAGCACCAAGAGTTAAACTTAGCACCAAAAATAAGCGACTTAATAAAGTGACAAACGGCGCTTATTTAGATCCTAGGAAGAGATTCGTGTGAAGTTGACGAGGTTGCAAACACTGCCGATTTTAACTGTGAAATCGGCTTTTAAGGGCCAGACCGATGGCAATTGGTTTGGCGCCAATCGGTCGGCTCTAATCTCCGATCTTTACCCAACATTTCCAATTGTGAAAGTTCAATCCTTGCCTGCTCGCTTCTCCGATGAAAAGCGAGCTAAACTGACAAGATAGTGAAAATGTGAGACAAGCCAGACAGCATTTGAAATGGCGCGCGGGCTCGGCCCCCCGCATGGGGCGAGCCCGCCGCTTAACATAAACATGACGGCGTATTTGCGTGCTGCTTGTCAAGGAAATGTGGCGGAATGTGAGCAATGACTAAGATCTAAATATGTGAGCGATGTAAAGCGCACGTTGTAAACAACGTCGCTTGAGATATTAATTGACGAATGCGAAGATGTTAAAATTGGAATGTGAATAAAAATGACATCTTAATAAATTGAATTAATTAAATATAAAAGCAAACATAAGAACGTCAACTTAAATATTAAAGGTTTTTACATTTTACGATAATGTTACAGACTATACTATTACTTTTGGATAAGTCTGCACGCGTATTACATAATTCACGCCGCGGATGTATTTTTCCGTACACGCCATTGGCGTAGGTGTAGGCGTGTGATAGTGTGTGTAGGCACATTGTATCCATTTACCTTTATATGCGAATGATGTGTTCCAGTGGTGCGGTCGCTAATCATTGTAAAGTTTCAAATATTAATTATAAAGTGGCAAATTTTCTGTCGGGAAACTTACTAAAGGGAGAAGAGACATCGAGAAATATTGGTAAAACTGTGAAAAATTGGCTGGACCCAACGGCTGGCGAGACACGATCTACATCATTCCTGACGGGTGGGGGGGGGGGTATTTTTCCCTTAGCTCACTCAAACCTGGGGTATTTCGAGGGGGGTTAATTTAAGGGGGTATTTGGAGGAAATATTTTTCACTTTTTGGAGGAAGGTAACCATAATTTCTGTAAAAATTCAAGGGCTTATTATTGATTGACCGCAATATTGATTGAGGGCTGGAACGGGAAGTCATATCGAATAGTGAAATATTGAAAAGTTCATAACGAAATGTGAATATCGATATCGATACGATGCGCATGGACTTTTTTCGACGGTGATAAAAAAGTGGATGAAAAATTATTATAAACAAACTTTTTATGGAGTAAAAATCAAATTTTAGCATCCACGATTTGTTGCATTCAGATTTTCAAAATTTACCTTTTGGGTGAATTTATTTTTGTCGATTTTTGACATCAATATTCGATTGAGAATATTTTCTCAAAACTTCGAAGATCAACGAAAACCAGAAAACAAATACAGGTACCAATTTCGGAAGCAGAGAAGTGACAAAAACAATTTTGTTAAAAGTACCAAACTTTTTCCAAAGTATACATAGAATGCAGAGTTTTTTTTTTACCCACTCTCTGAGTACAGAAAACGTAACGTAATTGTTGTCGTTTTTTTACGCATGAGTAAACGTAAATGAAATACTTCTTTACCGAAAAATAACTTCACTTATAACTAAAATTTCCGCGCCGGGCGGTCTCGGTCCAGACAACCCGCCCGGACAAATTCCCGAGAAAAAAATTCCGGTAAAAAATCTTCTGGCCCGGTCCCGGTCAGAAAAACTGGTCCCGTTTGAACCCTACCACCAATTATCACTTTTTTGTCACTTTTCTACTTACTGAATCGGCACCAATCCCACAGCATTTACCTATATTAAATAAATATTTATGCCAAATTTCATTGTGAATTCGTTTACTTTCAGTGAAGTGCACATTTCCTGCTTGAAATATCTCATTTAATTATTTTCAATGAACAACCTTAGTTTTAGTGTAAATCGATCACAATCGATTAAATAGAACAGCGATATTATAATAAAAATAAAATAATCATCATGTACCACAAAATGACGATAATTATTTTTAGCTTAACGCTTAATGACATGCGAGAAACATGGGACGCAAATAAAATATTTTACGCCGAAAATTTTAGTTGCGCAGCTAAATTTCAGGGGGCGAATTTAAAAATAATGCAACGTGCTAAAACTCGAGCGACTTATCGCCATAAAATTACATTCGATCACAGTTCCATTAAGATCTCTCAAAGCAAAATTTACTTAGTTTATTTATTTGGATCGGTGCCAAGTTTCCATTGTGCAATTTACCGCAAATCCTCGAATAAGACCCCCCTCGACTAACCCCCCCCCCCTGAATAAGTTCCCCCTGCTGGCGGGGTGAGGAAAAAATAACTCCCCCTTGAATAACTCCCCCCTCTTAAATAACTCCTCCCTCTGATGAAAAGGATACAATACAAAACTATAAAATAATAGTAGCCTATGGCAGCGACAGCAGATACATAATGTGTATGCAGTGTATACACATCTTTTTATTGTTGTTGGACAGTGAAATACCTGAATTAAATGGGTTTAAATACTGCATCCATACAATGAATTAAGTCAAAATTTCCCGAGGAAATAATAACTCCCAACCCCTCGAATAAATCCCCCTCCAAAACTTCTGACGAAAAAAAACTCCCCTGAAGTCTTATTTGAGGATTTAGGGTACTTGACGGGCGTTAAGAAAAGCGTAAGAAAAGCACTTTCGGACACTTTTTCAGTCTGCATAATAGTGAATATGCAATAAGTCGTTAGAGTTTATAATAGACAATAAAGCAATATGTTCAGGGCGCAGTCCCGCGCCCGGTAAACTGTAAAGTGTCAAATGCCATGCAAAATGTCAAAAGTTCAATAATACAACCTTCTGTTTTTTACTTAAATTGACATTTTACACTTAACTTTACACTTTACAGGGTGCGTGACTGTCACCAGATAAAAACCTATAAAACATAAAATGAAATTTTAAATACCTTTGCACGACTAGACTTTATCACTTGTGTAGCAACAGCAAATACCTTGCAAAAATACAATTGAAATAAAAAATAAATGACTATAATATTTAAATAAACATTTTTGCAAATTTTTCCATTCTAAGAGAATGAAGGAATGGGCGATACACAAACTTTCAACATTCAAATAATTTCAGAAATACTGTGACATCAGTGAAGATTTGGGCGGCTGCATTTATTGGCCCCACGCACGCTAGTTGACATCGACACCAAATGTCAACTGGTTCCGTTCCCAATTCAAAGTTTACGTTTAAACGTCATTCGTCGGATCGTCAGAAAGTTTTGAATCGGGATCGGCACCAGTTGACATTTGGTGTTGATGTCAACTAGCGTGTGTGGGCCCAACATGCCGTTGTTTTTGGATGTCAACTGGTCACGGTGTCGTAAACTCGTCAACTAAAATCCCCATGAAAATCAGTTGACATCCGATGACAGCAGACTTGTTTCCGTCAAAATACGGTATAAGCTTTTGTATACTACATATTTATAGTTATCTGTTCTTATTTATAACAAAAAAATCTACTCTGATATCACTATATTATCAAACTCTATTAAGGTAAATCAAGCTTTTCCTGCTAAAAGTTTTTTTTATCAAACAGGTAAAAACACATAAATAAAAACCTGCAGACATTAGGGCGCACGAATGTACGGGCGTTTCATTTAGTAAAACTAAAATGTGTGTTTCAAATGATAAAAATCACTGGAAAATATTGAAAAATGAACCATACCTAATGGACTTTTGTGCGCTATAAAAGCACGTTTCTGAGTGACGTAAATATCTATCGTGAAGTGACGCCACGTCACGAAAACATAGCACTTAAATTTTATGCATGTAATCGTCACGCACTTCACGCAACTTCAAAAATTTAATTATCATTTTCAGAGAGGTCGGCATGTCGTCACACGGGGCTAAATAAATCTTATGAAATAGTTGTATGACATAAAATTTCTGTAATCACGTAAAATACGTCTGAACAGCCCTTCACTTTTGTAGTGATGAATCTTGAAGTAACCTCAGTCAAGTGAAAACATTTCACTGTGACGTGAAGCATCGTGAAGTGACAGCACTTAATTGACAAACGCTTGACATTTTCGAGCGATATGCCACGTCTTATTGGACCCACTACACACTAGTTGACATCAAAATTCGTGTCAAATAAATTTAGGTTGATTGTGTAATTTCAACATTCATGTGATAAAGCATACCTAGTTAATTTTATATCGTGACACTTAATTTTCATTCTTTCTGAGTTTGAGTTTGATGCTTTAAAAAAATTTTTGTCAGGTATTAAGTTGACATTCAGTTGACACGAATTTGCTATGTGTGGGTCCATTATTGTGTATGGTCAAATACTGTTTGCTGAAATATGTTTGAAATGCTCTCAGAAATTTAAAAAAGTTTTTTTTTGTGCAACTTGAAGAAAGTCTTGGTTTAAAAAAGTGCAAGTTTTTGAGTAAACCGATTCTATTCAATCCCAGTCCGTTGGGAAATGACTCTGGAGTAAAAACCATAGTCAAAGCTAAAAATAGGCAAATAGTTAATTAAATACCTTGCATTGAATCACTAATTAAAATAGTCATCACTCAGTGGGAAAATGTCCGTTTTATATTTAGGTTCAATGATTTAGTTAGGTATATAAATAGTGCATTCTGGAAAAATGCTAAAATACACCACTAATAAAATAAACACTCAAAAAATGTATTTCTAGATAATTTTTGGCAAAAACTTTAGAATTGTTTAATTTTTACAAAATCAAACTTAATAATCCAATGATTTTTCATACTGGACATTCAGGAGGCAAAAACCTAGCTAATAAATTATAAATGAAATATACACGTGGGACAGAGCTGGTCAAAAGTAATGCAACAACTCACGAAAAACATATTAGCAGTGAGTACAATTGCAGAAATTTTGACTAACACTTTACCACACAGAAAACATATTTAGAAGACCTTGTGTTCCAGAAATGTCGAGATTATACGGGTACGATAAGTTTTATCATGTAGACGGCAAGACGTTCATCAACCTTGATAAAAGCTTTTAACGAGCAAAAAAAGTAATGTCAACATTGAATAGACATAAGATCTGCAAATAAAGAGAGTTTCCACGGTGATCCGGAATTAATGGGACATAAAAATTGTTTTTTTTTAAATGCCCGCGCGAAAATTTATTTAAGAGTGAAAATTTAACTTTTTGGATTGACAAAAAATTTTACGATAAAATCGAGTGCCGTTCCGCCGGTGACAAAAAAACTGGTAGTGTTTATAACACTCCATCATGACGTCATCATCACAAAAAATAAAAAAAGTTCCAAAAATTAAAATTATTTCCAACACGGAACATATGCATGTTGGTTGAACACGACTTCACCTTTGAAATATTTTTCTATTTTTGGGAAAATCCGGACATAAATATCCTGCTTGCGGCGTTGTCGATTAAATCAAAAGTAATTTTGGGCGCATGTTTAGCGGTCCAAGTTATAAGCGGAAAATCGTGTGACAAGTAAACTTACTTGACAGGTAAATTTCTACATGCAGAATGAAATTTTGCTTAAAATCAGTTATAACCACTCATAACTTTCTTGTCGTTTTCCCACTAGCGGAATTGAAAAAATCACATTCGGAACAAGCAATTAATGCATTTTCGCACTGAGCTTTTTTATTAACACGAGGTCACATTTTAGTTGGAGTGATAATTTTGCACAATCGTATTTCCATACGCAAAGACATAATATAGCCAAAAACATACCTACCCACTGTCCAAATAATTCCGAATCATTCTAAAAACAGAAAATGCACAAGATCAGTCCATAGAAATCCATACAACTCACTCTTTTTTTAGTAAATAGGCAAATAAGTATAAGTATTATGCACAGAAATCGTGACCTAACAACCGTTTAAATACCATAAAGTGCCAATTTAAAGGTGCTCTTTTTTGAATGCCAGGGGTGTTTTACAGTTACGTCATTTTGAACCTTGGAAATTCTGCAAAAATATTATCTCGGAAATGATAGAGCAATTTTTTGCCATTAGAAATACCTACTCAAGTATTTCCTCGAAATAACTCTGGGGGTGATTGTTTCAGAGTGCAAATTTTGAGGGGGATTAAACGAGGGGGGGGGGGGTATTTCGCCAGAAAGTTACATCAATGTGTATTAAGTACAGTGACTGATCACTGTACTTAATACACATTATTCATTTAACGCTTAACAATTTTCTTTTCACTTATCAAAGTTTACCTCACACGTAATGTAAAACCCCAACTGATGAAAATTCTAAATTCGAATTTTTCAATAATAAAAACCTGGTGCCTAGCTTAAAGAAGGAGATTCTTTATAGGCACTTTAAGGTATGGACAAAAACAAAATATTTACAACCGATGCGAGGGATAATGATGCAAATCTATGGGGTATTCGAATTTGATTTTTAAATTTTTCGAGCAAAAACCCCATGAATGAACATTTTACCGCTTATTTCGTCTATGGGAAGCACTATTTTACCGTAAACTTGTCCACAAAAGTGGATCACACATTTCAGATCTGTGACATTTTAAACGTCAACATTTAATTTGCCTTTATAGGTAGAAATACATATGCACAAACACAGATGTATGGTGCGAGACAAAAGCATTGCAACAAATCGCCATATTAATTTTTTGTTTTTCTTTGTGTCAGTCTCGAGAAATAACCCATGACATAAAGATTTCGTGTGACAAGTGATGAAAAAGCCATAGCGCCAGCTCTTGGAGCCAAAATCTTATAATGACTCACTTGACATTTAACACTGTATGAAAACCACACACACACACTAGTTGAAATCAAAGTTCGTGTCAACTAAATTCAACAAAATTTTGGTTAATTATGTGATTCCAACATTCCTTCGTGATAGAGCAGAGTCAATTTTAGACAATGACACTGAATTTTCATTGTTGCTGTGAAGTGTGATGCTTAAAATTTTTTTTGTCAATTAGCTGACATTTTGGCAATTTGTGATGTCAACTAGTGTGTGGGCCCATTCTCACCATTATGACTCCTTCACACAATCATGGGGTTCATTAAATTTTTTGACAGTCATGCACCTTGTAAAATGTAAAATATGCATAATGTCAAGATAATTTGTCAAATATTTCAGACAAAGTAAAAAATAAAAATAAAAGATTTTGCACATATTCACACAGTTTTTATGTGAGGACAAAAATTTCAATTTCTCAACAATTTTTTTGGGATGAAAATTTAATAAATTTTATGGGCGATGCCTCATTGTACGTGATTTGATCAGCCTCGTGTTTAGGACAAACATCAAATTTCATAGATTACATAATAATTGACATTAAATTACATGTTTTTTCTCGTTGTGGGCGTTTGCTGGGGCTAATGTTATACACAGTCTCATAAACAACTACAAATAGACAGCAAGCAAAAATGTGCTTGATTGCGTAATCTATGAAATTTGATGTTCATTCTAGGCAATGATCAAAATCGAGACGTCACACAAGTCAAATTGTCACTTTTCATGATGAAAACATAATTAAAATATTGATACACTTCTTGTCACATATAAACCGTGTGAACACATGGTTTTACATTCAGTATGAAATTTTATAAAATTAGTTTTACATTTTACATTTCACCAGACATTTTACAAGGTGCGGGCACCGGACATGTCTGTTCAACAAGATATACACTAAAATGACCAGAAAAAATAAACATGTTATCCCTTTCCAACACCAAAAAAACGTTGTTTGCGCAAAACTTTTGTCTAACACCATAAAAACACAGATATTTTGACGTATACCCATGAACAACGAACACATGAATTTATACACATACATAGAAATTGGCCGATGCACCGGCCGCTCAATGAGTATTTAATTATAATTGTGTGATCTATGACAGGGGACTTAACAGGTGCCAATCCCAGACACTGTAAAATGTCATGCCAATACAAAAAGTCATGTAAAGTTCTCTGTAAAATGGTCTGTAATGGTTACTTGACACAGATATTTTTTCAACTCTTCACATTAAATTCTTTTTTATTTTATCATTTTTAAAATATAAATAGAACGAAATTTGAAAAATTTCTTTTGGAATTTGCAGTTGGTAAAAACTCACCTGCCATAAATCACACATTTTAATAAACGGTACAAAGTACCAACTATTTATGTATTCTATCGCGAAAATTCAATTATCCCGAAATGTTTTTTCCCGCGTCTCGACTCGATATGTAGCTGAAAATTATATACTCCCCGATTTAATATAGAAAAACACTGAAAAAAAAATCACATTGGATTGGGGAGCGTATAAAATTTCAGGAGCGAATTTCTCAAGTGATCGGAAAAGTGACAGGTAAACTTGCAAGTGACAAGTAAATTTTCAATGAAAATTTTTCCGAGACACTTTCATATTGGAGTTTACTTGTGACTTTGCGTACCACTAGTAATAACTTTTAATAACTAGTAATAACATTTTAGACACCATGATTCACACTGATGTTACCATATTTCGATGAATAAAGTTACCAGATTCCATGCTAAAATGTGTCGCAGTTTAAATAACTAAATAACTGCGAGAAAAATTTTATTCAGGTGGAATACGGTAGATTTCAGTTACTCGCGAAATTCGCTCCACCCAACTATATATCTACCAAAAAAAACGAGTCGCCCTCCGAAAAAAAAACAAATCGAGAAAATCGAATCTCGCCGAAACCGCGCCGCAAAAAAAAATCACAAAAACTCTCAAACCCCCCAAAAAGTACCCAAAGTACTCATATACTCAAAAGTAGTCATACCCATTGCGCGTCGGAACCGCCATCCTCACAGGAGCTCGTACTGCCTGAGATGTATGCGCTGTATAATGTCGCGGCAGTCTTTGAACACGCGTCGAATGTTGTCCGTGTCGACGGCGCAAGTGAAGTGCGGGTAGCAGTGGTGCTTACCGTCGCCCACCGACACTCGCTGGGGGGTTGGGGTTGGGGGTTGGGGTTGGGGGTTGTCGTTTTTTTTATGGTGTGGCGTGGTTGTTGCATTTTTTGGGGGATGGGGGTTGGGTTTTTTTGTGGGGGAGGGGGTGTCACCAGGAATTTCACCCCCGCGGGGGTTCTTTACAGGTATCTCCAATGGAGAGGGGGTGGGGGTGACGTTACCGCCCTATCTATACCCTGACCCCCTTACAAATCACTCTTAAACATGGCTATTTTGGGCTATTTATCACTGTATCAGTTTTTGGCTATTTATTTAACGCTTTTTCCCTTTTCTCTGCCTTCTACACCTTATAAGCCCATATATTGATCCCCACCAACCCCCTAGTGTGCACAACTTCCCAATATCACAACTTTTTGTTTGTGACAAACCTTCTACACAAAAAAGAATGTACCGTATTTCCTCGAAATACCCCCCTCAAGATGGGCACTATGAATTTGTGGTCCGGGAAATGCATAACAGACGTTCAAAACACTTACTGTGTTACGTTAGAACATCGTTTATACCATCTACATCCTTATATAAGGCTGTAAAAACTTATAAATGGTGGTTATTGTTGCATTTTTCACGTTTTTCTCTTAAAATTTTCACTCTGAAAATATAAACCCCCCTGGGGGGTAATTCGAGGAAATACGGTATATTTCGGGCTGGGCATCGCAAAAACTGGACCAAACTCAACTCACCAAAAATTCGCCCCGAATAAAATACTTTGCGCGCACAACCTCTGGATCCTCGCCGGCGTCCATGTGAACTGAGAAAAAAATATATTTAACGGTTTAAAAAGAAGTTGCAAAATGAAGTACATGTGAACTTATTGCCGTATATCCTTGAATAAGCCACCCCCTTGAACCCCCCCCCTCCTGTTAGCTGGCTGAGGATAAAATAACAAAAAAATTAAACTAAATAAATCAGATTTTTTTTAAATAAAGATCAGTTGAAAAATCAAGTGGTATCCCTACTTACAACCACTGCTCTTGTTTTCTACTTGTCACTTTGCTTGACACCGCTCCGCTTTCGCAACCGGGACGGGTGCAAACTAGGGTTGGAAAAAATCAATTTTTTAAACGCCTTGATTTTTTTAAATCAGTTTTTCAATTGAATTTTAAAAATTCAAACAGATTTTTTTTAAATCGTCCAAAATGGGGTACAGAGAGAAAATATGTGTATGTTAAGTGTCCGACAATGTATTGTTATGTCTATTGTGGTCATATTATAACTGTGGAGTCATGGGTAGCGTTATAAGCAATGATTTCTTTCAAAATTATACATTTTTATGTCGACTTACATTACATACATCGCCTTTTGTCGAACGTTCGTGACTTTAGTGAAGTTCAGCATGGTATTTATAGTGCTTAAATATGGTTGTAAAAGAAGGCTAATACATTGACAGTGGTGTTACACACTGTACAAGTATGCGGGATCACATTGGCTGGATAATATATACTACACGAGCATGTCACGTCTTATTTTTACAGGTAGCATGAATAAATGGAAGCTTTTACACTGAAAATGCCCCAAAACCCATGAAAACACCACCAATGGTAATGTGTATGAGAAATTGCGCGCTTGCGCGCAAAAAAAATTGCAGAATATCTAGTGCAAGTCTCCAGAAATTTTGTCTTTTGATTTAAAAAAATTAAAATCAGTATCCACCTTGAATTAAAAAAATCAGGTTAAAAAAATCAAGTGCCAACCCTAGTGCAAACACTACACAAAAACAGCGAACACTCACCTTCAGGCGGTATCTGATAATTCGCAAAATCGGGAAAATAATCCTCCAACTTGTGTCGGCCCGCTTTGATCTTTTCCGCCAGCAAATCCTGCTTATTCAAAAACAAAATGACCGAAATCGTTTTCAGCCATCGATTGATCCAGATCGATTTGAACAGCGACAAGCTTTCTTTGAGGCGATTTTGACTCTCGTCCTCCCACAAAACTAGATTGTAACTGGAACTGGCGCAGACGAATATTATCGCCGTAACGTCGTTGAAGCACTGGATCCACTTTCGACGCTCGTCCCGCTGCCCGCCCACGTCGAACATGTGGAATTTCACCTGCATCGGTGGTCCGGTGGTTAGGGAAGTGAGGCGGGTTCGAGTTTCGCTGTTTTTGAATGAGAATGGGTGGTCTAGTGGTGAAGCGGGTGTGGTAGGTTCGAGTTTCGGTGTTTTTTTTGGATGAACATTGTTTAAAACGGGATTCGATTTGACTCATATGAATTTTTTATGAAAATGTTTTAGTTACAAATAACCAAAACGTGATAAATCCAGGTACATTCCGACATATATAGCCAAAAATAGCTATTTTGAAGGTGGAAATTGGCATGGGTGCATAAATTAGTGATTTTGAGTGAAAATTGGGGGAAAACAGCTCAAAATTAGCTACAGGTAATGGTTCGGGGGACACAAGCCAAAATTGTGCCTCGGAACGGATAGATAAATAGCTGAGAGGAATCTAGGATACATTGGTGGCTAGTTTGGGTGCCACCCCTATCAGACCCCTAGCCCACAACCTCAAGGGTTGAACCCTGGAGACCCCTATTCAAAATGAATGAACCCCCAACAAACCCTATCAACTTCGAAATGGGTCTCAAAAATGCCAGTGGTCATGACGCGGCAGCGCAAAACATCCTGCTCCGTGGGCACGTAATCCGCCCGTCGGATGTCGTCGATTTTGTCGAGAAAACTGCGGGGAATTTTTGAATTTTTTTGAGGGTGTATTGTGGTCACACACGCGCCAGATTATGGAAGAAATTTGTGGAAATAATTATCTGTTTTAAATACACTTCAATTTACACGTCATTTTTTATACCTGCCAACTGCAGTTGACGGAGTCCTCATTTCGGTGAAATGAAATGCATTTGAAGCTGATTTATCAGTTTCCGAAATTTCGGCCGTAAATTAATGTGTGCGAGACCAATGGCAGCATTGTACAGTGATGTTTTTTATTCAGACCCATAAAATTAAGTCAAGGCAAATGTATTGAATTACGTATTGGAATTAAATAGGGAATAACCCCTGGGCAACTGCGCTCTGTGGACAACTGAGTGCGCGTACTGGGCAGCAAACACCCCTGGGGAAGTTACGCACCCTGTACCTAAACTGTGAAGTCTTGACAAATGTCATATAAAACAAATATAAAAAAATTTTACTCTAATTTTGACTATTCGCATGACAATTGACACATTTGTATGATATTTTGCGTGACATTTCACATTTGACTTTACACTTTACAGGGCGCGAGTATGGCACCTGGACAACCGCGGCACGCGTTACGTCGATGTAAATGTGTTCTTGTTTGCAGAGTTGTTAACAGTACCGAACTTTGTTCAAAATATACATAAACACAAAGTATTTATTTTTTACTCACCCAACGCAGAAAACGTAAATGTGAGTACTTTTGAAAAATATCGCCAAAATTTTCGAGAAATGTCGCTCAAAATCACTCATTTTCATAACTTTTTGCCTAATTTACGCAATTTGACTATATATTTGGTTATATACCCATTTTCGACTAGTTTCCCATATTTTTAGCACATTTTCTCCCTTTTTTCCCTTCTATGCCTTTAAAAACCTATACAAAAGGATCTAAAATAAATTTTCTGTACTCGAGTACTGTCAAAAAGTAAAAGTACGTAAAAGCGAGTACCAGAACTTTTCTCGGAAGAAACGTAAACGTATTTACTCTGTACTCGAGTATACGTATTGATCGAAAAAGTAAATACGTTTTAACAACTATGCTTGTTTGTTACTTTGATTTTCGCTTTTCGTGATTTTCATTCACAACAAAGTTAGTATACCTTATATCTACAATATTTACCCATGTAAATAATATCCGTAAAGTAAATAGAACCCATGCTTGGCTACAAATTTCGTCTAATAAAATACCTCGTAGGTTTTAGCACTTTTTACTCACGAAAAATAGCATGGCACCCTTCAATAGAATGGCAGACTGAAAAGTTGACAAAAAATAAAACTCCTCTCCTAAAAAAATTCGGTAGTCGTCTGTGTTGAGAGAATTTTTTTTTACTTTGCCGTTATACCCCCAGCCCCCCCCCCCCCAGTAGGCCACATAGTTTGGCGTAGAAACTCAAACATTCGTTAAATTTTATCCAAATCCACTGCCATTCATATCTGCTAACGTTTTTACCATTTTCAGCAAACATATGTAGCCACCCCCGCCCCCCCCCAAAAAAAACAACAACAACAACAACAACAACAATAACGAAAACAACAGCAACAAAACAACCCCCCCCCCCCCACAAAACGCAAACGGAGTCAAAGCCATAAACATGCATTCAACTGAAGCCACTTGCCGCGGCGACGGCACGAATGCACGCTTAGTGCCGACGTACACTCAGCTTAGAGAACCGACATTTATGACCCATTTTTACCCCCCCCCCCCCCCACCCAGCTATTGAACTATCCCGGAGGCAAAAGTTTTGGCTACTATCCCTTGACCCACCAAAATCGACCAGCTGTCACACATTTTTTTCACTATATTTACGTACCCATGCTCTTTACGTTTCTTTCAGAAATACTTTGAAAAAGTTCAGTACTTTTAACAACTGTGACTCCATGTTTGAGAGTTTTCGAAAAAAACACTTTCATTTAAAAAAATATCTTTTCAAAAACGGAATCTGAAAAAAACTTTTTTTTTGTTGTTACAGTTGTTTTCATCCCAAGTTGTGAGGGGGTGCTGAAATATTTACGCTTTCTCGGACGTATCAGTAACATTTTCTACATTGCTTCAATATTTGTGTGTATTGTTACGTTTTCACATTCCCAAAATCCAATAAACCAGCCCTTGCACTTGTAAATATTGACGTAGTTATATACGAGAATATATAGTATTTATACGCATGTGAACTTGTTACGTGCAAGCAACTATTCCACATGAGTACATTGTTGCAGCGTACACAAGTTCACTAACAGAAGTAAACTCAATTTGGGTGCTCAGAAATCAGCTTTGAACGCATTTGAGTTGACCACAATGATTTATTTTCAATCTTAGTCAACTGCAGTTGACAGACACCGTATTCTGGTCAACTCAAATGCGTTCAAAGCTGATTTATGAGTTTTCTTATGTTCGTAAACTTTACTTACCGTATTTCCTCGAAATACCCCCCCTCAAAATAGGCACTATGAATTTGTGGTCCGGGAAATGCATAACAGACGTTCAAAACACTTACTGTGTTACGTTAGAACATCGTTTATACCATCTACATCCTTAGATAAGGCTGTAAAAACTTAAAAATGGTGTTTATTGTTGCATTTTTCACGTTTTTCTCTCAAAATTCTCACTATGAAACAATAAACCCCCGGGGGTATTTCGAGAAAATACGGTAGTTACTTCTGTTTGAAAACTAGTGTGCGTAGCGCCGCTGAGTCTAGTCAGTACTCCGAAAACAGGAAATATCCATAATGCCACGCAGTGCCATTTCAGTTGACATTTGTGACCTTGATTGAAGCTGAACCATACAGTGCAAAAGCAAATTTGCAAATTGATAACTGCTCAGCTAAGTGTTTCTCAGCTAGGGTACCGATCCCGAAAATTTAAGATACCAATTCCGTTTGAAAGAAAATATTTGGAAAAATTTTCCGGAATCAACATCGTGATTACGGATATTTTATCGGGATCGGGATTGGGATTTGAAAATTTTCGGGATGGGGGCGGGCTACGGAATCGGGGCCGCAAAATAGGGTTCAAACTGGATCCCGATCCCGGATCCCGTGAAATTCCGGGATTTTGCAGTCCCGATCCCGATCCCAAAAATTTTCAAATCCCGATCCCGAGAAACTCCCAAGTCCGGGATCCCGATCCCGGAAAAATTAGTGAAATTATAAAAAGTGGAAAAATGACATTTTTGTATGCAAAAATGTGAACAAAAACCCCCCAGCGTCCATTTTATACCACTTTTCTGGCATCCAACAGTGTTTTGAGACCTTTATGAACAACTGTGGATGCCAGAACATTGGCCAAAATCTCTATCCCAAGACCCCAATCCCGATCCCGAAAAAATGCCAATCCCGATCCCGATCCCGTGACCCCAATCCCGGCCAATCCCGATCCCGATCCCGAAAAGTCAATCCCGTTTGAACCCTACCGCAAAATCACGAAAATATCGGGATAGGAACCCGTTGGAACTAGGGTTGGCCGATGTTTTTTTTTAAACGTTTTTTATTAAAAAAAAACGTTTTTTTTTAAAAAAAAACATGACGTCCGAAATGTTTTTTTTTAAAAAAAAACATCGACAGAAATTTTTAGTACTAAGCACTAGGTATTTTGCAAAATTTTTGCGCGCAAGCGCGCAATTTCACACACAAATTGACATTGGTGTTTGTTTTCATTGGTTTTGTGGCATTTTTAGTATCAAAGTATCCATTTATATATGCTACCATGGGTGAATAAGCCGTCATATGTTGCTGTAGTATATAATATTGAGGTAATGTGCTTCCATGTACCTCCACAGTGTGTAACTTCACTCCCAAAGTAACAACCTCGTTTTATAACCTTGTTTGATCACTATTCCGTGCCAAACTTGACCTAAAGTCACGAACATTCGACTATAAGGCGATATACGAACGATATGTCGACGAAAAATGGATATTTTTGACACAAATCACCACTTATAATGCTATCCCATGGCTCCACAGACATTATATGGTCATATATAACATCACAGAGTATTGCCACTGTCTGATATACCTATATATGTTGACACAAGGTTATATCTGGGAGCTTTTAAAAAAAAACGTTTTTTATTAAAAAAAAACGTTTTTTTTTTAAAAAAAAACGTTTTTTTTTAAAAAAAAACATCGAGTTAAAAAAAAACGTTTTTTTTTCCAACCCTAGTTGGAACCTTTGAACAACACTTATCAGTTTTCTTTTCTATTCACTAGAACAGCTACGTTACTGATTCTGCACATTTACCTTTGCACATGTAAAATATCAGCCCCCCTACGCAGTAAGCAATCATGTACATAAATAATACCGTATTTCTTCTAATAGAAGAGCGCCGTTATATTGTTTGCGTCCATACATTTCTCATTTGACAATGATTTTTTTTTTAATGAAACATTAGCAATATTTTAATATCAGAGGATCAATTTAAAATGCCATATGAATATTTTTAATGGTTTGGGAATTATCAACATCATTTTTTTCATTCGTATTTTGGCACTTTTCGAATGTAAGTAATTTCTACCGGCCGTTCTATTTTTTTTTCGTGTTGCAAAAACGTGCCAAAACTAGCCGTACCAGTTCTATTGCAGGTATGTCGTTCTATTAGAAGAAATACGGTATTTACATAAATATGTATCAAAATTTGCTGCCTAAAGCATGGTTTCTAATTAATATGAATGCGAATGAATTCTAAAAATAGCTATTTGTTACAATAATGGCCCTACACACTAGTTTTCACCGTGACCGATATGAAAACTGAAATGGCCACATGGCCACATCCAGCTTACTCTAATTGTATGCTATATGTGTTTTAGTTTTGAAATTTTCAAATCTTAACTTTTGTTAATTAAAATTCTAATTTAAATAAAATCAAATCATTCACCCGTGTTCATTAATTTTCATTTGAAAAAAATTCAGTTTTCTCACGAAGTCACGGTGAAAACTAGTGTGTGTGGGCACAATGGGCCTCCACACGCTAGTTGACATCGCATTTCAGAGTCAACTCAGAGTCAACTAGTGTTTCAGTTGACATTATCACTCACCACTTGCCTTTTTTAAAAGAGCATACGCGTTAACCCATATTTTTGGCATTTAGCTCATGTATTTCATTGAAAAAGTCAACTGGAAAAATCCATTCTCAGAAACGAGTTGACCCTGCTTTCTACGATGCAGTTTGTGTGATTTAAAGAGTGTTATGTGATAGACCATAATTAATCTGATTTTTTGACACCTAATTATCATATATTGTGTGAAGCATAACCAAATTAAAAATTATTTGCATGTTCCATATTCAAAAATTTTTTATTGTTTACATGTGTGAATGCTTGTTAATTAGATAGTTGTTTCATGTACTATAAATGTCTGTGAATTTTTCTGTACTAATTCTCATTCGTAATAAATTTTTTTGAAAGAATAAAAAATCTTTTTCTTTAAACGGAAATTTATTTTTCATCGCGCAACACGGAATCACATCATAATGCCAACATAACCAAATGAAAGGCAAAATAAACGCGAACACAGCAGTATTTTTTTTGAAAGAATCACTTAACACAAAAGAAAGATATGAATTTTTCAATATTTCAAACTTCAATAATTTTAAAAAGTTTTCCTGGCAAGTTATGACAGCACTGAATGTGAAATTTGATATACTAAAACTATTGAAGCAAGTAACACAAGAAATTTCAAAAAACGGCAGCTTTTTCAATTTTTAACACCTAAATATCTAACTCTGAAAAAAAATTGATGAGTTGACACTGACAGTTTACGAAAATATGTCAACTGATTCATTTCACCCAGAAATGGATCAGTTGACATAACGTTTAAATCTGACTCATTAACTCAGAAATCTTGCCAGTATACAGTATCTTTTTGTATAAAAAAACATAATTAATTAACATAAAAAATTAAATTAAATAAGGAAAATTTAATTGAAATATAAATAAAAAAGTTATAAAAATAGGAAGAAAAAATAAAAATAAAAATTATAAAATTCATAAATAAAAAGTAATTATAATATGAAATAATAATAATAAAAATTATAAAATTCAAGTAAAAATATAAAAAAATTAGTAAAAATTAAAATGAAAACAATAAAATTTATAAAAAAATAAAAATGATTGAAAAATAAAAAATAGATAAAATACCCATGAAAACAAATATAATAAAACTTTAAGAAAAAAAAAATTTAAAAAATGGACATTAAAATATAAGTAAAAACATTTAAACAAATAAAAACATAAAATTTTGATAAAAATAAAAATAATTTAAAAAAAATAATAATAATATAGCAAAAAATATAAGTGTAAAAATAAATTTAAGGATGCACATACTGCACACACAAATCAGCACTTGCAGAAATGAACAGAATCACCTAGTAGTGTCCCTTGTGATAGTATTATCTGGTGCAGCTGCCTCTGCATCAACAAAATCAGAACATTAATATTGAAAAGCATTGTTTACTGAACACATGAAGTGTAGAAAAAAATTTGAAGTTGACAAAATGTCTATGTAGCTTATGTCAATATGCGTATGCACTCATAGTATACAAAAAACGCAATGTCAACTGACTTGGAAATTTTGAACAAAAAAAATTCTCACACTTTTTTGAACTGTTCCTTTGCAAAAAGTTCTTCTATGAAAGATGCGCATTATTTTTCTCTATGTGTACCTAAAATTTCGTATAAATAGAATGTAAATTGGATAAATAAAGTTACTTTTGGAAAGTCGGCGAGCGCTGAGTCAACTGCCGGAAATACACACTTTTGCATACGTTTTTTGATGTTTTCGTACGATTTTGGGTACTTGACATCGTACGCACAACACTTGTGTCAACTGAAATGAAAAAAAACGTATACTAGCGTACGCAGCGTACACTTTCAGCTCAGTTGACATTTTCGATCATGATTTTCACTTTTATTGAAACTTTTGAAACAGCCAAAAGGTCAATTCAATGAACACTGTAAATGAAAATGTCAACTGCAAATGTAAACACAGATAAGTTGACATTTATGGTTGCATGTTGTCATTTATGTTGCTTATAGTTATATTTATAGATTGAAAATGTCAACTTATATAAGTTTGAGTGTGTGTGTAAGTGGTTGGCTCCACCTCATAATTGAAAAAAGGGCCCACACAGGCTAGTTGACATCGACACCAAATGTAAAGTCCCAAACCAAACTGATCCCCATTCAAAGCTTGCTTTCAGGATTTGAAAAGCAAGCTTTGGATTGGGACAGGAAACAGTTGACATTTTCTGTCGTTGTCAAGTAGCCTGTGTGGGGCATAGTAGTAAAGTAAACAATATATAAGTTGACATTTTATAGACTAATCCATTCTTAACTCTATTGATACTTTCAGGAGAGTGGCAGCAGGGGGCGGTGTCCGAAGTGAAATGGCTTGAATGTTTTCTGGAATTAGTGGTTTTGTTTGGTATTTCGCGATGATTTTTGAGTATTTTTGAATTTTTGGAAAGATTTGAATGTGCTTGTTTTGATAATAATTTGGAAACTTTTTGTTTTGTTGTTAATAGTAAATAGATAGCAGATATGAATTCTTTGTTAGACACAAAAGTGCAACTTTTAAAGAATAACTAAATTTTGAATTTTTTTTTACCTTGAATTTTCAAAATAAAAATTTCAAAAAGTTGTGTCAAAAGCTGTAAATTTTTTTTTGAAAATATATGCAAAAATGCAACAATTAAAGTTTTCATGTTTGCTATTTTCAATCTCCAAATTGTTCAAGTTTAAAATGAATTTCCTCTGTTTGTTTTTCTTAAAAAAATTTGATATGTAAAGATTATCTGGTTCAAAATTTTTTAACTTGTCAGTCAACCCAAGTATTCTGTTGTTTTAGTTGCTTAAAATACTTTGTTTTTTTTTGCTGTCTTGTTACTCACTTTGCATGATTTGTTGGCAGAATGTAATTGTAATAGTAACTATACATGAAATCATTTGAGCTTGTGATTTTTCAATTTATTACATTAAATAAAGTAGTTAAATGAAAATGTAAATCAAAAAGAAATTAAATTTTTATTTTATACAAATTGTGTCTGGAAACAACAGTAAATTACATGAAATATAAAGCAACATTTAAAAGGCAACAATACATCACTATCACATGAAAAAAATACATCACTATCACTACTTTCATCATTAACCTTTCAAGTTATCCTATTTTGGCAAATCAAAATAAATAAATTACTGCAAATTGTGTATGTGTACGCAAGAAAACAGGAAAAAATACATCACTATCACCACATTTCATCATTAACTTTTTCACTTTTACACTTTTGGCAATTCAAAAGGCATAAATTGTGTACGCGTACGCAAACATTTGTATAAGTACGCAAAAAAACATACGCGTACGTTTTTCTGCGTTCGCGTATGCCAAAAAACATACGCATACGCAAAAAAACATACGCGTATGCTTTAGTTGACTCGGCCAGTGACACAAATATCTGTACTGCCCAAATTTACTAGTTGACATTATCACTAGTGTGTACGTTGTCAACTAGAGTCAACTGAGAAAAATTTCAGTTGACTCTGAGTTGACATTTTACATGCGAAAAATGCAATGTCAACTAGCGTGTGGAGGCCCAATGTCGCGTGGGCCGAGTGGGAATGACATATTTTATAGGCTAAAAAGTATTCTAACATGTGACATGTCGTCAGAAAAGAAATAGGGGAATATGGCTAAAAATAGGTATACCAGCACATTTTATTTCCGGGATAGATGGGCGATTTGGGGGGGGGGGGTTCCTTACCTTGTATTCAAATTGAATACATTCTCCTTTGAACAGAAAACTGTGAACTAATTTAGGCCTCTGTTAAATACTGGACGTCTGTTGCTTCAGCTGTCTGTTGTACATAAAGGTAAATTAATAAATGTAAATAAAATAAATTTAAATGTAAAAATATCCAAGTGTAGTAGTTGATTGAACTAGTTCAATCAACTACTAGACAAGTCAGTCATTATAAAATTTTAATTTTCCAATCCCAACATAACTCTCATTGTCCCAACAAACCCAGCCGATTAAGTAAAATTTGATAAAAATTCAGAAGCGACCCAAATCTCCTTTTAAACAACGTTTTTACGAATGCTTTTTAGAATTTAAAAAAAAACTGATGAGGTTTTATTCTGAATGTGACTGAAACAAGAGAAAAGCAAACCCCATACAAAGGAGACAGACAGAAGTTGCGGATTGCAACCACCAATTCTCTATTGGACATCTTTTTGCAAATTGATAACTTTCACAACCCTGTTGGTGTCTGTCCCACACCCTGTCAAGTGTAAAGTTAAATGTCAAATGCTATGCAAAATGTCTTAGAAAAATTGTTAATTGTCATGCAGTGTAAAAGTTTAGTAATAAAATATTTCTTTTTTACATCTATTTACTTTTTACATGACATTTGACTCTTAACTTAAAACATGACCAGGTCATAAATTGTTGAATATAAATTCACTCATAACTTGAATAAAAGTTAACTATTCACTTGACTTCACACTTTTCTCATGTTATCAATTTTCAACATTATTTCCAGACTGTTATGTTTGGAGGTCTACTCCTTGACCCAAAATTAGAAATGTAATCGGAATTTTTTTTTGGAAAAATTAAGTAAAATAAACTTTGAACTTCATAAATATAAACTACATAAAAACTACATAAGAACTACAAACACTTCCCAAACTGTGGAAGCAATATAAAAGTATATGTCATATAAAAAAGAAGTTAAATGAATGGATAGTGACGACTAGACTTCAAACTTTACTTAATTCTTACCATTATTCTTGACACTTGTGCATGTGCAGAATCGACAGCGGCAATCCCAAAAACATTCATCAGCAACTAAAACCCACCACGTCAAGTTGCGAAAAGCACCCGGATGCGAAATCACACCAGAGTCCCTTTTGTATGCATGTGCACTATACATACAATGTACACAATACATACGCGCGCGTGTGCACTTGGGGGTGAAAATCGATCCGTTTCACGGGGCGCGAGCGCGGGGCTCAAAAAGATAGCCCTGCCGCCACCCGGAACACTACTGTGCCCCAAGGCGTGTAGGGCACACTTGGTAGGGCGATTTTGGAGGGCATTTGTTATTGTTGTTACCTTAGTGCCTGAGGGTTCGAAATGGTGCACATTTTGCATTTGCGGACAAGAGGGGGGACTATTAGTGGGTGGAATTATTCAAGAGGGGAATTATTCAAGAGAGGAATTATTCAAGAGGGGAATAATTATTTTGCCAACATATTCAAGCTTGTTTCTATCACCTCAATTTGTTAAATTTGCTTTATTAACAGCATAACATACCATTTTTGTTGAAATTATACACAACAAATTTATCATATACTTAAAGGGGGAATTTTTTGTGGGGGATATTTGAGGGAAAATTTTTTCCCTCATTCATCTAACAGGGGGGGTATTTAAGTGGCGGATTATTCAAGACAGGGGATTTATTTCATTAAACACAGTACATCAACATCTTGATGTTGACATACATTTTGAATTTCAAGAATGACCGGATTAGAAAATTTACAGATTTTTACCTTAAGATTGAACTGTTTACATTTATTTGTGAGTTGTGAGGATTGGGCAATAGGGTGTCAAAAAAATTTTTTTACGGGAAACGGAAAAAAATTTTCAGCGGCCGGAAAACGGAACGGAAAACGGAAAAAAATTTGCACTTGGCGGAAAACGGAAACGGAAATGGAAAAAAAATTTCAGCGGCCGGAAAACGGAAAAAGAGGCCGGAAAAACGGAAACGGAAAAATCAAATTTGCACTGAAATGGAAAAACTTGCTGAAATTTTGCCAGAAAATGGATAAAATTTGCTGAAATTTTGCTGGAAGTGGAAAAAATTTGCAGTAATTTTGCTGGAAATGGAAAAAAATTTACATCAATCTGCATCGACAATCTGCATGAATTTTTACCAGTTTGGCTGATCAGAAAACAGAAAGTTGAGCCAGAAAAAGGTAAAATGAGGCGGAAAAATGGAAAATTGAGGCGGAAAATGGAAAAAAGGCAGAAAAACGGGAAATTGAGGTGGAAAACGGAAAAATGCGGAAAAACTGGAAATTTAGCCGGAGAACGGAAAATGAGCCGGAAAAACGGAAACGGAAAAAAAAAGTTGCTGGAAAACGGAATGGAAAACGGAAAAAAAAATTTAGCAGCCGGAAAACGGAACGGAAAACGGAAAAAAATTTGCCTGCGGAAAACGGAAATTTGACACCCTACAATGGGCAATTCCTTACCTCTCAGGATCAAGAAAGTGATTTATTTGACTTTGTCACACCTTGTCATGAATGTCAAAGTGTAGTTTTCAAAATTGTACATACAATGGTCACAATATGATGGTACTTTTGTCACAATGGTTTAATACAGAATACATCATGTAAAACATCATTCCCTTCAAATGAAATCTCATCCAGCACTAGATACTTTTGATTGATTTATAAATGAAGCGGTATATTTTCTATGCCAATTGAAAACTAAAAGAGTATTCCCATTTTTTCCATAACCAGATTACAATGAATGTTTATTGCACACAATGATTCTGCACAACTGATTTTGCACAGGAAAATGATAAGAGAATAACTATTTTATTAATAAAATGAGAGACATTTTCATGGCAACATATCAACATTCCCCCCATTCACCAAATCTGCACCACTAAACAGCAGTGAAGCAGTACCAACTTCCAGGTTCTGTTACCCTGTTGCCTATAGCACATACATGAATACACTATATAGTACATACTCTATGTATTCACATTTATAGGTATTTATGTGTGTACACATGTATAAATATATGTACACCGTATATTATTCAGAATGTTGTGCCAACTGCGAGGTGTTCCCCAACACCGTACAGAATGAAAATGTGAAAATCATTGTAGAAAATATACTTAAAAAACTGCTAATAAAATGTGTATCTACAAACACATCTTACATACACAAATATGTATTGTAGTGTAAGCGGGCATGAAACAAGAGGCAAAACGCAGTTTCAATTGCGCAAAACAAAATTATCATGAAAATTGCCCCCGCAGTTAATGAGCGCTCGTATATCCCTGATAAAAAAAATGGCAACATGCGTGGGATTTAATTGCCGCCAAAAATATAGCAATTAAAAAGATATTATGGCGTCAGAGGAAATAAGGTAAAATGGACCCCCGGTAAACGGTACGGTAAATAAGTATATTCCGGTACGGTGCAGGAAATTTACCCACCCAACTCGAAAGGTGAAGGGGCACAGCAAAAAATAGATCCGAGAAGCGTGTGGAAGCGGACTGGATGCGCGTGAAGCGGCGCGTTTCCACACGCTTCCACCAACATCACGAGATTCTGGGTGAAGTGTCTTCCACACGCTTCACCTAGCTTCACCACGCGCTTCACGCGCATCCAAGCATGTGGAAGACACTTCACGCCGCTGGCGCTTCCACACGATTCCCCCGCGTATAAAATTGCGTGGGAGCGCCATATTAAGAAGCGTGTAGTGCCTTCACGTATTTCTTCGTGATGTGTGTGTAAGCGCTGGAAGCTTGGTGAAGCGTTCGGGAAGTGTTGGCGTGAAGACACTTCCCGACGCTTCACCGCGCATCCACACACCCATTTTTTGCTGTGGGGAAAGTCACCCATCTTGGAGACCCCCGAATTTGTATCACACGCACTAGTTGACAACCGCTTATCAGTCAACTAAAAATCCATCTCTACCAATGTCCCATGTTTAATCCACCTTATGATCAACGACAGTGCAATTACTCATCTCTCATTCATATTGCATATCATCACCTGATGTGTTCCAGCTAACTCAAACGTGTGCAAAACAGATTTACCAGTTGACTACTGAACTGATTAACCGTAGGGGTCTCCTAGGGGGGGCTGCCCCCCTTCCCAAATCCGCCAGCTATCTATCCCCGAGGCCGCTCAGCTATCTATCTGTCCCGAGGCAAAATTTTTGGCTACTACCCCCAAAGACCCCCCCCCCCCAAATCGCTCAGCTATCTATCTATATGGAGTGGTTTTTGAGAAATTTTGACTAATTTTCGCTAAAAACCACCAATTTTCGCACCTTTTTATAGTTTTTCACCTTCAAAATCGTGCTCTCCGGCTATATGCATGGCTATATGCATGCCTGTTGTTAGCCATTTTAAACCTACATTTGGCCACTTTTAACCGATTATTAGCGATTTTTTCCCCTTTCGGCCTTCTATGCACTGAAAAAGCCTATATATTTTGCCCCCGCCAGCCCCCCCCCCACCAGAAATTTTATTCCAGCTTTCTATCCCTCCGGAGGAGCGATTTGCTATCTATACAGCCCCCGCGAGGGCCAAAATCCTGGAGACCCCTGATTAACCGTCAACTAGTTCGCGTAACCACACCATATCGTTCGCCAATTCCCAATACAATTACAATCAAATACTCTGGCAAATACTACGCCCCATCATGCATATTTCACGCCATTCAAAAAAGGGCACCGGTTCCCTTTGAACGGCACCGAAACCCGGATTAAATGTTTAGCATTAGCATTTCGCAGCGCGGCACTTTACGTCCAGACTGTATTTTCTAAGTGCGTGGAAACACGATATTGTCTGGTGCGATTTAGCCAAGGCTATTTTTAGAATGCGCACAAATGTCTGCTAAATGCGGTCAGAGCTGTTTGTTGGGGGGGGGGGGGGTAGAGGCAAAATTACTCGAAAATCGTCACATGGGTAAGTAGCTGAGAAACTTTAGGTAGACCAGAATAGCCCACACATTAGTTGACACATGTTTGTCAACTGGTCTGTGTCAACTCAGATTTTGGCGTCAAGTGTCACAGGGAGACATTTGGCACATGTGCCAATGTTGAGACATCGTTATTATGGCAAGTGTATTGGAAGATCATTCTTACAGGTGAAGCTGTAAACTCAGTTGATATGTATAGAAAGAGATAAAGAGTGCAAAATTGCACTTGCCTCAGGTGGGAATCGAACCCACACCTTGAGTGCCCAAACTGCTAGACTACAGAGATGGCTTGGCTCTAGTCACTATTAGGGGCTGACATGCTGCGACAGCAATGCCCTTAACAATATGTGTCAACTAGTGTGCAGACTGCAGAATGATTTTGAAAGAAATTAGGACAAAATCATTCAAATATTTGCCACACAGGCATAAAGTTGAAATTTGGGGGGAGTTTCAGGCTAGTACCTAGGGATGGCTGGAGGTTTTTTTATAAAAATTTGTCTTTAAAAATGCAAGCATCCATACCATTTTTTAAACTGCAGCTAACTTTTTTAGTACATTTATAGTACATTCATTAGGTATTTTGCACTTTTTGCATGTGCTTTTACAATTTCACATATACATCACCATTGGTGGTTGTTTTCATTGGTTTTGTGGCATTTTTAATGTAAAAGCTTCCATTTGTTCATGCTATTCAGTAATAATAAGCTGTGATATGTTAGTGTAGTATTAAATATTCAGCCTATGTGCTCACACATGCTTCTATGTGTGAAACATCACTCTCTCAATGATGTTATTTTATGTTATTTAAGCACTATTTCATGCTGAACTTCTATTAGTCATGAACATTGGACAAAAGGCAATATTGCAAAAAGAGTTGACATAAAAAGGGATATTTTTGACAGAAATCACCATTTGTAATACCATGGCTCTACAACCATCCAATGGCTATACATAACATTACAAAATGAAATACTGCCACTTGTCTGATGTAACATGCCATAACCATATTTGGGAACTTTTTAAAAAGACCCCCCTCCCCCGCAGTGGAGACCCCACCGCTAAGTCTGGCGCATTTTTCAGGTGTATGAATGTAAACCATTTGTTTTAAATCTTTTATCTCTAGAAAGAACATCAAAAAATAGTCCGCGGCCTATTCTAGAGGCTCCTTCCCATTAAATGGCGGCGCCATTTCCAGAAACCTGGGAAATTTCAATTGAAAATGTCTATTCCAAATCTATTTTCGTCTGGCGTGACTTATTCTGATTCGACCGGTGCGTCACGAGAGCGATTAAATACCTGTCGTCTGGACGTCTGCAGATTTCATTTTACGCAGATACGTATTTGCATACATACACGGAAAGCAATGTATTGATGGCTTTACGGGGCTCAAACGAATTGACTTTTCGGGACCGCTTTTTTGTTTTCGGGATCGGTATTTTTGCCTATAAGTGTGGTATTTGGTTTGGTATGTGGTTTCCACTGATCTTTGCAAAACGTCTAAAAATGCGCTTGTAATCCAGGGAAGTGCCTTAAAAGGCTGTATAGAGATTTCCATCCAGCAAACTTCATTTTCTGACTTTTTGATCACTAGCTTTGGATTTTTCCAATTTTTCGGAATGTAGGATGATGGTGGCACTCTGCCAAAAATCACTAACAATTCTACACATTTACGACATGTTTAAAATGCACATTTATGAATTAAATATGTATGAGAGTGAGTATGAGGGGCAATGTAACGTGTATTTCCCATGATTCACCTCATCGGGTGGGCGCGCCAGCGCCATCCCTCGCTGCCGAGGGAGGGCGCAAGCGACCCACCCATAATATGGTCCGACACACCAAAATGCGGAAATCGCAAAATTGAAATCGCAATAACTTCGGAGCGCGACAAGCTACGGCAAAACAAATTATACCATTGAATAGCCCGTGTCGAAAAGTACCCCCATGCAAATTTTCAGATCAAATGGTCGAGTTGGGAGGAAGTTATTGCACATTTTCTTTTCTAGACAGTGTTGTTGTCGTTGTTCTTGTTCTTGTTCTTCTTGTTCTCCCGACAATCTTCAAACTGCAATAACTTCCTTGAAACACGACCGATTTTCATGGTTGATGGCTCATATGAAAGAGCATATGATGCCATTTCTTATTTTCGAAAAATTTTTTCACAGGCTCCGCCCACTTTGGTACGGTATCTGTTTGAAATTTTCAAACCTCAATAAATTTAAAATTTGAATACAAACGGGGCAATAAAAAAAATTTGTTGATGTGTGCCATGACTAGAGCTTTCAAATGAGCCAATTTTTGGCAATTTTGGTACAGATTTACAAAAGTTATTCAAGTTTGCTTATTTTGTGTAAAATGCGCAAACATGCCTGAACTACTGCTTGATGTGATACTGAGCATGTGACCTTGCATGCTGATTACTTTCAGTCATAAAGTTGTAGTGGTTAATGTCAAGTCAAATGTCAAGTGAAAAATCAAGTCAAATGTCAAGTTGTCTGTCAACTCATAAATGACAAGCGGTAATACAAAGTCAGAAATGCGATTGAGGCACCTATTTCGTTCCGAATTGAGGCATCTAGTTCTAGCATCTATTTTTTTAAATTTGTTCAATTTTTTTAAATTTTTTATTAAATTAAAAAATTTTTTTTAAATTTTTTCAAAAAAAAATACATTTTTTAAATTAAAATTTTTTTAAAAGTTTTTTTTATAAATTTTTTTATATATATTTTTTATTTTTTAAAAAAATAAAAAAAGTGATTAAATTTTTCTTTTAAGATTAAAAAAATTGAGGCAATTGAGGCACCTAGTTCTGAATTGAGGCATCTAATTCTAGCATCTATTTTTTCAAATTTGTTCAATTTTTTCAAAAAATTTATTAAATTTTTATTTATTTTTTATTTATTTATTTTTTTAAAATTTTTTTTAAATTTTTTAAATTAAACAAACATTTTTTAAGTTTTTTTTTAAAAGTTTTTTTATTTTTTTATTTTTTTATTTTTTTTACTTTTTTTTAAATTAATGAAAAAAATTATAAATTATTTATAAAAAAACGTTTGAATAAATTTGAATGAAACATTTGAAGAAAAAAATTTGAAAAAAATAATTAAAAAATTTAATAAAAAAATTTGAAAAACTATTTTGAAATAAAAAATAAAAATATACATAAGATGGTGCCACTTTGGAGTCTATGGCACCACTCATAAAAATGGTGCCATATTGGACTCCATGGTGCCACTCGATAAAAACAGCATAAAAAAGCACTATTAACAGGGAGATAGTGATAGTGGAGATGAAGTGGAGATACCAACATTTAAGTGAAAATCCAGTCAAATGACAAGTAAAAGTCATTTTTGGTGTCAAGTGATAGTTCAATTCAAATGTCAAATTTTTGGTGTCAACTGATAATTTTCAGGTGATAATTTTCAGGTGTCAAGTCATAAATGTCAAGTGAAAACTATCAGGTGAAAATATAGCAGGTGGTTCATGTCAAGTCATTGTCAAGTGGGTAATGTCAAGTCAGAAATGTCAAGTGATAACTATAGGTTCTAAATGTCAAGTTCTTAATGTCAGTTCAAATGTCAAGTGGCAACTTTCAGGTGAACAATTTCAGATAAAAATCAAGTAATTATACTAATACAAACGAGAAATTTGTGACATTCAAGTTGAAAATATTTTGAATATTAGTATTTGGCTTCTTCTTGACTATAGATTGTCTTTCTCAGTGCCAAATTTGGCATTTGCTTGATTTGCAATAACTCAGGGCCGTATCCGGGGGGGGGGGGCGGGGGGGGCTGCAGCCCCCCCCCTCCCGGGGTGAGACCAGAAAGTGGCCGGAAAATGCCACTTTTTTAACGTCAACGTAAAAATTTTTTGCGCGCAAGCGCGCATTTTTCGCCAGACATCATATGTTACCGGCAGATTTGCTCCCTGTGGCCGTAATCATTATAAATATACTCAATTATGTGCTGTTTGCTGTATTTGTATGTATATTTACATACATATACAGCGTTCCATGGCGCTGGCGCCAACGCCAATGGCGCCATGGCGTTGCGCCAACTAGTGGCGCCAGCGCCATGGCGCCATTCCGCCACTCTGTACGTAAAATTTTAGGGGGGGGGGGCTGAGCCCCCCCCGCTCGCCGGCCTCCGTAAACAAGCAGCCCCCCCCGCTCAAAAATCCTGGATACGTCCCTGCAATAACTTATAAATTTTTTGTGCCT
>OZ038460.1:2217543-2233533 GCA_964036195.1 Sphaerolaimus hirsutus | reverse complement strand
ATAAAAAATACAAATTTCAGCTTATCAACTGACTTGAAAAATAAATGCTTTTCGGTGATACAATCCTCAATTGTTTAAATTAAAAATACCAAATTCCTCTATGCTTAATCTTTTGAAAATATAATCAGATTCACAAGTCACATTTATTGGAAAATGTGAATAATCATCTTCCATATGAATCTTTTATCATCAGCAGTAGAAAAATTAAAAAAACTAAAATATTTAAAATAAAATTTAAGCATGAGAATATACCAATTCCGTATTCAAGAAATGAGTCATATCATAGAAAGCAGACATGACACTATATACGTTTTCACACCAGGAACCAATTTCGATTAATGGCCCCACACACGTTAGTTGACATCGACACCAAATGTCAACTGGCTCCGTTCCCAATTCAAAGATTGCGTTTGAACGCCGATAGTCGGCTTGTGAGCAAGCTTTGAATTCGGATCGGCACCACTTGACATTTGGTGTCAATGTCAACTAGCGTGTGTGGGCCCAATCCAACTAGGTTATTTTCAGGGGACCCAATTTTTTAGCCCAGGTGCAGCTACCAGACGGTGTCAAATGGCATGCAAAGTGTTAAACGCAGGGGTTCGGTACGGGGGTTGGGGGTACGCCAAGAGATAAAGGGTTTTGAGAGATACACTTTACCCAATTTACACTCAAAATTACTTTCATACCTTTTATCATTTTTCACATTCAAAATCACTATAGACTTCTAAACCATTGTCGTTCGTGTGAATTTTCAGCTGTTTTTGGCAATATACGTGCTTATGTAGCTCTTTTGAGTCATTTTCACTTATTTTTAGTGATTTTTCGGTTCTATACCTTGAAAACACCTATATATTGAACCCCAGCGAACCACCCTCGAACCCACAAAAACTTTTTTTAAATTTCAAACATCCAATAAAAAATAAAATAAAAAATTTAAATTTTGCAGGACATTTTACACAGTCTGTAAGAGGCACCAAATTCGACTGAAATCGTAAGGTACAAAAGTCGGGCGCCTTAGGTTCCAATTGGATGTCGCCCCTGGTAACGGCAACGGGAACCCACTATACTCGGCGTACATGATACTCTGCCCTCGCACTGATTTATGTCTCGTGTTGGAAGCGTGCCAATGATTATCAAATCATGCGATTTCCGTGAAAAGATGAAAAATTAATCGATGTGAATATTTTAATGAATAACATTATAACAACGATCAATGTTGTCATCTTTTTACGAAACTCACTCGCGTTAACCATCGTTGGCACACTTCCAGCGGGAACCACGCGTGCAAAGTGTAAAGTAACCGGTAGGGTTGGGAATTTCAAAATTTTCGGTTCCGGTTCTCGGTTCTCATTTCTAAAAAAATTCTGTTCGGTTCTCGGTTCCCGGTTCCTCAAAATTTTCGGTTCGGTTCTTAAGTTCGGTTCCGGTTCGGTTCTTTCGGTCCCAAATTGTCAAAAATTTCAGTTCCGGGTAATGAAAAAATTTGGAATAAGAAAATAATAAGCTGAACAGAAGAAAAACAACATAAAACAACCCCCCCCCCTAAAATTTTGCCCCTGTAGTGGCGGAATGGTGTCATGGCGCTCGCGCCATTCATAGGCGCCACGCCATGGCACCATTGGCGTTGGTGTAGGTGCCCCAGATGGCCAAAACTCACTGCGCATGTAAACCCAGTGTGCATGTAAACCCAGTGCGCATGTAGACCCCTTGTTCCGGGGGCCAGGTACATATCCAGGATTTTTGAGCATGGTGTCTGTTTGTTTACTGAGCCCAGTGTACGGGAGGGCAGGGATGTATTCAGGATTTTGGAGCAGGGGGGGGGCTGTTTGTTTACGGAGCCTCACGAATGGGGGGGCTCAGCCCCCCCCCCCCTCAAATTTTTCCATACTGAGTGAAGAAATGGCGCTAGGCGCTAGCGCCATTTGTAGGTGCCACGCCATGGCGCCATTGGCGTTGGTGCTAGCACCAAAAACTGACATATTTGTAGGTAAATAAACATGCAATACACAGCAACAGGCAAAAAATTGAGGTTTTGACATTGATTTGCATTTACGGGAAGTATCTAGAGAAAATGCCTTGTGGGTGGTGGGGAATTGCACGCTTGCGCGACAAAATTTTTACAAAATGTAGGAATATTGTAGTGAAAGTGTCATTTTGCTGGACTTTTCTGGTCTCACCCTAGGCGTACATAGGTGATTTTACATACATATACACATTTTAGGCGGGATCGTGAACACATGAGGCTTCGCGATTGAAGCAAGAATTGCGCGCTTGCGCAAATTTTTTACAAATCAGCCTAAAAATTGATGCCGGAAGTTACATTTCCATGCATCTTCCTACTCTCACCCAGAAAGGGGGGGTGGCCGCCGATTATTGTATAAAATTTCGGTTCTTTCGGTTCTTTAGTTCGGTTCCGGGTCTAAGTGCCGGTTCTCGGTTCCGGTTCGGGTATTTTTTTCGGTTCCGGTTCTCGGTTCTCGGTTCCAAAATTGTGCTCGGTTCTCGGTTCGGTTCGGTTCGGTTCCCCAACCCTAGTAACCGGAGTATACCCGATTATCATGGTTTTGTCTAAAGGCTTTTCGGCGTGTCAAATGGCTCTACACGCACTAGTATTCACACAAAAATTTTGAAAACTAATAAATCAGCTTTGAACACATTTGTGTTCACTGGAATGATGTTCTGTCAACTGCAGTTGAGGAGGGTCCATGAGGGGAATCATTCTAGACTCGAGTAAAACCAATTGGCGCTACGCACACTGAAGCCGAAATATTCGGCATACGCACGTTTTTGACAAATGCTGAATTAAATGCTGAATAGAAAAAAACTTGCTGAACTCAAATCGTCCGTACTCTTGAAAATTAGGCGGTTTGTCAATTCAGCATGTATTTCAGCATTCAAAAGATGCGTACACTTTTTCATGCTGAAACCATTCGGCAAAATCAGATGAAATGTTGAATGCTGATAACGCTCAAATTCGTCCGAATTCGTCCGAATATCGTGCGCACGTTTTCAAAATTCAATATGGCAGCCCCTAAAATGCCGAATTTAAAACGTCCGAACGGCAATTTTTCAATTCGGATTCGGCAGATGAAAACGTGCGTATGCCGAATATTTCGGCTTCAGTGTGCGTAGCGCCATTGGCGCACCGCACACTGAAATTTTGCGTTCAGCGTTCGAACGTTTTTGCACGCTGAACTACAAACGCTGAAATCTAAATCTAAAGAACGCAACGTTTTTGAAGCATAAAAATTTCGGAATTTGCAATATTTCGCGCAATTCACATGCGAGTAGAATTTTTTACGCTTCAAAAATGTTGTGTTCTTTAGATATTGATTTCAACGTTTGTAGTTCAGCGTGCAAAAACGTTCGAACGCTGAACGCAAAATTTCAGTGTGCGGTGCGCCAATACGTTCAAAGCTGATTTATGAGTTTTCAAAATTTCAGTAGAAACTATTGCGTGCAGTCACAATATTTAAAATTTCGCATGCGAAATTCCAGCGAAAATCCAGAAAACTTTTTTTGCTTTTGAGGTGAAAAAATAGGGCCGGCCAATAAGAATAAAAGATAAAAAATAGATAAAATATTCACCTGATTTTTTCCCGACAGGGACCCGATTTTCTCGCCCGAAATCTGCTAAATTTTGGCTCGAATGACGAAAAAATAGCTGCCAAAACCGTCGAATGTACAGCAGCGGACGGATGTTAAAAATGTGGAATTAAATAATTAGTCAAATAAAATTAATTAATTAATTATCAGCCAATTGTCATTTAAATACACGAAAATTATGCGAATTGTGGACTGTCGCAGGTAATAATTATGCGAAATCATGGTAGGCAGCTGGCGCGCCGCCGCGACATTCACAAGTTCATTTTTATGCCTGAAAATTTTAAACTTTTTTCTAGGGGTGGCCGGTTTTTCACTCCAAAGTTTTAAAAAACCTCAGCCAATGTTTTTTGGTACTTATGCACTAGGTATTATGTGAATTATGCTAGGTAGTGGCAATAAAGTTGAGGCGTCCAATTGTAAAAGTCGACAAGTCCAAAATATGAAAATTTCGAGTTAGGCCCGGAAACGTCATCTGGGGCTACTTCTGCACATTTTTCGTTATTTTCCATAAATTCATTTTTGGGGAAAATGCAAAAAAATTGGGCAAGAAGTCGACAAGTCCATTTCCCTCCCCGGAACAATTTTGCTCTGACCAGATTTTGAGTAAATCGCCTCACAAATTTTGTGGACTTGTCGACTTTTAAAATTAGACGCCTCAGTTGACAAGTAAATTCACGAGACAAGCAAATAGTTGATGGAAATATTTATTATTAATGCTCACAGGGACGTAGCCAGGATTTTTGAGCGGGGGGGGGGGGCGGATTGTATACAGAGCCCGGCGAACGGGAGCGGCGGCGCCCCCCCCCCCCGCCCTAAAATTTGACCCCTGTGGTAGTAGGCGCCGCGCCATGGCGCCATTGGCGCCAAATACCGATTTACATGTATGTATTTTACATACATATACAGCGACCGGGACAGATTTTGGGTGCTTTTTGTCCCAAACTATAGGTATCAATGAAATATACGGCAGGGCGACGAAATGCGCGCATGCGCGCAAAATTTTTCCGAGCTACCAACAAAATCGCTTTACGGAAGTGCTATTTCTGGCATAATTTTTTGTCCGACCCGGGAAGGGGGGGGGGCGGCCGCCCCCCCCGCCCCCCCCCTGGCTACGTCCTTGAATGCTCAAGCCATGCATAATTTTTCTCGTCAGTTAGGGCCCACACACACAATTGTGTCGAAAAAATGTCAACTAAATAACACAAAATGTTTCACACTTAACAGAAACAAAAAAAATTAGGTATCACGATATAAAATAACTATCGTCTAACACGTCCACAGAGGACAAGTTGACATGACATAATTAACCAAAATTTAGTTGACACGGTTTTTACGTCAACTAGTCAACTGACTTAAATTGACATAAATTACCACTTTATAATAACTTTATTTGTGGAATAAGCGACATAGATCACATGTAACTATAAATGAAGTTTTCAGTTGACTAATTTTATAGCGGAAAAATTCGGTGCGATTTGATTTTTAAACGTCTCAAACGCAAAAAAAACGTCCCAATATTTCTTCAGACAAACTTTCGTCGGACGAATAAATAGTGAATGGACGATTTTTTCCATTTAAAACGTGAATGGCCACAACGAAATCCGGACGTTTCGGCAAAAAGTTCGCAAATGCAGACAAAACAGAAATGTTTGAGAAAAATTATGACAAATGATTAGTGGGTATTTAAAGGAATGTGGCAAAAAAATTGAAAATAAAAAAGACCATATTTTTCGATCTATATAAAACGCGTGTGAATCAACTTTCGATAAATGTAATACACAAACATTTATCGCTTGTTTTTCCGCAAAACAAAACCAAGTGCCATTTGAAAAACAGCGAAATCTGGAGAAATCTTGATACCGTATTCCCACGAATTAATCCCACCCCTCGAAATACCCCCAGGTCTGGGTGAGGTGATGAATAAATACCCCGAATTAAGTGTAAAGAGAACTTAAATGTCAAAACTGCAGTTTGTGATCTGTGAACTTAAAAACAATGAATGAGTTGTATTGGGCCCACACCCACTGGATGTCAACTGAATTCGTGTCAACTAAATGTCAACTGAATTTAAGTGATACTGTGATTTCAACTTATCTATCTGATAGAGCATAGTTAATTTTACATCATGACACTTCATTTTCATTGTTCCTGTTAAGTGTGATGCTTTTTACAAACTTCTTGTTTTATTCAATTGACACCGAGTTGACGCGAATTTGCGATGTCAACTAGTGTGTGTGGGCACATTAGGTAGGACAAGTATTGATACACTAGGCGAACATCACATGGAAACATACCATAACCCATCTGAATAATGAACCAAAAATTATACAATCTTTTCACCATAATATTTCGTTTTACTATGAATGATTAATTACTAAATTCATCACAAAATTTTATTCATTAAATATGGTAGGATTCTGCACATACTTTGAGGTCCGCCGAGTATAGCATCTTGAATATTGCTAAATCTGCATATGTGGAATTACGTAAAAATTCCTGGCAAAATAATAATACGCCCCCTCGGGGAAACCCCCTTGAATAACCCCGCCCCACAAAATTTGCTAGCAAAATAATAAACCCCCTGGGGTATTTCGAGTTAATACAGTAATAGAAACCTAAATATTTACACCAAATGACATTTCTCAAGACGACACAAAAAATAAAAACCAACAGATACATGACGGGTCAACAAAACAGCGATTAGATTTATTTGACCCGACAAATTATATATCGGGAAACACGATTCCCTCAATCACTCGGAATGCAAAAAACTCGTTTAAAACTTTGCTTGTCACTTAACATCCACTTTACTACTTATCGTACCACTAAAACACTTTTTCCAAACACTTGACACTTTTCTTACCACTTATTACTTCTATTATCACTTGACATTGACATTTCCTTAGTCGCTAATCAAAAACATTCACGTCAAAAATTTCGCTAAAATCTCCGATTCGACAAACAATCAACAAACGAGGAAAAAACGTAAAGGGGCGAATAGAAATCAATTCCAAACGTACGGAGCGTAACGAAAAATCGATTCGCCAGACGCGCTGGCGCCTATAAACATTGTAAACAACGTTAAAAACGTCTAAAAACACACTTCACGAGCGGGTAAAAAAACGTTTCAAGTCTTATTTACACTTGTCAATGAAACGAAGACCATTTATTGAGGTGAGACCAGAAAAATGTGACCTTGATATTCAGGGAAAATTGTTGAAAATTGATTTTTTGACAGGGATGTAGATTTGGATACAACGTTTCGAATGTGACGTTTTTATGTTACCCAACGTGTTGAAAAGGAACTTTTGAAAGTGATGACAGAAAAACCCGGGGCCAGTTGTGACATTTGTCAAGTAGCGTTTGACAAAGCGTTTTGTAGCTGTTGGGACGTTAAGTGGAAAAGTATTTGAGTACCATGTAAACTTTAACTTGCTCAAAAATTTACTTGTCACTCAAACTTTACTAGTAGTCGACCGATCGCACACTTTACAATACCATATTTCTTCTAATAGAACGAATACCTCCAATAGAACAACAGGTTTTAATGCCCATGAAAACAATAGAACAGCAGCCTCCAATAGAACGGCAGGTAGAAATCACGTTGGAAGAGCACCAAAAGAGCCCGTGCGATCCGACTTACGATGGCAAACCCCCCAGAAAAAGTATTTAAATTTTTAATTGTTTTTTTTCTGAAATGAATTTTCGAATTTTCGAATTTTTCCTAGAAATAGTTTTGGAATTTAGAATTTAATTTTCGAATTTTCCAATCTTTTTGGGCAATTTTCGATTTTTTTTGTTGGATAAATATAGAATTTGAAGTTTTAAAGCAGTATTTGGATAGTTTTAATGTTTTGGATAGCTTTTTAACCTTATTTTCACTGTAATTTACCCTTTTTTAGCTAAATTTAGCACAAATATGTTCTATTTTCAGAGCTTCCATGACTTTGACGCTTTGCATGACATTTTACAGGGCATTTTTAGTGTCTGGAAATGGCTCTGTTGGATTGTCTGATGGTGCTCAGTTCAACAACTTTCAACAATAACCCACTATCTATTTTTGATTGAGTGGCATCTGTTTCAGTGGAAGTAAATAGAGCACTGTGATTGCAATAGTTCAGGTAGCTGGGTGCATTCCTAAACAGATTTGTCCGTGTCTGCCACGGATGCCTTTGATGTTTTATCTCAGTATTGTACGTACCGTATTACCTCGAATTATCCCCCCCCCCCTTGAATTAACCCCCCCTCGAAATACCCCCCCTAAATTTCGGCTGAGGAAATAATAACCCCCCCCCCTCGAAATACCCCCCCTAAAATTGAGTGTAACATGAACGTACATGACAAATACCGCAGTTTGTGATCTGTATTATGCAGAACACACGTTAAAACTGATGATTAAGTGACGTTAGGGAAGGGTTTTTGTGTATATACAGTAATATATGCCTATAAACACATATAAATCTATGTGATTGTTCGATTTTTCTTCGTCTGCATATGGGGAATTTCCGAAAATTTCTGGCGAAATAATAGACCCCCCTCGAATAAACCCCCCCCCTCGAATTATCCCCCCACCCCCTCAAATTTTGCTGGCGAAATAATAAACCCCCTGGGGGTATTTCGAGGTAATACGGTATTTTCAGACTCAGTGCATATCAATTATCGATTGATTTATCACATTCAACTTAAGAATGTGTTCTGTGGCCTGGAATGCACTAAAAAATTCGAAAAGTATTTTTGAATTTTTGAATTTTCGAATGTTTTGAAAAAAAACTATTTTTATTATTTTTTTTCGAGGGGTGAAATAAAAATTCGAAAGGAATGACAAAAATTCGAAAATTCGAAAATGTTCAAATCTTTTTTTGCCATCGTTAGATCCGACATCTAAACCTATCCCACATCTAGACCGACCATACATCTAATTTTGTGTCATCCGTGTCAACGGGTGTCGGGTGACCCCACCCCAAACTGCCCAGCAATCTATCTATCCATGGGGCAAATTTTTTTGGCCACTTTCCCCTGAACACCCCCCCCCCCTAACACAAAAATAGATAGGCAAATGAAAACGTAATAATTATCACTTGATTGTCGGAAAAGAACATACCTAATTAAAAGAACAAAAAATAAATTCAGGGAAAGAACAAACCCCCAATTACATTACGTGTGTTGGAATATCACCTATACAATAAGCATGTACCGTATTTCTTCGAAATACCCCCCTCGAAATACCCCCCCCCCCTCTCGAGACCACTATGAAACAATCACCCCCCTCGAAATACCCCCCCCCCCCAGATTGAGTGTAAAGAGAACGTACATGACAAATACTGCAGTTTGACACGTTAAAACAATGTCACGTTAGAACAGTGTTCATACCATCTACGTACTACTATAGTCTATACATGTCAGTTATTGATGCATTTTTCTACCCCAGCGTACATCACAAACGACAATTTTGTACTAGGATTTGAAAAAATTTATGGCGAAATAATAACCCCCCCCCCTCGAAATACCCCCCTCGTTTTACCCCCCCCCCCTCTCGGGACCACTATGAAACAATCACCCTCCGGGGGATATTTCGAGGAAATACGGTAATCTTTATTCTACTTATATACCTAGGTATACCTATTTTATTTTGTTATGGTCTTTCGTCTCTCTTAGATTTTTTATCTTTGCTACAATGATATTTACCTACCTACCGTATTTCTTCTAATAGAACGGCGCCGTTCTATTTTTTCGTCAACTTTTTTACCTGACGTTCTATTGGAGGCTGCCGTTCTATTCATTTCATCAAACTTTTTCACACAATTTTCATTTGAACATGTATTTTTAGTGAGACATGAGCGACATTTTAATCTCAGATCATCAATTCAAACAGAACTAAATGTGAAAACAACACCTTAATCACAGTTCTGAACAGCCTGGATGATCTAACCACTGATTTCTTATATATTTTTGTGTTTTGGCACTCTTACAATCTAATTTCTACCTGCCGTTCTATTGGAGGTGCCGTTCTATTGGAGGTATGCCGTTCTATTAGAAGAAATACGGTAAATACTGCTGTAAATTCTCTAATAATGCGACTGTCGTACTATTGTTTTCAGCACATTTTGGGGGGTCGCACTATTGGAGCTGTCGCATTATTGGAGGGTGTCGCATTATATTTTTCCTCGAATCATAAACTTCACTGTCCACATAACTCAAATGTGAGCATGACATTGTATAGCGATAAACATGGATCTTGCGAACTGCCAGCCGCCTTGTCCGAAAGCGCCGTATCCGCTGCTGATCCGTGATCATTTTTATTATGGAATAGTGAATTACGAAATTTATCATAAGATTTTATTCATTTAATTATGGTAGAATACTGTGCAAAGTATGTGCTCCACTTAGCACACAAGCTTCTGTATATTTACATCTACCATATATTCTTCTATATATTTACATTTTATATTTAGGTACATCTATATACACTACCGTGCAGAATAGTTGAGACTTTTCGCACATAGAGAAACAGTAGGCTGGGGGGTCCTCTGCACTTTTCTGCTTCCCAATTTCTTGTCCCTTGCCCAATTTTGATGCCGTTTGAGTATGTTGGGGTTTGATGCTGGGGCTACTATGAGAAAAATTTGTTTGCTCAAATAATCCCCCAGGCCCGAGATAAGGGGTGTCTGTAAGAGGATGGTCAATAAATACACAAAAAATGGGTAATCTGGATGAGTGTATTTGAAGCTTAATAACTCAACCATTTCTGGGCTGATTTGAATTATTCAACACTTAAAATGATCGGGACAACCTGCAGATTCTATTTTTGTGGTCAGTTTAGTGATGTCTTAATTCTGTATGTCAATTTGACCCAGTTTTTGAACATGAAAAAATAATTTTTTTGAACATGCTATCATATACTTTAGACAACGAGGATTCATTTAAAACAAAAATGGGTTCATTATCTCTTTCCAATTAAAAGTTATGGCACTTCAAAATTTTCAATGGTGTCTAAATATTTTATGCTTATTTTACTGGGGTTTGCAGCATGAAAATTTTGTTATTGAACAGTCTTTAACATACTTTAGACAGAGAGAATTAATATGACAAAAACGTTTTTTCAATATCTCTTTTCAATCAAAAGTTATATTACTTACAAACTTCCATCTTCATTCCATCCAAAATAATTGCACATTACTCATTCACAGTTGGGCCAACTTTTCTCCCTAATAGAGCAAAGCTAAAACCTCAAATTTACACACCAAATAGCCCCCCTCAGTAGTATGCCTACCCCCATTTCTGAGTTGCTGGCAATGGCTGCAAAACTGCAGCAAAAATAAATAAATGCCACATTTCCATATGTGCATTGCCATATGCTGTTAATGTTTAGAATGTTTCTTGCTGCACACAGAGCTCAGTGATGCAGGCAAGCAGTTGCCATGGTGAAAATTTTGTAAAAAATTGAACATAGGAATTGGATATAGACTTTAAAGTGAGATACTGGGTGGCTACTGCCCAAAACAAGAAAAGTCTCAACTATTCTGAAACATGAACACACTGAGTTAATATTTTTGTACACTAGGAATATACACAGATTTGAACTCAATAGGTGGTTATCCCGGGCATGTGTAGTCAACCCCCCAGGGTACCAATGTATAGTATCCAAATGTTTTGCATATCAACCATTTCGAAATTCTGGCAACATAAATCACTCAGCGCAAAAAGTCTCAACTATTCTGCACGGTAGTGTATATAAAGATGCCATCAGCCAGTCCAACTCAGTCATTGTTTTCAGTGCATGCTTCATAGTTGTTAAAATGTATTTAGTTTTACTCAATAAATACATATACTGGAGTGCAGAGTAAATATGTTTACGTTCACGTTTCCTCCAAAGAAATTTCCTGTACTCGCTTTTACATATACTTTTTGTAAGTACTCGTACTTTTTGTAAGTACAGAAAAGGTATTTGTGATAGGCATTGATTTATATAGGTTTTTAAGGCATTGATAGGAGGAAAGGATGAAAAAGGCTAAAAAATAGGTAGCCAAAAATACCTAGGTGTATGAGATCATATATAGCCAAAAAGCTGAAAATAGTAGAATTCGAAGGTGAGAATAGGATAAAAAATTATGAAAATTAGTTATTTTGAGTAAAAACTGTGGCAAAATTCCTCAAAATACCGTATTTCTTCTAATAGAAGAGCGCCGTTCTATTTTTTCTTCAACTTTTTTACCTGCCCTTCTATAAGAGGTGCCGTTCTATTGGAGGCTGCCATTCTATTTTTTTCACCAATATTTTTTTCAGACATTTTTTCATTTGAACATAGTGTTTTTATCAAAAATTAACAACATTTTACTATTTTACATTCAAACAAAACCAAATGTGAAAAAACCCTAAATCATAGTTCTGAACAGCTTGGATGTTCTCACCACCCATTTTCTTATTTTTGTGTGTTCTGGCACTCTTCAAACGTAATTTTTACCTGCCGTTCTATTGGAAGGTGCTGTTCTATTAATTTCGTGAGTGCAAAAAAGTGCCAAAACCTGCCGTTCTATTGGAGATGCCGTTCTATTGGAGGTATGCCGTTCTATTAGAAGAAATATGGTAACTCACTTTACGTTTTCTATATAAAGAGTATTTAACTCACGTTTACTCATGAGTGAAAGTCAAAAAATACTTATGCTTTCTGTACTCAGGGGTGAGAAAAATAAATACTTGATGTTTAGATATACCGTATTTTCTCAAAATACTCCCAGGGTGTTTTCATAAAAAAACATAAGGCCGTGTTTACACGAATTTTTTGTGACGACTCAACATCACTAAAAGTTCAATAAGTTGAGTAAAAAGCTGCCATATTCATGGGAAAAAATGGTTAACTGTATATTCTACCTAGGTGAATACGCATGTCAAATTGCAGAATCGTGCTTGTAGCTGAGACCTGGTGCCGGTTCCGCAAGTGGACAAGTTAAGAGTTAAAAGTTAAGAGTTGAGTAAAATGACAAATGGCAAGTTAACGAGTAAAGTTAAAGTTTAAGAGAAAAGTTAAAATTTAAGAGTTGAGTTAAAAGTTGAGTTAAATGTTAAGAGTTGAGTTAAAGGTTAAAAGTTGAGTTAAGAGTTGAGTTAAGAGTTGAGAGTTAAGAGACAAGTGGAAAATGATGGTAAAGAAATGAAAATGTGAAATTGGTATTGATACGGCTGTTCGCTGGCATGCTGCCAATGTTGTATGCACGACATTTGAAAATAACGTATCCAAAAAAATTATCGCTTAAAAAAAAAATCGCGGAACGTTGTTTCAGAATGGCCGTGCGGGGACAAAATATGATTGAAGATCAGCGTATCGCACTTCTGCAACGAATGACCCATTTGTCTTTTAACTCAACTTTTTGACTCAACTTTTAACCTTTAACTCAACTCTTAACATTTAACTCAACTTTTGACTCAACTTTTAACCTTTATCTCAACTCTTAACTTTTAACTCAACTTTTGACTAAACTTTTAACCTTTAACTCACTCTTAACTTTTAACTCAACTTTTGACTAAACTTTTAACCTTTAACTCAACTCTTAACTTTTAACTCAACTTTTGACTAAACTTTTAACCTTTAACTCAACTCTTAACTTTTAACTCAACTTTTGACTAAACTTTTAACCTTTAACTCAACTCTTAACTTTAACTCAACTTTTGACTAAACTTTTAACCTTTAACTCAACTCTTAACTTTTAACTCTTAACTTGTCTACTTGCGGAACTGGCCCCTGTATACGTTTGAAACAATTTTGCTGTTTGTCGCTGGCTGTCGGAAGACTGTCCGACAATGGCATAATTTTTTCAAACGTCTAAAAGTCTAAGTATAAAGTCTAAAACACGATTCTGCAATTTGACAAGTATATTTGCCTAGGTTGAATGTACAATTGACCACTTTTTCTCATGAATTTCAAACCTTTTTACTCAACTTATTGAACTTTTAGTGATGTTGAGTCGTCACAAAAAATCCATGTAAACGCGGCCTTAAAGTATTTTATGAAAGCATAAGCCTAAGCAAAATATAAATACCTAACCAAATACTCGGGTATTTCGGGCAAGCTCAAATAGTCTTTTGCAACACTGCACAAGCCTACAAAATGATTACAGTAATTTTCATTTCTCAAATGTGCATGAATGATTCTCTTGCTTACCTAATTGAAAATTTGACGTAATTGTATGGAATTGAATTAATAGCATTAAGGCCGGAATTAGAGCTCAGCGTCGATTCGACGTGAAATGATGACGTGAAATGACCTCGTGTAATTAATTTCACGACGTCATTTCACGTCATCATTTCACGTCGAATCGACGCTGAGCTCTAATTCCCGCTTAACAGCCATTTTTAAATTTTTAATTGCATGCATGTACCATATTTTACTGATAGAATGGCCCTACACACACTAGTTTTCACCGTGACCGATGTGAAAACTGAAATGGTGACATCCAGCCTACTCTTTTTGTATGCTGTATGTGTTTTAGTTTTAAAATTTTTAAATGTTAACTTTCATTTATTTAAATTCCAATTAAAATTAAATAAAATTAATTACCGTGTTCATTAATTTGCATTTGAAAAAATTTCAGTTTTCACACGAAGTCACGGTGAAAACTAGTGTGTGTGGGCACATTAGCGCCGTTTTATTACTCATCAACTTTTTATCTGCTGTTCTAAATGTTGGAGACCGCCGATGTTTTATTCACCAATTTCTTCGTCACATTTTTCATTGGATCGTGGCATAGTTTTTATTAAACATATTTACTTTTACTCGATAAATACGTATACTCGAGTACAGAGTGAATACGTTTACGTTTCCTCCGAAAAAAAGTTCTGGTATTCGCTTTTATGTATACTTTTTGAAAGTACTCGAGTACAGAAAACGTATTTTCGATCGTTTTTTATAGGTTTTTAAAGGCATAGAAGGGGAAAAAATGGAGAAAATGAGCTACATTATAATAAATACATTATTTCTAATACTGGGATACAGGGCCCTACCCTTTTGTAGGGTTTCGCCCTTCCCCGACCTAACCTATTTTTTCAGCTGAGAAGATCAGCCTTAAAAACCAAAGTTCATATTATCTGATATTTAGCCAACTTATCTGTCATGTAGATGACTGGTTCCCATATACCAATAATTTATTGAGTTCTTTCCTGTGATTGTGGCAAACAGATTTGCCAAGTGGATTGCTTGACCATTTACAAGGAAGCGAACAATCAACCTTAGATATCTTTTTTCTCATTTCTTCTGTTCCGGTACACACATATAGTATGTGGTGTAGATTAGCAACAATTTTTGTATATTTTGTCATACAGATACTACATATCTTGTGACCTCCACGCCCCCGCGTGCGTAACACATTCAGTCTTGCACCAAACCAATTCAGCTCATTGTAGTGAATGCCTTTGATCTCTATAGAAGCCTCCTCATTATCTCTGTATGACAGCGCAGTCCTGACTGCGCAACGTTTGTAGAGTCGCTGCTCTACGCTTTCTGTAAATATGTGTTTGTATATCAGATTTTGTCAGAATGTTTGTATCTATGTGAGATCGAGAGATTTTTTGGCTATATCTTGTAGGCATCTTGTTGTGTTGTCAACATTTAGCCTATTGTTTCCAGCAAGAGTGCCACTCAATGTCCCATGCTCTGTACAACCATCTTGTTTTGTCGACTCTAGACATGTAATTGTCATTTGTTAGCACAAGTTGATAGTACTTGTCAGATGGCAGGATACCGTCTAAATCGTGTAGAAGTGCTGCACTACTGGTTTTGCTTGGCAGTCTAGCAATACATCGTAATGTACGGATATATAGTTTGTCCATTTCTGTCAGCTCACTTTTTGATAGGCCTGTGATTTCCACTCCCAAACATGCTGGCAGGTTCAACATATGCTTTCCATGTTACTTTGCCATTGTATACTGGTTTGCCCGAGTTTTTTGCAGCAGATATTGCAAGGCTTGATAGTTGTTTCATTTGGTCAGACGATTCGATTTGTGTTCCAAAAATGGATCTTTTCCTCTATTTATCTGCACTCCCAAATAGCGGATACTGTCTGTCTCATGCAGAGATGTTACGATTGGATTTTTGGATCCCCAACTAACAGAGGCCAGGACCGTTTTAATCATTTTGATGTACCCCACCGAAGCACTTCACTTTGGATGGGTTTATGGACACACTCCCATTCCCACGACCATTTGCTGAAGACTTTGAGAAGCATTTCGAGTTCGCTGTCCTTACTCGCCAGCAACACTATATCGTCCGCAAAGAACAGAGCCGGTATTTTCTCCTGATCCAGCCCACATTTTGCACCGCACCCTGTTTCAAGAAGAATATTTGCCAGGTCATGCATATAGATTGCATACAGTGTAGGGCTCAGGGCACAGCCT
>OZ038460.1:2184164-2217343 GCA_964036195.1 Sphaerolaimus hirsutus | reverse complement strand
CACCACACTTTGTAAGTTTGTGAATAACATAATCCTTTTGCATCCTTTCTTGTTCTTTTTTGAGTGTTGTCAACTTCTTTCTTTCCATGTGCAGTTGATTGAACAAGTTCTCATTGTCGGTTGTGTTGACACATCTCCCATGGCCAGACATAACATCAGGCTCTGTTCGTTTTATCCTCCATCTCAATTTCGAAATAATTTTCACCTGCTTGCGTATGCATTGGGGGACTTTCACCCTTTGTGGTGCATTCGTTTCCTGCATAGCTGCTTCTGGGATATCACGTATCACCTCATGATATGTAGACATTTTTTTATTAGACATTTTACGCATAAATTTAATTTCATCTTTATGCGTTTTAGGACGTCCTAGTATAAAATTATCTTTTTTGGTTTCGTAGCAGTAGTTTAACTTAACCACTATAGCATTGTGATCCGATTGAATGCTACTGTATTCTCCCACTTCATCTACAAAGCCTGTCAACATCAAATTTGGATTGTTAGTGAGGCACAGGTCTATCACTGATTGAGCGTTTCGTCTTTTGAATGTCCATAACCCCTGCATTTCAGGGTTCAGGAGAACAAGCCCACTCTTTTGAATAAAATCTCTAACTAAGCACCCATTTTCATTTATCATGCTGTCATTTGATGGAATTCCAAGATCATCATTTCCAATATGACCGTTAAAATCTCCCAAAATGATGACATCATCCCCACTGTTTGAGTACCTGTTGGATGCAGCAGATATATACTGAAGGATTTTTTTGTTCAATTCCTGTATCTTAAAGGATTTCTTGCTTTTTGTGTTGTTTTCCAAATAGGTCACAATGACATTCAAGTCGTTACGCTTATTTGTGGGAATGCACTTATTATCCCGCGAGGCACCTCTGTTATGATCGTATTTAATTTTTATATCCAGTACATTTTTATTCACATTCTCGTCAACTTTGTTTAGTGTATATTTTAACCCTTTGCGTATATATATAGAGATACAACCTGTACCTTCAATTCCCTTATAAATATTAACCGCGGCATACCCACCGACTGTGGATACATCCCCACGATCTGCATGTTGAGTTTCAGTGAGACACAAAATATCTGCCCCTGTTTTAATTATTGTATCCAACAATGCCATAATAATAATAATAATGTGGTAATGGGATATTGGGCCATACCTCGTGGAGATTACGCCCATCCCCTCATCTAATATATCAATGCCATTGATTGTCTGTTCAGGCAACGCACATTTTGATAGAATAGTGTCAATGCTAGGTGTTCGAAAAATGAATTGGTACCTGGCATGTCAACCAATGCCATGGCATTTGTACCAGGTAAAAATATGGGAAACTAGTCGAAAATGGGTATAGAACCAAAAATATAGTCAAAAGTTGCATAAAATAAGCAAAACGTTATGAAAATGACTGATTTTGAGCGACATTTCTCAAAAGTACTCACGTTTACGTTTTTTGCGGGGAAAAGTACGTTTACTCACGTTTACTCATGAGTAAAAGTAAAAAAATTTACATTACGTTTTCTGTACTCAAGGTGTGAGTAAAAAATAAATACTTTACGTTTACGTATACTTTGAAAAAGTTCGGTACTTTTAACAACTCTGGATCGTGGTTCTATTTTTAGTGAAACCATGAGTTCTATGAGTAACATACCATATTACCTATCTCGAATTTCCCCCCTTGAATTCACCCCCCCCCCCCCCCCGCGCCCCACTCTCAAAATGGGCTGGGGAAATAATAACCCCCCTCGAAATACCCCCCTCCTCCGGAATGATGTACATCATGTATGCAATGTGCATGATGTATTTATTACTGCTAATGTGCATCGCAGCTACACATCTAGGTAGTTTGTGTCGCTATTACATTTATCTACGTTTTTATGTCCTGTTCGAATACATTTATAACCTGTTTTGGGTACGCAAATGCCTACTTTTTACGATCCTTACGAAAATAATAAGCCCTTCGAATATTACCCCCCTCGAATTAACCCCCCTTAAATTTTGCTGGCGAAAGAATAAACCCCCATAGGGCTATTTCGTGGTAATACAAGGTTCATTCAAGGTTTCACTTCGTCTTTGCGCTTTTACTTCGCCTTTGCCATTTCACTTCTCACTTCTCATTTTGCGGAACTGGCCCCAGGCTGCACTTTCACAACCAGGGTTGGCAAAATCTCAGAAAAAAATAAAATATAAAAATATGGAAAATTTAAGAATAAAATCAAATAAAATAAAGTGGAAAAATTCAAAATAAAAATTGTATAAAAATTTTGAATTTTTGTACAATTTTTGTAAAATTGTATACAAATTCATATTTTTGTAAAAATTGTATAAAAATTCATATTTTTGTAAAAAATTTCTCTTGTTGCTTATGGTTCAACGTGTTTATCCGCAGAGCTGGGTCAGTCCCAAGCCCTGTAAAATGTTAAATGTCAAATGAAATGTCATGCAAAGTGTCAATGGTCATGACAAATGTTGAGTAAAGTGTCAATTGTCATGACAAATAACAATTAAAGTGGCAACTGTCAAGCAAATTGTATTCAAATCTTATGTTTTGTATCCAAATCTTGTTGTTGGTTTTGTATCCAAATCTTATGTGAACATTTGTATACAAAAACACAATTTTTGGATACCAAAACACAAGATTCGGATACAGAATTGACACTTTGCATGACATTTTACAAATGTGCCCAGCACACTCCAGTAGTCCTTCTACTGAAAATGCAAATCATTATTATAAATAATTGTTACTTTACACTTGCTATACTTGGCGTACATGATACTCTGCCCTCGCACTTATTTATGTCTCGTGTTGGAAGCGTGCCAATGATCATGCGATTTCCGTAAAAAAAGATGGGAAAAAGTTCATCGATGTGGATATGTTAATGAATATGACTATAACACAATCAATTTTGCATCTTTTTATGCAACTCGCACGCGTTAACCATCGTTGGCACACTTCCAGCTGGAACCACGCGTGCAAGGTGTAAAGTAAGCGGAGTATACCTATTGCATGCAACTACCTACTGCATGTAACTTCTGCAAAGTAATGGAAAGATTTGTCACACGTTTGTCATGTTGAGGTCTAATTATAACGTTTTTCTGGCCTTGCATGCAAGATTCTGATTTTTTGTAAAATTTCTGTACAATTTTGTAAATTTATTGTAAAATGGTTCCATTTTAGTATTTTATTATGATTTTGGAATAAAATAAAATAAAATGAAACAAGAATAAAATGAAACAAGAATAAAATTAAAATAAAATACATTTTTATACAATTTGTATACAAATGATTTTTATAAAACCAACCCTGTTCACAACCAACACTTCTCCAACAATTTTCAACTTGATTTGAAATGTGTCACTTGACAGGGGCACTTTACAGGAAGTGCACAAAGTACAAACTTCCATATACAGGCAAATATGACACCCAACTGTCCCGAAACAGAAGTCATCCAAAAGTTATTCTACCACAATCTCAATGACATCATTTCAATATGCATGAACACAGTTGCTCTATGTACAAATGCCATTTTGCTACTGGTCATCAGGTGCCATTCCTATACCATGTAAAATGCCCTGTAAAATGTCAAATCACGTGCAAAGTGTCAACAATAATGTAAAATGTCCTTAAAAATGTTGAACATCCAGTAAGAAAAATGAAGTTGACATTACCAATGCATTTTACATTACTGTTGACACTTTGCGTGACATTTGACATTTTACAGTGCGTTTTATGTGTTTAGAGACAATTTGCGTGACATTTGACATTTTACAGTGCGTTTTATGTGTTTAGAGACAATTTGCGTGACATTTGACATTTTACAGGGCGTTCTATGTGCTTAGAGACAATTTTCGTGACATTTGACAATCTACAGGGCACTTTACTTTACTTTTGACACTTTACATGACATTTGACATTTGACAGGGAATTTTCCAAGGTCTGGGAATGGCAACAGGCGGGCGCGCGTGTTCAACGAGCCAATGTTGGTCACAATCTGCAATATGATTTTGAGTGCTTGTGGCCAGGATCGAGATTTAATTTACCCGAGGTTTTTTGTTGGCAGCCCGATTTTTTTAGTAGTTGACAAGTAATTTTGATCAAACAAGTTGATTTTGATCTTGACAAGTTGATTTTGACAAGTGAAAGTGAAAATAATGTTGTAAGTGCTGAGTCAGGTGAAAAGTCGTAACCGACTAGTATAATATTTTCAGATAGAAATTTATTTAAAATACCAACTAGTGATGGAAAAGCGCCAGGAAAAATGGCGCCATGGCGCCATTCAGAATAATGACGCCGGGCGCCAAAGGGCGCCAGAGAAAATGGCGCCAGGCGCCAATGGCGCCACGGCGCCATCTGAAAAAAAGGCGAGGGCGCCAGCAACAATGGCACCGGGCGCCAAAATGACGCCAACGATAAAAGCCGTTATTTCAGCAGGTAAATGAACAGAGATGACCAACGATGGCAAAAACACGCATATTAAATACGGAAACTCATTGAGTTTCTGTGTTTTTGTTTAACACGGAAACACGGAAACTCAACAATTTTGAAAAACACGGAAACTCAAATGAGTCCTTTTTTGGAGAACACGGAAACACAGAAAATACGGAAATGTTTTTTGAGTTTTTTATCCAAGCAATAGAAGGCACAAGATTTGAACTGAACAATGTGTGTATGTGCATACATAAGGTATGCATGTATGTATAGTGTGTTAATATGTACATAGTATCCAAGTTTAACCATGAAATAAGTATCCAAAAAATAATGGTGTCCGCATCTCCTGGTGGTGTCGACAATATTAGGCACTGTGATCGCAGTGTTGAGGAGTGTGCACCAGGGTCTGCTAGCTCACACATGTGAGCTGAGGGCTCCTCACCTCCCAAGCTGTAAAACGTATTGGTCACCCATTTGGAACTACCTCCAGCGAACTAATGAAAATTTTCCAATACACAACAAAACGTATGCAAAACCAATATTTGATAAGAAAACCACTGTTTCAACAGTAAAATGCTGTAAAATGCTACTTTTTGTAGGACGACTCAGGTTTTGACGAAAAAAGAGTTTTTATCAAAAAACTCAAGTTTTTTCAAAAAACACAGAAATAAAACACAGAAACTCAAGTTTTTTTCGTGAAAAAAACTCAAAACACAGATATTCATTTTTGAAAAACTTAAAATACAGAAAGTGTTTTTATTTTGAGAACTCACCCATCGTTGGAGATGACATCTGTAGTATAGCAGTGTGTAATACCACTTTTCTGATGTATTCAAAAGCCTAAAAGCAGTCTGCGACACCCAAGAAACTGCATCTTTTCATGAATATTATCTCAATTTATGTACCTATATTCAAAAATTGTATGGGGATCAGTGTTTTTATTTTCTTCCCATGAGATGCACTTTTTCAATTGCTGTGTTTTAAGTGGAAATTCCATTCTGCCAGAGTTTTCACAATTTTTTTTTATTCCAATGTATTTTATGTCTAATGCATTTTGTCTATTGTGGACATAGATTTGTCATGGCAGCAAGAGAACATCAAACATCATTGAACTGGCAATTCCTATACAAAAACAAATCATCTTTAGTTGAGTTGTTACTTTTCTATGACAACTTCAAATGAAAATTTTGAGACATAAAATGCAATAAATTAGACTGGAAAGTGTTTACAATAGGTCAGAGGTTAAGATCCATTGAGAGTGATATTTCAAATATATTTTTATGATCACTCATTATAACATGCTAGCATACAGATAAGAAGTTTTCACACTTCAGTGACACAAAACTGATGAAGACAGCCCTCGTGTGAATATCTGTGGAAGCGTCTGAGTATTTGCAGTTTATGTGGAACAAAAATGATGAACATGAACTGAAGCTTTCAATGTTTGCAAGAAATTACATTGGTAAAACTCTAAATACCATAAAAACCATATAATTCCGAAGATAAGCCACTTAAAACAAGATAAAAATCAACTATCATCGCAGCATTTTGGCGCCATCTCTGGCGCCATTCAAAACAATGGCGCCGGGCGCCAAATTGGCGTCAGCGAAAATGGCGCCATGCGCCAAGGGCGCCATGGCGCCATTCGAAATAAGGGCGCCAGGCGCCAGATGGCGCCAGAGAAAAGGGCGCCAAGCGCCAATGGCGCCATGGCGCTGGCGCCCTTTGGCGCCATTAAAGGGCGCCAGTGCCGTGGCGCCATTCCATCACTAATACCAACTGATTTGCTGCTCACTTGAATACTAAATGTACCACTTATAACCTCACCAACGATGGCGAACATTAATTTCCAAAACTTGAAAACGCTTTTGAGTTTTTAAAAAATTTCGGATTTTTTATTTCACCCTACAAAAATTTGAACACTATTTCCAGAGGTTTTGCCATCGTTAATAGCATTGAAAAAATCTCTGGGAGATTTATATTTAAAAAATCTCAGAAAATCTCAGAAAATATAAGTTTTTCTGAGATTTATATTTTTTTCACGATTTTCCAGAGAGATTTAATTATATTTTCTTTTTGAGAGATTTTCTGAGATTATTAAAAATATCAGAAAATCTCTCAAATTCTGATATTTATATTTATTTATATTTTTTCCAGGTTTTTTGAGAGAGATTTAATTATATTTTTTTCTTGAGAGATTTTCTGAGATTATATTTAATTATATTTTCTAAAAATTGATGATTTTTTTCAATGCTAATCGTTAAACTTCACTGATTAGGTACGCCCCAATTCGGGAGTGTGAAGTGCGCAGCGAAATCAAAATCACATTGAATCGACTTTTTTCCCACAAAATGAATCGGGCTGCCCGAAAAACGTGTCGCGCTAATTAAATTTCGCCCCAGGCTGTATGTGAATTGATTCTCCAATGTCACGATAAGTACAACAGCTACATTATTGGAAACGTTTGCCCCCTCGTGGTATGTTTCGGGGGGCATTTCTAAGTATTTTCAAGTTTTATTGCATTTTTTATCAATTTTACGTTTGGCCCTCACATTTTCTCTTGTTCCTGTCGGCTTTTTCCAGTTGTGATCGAGTGCCGCACCCTGTAAAGTGTAAAATGTCACACAAATTTGACAAATCTATAAAAGATTCTTTTTGTTTTTATTTCAATTTTACATGACAATTGACACTTTACTTTACCACTCAATTTACAGATACTCGGCAGACATGATACTCTACAAATAGATATGATTTATGTCTTCGGCTGGCAGTCAGCCAACTGAAAACTTATGAATCAACATCGCAAAAAGAAAAAGAAAAAAAGAAAAGAAACGCTAAATGCCAGAATTTAATAAAGTGATGACGTCATGATGGAGTGTTTCCTCCCGAAAAATGTACGGTGTAATGTCATCCGAGAATACATAGGGTAAATTACATAGGGACGGTCCCCTGACTCAAACCAAAAATGTTTTTCGGCCGTAAATGAATGCAACACGCGCAGATGTCCCGCGTTTCCTGCAGTCTCACATTGTGGCCGGGAAAATTTTTTTACCATGCATTCATTTTCGCACTTTTGGTTTTGGCGGTCGAAAGGGGGCTGGCTTCATGGGAATTTAACAGAAATTTGGCCGGTTTCAACAAACAGAGAAGAAACATGATTATGGACAATCGGAGTAGCACGAGAATTCCAGTGTGCGCTTGTCGGTTTTTGTGGCTATTTTCAAGCAATACACGGGAAAGCCGGAGATTTTTTCCAACCGTTTTTAAAAAGACAACGTTTTTAAAAAAACGCAACCGTCGAAACTGATTTTAAAAAAAATACAGCCAAAATTTTAGTAATAATGCATTATGTATTTTGCAAATTTCACGTACAAATTGACATTGGTACTTGTTTTCATTGGTTTTGAGACATGTTTAGTGTAAAAGCTTCCATTTAAAGTTTTCCATTATGCTATTGTGTAATAATCAGCCGTGAGATGCTAGTGTAGTATATAGGTAATATCCAGCTAATGTGCACCCACATAATTCTACAGTGTGAAACATCACTGACAATGGATAAGCCTTCTTTCATAATCTTTTCAAGTTCTGCCACTTATGTCTGACATAGGTATCTGTTTATGCTGCCCTATAACATTAATATTTGACTAATAGGTAAATTAACTTTTGAAAAAACGTTGTTAAAAAACCCTTCCCAAAACACAGACGTACCATGGATACTAGCCGCATTAAGTTCCAGCGAACCGTCACTTTATTACATCATATTTGCAACTTCAAATGTGGCACAAACGCAACTGGCACACTGCGAGGAGGCCCTAGCGAGTGGGCACAAAATTTCCGAACTTTTTACCATTTTAATTTTGATCGCTGCGGCAGCCTGTTGTCTGGTCATTTTCCCGTTGATAATCAGGGCAAATGAGAGGTTTTGGGATGATTTTGGAAGGTCGGTTTTATCGTTTTGTTTTTATAATTTAGGGGAATTCCGGCGGATTTCGGTGCGAAATCTTAAAGTGGGCAAGTGATAAGTAAAGTTTGAGGTGATAAGTGAAGTGCGGTCAACAGTCTAGTCAAATAGTGGCGCTGTGATTCCACAAAGCGCCATGTAGCTTCTGGCGGTTGGCACCTGGGGCCAGTTCCGGAAATGGAGAAGTGAGAAGTGAAATGGCAAATGCGAGGTGAATTGAGAAGTAAAATGGCAAAAGCGAAGAGAAATAGCTTTTTATTTTTATATTTTTACTCGCTTGTACCAATTCACTTCGCTTTTGACAATTTACATTTCACTTCTCAAAGTGCGGAACTGGCACCAGAATGATTAGGTACGATTTGCCGCGTGGCGCCACTCGAAATTAGCGCCGCCCGGCGCTAATGCCACAGTTTTTGGAGTCACTTTCTAGAGCCGGCGCCAACATACGATACAGCCTGAATTCAATCAACTCTGTTCGCAGATAACCTCCCCCAAATACCCCCCCCCCCAACAGACTACCACAACCACTTTCCACCCGCCTGACCATTCGCCGGGCGCTGCACAGCACTAAGGCCATGCTGCACACGGTGCTGCTGTACAGTTTGGACACGCTTTTCGGTGTATGGGGGAGCTGCGGTGCCGGAAAACGGAAGGCATTTATTTGGGGGGGGGGTGCGAATGTTTATACCGTATTTACTCGAAATAACCCTATCGAATTAACCCCCCCCCATTCGAAATACCCCCGTCATGAATACGAAAATTTCTGGCGAAATTTGTTAGTTACCTACCGTATTACCTCGAATTATCCCCCCTTGAATTAACCCCCCCCCCCCTCGAATTAACCCCCCCTCAAAATGGGCTGGGGAAATAATAACCCCCCCCCCCCTCGAAATACCCCCCCCCTTCGGAATGATGTACGTCATGTACATAATAAATACGTCATGTACGCAATGTACATGATGTATATTACTGTTAATTTGCATTGCAGCTACACATAGAGTAGTTTGTGTAGCTATCTACGTTTTTATGTCCAAATATATCCTGTTTGGACACATTTATTACCCATTTTGGGTACGCAAATGCCTACTATTTACTACGATCCTTACGAAAATTTCCGACGAAATAATAAACCCCCCCCCCCTCGAATAAACCCCCCCCCTCGAATTAACCCCCCCTCAAATTTTGCTGGCGAAATAATAAACCCCCATGGGGGTATTTCGAGGTAATACGGTATATGGAATTGTCAATATTCAATGAAAAATAAACGCCCGCTCGAATAACTCCCCCGCCAAAATTACTGGTCATCTTTTTGAAGAATACACGGCGTATAAACTAGCGGAAAACTGATAATTAGAATATGTATACACTTCCTAAGTTTCAACCGCGGCGCTGTGCGTTCACGCGGGGCTGGAAATCACTGACATTTTGCATTCCAATAAAATCAATGAAGGGGAACAATATCGGAGCAGATTGAACGGTAACTTCTTTTTTGGGGAGGGGGGGTATTTGTTGTAATTTTTTTGTCAGTCCCAGGTGGTGATCTGGAAAGAGTCACAGTTTTGGCGCCAAATGCAAAAAGCGCCATGACAGTATTACCGTATTTCTTCTAATAGAACGGCATACCTCCAATATAACGGCACCTCCAATATAACGGCAGGTTTTGGCATGTTTTTGCATTCATGAAAACAATAGAACGGCAGCCTCCAATTGAACGGCACCTCCAATATAACGGCAGGTAGGACTTATGTTGGGAGTGTGCCAAAACACAAAAATCAGTAGAAAATGTATGGTGAGAACATTCAAAGCATTCAAATAGCTGCTAAGTGTCAAATTGATGCTCTTACATTAAAATATTGCTCAAGCTTTAATCAAAATAAGGCTCATGTTCACGTGAGAAATGCGTGAAAAAATTGGTGAAAAAATAGAACGGCAGCCTCCAATAGAACGGCACCTCCAATAGAACGGCAGGTAAAAAAGTTGACGAAAAAAATAGAACGGCGCTCTTCTATTAGAAGAAATACGGTAGTCCAGCCTAGGTTACCACTGGTGAGACAGAAAAAAACGCCACATTGCTTATCGCTTTGGCGTTAGGAACTTTAGCTCTCTTCAGTAGCGCTTTTGGCGCTTGGCGCTATTTTACTGTGGCGCTATTGGCGCTTGCCGCCACACCCATGAAAAGCGGCATGGCGCTTTTGGCACTTGGTGCTATTTTTGTGCGGCACCACAAACAAAATGCCTGGCGCTGGCGCTAGCGCCAAATCAAAAAGCTCCACGGCTCTTGGCTCTTGCTCTGGTGCCATTGGCGCTTTGCGCTAGGGCTCGGAAAAGCGCCATGGCGCTTTTTCCATCAATAGCTGGGGTTCAAAAAGCGCTTTTGTCACATTGCGCCATTTTCCAATGGCGTCAGGAATAAAGCACAATGGCACTGTGCTTTTTGGCCGATTTTTCTTCTGGCACCATTGGCGCTTGACGCTGGGGTGCAGAAATGCGCCATGGCGCCAAGCGCCAAACCCTGGCGAGTTATTGATCACTAGTCATGTTCGCTTTGGTGCCAGCACAACGGCACTATTCATCACTACCGTATTACCTCGAAATACCCCCCAGGGGGTGATTGTTTCATAGTGCTCCCGAGAGGGGCGGCCAATGAAGCGTGCCAATGATTATTAAATCATGCGATTTCTGTAAAAAGATGAAAAAGTTCATCGATGTGAATATGTTAATGAATAACATTATAACAACGATCAATTTTGTTATCTTTTTATGAAACTCGCACGCGTTAACCATCGTTGGCACACTTCCAGCGGGAACCACGCGTGCAAGGTTTAAAGTAACCGGAGTATATAAACATTGCTCTCACGTGATTCCGACATACCTAGTTTAAACGTGTGTTCTGCACTACGCAGAACACAAACTGCAGCATTTGTTATGTACGTTCACTTTACACTCAGCCTGGGGGGGGGGTATTTCGAGGGGGGGTGATTGTTTCATAGTGGTCTCGAGAGGGGGGGGGGGGTCAAACGAGGGGGGGGGGTATTTCGAGGGGGGTATTTCGAGGAAACACGGTATATTGAAGCTTAAAAAAAAGCAAATAATTTATGCAAAAATCACTCGCAGATTCGGTCGCCGTTTTCGAACAGTGCCTGAAACTGATCACCCCCATGTTTTATCCAATCGTAATGATCATTTCCCATTCTGATTTGAGGGATGCATTTTTCACAATATTGAGCAAAATATTTCGCATTGACGCACCCTGTAAAAATCGTTCTTTAAATGTGGTGAACTCCGCTGTTGGTGACAAGGCGATTCATATTTATTTTGATCAGTATAAATTTTGAAATTTTGTTGGTGATTTTTTTTAAAGTAAATTGTTTGGGGTGTTGTGAAATAAACCTACCCTAGTGAGTGCACACTGACTCTGAAATTCGAATAATGAACAAAAACTTTTTCTCATAATTCATTTGCCTCTTCTAATGCTGCGATTACAGCTCGGGCGTAAAATTGACCAGCGTAAAATTGATTTTTGGGCGTAAAATTAATTACAGGTGAATGGATAAAGATATGGCATTGTCATTTCAGTCAAAGAAAACCACATGCAGATATTGCTTGTGTCCAAAGCTCATCAGTTTATTTTAATTGCACTAGAAGTTATGAATTTTGGCACAAATTTTTTTAATTTTACGCCACTTACAGCGCATAATTGACAAATTTGTGCTAAAATTCATAACTCCCGGTACGATTAAAATAAACTCATGAGCTTTATACACAAGAAACGTCTGCATCTAAGCTTTCTTTGACTGAAATAACAATGTCGTATCTTTATCCATTCATCTGTAATTAATTTTACGCCCAAAATCAATTTTACGCCCAGTCAATTTTACGCCCGAGCTGTAATCGCAGCATAAAGGATAATTTTGCGTTTACAGTTTATCGCATAACTTTTCAATCAATGTGTACAGAAATTCCTCACACACTTGACACCAGTAACATGAATTTTTACACTTCCCCAAAATACCCGCGTATTTTTTTGGGTGTTTAAATTTACGCTTATACTTACACTTTATTACGCTTTCCACTAAAATGGCGGCGAAGCTAAGTGAAGTATGTGGAAGACACTTCCTCGGAACTGCCACGACACTTCAAGCGCGTCCAGCCAGCCCCAGCGTTTCCCCATGCCATAGTTGTTAAAACGTATTTACTTTTACTCGATAAATACGTATACTCGAGTACAGCGTAAATACGTTTACGTTTTCCTCTGAAAAAAGTTTCAGTACTCGTTTTTACGTATACTTTTTGAAAGTACTGTCGCCCAGACGATAGGGCAAGTACGTACTTATTTATTTACTCTTTCATTTACCTTTATTTATTTACACTTTCATGCATGACCGCCTAGGTAGAACCCGCGAGATTAATGTTTCGCGAGATTGTGTGTAGGCCACGCATGCGCATTCAGTTTGTGTTGTGTTTTACATTTTCATTTGACTCGTTTCATTCGCTGCCCCGTGCGCTCATGAAATTGAGACAAAACCTTTTTTGATACATGTCGCTCGGCGACGGTACAGAAGCGCAACATCACATTTCAAGCGAACGTTTCTCTTTTCCATCCGGTCGCCCAGCACCTGTGGAGTCGACATTTGCTCGTCAATAGTCCACGTGCTGGTCTATAAAGTCAACATCTGCGCGACAGTGGTGAGACGGCACGTTGCTCTGCCACTGTGCGCGCAACATGGTGATCGTACGGTTAAACTGAAACGAACCCACGCAAATTCACCCGGGCGTCAAGCAGCGACCCTCGGCACGCGCAAGAAAATTCCCGGCTGCGCACCGGCACACGTAAAAATTTTTTCCGCATCAAAGCGGCGCGCAACGAAAGCGCAATGTCGGACGACGACACAGCCCCGTCGGGCTCGGGGCACGCGAACCCCCCAAAAATCACCACGCAAATCACGTTCACAGAACGCCAATTAACCGAGAAAATAAACGAATGGAGCGCCACGGGCAACAGATGGGCGCTATTGAACACGGGAAACACCCTGAATCAATACAGAGACGACACAATCACTGAGGCCAAAAAGAAATGGCCAAAATTCAATTCACCATGGAAGGACGCCACGGACACGATGGCCAGGAAAGTACTCAGAATGGCGGAAAGATACTTCAGCACAACAACGGACGACCGCATCACGATGGAAAACCCGGAGGCGGAGCAAGATGACGAAGCCGACATCGGCAGCACGCCACTAATCCAACCGGGGAGAAAACCACACACAGCATATGCGCAAACACCGCGACGAGATGTCAAAATGCAAAAACCATCCACAGAACTAACCGCCATAATGGACATGCTACAAGACATCAGGCAGGACCAAGGCCAAATGCAACAACAAATTGACCACCTGACAAACCAGAAACAACAGCAGAACGCAAATTCAACCGCAAGCCACACAATCAACCAACCACAATACCCAAACGACCCATGGTCATGGAAGACAGACGAGCGATTGGCGACATTGCCACACGGATCCATCCAGGGACGAATGATCACGTACATGGAACAGTACGCACTCTCACCCAACGATGGATTGCAGAAATTGAGCACACTAAAAGTCCCACAAGACAAAATGAGTGTAGGGCACGTTGCGTCGGCCGCGAGCAAGCAAATTAAATTTGACGGAGACCAGAAAAGCAGCACCGGCCCATTTAAATTTTGGCTGCACATGGTAATGCAACAGTCGATGGGCGTCCCGGAAAGCATGCAGCAACTTTTCTGGAACAGCGTGTTCATGCAATGTCTAACAGGAAAAGCTCAAGAAAATTACATGGGAATCCGCATCTCCAGACGCCACGACATTTTATATGTGGTAGACAAGCTGATCGAAATCTACAGACAGGAACACCAAGTGTACTCAGTAGCGGACTGGTACAATTTGAAGGCGGTGCAAGGAGAATCAGTGTCATCCCTGCACACACGCCTGAGCGCAGAATTTTACCACATAAGTGAAACCATGTCAGACGAGGACCGAGAACAAATGATCGGAGACAAACTATTCTCCGAGGTTCCAAAATTAGTGCCATCATCATGCTGGTACATGTGGCGGACCAGATGGATGGACAAAGCATGCACACTAAGCAGAGCGGTGACGCAGATGGACGCCGCCCGAATCGAAGTGGAAAGAATGCGCGCGCAACGCAAAGAGGAACAAAGCCAGAGGAGCCGACAGCGATACGGCTGGAACAGAAACTGGCAAGGAGAGCGGCGCAGCACAGACCAAAAGTGGCAATCAGAGCAGAAAGTCTACAGCTCGACAGGGGACGAGAACCAAGACGCAGCTCGCGCCACAATGGACCCGAAAGATTACAAAGGCTCATGGTGCACATACTACTTGCACAGAAACCCCATGATGCATCACCCCAGCAAATGCTTTATCAACCCAGCATCACCAGAGTTCAAGCCAGATCACGCGCGAACCATCAGACAAAACAACGAAAGACAAGGGAAAACCGATGAAAAAGCCAAACAGATTATGGCCCGCAAATGCGCGGAACTCGGAATTCCCATGAATGAAGAACCCGAGGTGGTGAGCCGATACACAACGGAAACAGGAGACGAAAAGTTGTCCGACATCGAAAGTGATGAAGACTGGGGAGACGTAGAAGATTGGGTGCCAGGAATCGCAAGCACAAAAACAGAAGAGGTTGCATACAGCAACCTAACAGCCAACCCAGACCCGATAGCCACGATAGAAATACACGGGATCCCGGTTAGAGGACATATAGACACAGGCTGCAACATCGGCCTATTCATCGAAGACACCACATTAGAGGCTGTCTGGGCAGAAGCGGGATTAAACCCAAACACGGAACGGCAGAAATTCCGCCCATACACGGGCAGCCACATCCGCACATCAGGCAACATCATCAAAGGCGAGTGGCTGCGAATCTATGACATCACAGTGACACATAAAACACCGGACGGCATTCACCGCAAAGACACATTACCAGCAGTGGTAAAACTGGCAGAGTTTTTGCCACCGGCAGACCCACTACTAATTGGGCGAGCCGCAATTTGGGGCAACCTGCAGATAGTACAGACAGCCCACCAGGAATTGGAAAGGCTATCACAGGAATTCGCTGGAACCACAGAAGTGCGGAAAACAGAGGCCGAGAACACAGCATTTTGCACAGCAAACGTGCACACGGTACAGAATGTCACTATTTTGGCCGGACAGCAGTACCAAATCAAGGTCGGACTTGACAAACAAACAGTATTGCCAACACACGCAGAAGACGGCTCGCGGGTAGCATACGCAATTGACCCATTTGTCAGAGACCAAAATGGAGTACTCACAGAACTAATTCCAGGAATCTCGTGTGATGCGATTCTCCGCACATCAAGTGAATGGTTGGCGGAAGCAGACTTTCCATTGTACGTCACAAACACCACGGGGCGCGACCAACACATCCCGGCGTATACAAAAATCGCAGAAGTCTTTACCGCGACAAAAGCCCTAGTGACAGACGAGTCAGAACAAGAAACAGCGCAGGGAACCAAGGAGTTACCCACGCCACCACCACCAGCACAGAACACCCCTGCAGAAAGGGAGTTGACAGAAGCTGAGCAACGCCAAAGCGACGAAATTTGGGCGCGATTCCCGAAAAACAGCCAAAATGCACTCCCCGAAAAACTGAAAGAACGATTCAAAAACCTATTAGGTCAGCAAGAGGGTTTATTCAGCCTCAGCGAGTATGACATAGGAGAAACACAAGTCACCGAGCACATCATCGAACTAATACCAGGCGCCGAACCAATAAAGTGCGCAGCTCGATTCGAAACACCACCCAAAAGGGCATTCGTGTGGAAAACAATTGACGAAATGCTGAAGAAAAAACTAATTGTGCCATCAGCATCGCCATGGGCATTCCCACTAGTCATTGTCCCAAAAGGGAAATCAGACTACCGGCTGTGTTTAGATTTTCGAAAACTAAACGATGTCACAGTGCGCGATGCATACCCCCTCCCGCGCATATCAGACATGTTCCAGCAAATGAGCGGGCGGGAAATATTTTCAACAATGGACGCCAGTTTCGGGTATTACAATGTCACCATTTCAGACCCGGCAACTAGGGACATGGTGTCGTTTGTATGCAGCAAAGGGCAGTACAGCTACACCCGCATGCCGCTAGGCTTAAAAAACGCGGGGGCGAGTTTTCAAAGGCTCATGGATTGCGTAATAACGGGATTAAACCGCGAACCAGAACGCCCGGCATTTTTTGCCTACATTGACGATTGTTTAGTGGCCAGCAATGAGCCAGAAGAACACCTGCAGCACCTGATCCAGCTATTCCACAGACTCAAATGGGCAGGAATCAGGCTGAAACCCGAGAAATGTCATTTCTTTTGCACAGAAGTCAAGTTCCTCGGGTTCGAACTCAGCAAAAATGGCATCGCGCCAAAACGGAGCAATATCGCGGCAATCTTGGAAATGGCAACGCCAACAACGAAACAAGAAATAAAAACATTCCTAGGAAAAGCGGGCTACTTCAGCCAACATATCCCAGGATTCCACCGAATGGCCGCACCACTAAACGAAATGGCAAAAGGGAAATACCGAGTCAAAGGAAACGATCCAATACCCGCACACAGCAACTGGACCACAGAAGCCAGGAACGCTTACGAAACATTGAAACAGAAACTGAGCAAAGCACCAGTACTCGCGCACCCAGACAGGTCCAAGGAGTATTACTTGTACACTGACGCTTGTGACATTGGCTTAGGGGCGGTACTGATGCAAAAAGACAGCAAAAACCCGGAGCAACTCAGACCTGTCTCATTCATATCCAAAAGATTATCCACAACACACAAAAATTGGTCAACCATCGAGAAAGAAGCATTGGCTTGCACGTGGGCGTTGGACAGACTGGGTGACTACATAGATGGGCAAAAAGTGATTCTACGGACAGACCACAAAGCATTAGTCAATGCACTGATAAAACCAGCCCACGGAAAAATCGAGCGATGGACACACCGGTGGGCAATGAGATTGTCACTCAAAGACTTGTCCATAGAATATTGCCCAGGAGAGCAAAACGTAGTGGCAGACGCACTCAGCAGAAACCCAATTGATGATTTGGACACTGCAGCGTTTCAAAGGGCAAGCGAAAGCATCAGAATACCAATAGAGGAATTATGCCCGCACATGTCCCGCTGCACCCAGTCACCAGTAAACTGGGAGAAAGAACAAAGCAAAGATTTGGAGTGCACGCAATTAAGGGAGAAAATACGAAACAACAAAATCAACACAGCGCAGTATATGATTGTCAAAGACACAATATACTACGCAGGACCACAAGGCCCACAACCACTGGCACCACAGCACATGCGCAAGTGGATTCTGAACAACGCACATGCAGGCCTCCTGGGCACGCACGGGGGGGCTGAGAGAGTAGTGCAGCAGATCAGCCGGGCGGCAGCCTGGCCGCGAATGCGGCAAGACGCTGAGGAATGGGTCAAAAAATGCCACGTTTGCAAAATCACCAAAGACGGTCAGCGCAAGGGGTTTAGCCCACTTTTTCCCGTCAGTCCAGGAACACAGCCATGGCAGAAAGTAGCCGTCGACACCACACCAATGCCAGAATACAATGGACACAAACACCTGCTAGTAGCGGCAGATTATCTGACAAGGGCAGTCGCACTGGCACCATTACGGCAGTTAACGGGAAAAGCAGTAACCCAGGCACTAGAGAAACATGTCATTCACCGGTTCGGACCACCAATGGAACTAGTCAGTGACAACGGACCAGAATTTGCAAACAAAGACATAAAACAACTAGCCCAAAAATGGGGATTTCAACAGCGAACCACCACACCCTATCACTCACAATCCAATGGCCTAGCAGAAAGGGCCATACGGAGTATTGAGCAATTAACACGACAGTGGGCGCATCAAAACGCTGAATCTCGAAATTGGCCCGCGGCGCTACCAGAGATATCCCTACGCATGAACGTCGCGTACAACAGAGATATCGCGCATGCACCATTCGAACTGTTGTTTGGCTACATGCCAAATCTTCTCAACGGAGATAGTACGGGAAAAAATACACACAGTGAAGAGGCCCAACAAGGCCCACCCAGCAGCAACACAAGGCTGCAAACAACGTTGAGAGCACTAATGACAAAAATCCCCACTGCGGCGCAGCGACAGGGGCAATTACAGCAACTTTGGCAGCAAGCCAAAACTCAGTTGAAAAATGCGCAAGCCCGATATAAGCAAGCGCATGACAAAAAATCAGGGAAACAATTGCAAGTAGGGGATAACGTCTACAGAGACACAAAGTGGGGCATGTCCACAGAGCAAAAAATTCAACCTCTGCGGACAGGGCCGTATACAATTATCGGAATGGATAAATCCATCGCGCTTTTGGATATGGGAGATCATATCCAAAGAGCACCGGTGGACACACTGACATTTGCAAATGAAATTGGAACCGAGCCAAAAATAATAAAAAATAATAAAAAAAGCGGCGATCCGCAAAAAAGTCCAAACACGCAGCAGAGCGGCATGGACTCGAACAACAACACTAAAGCCACTGGCGAGCAAGAGGGTGCCCGCAAGCGCCCGCCAACGTCGGCGTCGACCCGCGTACCACCCGGACAACAGCCGCTAAACTCACAACTGCCCCGGCCAGCGGCGCGGCAGCAACACGAGCGAGTACAATGGGTGGGTTGCGTGCGACATGTGCAAACGACATCGCACAGTCTAGAATCAACACACATGAACCCCCCCAAAACTCAGACTGCACCACCCGAACCACAAGGCGCCGCCCAAGCACAACTGACGCAGATCGTCGCAGACGCTAACAGGGGCACCGTGCGGTCAGAGGTGCGCATCCCGCACCGCCGAGCTGCGACAGCACCGAAAAAATCAGGTGGGACCATCTCACGTTTGGGAAATGGTCAGGAAGTAGAGGCGTTGGCACACGGCCAAATTATCACCCACTCAGACACGCACGAGTCGGGGGCCGAACATTTGGGGCCGCCCGAAAACGCCGACCGCAGGGCCGCGGCCACGCCGGCGAACGACAACAAAAGTAAGCCAAAATGTCGCATAATTTGGAATAGCACATATAAAAAAACGCAAATCGCAACCACCGCAGAATCGCATATAACAGCGGGCCGGTCCACATCGCTACTGCCGACGCCGAAGCACCCCCCCCTGGAGGTTGTCAACAGCGACGTAGCGGACCTCAAGAATTGCGTCACGCTGCTGTCATCGGCGCTCCAGAATCTGACGCTAAACCCACAAGAAGCTGTGCCGATGCTAAGGTATGGGTCGGGAAAAACGACAGGGGAATTTACCGGAAATACGCTGAAAAAATACACGAATATTCACCCAACGTTCAGGTGGTCCCTGAACACCGAGCACCGCATGCGCAGCGAGCGCGACACCCTGCGCACCCAAGTCGCACAGCATCAGAACGAGCTGCAAGGGGCGCGCAGCGAAGCGGCGGCCGCTCGCCGCCAGGCGGACGCGTTAGCAGCCAAATTTGCGTCGATGAAAAACACGCCAGCACCCCCACAGCCAGCTCCGCCCCCAGCACCGAAACCGAAACCGCGCTCCGCACCGGCACCGAACCCTAACGTCGACCCAGAGCCGGCGCTCGACTATGGCGGGCTCAGCGACGAGGATCTGTTACCCGCCAGCCCGCCGCCCAAGGTACAGCGGGACGGAAACATGCCCTTTTTTCCGTTCACGCGGCTGCACCCCATGTTGTCGCCACTGCAGCCGCGCGGCGGCCGCAAAGTACAGCGGCGCGAAGCGACGCCGCTTGGAGACAGTTCAGGAGAAGAAAATGCGCCGGCGGACATCCCCACCACCAGTTTCAAAAAACCGCGGCTATCCAAGAAAAAGTAAGCATCGTTTTGAGGGTTTTGGCGGCAGAGGAAATTTGATTTGGAGATTTTGATTTTGGAAATTTTCGTTTGCGGCAGTTTGGAAGTTTTTTGTAAATTTGGATTGTAATTTTTCACTCTTTTTTGATTTACTTACAGCGATACGTCTTTCACTTATTTATTTTTTACGGGTTCAAGCATTCTAAAGGGTATTTTTTTTATTTATTCACATTTTTAAACGGGTACAGTGTGAAACGGTTTTTTTCTGCCCCTCCACGTGGCATGGGGGGGGGGTGTCGCCCAGACGATAGGGCAAGTACGTACTTATTTATTTACTCTTTCATTTACCTTTATTTATTTACACTTTCATGCATGACCGCCTAGGTAGAACCCGCGAGATTAATGTTTCGCGAGATTGTGTGTAGGCCACGCATGCGCATTCAGTTTGTGTTGTGTTTTACATTTTCATTTGACTCGTTTCATTCGCTGCCCCGTGCGCTCATGAAATTGAGACAAAACCTTTTTTGATACATGTCGCTCGGCGACGGTACAGAAGCGCAACATCACATTTCAAGCGAACGTTTCTCTTTTCCATCCGGTCGCCCAGCACCTGTGGAGTCGACATTTGCTCGTCGATAGTCCACGTGCTGGTCTATAAAGTCAACATCTGCGCGACAGTGGTGAGACGGCACGTTGCTCTGCCACTGTGCGCGCAACAGTACTCGAGTACAGAAAACGTATTTCAGATCGTCTTTTATATAGATTTTTAAAGGCATGGAAGGGAAAACAATATCTTAAAAATATGGAAAACAAGTCGAAAATGGGTATAGAAGCAAATATATAGTCAAAAATTGTGTGAAATAGGCAAAAAGTTACGAAAATTTGTCATTTTGAGCGAAAATTTTGACGACATTTCTCAAAAGTACACACGTTTACGTTTTCTGATGGGAGAAGTTCGTTTACTCATGAGTAAAAGTAAAAAAATAACTTACCACTTAATACATTTCTTGTCACTTACTTCGGAATCGGTACTAGGGCGGACTCGGAATCGGTACTCAATCGATTCATACATTTACCGCCCGCGCAGTTCGAAAAATTTCTGGGCGGAATTGTAGGTCGTCAACAATCGATGGCATTTTTCCGAAAAAATGAACGTTGTGAAAAATGAAAAAATGAACGCAAAAAATTGTTTTCCATATTTCAGTATTACTCACGCGGCATGGCCGGAAAATTTTCATAATTTTTATCGAATTACCTAGTTAATCAAAATCAAAAATATAATGTATACATTCTTCCAAATTTTATTTACCTAAACAATTTTCACAAGAAGGTTTATTCCCTCTGAATGTTTGAGAAAGCGTCAAAATTAGTGATGTAAAAGCGCCAAAAAAATGGTACCAAACGATATGGCGCGGCCGCGCGGCGCCTTTTTGCGCCTTAAAATGGCGCCAACGCCATTCCATCTAGGGTGTCAACAAAAACTTTTTGGCGGAAAACGGAAACGGAAACGGAAAATTTTTTGCACTAGCCGGAAAACGGAAACGGAAAAAAATTTGCATTTGCCGGAAAACGGAAAAATGAAAGGCCGGAAAACGGAAACGGTAAAATTTACTGAAATTATGCTGGAAACGGAAAAACTTTGCTGAAATGTTGCCGGAAACGGAAAAAATTTCCAGAAATTTACCCGGAAATAAAATTTTTTGCAGAAATCTTGCTAGAAATAGAAAAAATTCACATAATTGAGAACCTGCATGCATGTTTACCAGTTTGGCTGAAACAGAAAACAGAAAATTGAGCTGGAAAATGAAAAAAAGTTGGCAAAACAGACAATTGAGTCGGAAAACGGAAAAAAGACGGAAAAACTGAAAATTTAGCTGGAAAACGGAAAATGGGCCGGAAAAACGGAAACGGTAAAAAATTTAGCAGCCGGAAAACGGAAACGGAAACGGAAAAAAATATGCCTGCGGAAAGCGGAAACGGAAAACAGAAAACGGAAAGTTGACACCCTAATTCCATCACTACTAAAAATCCACACATCTGACAACTTTTCCGCCGCTGAAAAACGGTTTGCGATGAGTAAATGGAAAGACGCGGCAATTTTTGTTATGCAGGTAAATTTCGAAGTGCCAAAAATATGCATCATGCTGAAAAATTGACTATAAAACAAACATGTTACAACACACGGTGGCATTGATTCAGTCTGTTTTATTAGGTATTTAAGTTGCACTTTTGATGAAATTTAAGTAAAATTTCACCATTTTATTGATCAGCATTGCACATTTTTGGTCAGTTTTCCTGAGAAAATTGTGGACCAATTTCGCAGGTAGACAAGTGACAAGAAAAGTGATAAGTGAACCTACGAATTTGTATTTTCAGTAACAAATCTATATTAGTTGACACGTCTGTTTTCTTGCCACGAGACATTTTTTTATACCACCCAAAACTTTTTCTTTTTTTCTTGTCACTTGCCCACTTGCGCAATTGAAACTCTTGCAAACTGTAGGTATTTTTAATGGCTCTGCACACGCTTGTTTTTGCTGCCAGTAAATTCAAAATTTAGTAAACTCATAAATCAATTTTGAATGTCATTTGAGTTTACTGGAATTGAATGTTCGTCAACTACAAATACCTTTGCGTTTCTGTACCGTAAAAAAAACTATTTAAAAAAACTCATTCCAGTCGACTTAAACGCGTTCAAGGCTGATTTAAGACTTAACAAATTTTTTAAAATTTTCATCATCGAAGAGCGTGCAGTGCAGCGACACTGGAATTTTCCTTTTGCAATTGCCATTTTGGATGACCCTTGACTAGTGATGGAAAAAGCGCCAGGACTTTGGCGCCAAGCACCAAAAGTGCCATGGCGCTTTTCAAAGTCCAGCGCCAAGCGCCAATGGCGCCACAGCAAAAAGGCGCCAAGCGCCATAAGCGCCATGGCGTTTTTTGCTTTGGCGCTAGCGCCAGGCGCCAGCGCCATGGCGCTTTTCCATCACTACCCTTGACTAATCTCTTATTTCTATTCTACATTTTATATCGCCTGAAAGATCTGTGTATCGGGTCGTGTGTTTTTAAATTTCATTTTTCGATTTGAATGTTATTGTGACATATTTAAATCCTTTTCTATTCGTTTACCGCAGCGAACGATCGAACGAAATTTGGCCGCCATTTCATAAATTTTACATAAATAATTAATCAATCGGCATAATGAATTTTAGCATTTGCATTCTTTTTATTGCATTGTTTTGTTGTGAAATCAACTCCATACCTGTAAATACGAATGAGGCATTAGCAAAGGTTAGTCGACGGGTTAATTCTGTTGTAAACTTCTGCCAACAAAAATATACTGGTGGCAGTCCCGCACCCTGTGAAGTGTCAAATGTCATGTAAAATTTGTCAAAAGTCACGCAAAATCTCAAAAGTTCGGTAACAAAACCCTTTATTTTTAGTTTTCTATATTTATTTTTATATTTTTATTCAGATGGGATATGGTAGCATAAACAAACATAAATGTGACTATAAACAAGGCAATGACTCCACCAGAAAATACATAGCTTGATTGCCACATTCCCAAACCAAATTCACATCCCAATCACCATTTTGATGTTTAGCAAAACCCATTTCAAACCCACTCGCAGGAGTATCTCGAACGTTTTGGGTATTTCACTGGGCTTCCTGAGGCGCGCGCCAACGTGGATTTGGCACCAGAGGATCTGCAAAATGCTGAAATTTCACTGGCATTGTCGTTGGTTTATCGTTTTGCGTTCAGTTTCGGTTGAGTGGATTAGTTGACTAGTGGCATTCCCGGACCCTGTAAAATGTCATGCAAAGTGAAAAGTCACGTAAAATGTCAAATTTTATTTTTATATTTGTACTGGTTGTTTGACATTTCACATGACTTTTGACACTTAGCATGACCTTTGAAATAACACAGGACATCTTACAGAGTCAAGGAGAGGCCACTGAAACGTGTTCGAAACCCACCAGCACATAGTTCATCCAACACAATTTTTTGCACTTTTTTCACAGCCAATTCCAACTGCTGAACAACTTGCCAGTGACCGGAAAGTTGGATGAAGAAACTATGAAACTCATGGGGAGGCCCCGATGCGGCGTGCAGGATATCAGACCGCTGGGAAAAATTGCTAGTTAGTGTACCTTATAGCGTGGGAAAGTGATCTAAGGGGTGCACTGATACGCACATCTGCCCGTTACGCACATTTGCCCGTTTTTTTCACTTGACACTTTTTCAAGTGATTTTCAGATATGAGTGAAGTGAAAAAAGTTCACTAATATCATTGCGCAACTTTTTTTCACTTTACTCATATCTGAAAATCACTTGAAAAAATATCAAGTGAAAAAAACGAGCAAATGTGCGTAACGGGCAGATGTGCGTATCAGGCATGTCCCATCTAAGGTGCGTGAAAGCTTTTTCGCCAATGGCGCAAAATGTAATTAATTACCACGGAGCGCAAAAAGCTCCATGACGTTTTTATAGGGCTGGCGCTGGCGCCAAGCACCATGACGTTAGCGCCACGTCTTAGGCTACAATAAATTTACTCGCAATAGGATGGAATGGGGTATTCCACGATTTGTCACATTTCGCAAGATAGATATCTTTTTCGTTGCTTAGAAATTACACTCGACAGCCAAACGCACTTTTCCAGGCGACTACAAATGGAACAAAAACACGCTCACCTGGTCGCTACAAAAACACACGCAGCACATGGACGAAGGCGCGGCCAGGTAAAAAAATGCAAAAAAATCAAAACGCCACAAATCCGAACCCACAAAATTTCCCTAACCACTCGACCACAGGTTGGCAATGCGCGAGGCGTTGGAAACATGGCGCAGCCACATCCCAACAGGCATGAACTTCATAGAATTCCCCCCAGATGCTGATGTTGACATGTCAGTTCAGTTTGGGGTGCAAAATCACGGAGACATGTATCCATTTGATGGCAAAGGAATGACATTGGCGCATGCTATGTACCCCCCCAGTGGGCAGATACATTTTGATGATGATGAAAAGTGGGTGTATAGGGATGAGAAATTGTTTGAGAGTGATAAGGAGAGTGTGGATTTGCTGCAGGTGGCTTATTTTTGTTTTTGATATGATTATTGATTGTGTGTGGGGTCCAATTAGCAACTAATTGAGCACCCTGTGAAGTAGCAAGAAAAATACATTTAGGAAACGTTTTTAGGCAAATGTGCTAGGCTAGTGAAAGTAAATTTACATTCATTACCTATAGGTATCTCACAACTTTTTCCAGAGCTTTTCTTTCTCTTGACAAGGTATCATTCAAATTCATTCCTAATTTGGGAACCCCCTTGGAGACCCCCCAACCCCACACTGTAACCAATCTTTAACCCAAGGTGGCAATTCATGAATTTGGCCATGCACTGGGTCTGGGCCACTCAAGGCACCAGGATGCAGTAATGGCACCATTTTATCCTGAGGTATCTTTAACTGATGGATTTTACAAAGCACCACAGTTGGCACCTGATGATATAAAAGAGATAAATAGCCTCTATGGTTGGTTTGAATTCAGTTTGCAGAACGCTTTCTACACAAACGTAAACTGGAGTGACTGGTTGCCATATAATTGTCCAGAATGAAACAGTCCAATAATATGTCAATGCGCACCAAGTTACCTAAATGCGTCACGGAAAATTGGCACTGATCCAAAGAAACGTGATGTAAACAGTTTAACCTCGCTTAAGGAATCGGAATGGAAAAAAATAAATGGAATCCATCCGATGATTTTCGAATTCTAGACATAAGTATCTGTACCTAACTGGTACAAAATTGTAAAGCAGTAGGTCAGTCGATCTATTTTCAAACCCACAAAAATACAACTAAACAGGCAGCGAAGGCAGGAACAGAAAAGAAGTGGCCCCAATAACCTTTATACCGCCAGTGGAATCGACTACAACAATGTCAACTACTACCACGTCAACTCAAAAATCAAGTACAACCAAAATTGATGTGGCACTTGGCGATGATCCAAGTATGGGCTGCCCTTTGTACATCGATGCAGCAGTTTACTGTGAGTTTCCTTCCTAGAGCCAATCTCGCACTTGAAAGAGTGCACCAGATGGCAGTCCCAAGCCCTGTAAAGTGTAAAGTAAAGTGTCAAATGTAAAGTCAAATGCAAGGTAAACTGTCAATGGTCATGCAAAGTTCAGTAATAAAATATTTTTTGTTTTGTTTTGATTGACACTTTACTTTGCATTTGACTTTAGATTTGACACTTTACTTTACACTTTACAGGGCTTGGGACTGCCCCCAGGTGCCCCGCACCCTTTGAAGTGTAAAATGTCATACAAATTTGTCAACTATCATGCAATATGTTTAAAGATCAGTAATAAACTTTTTTTAAATTTAAATTGATATTTTACATTCGACATCTACATACTCTGAATATTTTGAATATAGGAACTTTTCAGTTCTCAGAGCACTTTGCAGTCTAACCCGCAAGTCAATAACTTACAATAAAAGTGGTAAAAAGGTGATGTCAAGGTTAGGGATGGAAAAAAAGCGCTTTTTTTTAACGGCCCCGCTTTTTTTTAAAAAAAAGCGCTTTTTTTTAAAAAAACGCGCTTTTTTCGCTTTTTTTTAAAAAATGTCGGGACGTTCGCTAAAAAGCTCCCAAATATGGCTCTGTATCAATATATACAGGTATATCAGACAAGTGGCAGTACTTGTGATGATATATAGCCATAGAATGGCTGTGTAGCCATAGGATAGCATTATAAGTGGCGATTTCTGCCAAAAAAATACTTTTAATTTTGAATCATTATGTATATCTCCCTTTGTGAATGTTTCGCGACTTCAAGTGAAGTGAGGCATGAAATAGTGCTTATAAATAAGGCCATAAGAGAAGGCTAATACATTGAGAGTAATGTTTTACACTGTAGAAGTATGTGGTAGGACACTGGCTGGATATTCTATGCTACACTAACATATCACTACTTATTATTACATGATAGCATACAGGAATAGAAGCAATGGAACTAAAAATGCCACAAAACTGATGAAAACAACCACCAGTGGTAATGTGAATGTGAAATCGCGCGCTTGCGCGCGAAAAATAGGAAAATACCTAGTGCATAAGTACTGAAAATTTTTGCCAGCGCTCTTTTTTAAAAAAAAGCGCTGGGACCCTTGCGCTTTTTTTTAAAAAAAAGCGGCGTTTTTTTTAAAAAAAGCGCTTGAAAAAAAGCGCTGGCCATCCCTAGTCAAGGTTGTATGTGAGTGACAAGTAAACATTCAAGTTCATGGTTACTCAAAATTCCACTTAAATTATACCATCTTTCTTGTCAATTGTCTACATGTGGAATTGGGTCCTGCTCCCTGGTTCCACTCCCACACCAAGTAAAATGTCATGCAAAGTGTCAAAAGTTATGTGAAATGCCCTGGAAAACGTCACTGGAAAACTTTTTTTTACTGGACATTTTACATTCTTGATGACATTTCACATGTCTTTTGACACTTTGCACGACATTTTACAGGATTTGGCAGTGACACTTGAACAATAATTACCGTATTTCCTCGAAATACCCCCCCTCAAAATGGACACTATGAACTTATAAACCCCCCCTCGAAATACCCCCCCCAAATTTAGTGTATAGAGAACGTAAATGACAAAGGCTGTGGTTTGTCATCCCGACAATGCAGAACACGCGTTAAAAACGATGACTCTGTTATGTGAGAACAGTGTTTGTACGTCTACACACTTATAAATGTCTTTAGAGTCTTATAAATGGCGATTTTTGTTGCATTTTTCGACGTCTGCGTACGTTTCAGAGTACATTTTAGTACTGGGATTTCAAAAAATTTCTGGCGAAATAATAAACCCCCCCTCGAAATACCCCCCCCCCCTCGTTTAACCCCCCCTCAAAATTCTCACTCTGAAACAATAAACCCCCCGGGGGTATTTCGAGGAAATACGGTACATGATTTTGCAGAAAAAAATCCATCGAAAATCTTTTTCTCAACCCAGCCGTCTCAACATCACAATCGTTCATTTTCGCTGACAAATTCGTGTGGGACTTTGATGGAAATGGGCAGCTATCAAACAAAAGGCTTATAACCGAGGCATTTCCCAATGGGCCAGAAAAAGTGACTGCAGCTTCAAGCACCCCCTGGAACCAATTCACTACGTTGATAAATGGTGGGTTGGATCTATGCCGCATCTGCTCGAATAGACCCCCCCTAGGGTTGGAAAAAAATAAATTTTTTTAAACGCCTTGATTTTTTCTTAAATCGCTCAAAATGGGGGTACAGAGAAAAAATATATGTAAATATGTTAAGTGTCAGACAATGTATTGTTATGTCTATTGTGGTCATATTATGACTGTGGAGTCATGGGATAGCAATATAAGCAGTGATTTCTTTCAAAAATATCCATTTTACGTCGACTTATTACGTATATCGCCTTTTGTCAAACGTTCGTGACTTCAAGTGAAGTTCAGCATGGAATAGTGCTTAAATAAGGTTGTAAGAGAAGACTAATACATCGACAGTGATGTTACACACTGTATAAGTATGTGGGAGCACATTGGTTTGATATTATACACTACACTAGCATATCACAGCTTATTATTACATGGTAACATGAATAAATGGAAGATTTTACACTAAAAATGCCCCAAAACCCCTGAAAACATCACAAATGGTAATATGCACGAGAAATTGCGCGCTTGCGCGCAAAAAAAATGCAAAATACCTAGTGCAAGTCTACCAGAAATTTTGCCTTTTGATTTTTTTAAATTAAAATCAGTTTCCACCCTTTGATATTTTATTTAAAAAATCAGATTTTTAAAAAAAAGATCAGTTGAAAAAATCAAGTGCCAACCCTACCCCCCCCAGCCCGTTAGACGAGTGAGGAAAAAAATAGTCCCCCCACTTATGCATAAATATGATAATTGATTGATGGGTCCAATTTGATGAAAAATCGTCATTTTGTGAATAGAGCATGTTTTTAGTGAAATGAGTTTATAGAAAGTTGTTTGAAAATTGGGATGAGATAATAATTCTCCCTTGAATAGTCCTCTCTCAAAAAAGTCTGACGAAAAATTAATTCACAAGAGGAAGTTGGGGAAGTTATTCAAAGGGGGCATATTAAGAGGAAAGTTATATAAAGAAACAGACTTCTCACATATAACATTACAATGAATCTTATTTCTCTTAGATTTTTATCCATAATTTAACCAGCATTACTCCGCACACAGAAAGACAAGTGTACAACTTCTACTTGGATCCGAATTCCGGGCGTGCGGAACTGAAATCGGGTCCCGCGGAACTTCCGAAAGATGTCCCGTTCGAGCCGCGCGCCGCGTGCATCAGACACGATGGGAATCAACTTCTCATACAGGTGAGATACCGTATTTCTTCTAATGTTAACTAGAGTGAGATTCACCCACAAAAACTGGGCTACCGTATTTCTTCTAATACAACGGCATACCTCCAATAGAACGGCAGGTTTTAACACGTTTTTGCGGCCACGAAAACAATAGAACGGCAGGTAGAAATTATGTTGGGAGTGTGTACCAAAACACAAAAATAAAAAAAATTTGAATGAAAGAGAACGTTCTAAGCATTTAAATAGATATTAAATGTCAATTTGATGCACTGATATTAAAATATTGCTCGCACTTCATTAAAAAAAGGCATGAATGTTCAAATGAGAAATGCGTGAAAAAATTGGTGAAAAAATGCAATGGCACCTCCAATAGAACGGCAGGTAAAAGTTGACGGGAAAATCAGAACGGCGCTTTTCTATTAGAAGAAATACGGTAACGCCGTTGGAAAGTTTGGAAAATGGTGAAAAATGTGCGGGACCGATTCCAGATGGCTTTCCCGTGTTTCCAACTTTCAAACTTTCTGGGTTTATCGACTTTCGAAGTGTCACCACAAGTATATAAACCCCATCCCAGCTAACGCAGGACACCCAACTGGCCAGCTATGACGAGGGGCGGAACATGGCCACTTTCGTGGGCCCCCTGGGGGTGTACATGGACCAGTTCCCCACTGACGCCACCGCGTGTTTACCGCAAATTGGGGGACCCCCCGGGAATATGATCGTTTTTGCGCCTGGAAGGTTGGTGTATATTCTACCGTATTTCCTTGAAATACCCACAGGGGGCTATTTTTTTGCCAGCTGACTCAAACTTGGGAGTATTTCAAAGGGGAGGGTTAATTCGAAGGCAATTATTTTCGATCAACATTTTCATCATGGCAAATTCAAACATAAATATAGGTAATTAATGTCCACATTTCAAAGCAAAATGTATGAATTGTTACACAACTCACTCAATGTATAGCTGCGATGCAAATTGGCAGCCAAAAATACAGCACGTTTTCACTTCTCATACAGGTATTATCTGTACGATTCGAGCAAACAAATAGTATTGGACGGGTACCCGAGACCGTTGTCGAATTTTATGAGATGTTGAATGTATTATTTTAATTTTATTTTTTATTTTTTTACGTTTTCTTGTTTTGTTGATGAATATTGTTTTTATATTGTATTGTTATTATAATTACACTGCCCGAGTTCATTTATCTAAATGTATAAATTATTTCCAAAAACCAAGATTGAGCATTTCCGTGCAAGCAAAAATATTCTTATCATCAGGGACGGAATTTAATTTGCCCGACGCGTTCTTTGGGAAACACAAACTATTAAGTCAAAAATCTGTGCATTTCTCAACAGTGTATTGTATTCTTCCAGGGAGAAACACGCCGCGAAAAATGTCACGTAAAATGTCAATCGTCAAAGACATTTGTCAATACAAACGTAGGTCCATGGTAAAATTTCCTCTTGCATTTTACGGGAGATCAATTCACATTTACAATTTTACCTGACATTTTACAGCACGATATTTTCCAGCACTAATTTCCGATCAAACGAACGGGTCGCGCCCAGCAAGAAATTGTCGGGCAATTTAAAAATCCCCCACAAACCGAACAAAAAATCAAAAATCGAAATAATTCAAACTCGCAGGGACCAGGGGTCACTTTCTCTTCGCCTTGGCTTGTTTCTTCACTTGCGCCCGCCGAATTCTCGCATAAAATTCATCATCGTCATCTTCAAATTCGATAGTGGGCGACTGAAAAATTTCAAGTTTGAAAGGGTTGAAGGGAACCGGGTTTTTTAGGTTCGAGATTGGGAATTTTAAAGCTTGGATTTGGGATTGGCAGGGGTATCTTGAATTTTGACCCTCCGAGTGGTTGGATAGATAGCAAATCGCTCCTCCGGAGGGATAGATAGCTGAAAAATTTTCTGGGGGGGTTGGGGGGTTTGGGGGGGGGTTGCGGTGGTTCGATATATAGGCTTTTTCGGGGCATAGAACGAAGAAAAGGGAGAAAAATCGCTAAAAGTAGGTGTAAAATAGCTCAAAACGGGTATACAAGAGCATATAGTACTTAAAATAGCTGAAAATAGACAGTTAGATGCATGAACTAGTGATTTTGGAGGTGAAAATCTATATATAGGTATGAAAAATAGCGAAAATTGGGGTATAGTTTCTGAAAAATCGCTCCAGATAGGTAGATAGCTGAGCGATTTGGGGGGGTGGGTTTAGGGGGGAGTAGCCCAAAATTTTGCCTCCGGGATAGATAGATAGCTGAGGGGCCTCCGGGATAGATAGATAGCTGGACGGTTTGGGGGGGGGGGGTAACCCCCCCGACCCCCCCCCCCCATTCAAGACCCCTGGGAATTGGTTTTGCTTATTTTCATTGGTCGGTTGTCGGGATCGGGGGCAAGTCCCGCACCTGTAAACAATTCCAAAGAATAGGCGCGGGTCGATCCTGGGATTGCATTTAGATAAGATGGGATCGGGTTGAAAAACTACCTACATTTTGCAGGAAACGAAATGTAAATACCGTATTTCTTCGAAATACCCCCCGCGGGGTGATTGTTTCATTGTGCTCCCGAGAGGGGGGTAAACGAAGGGGGGTATTTCGAGGGGGGTGATTGTTTCATAGTGGTCTCGCGAGGGGGGGGGGGTCAAACGAGGGGGGGGGGGTATTTCGAGGAAAAACGGTAGATTTCGTTTGAACCCTGGAGAAATTTAAGTCTCAAGTCAAGTTCAATTTTCAAAAGTATCACACGAGAACACCGAAAAATGACATCACCGCCAGAAGAAAACCAAAAAACTCCTTAAACCCCAAAATCCTCAAAACACTCACATTCATCTGAAACAAATCCTCAACAAACTGTTCCTTATCCATTTCCCCTTCCATCTCGTCAGGATAAAAAGTAGGGAACAGGGGTCCCTAATCCTTTTTCTTTCATCATGCAATCCTTAACTTGAACGATGTCGCCGCATTCGCCTGGAATTCCTGGACCCCGCACCCAGAGCACCTGAGATTGGAGTCAGTAGAACACACGCACCCTAGTTGACAAGGAGATTAAATGTCAACTGGTTCCCATCCCAATTCGAAGTTTGCTCACGAGCCGACATGCGACAGTCAAATGCAAAAGTGTTGAATCATGTTGCAAATGAAGCTGTAGTGTTGAAATAAATATCGCGGCATGTGCAATGCACAAGGCCGGAATGAAGTATACACGTATACAAAAATGCGTAGTGTTACTAGGGTTGGCCGATGTTTTTTTAAAACGTTTTTTCAATAAAAAAAACATGACGTCCGAAATGTTTTTTTTTTTTTAAAAAACATCGACCGAAATTTTTAGTACTAAGCACTAGGTATTTTGCAAAATTTTTGCGCGCAAGCGCGCAATTTCACACACAAATTGACATTGGTGGTTGTTTTAATTGGTTTTGTGGCATTTTTAGTATCAAAGTATCCATTTCTATGTGCTACCATGGGTTAATAGGCCGTCATATGTTGCTAGTATATAATATTGAGGTAATGTGCTTCCATGTA